>CM060625.1:12063536-12711036 GCA_030578275.1 Meda fulgida | reverse complement strand
AGTTATTCATGTAAACACAGTCGATTATGTTTTAGTGAATGTAAACAGTTGGGGGAAAAATCTGATGTGTGTCAATAGGGTCCGTCCATTAGTCTTAAATTGACAGCAGCCTAATACAGCATACTTTCAGCTGTCATTAACAAAGAAAAATTTTAATAAGAAAATAAATAATCATCCACCATCCTTTTCAGTTCTCAAATATATTTAAATATTATTTTAATTGATTTTACACACCTAAAGCATTATCGTATTGCATATCAAACATTAATTTCTTCAACAAAGTATTGCATATTAAATTTGTCTTCGATATCGTGCAGCCCTAGTCTAATGAAAGAGGGTTTAGTGAGACGTCGCACTGTGCTGCATTTCCGGCTTCCGCAGAGTAATCTACAGCACCATTACGGGCAAATGATTAGCCACGAACACCTAATTAGGGTGTAAATGTTTTAAAGGGGTGACAGGTTGATCAGTGATAATGTTGGCCATGTGGCTGAACTAGTGGAAATAAATCACAGTGCACTTACTAGGGCAGCCCATGTGAAATGTTTTAGTTATGCTAATGAGAATTGCCATAATTCAAAGTGCGCAAACTCCTAGCTGAGCTTGCATTTCATTTAAACACACACACATAGAGGAGGAGAAACATCAAATGAGTTTCTTGGTATTCTCTGTATTGCGTTATTTTAGTTTTTTCAGATTTATTGCAGGCCTCAAGCTATGTTTTCATTTGCCCCAAACTGTGTTTTGTACGTTTTTTTCTGTCCTGGTTTCTGACTGAATTTCTGAGGTAGGATCATCAAATGTATAAAAAGCTCAGCAGAAATATGTTTTTATTTGTTTACCAGTTGAGAAGCTGGTGGCAACTGTTGACGACTCTTCATCCTTCCTAAAGCTCCTTTCACCTTTGTCTGGTTGCTCTTCTTCTCTTTGTTGTTCCCTGTTCGCTCTTGCTCGCTCTCTCCCAAACAGCACTCTCCGCCATCTGGCAAGACCTGTTGGCTTGTTTGTTTTTCAGAGCAAACAGCAAATCACTCCCTTCCTCTTTCTGCCTTTTACCATATGCCGCAGCCTGTGTATTAGAGGATGTCATGTTTATTAATGAAGCTTATCAAAGGCACTCACACACACTCAAACCTGCTGGATGGGCTTCAACAAAGATGCTTCATGGGAAGTTGTCTTAAGCGTTGTCTGTTTAATTGGCCACTTTTAAATACTCACATGACAAGAGTAGATTTCTTTATTGGTGTATTACCTATAACAATATAAACAATGCTAATAAGATTTTTGTACATTAAATGATTTTGGTTCAGTGTTTGGTCTCCACTTGAACCACTGCACTAGCATATTAGACGGCTTCAAGGCTAACAGACATGGACTAAAATGCCACAAAACTTCAATATTGGTTTCATGCGGTCTCTCACCTGAATACACATGTCATAAAGAATTAAAGCTACTGTTCTCTGGCCAGTTAAGAGGATATAGAAATGCAGAGAGAAGGTAGTGAGTGAAAGAGAGATTAGCTGAGAGAGAGAGACCTCAGGGTGTGCTGGGAGGTAGATAGACCTGGAGGAGCCCGGAGGGCTATTACCATAGCTTTAATGGTAATCAGTGGCTGAGCAAGCTAAATAATGCATCAGCCACAGATGGTAGGCACTGGGCAGGACTGTGCTCGAGCATATACAGTCACCCTCTCAGGGCTCACGGGTCTTAGGAGAAAATTAGGCTGGAATCATTGTTGTCAGATATGCTTAGCATAAAATGATCCTTGATCAGCATTCCTATTTGAATTTTTCAGCAAGTCAGTGCTAGTCAGTTTAGAGGTATGAACTATAGATGGCAATGAGCAGTTGACATTGGCTAGGTCTGACATTTCCATTGGGGCTCTACTGGACCTTCCACACTTGGTAGCACATGTGTAAAGATGTTAACTTGAACTAACATGGAGGTTTAATCCCATTCTCATGTCACATGACTGTGACACATGACTGTGTTTGGCTAGTGCAAAGGCTTCATGGGTCGGTTTGAAGGTCAATTAGGGGCCATTCACATATCACCTATTTTGCATGCTTGAGTTTGTTATTTAAAATGTAGGCACGCGGCAAGTACGCTCATAATGGAAGCGAATCGGTCGCAATGCGCTGCAGCGCGCTCGTTTTTCCAAGCGTGCCTATGGCGCGGCGAGATGAAAACATCTCAACTTTTCAGAATGCCGCAAGCTCACCGCAGGTCATGTGACAAAAAACAACCGATCAACTTCGCCATTTCCGTAACGACATTGAAAGCTCGGCCAAACAGCTGATTATAGCTGATTTTTATTTCTCATCTCCATAAATATATCTAATAGTAAAGCTAATGCAAGGGCTAGAAATCAATTAATCCTTTGCTGATACTTTTTCGTCATCATGAAGAGCGCAGTTCATGGTTGCATAGCAACGGCAGACGCCATGGAAGTGTAAGCGCTTGTGGAAAGAACGAAAAAGCGGCGCGGCTGCGATTTCCAAGCTTTTTAGACGCGATATATGAACGACCCCTTACTCAGTTCTATAGTAAAGGGTGTTAAGTTTGAGCAAATTTGTGTTTATTATATTGTATTATATTATTGACGTAAATTATAACTAAACTATAAATTTGATTTATTTATTAGCACAATTCATAAATGTTTATAGTATTTTTATATAGTTTGTATTCATATTTTAAATTTGCTTTTATTTTTATCTTTCAAGTTTTCTTTTTTGTTGTCAATTTTTATGTGCTTTTGTCAAGTTTTTAGTTCCAGCTTAGTTTATATTTATTTCCAGTTAGTAATTTCAGTGCCTCAACTCAAACATATTTCAGTTTGTTGCCAGTTAGTTTTAGTTTTAGTTTTAGTTAACAATAATAACAATATATTTACTATTCCATATACTTTTATGAATTCTTTCTTTGTAAAGCAGCTTTTTGCATGGTGACTCATATGAAATGTAAGGAGATATTTCTTGTTTACATTTGCAAAGCTCAGCTAAGCTTTAGATGCTCGTCAGTAGTATCATTATGAAGCAAATGGGATTTCTGCTGAGAAATGTAACCGCTCAACGCTGCTTTAATCTCACTTTTGTTTCGAAGACGTCACAGGCTAATCTTAATCTATGTGATTAACACATTTTGTGCTCTTACAGAAGTGTATATTTGCGCATGTGTTCGTTTGTATGCATCACCTACTGCTTTTCTGCATGAATTACGTGCTCTATCAGGATTAATGAACTATAATGCTGTTAGATGAGGAAGTGGATCATTGCCATGGTGTGTGTGTGTCAACAATATTATAATGATAGTTAAATCCTCTGCAGCGCTGGCTCTCTCACAGTTGGGTATTCTTGATATGTCATGTTCAACTGCTGATCAAACTGAATAAGTTTATTGCTTTCAGCTCATAAATCTTTAGCTAGATGAGATCAGAATCTCATTACATGAATGTTTCTGAAACAGCATTTTCAAAGAATTGTGGTCACTCTCTGATCTTACATAATCAACTTAAATTTGAGCATTTGTCATATTTTAAAGAGTCAAAATTGGATTTTTGTAACATTTAGTCCATGTCTCTCTGCTAGTGTACACGAAGATATGCACAATTAAAACTTAGTCTTTCTCTCGTTTTTTTATTTTTATTTTTGGCCAATCAAATATTTTGCAGAGTGTACTGTATATTTTGCAGAGTGTATTACTTGTTAGTAATAAATATGGCATCTATTTTTTACTAAGGCTTTTTCTGGGCGAACAAAAACGGCCATATCCGGAAAATCTGTGGGAGTGTGTTTTTATACACAGCACCAACATTTGTACGCCTGACAAAAATGAAATAGTTGAGCTGGAGGTTACCCTGGCCTTCTCTCCTCCATGTCAATGTTTGAGTGGTAGATGCTATGGTTCACTTTAAGCCTGGCAGGACGGGTCCAGTCTGTTTGTAGGCCCCGACACCTGCATGCATGATTTAACATGCTCTGTAACTGCCAGCAGCTGTGCCTGTCAGGAGCTTCACCCCATCCACCCTCACGGCTCAGTTTAAAACTCTTCGTGCCCGTGTTCGGCTTTCTCAAGGCCACCTCCAAGGCTCAGCATGATGATTCACTACGTGGCGGAAGGTGTAGCCAGGAGCAAAGTTTACCCACAACATAAAAAACATGATCTGCTACAGTGGAGGAAACCCAGGAGGGGAAAGTTGGAGGAGCGGTGTAGCTGAAGGGCTTTTTCTGATCACATGCTGGCAGGATTTCTGCAAGAAACACCTCTACAGGCTTTTTTTGTT
This sequence comes from Meda fulgida, assembly GCA_030578275.1. Taxonomy (NCBI): domain Eukaryota; kingdom Metazoa; phylum Chordata; class Actinopteri; order Cypriniformes; family Leuciscidae; genus Meda; species Meda fulgida. The sequence goes on along the minus strand of CM060625.1, from coordinate 12,706,754 downwards.
GTTTCTGTTATAGCAATGGTTTTCAGTACCTGCAAAACATGACAGAACTGTTTACCACTGATACATTTTTGATTTTACTAGCACTTTTAATGAAGAGCTGAGAACATGCAGTAGGCTATATGAGTAAAGCCTGAAGATATGTGAATGCAAGCACTTTTAGCTATGCAAGTTTGATTTTATGCATTGTTGTGTTCTGAAATGTTTTCCTATGCAATTAGTGTTAAAATAGGTGAAATGACTGCAAATTGGAATCCACATTTGTACAATGTGCACACTTTCATAGTATATTTATACCTACTCGCTGCCTCTCGTTGTCACCATAGTTCACTGTTAGTCAGAGATAATGGTGATCTTAATGAATCTGGTGTTGACCCCCTCTTGCTCTTTTTCTTTCTGACCTTATCTGTTCTACAGTACATTTATCAGGCCCTGTCTCTCACACACCACCTCATGACTGATCACCTCATGGTCAACAGAAGACATGGCCACCGCTTAAACACACAAACACATCAGATACACACCTAAGCCATGCCACCCCGAGGTCGTCTGGACTGACATGAACACTATAGACCTCTGGGATGGAATTGTGTTTTATTTTGTATACGACATGTTGTAGAGTTGCACGAGTCTGGATACATTGAGAATTTTTTGTTGTTTAACCTGTTAAAAACCAACGCCCCCCAGGCAACGGGGCGCCCCCTAGGGAAAAGAATTTCATATTCAAATTTCTAAGCAACTACTGAAATGGAATAACACAAAATAGGTATCATTTTAAAGCTTAGAATCTCAGCTTTTTAATGCATCTAATCACTTTGATCAACTCCTAACGAGTGCTGAGTAATCCCTCTAAAACGGAGTGTACCGCCAGCTGGCGCCACCTAGCTGCGATAAAAAATAATAATAATATTTTTCAAAAATATTACCTTGATCAACTTAAAATAGGTGTCATTTGAAAGCTTAGAGTCTGAAATTTACAATGAATGTAGCCAATTTGATAAACTCCTAAGTAGTGCTGAGTTATTTGCTGGTAAATAGAAAAAAAATGTCATAATTTATGAAGTACTTTTTTGTATTACATACTGCAATATGTCAAATACATCATACAGCTCAGATAGTCATGTGCCATATGTCATTTGAAAGGTCTCAATGAGTAGAATACAACAAGCATAATTGTTTCGGCTTTTTCTAAACTTGAGTGAGGTTTTGTTCAAGAAGCCCCTCAAGAGACCCATATGTAAATCATATAAGGATGCATAATGTAAGACACATTTCCGCTCGTAACTTCATTAAACATACTCCGATTGTGGGAAATGACACATCATTATTTACAGAAGATTCTTACGATTAAAATGAGTCCAAACCTAACATAATCCATCACTCAGAACTAAAGATATTCCTCATGGATTTCTACCACAAAGAAAATCCACAGACGCACGTAGCCAAGCAAGGTAGCTTAGACTTGGCCTTTTCACTCGTATCTTCATGAAAGATACATCGATCATGGAAAATTACATATCGTTATTTACAGCAGGAGCTCACGATTAAAAAGAGCCCAAACTCAATATATTCCATAAATCAGATCTAAAGATATTCCTCATGGCGTTCCAACACAAAAAATACCACAGACGTACCTAGCCAAGTATATGGTGAAGCACTGGTGAAGCACTCGCGTTGGTTTTTCGCTTATAACTTCATGAAACATGCACAGATCGTAGGATATTGCACAACGTTATTTTCAGCAGACTCTCACGATTAAAAAGAGCCCAAAAACAGCATTATCCATCACTCAGATCTTAAGATATTCCTAATGGAGTTGTAACACACGAACCCCCACAGGCGCACATAGAGCCTTGTATATAGATGGAGCACTAATGCCGCAATTTCACTCATAACTCAATGAAGCATGCATAAATCGTGTAAAATGGCACATAATTATTTACAGCAGATTGTTAAGATTAAAAAGAGCCCAAACTCACCATAATCCATCACTCAGATCTAAAGATATTCCTTATGGACTTCTAACACATGAAATTGCACTATGCGCACCAATGAAGTAGCAGTAGCAGTGATGCTATGTTGTTTTAATGTGACGTTGCAGCTCATAACTCAATGAAACATGCATGGATCTAACATCTTTATTGACAGCAGATTCTCACGATTACAAAGAGCCCAAACACAACATCATCCATTGCGTTGATCGCGAGATATACCTCACGAAGTGATGCATGCTTGGCTAAAAAAACATGTCTCTCATCTTTCCGGGATGCAATGTGTTTTCCAATGTTTTCGGAGCCATCCGTGCTTTTTTCAAACGTGGGATAACACAAAATATGTATCATCTTAAAGCTTACAATCTCAGCTTTTTAAAGCATCTAACCACTTCGATCAACTCTGAACGAGTGCTGAGTAATCCCTATAACTCTGAGGGCACCGCCCGCGGGGGCCACCTGGCTGCGAAAATATTAATTATCATAGTTTTCAAAAATATTGCCTTGATTTACACAAAATAGGTGTCATTTGAAAGCTTAGAGTATGAACTTTACAGTGAATGCAGCCAATTTGAAAATCTCCTAAGTATTGCTTAGTTATTTGTACTATGTACTGCAATGTGCCAAAAACATAATACAGCTCATGAAACATTCACAGATCGTTGAAAATGGCACATAATTTTTTACAGCATACGATTACAATTAAAATGAGCCCAAAATGAATCTATTGCGTTTATGACAAGATATTCTCCATGGAGGAACAATTTTAAAAATGCCCGTTAGGGGGCGTCAATGACCGAACAAAAAGCCTGTCTTGGTTCCAAATGCTGTAACTTTTGATTCCTTTATCCAATCACCACAAAATTTTATCCAGATGCAGCTCACATGTAGAGGGACTTCACCAAAAAAGAATTTTTACCTTATTTCCTTCCTTAGTTATTATATGTCAAATAAGAAAGATATGCAAAATCATAATAAAAATTATATTTATTTTTTGTCTTTTATGAGCAGTTTCTCGGCAGGAAAATGTCCAAATGTAATGTAATTTATATTTTCAAAAAAATTGAAAAGTGTTCTATCAAACGATACCTCCCTTTCGACTCTGCTTGTTATAGTTTTGTAGTTATGAGTCTTTAGTTTTGTGTGTCACTCAGAAAACAATTTTTTTTATTGCCTTTCAAATATGTGAGAACTAAACAAAAAGGCTACCTTTGTTCAGAATGCTGTAACTTTTGAGTACTTTATGCAATCACCACAAAATTTGATCCAGATGCAGGTCACCTGTAGAGGGACTTCACCAAAAAAGAATTTTTGAGCTACCATATTTCCTTCCAGAGTTATTCCATGTCAAACAAGAAATATATGCAAAATCATAACAAAAATTATATATATTTTTTGTATTTATCAGCAGTTTCTCGGCAGGAGAATGTCCAAATGTAATGTAATTTATATTTTCAAAAATTATTAATCACAATTATTCCATGATTCTGAATAGACGACTAGACAAAATGGCATGTAATTGACTAGTTCTATTGTAAAGTTCTATTTATTTATTTTATGTTTTTTTATTTTTATCGGTTTGATAGAATGATTCAAATGACTCGTTGCTGGATGAATCAGAGTTTTTGAACAAATCTCTTGAATGAATGATTCAGTGTCAATAAATATTTTAACGGTCACTTGTTGCCACCTACTGGTGTAACAATGTAGTTGATACAATCTTTAGTTGAATCGTCAAGTTTCTTTCAAAAATTTTGAGCGCTACCGTAGACATCAGTTTATATCTGAAATATAAACTTTTGTCCCAGTACTTCTGTGATCATTTTATTTATTGTTACACAGAAATAATGTATGGTGAAGCTGTTTCATACCTACTTGACAACTTCTCTCTCTGGGTCAGTGGCAGCGCGAATGCAGATTTCAATGTTCTGATGTGATTGTAGCTACTTGTCAAAGGTATATTAGACATAGCAGAATCATTGTCATTTATGAATAAGATTGCATGGAAGGTTTAATCGAAATTGCGACCTTTTAACGATTAATCATGCAGCTCAGATTTGTTGGCAATAAAATCACAAAAAGTATAGTTTTTCCTATATCAATGTCAATTATGCATACATTTTAACATTAAAAGAATCTATCATCCAGTGTTTTTGTAATCGTACATGGTGTTTTGTTGAATAAACACAAAATCCAGCCAAACCATAACTTGCAACACCAATGCCCCACAGCACAAAGCTTCATAAAAAGCACTTTGTAAAGCTTGTCGTAATATAACAGCGGGGTGCAGCGAATGGCCGGTAGCTCGGTTGGATTTCCTGCCGGTACCCGTGGCAAGACTAGTTTCCTTGTAGCACCATTAACATTGTCATCATCATCATCGTTTTCGTAAATGAACTTGAGCTCTGACCGCCTCACTGAAGCCCATTAGACAGCACAGATGGCCCTCTCTTGAGGCTAGGCTATAATAACATGCAGTTTAGTTATGATCTGACTTTAGGGCTTCAGGGTGCTAAGCCTCCGTCATTGTCCTCAGCAACGCCCTTCCCCCCGTGGACTCAATCCAGCAATAACCGCGTTCCAGCTGAGGCTTGATCCATGGGATTGACCTCTGACCTCCTGCCATTGTTAGTGCCTGTTTACATTGAGCAGATTGAAGCTGTTTTGGTGCTTGATTTGTCTGGCAGTCACACACACACACACTGCATGAGTGTCTCTGATAAAGAGAGGTGAAGGTGGTTAGGGAGGAGCATGTTGGTATGCTGTGTCTGTCTACTCACATTAGGGAGGGTATCAAAGTGCAAGTATGGATCTGGCAGTTCTCATAATGAGAGAGGGGGGAATGTATTATAAAATAACTAGAAGTGACCGACAGCAAGAGACAAGACACGCACTCCTTTGAATACCAATTAGAGAGAGACAAAAGGGAGAGAGAAGAGGGAGAAATATAACTAAACTAGAGTGGAGAGAACTATATAATCTTTTGTAGCTTTTATGATCTTATTTATCTGTTAATGATCATGATTCTCAACTAGTGGCAAATGCTTGTGTTTTTTCTTAGAAATTGCCCTGCTGTTTTTTAACATTGACATACAGATTTTCCAGGTGGAACACATCTTAGAAAAATGTATAGATGCAGATCAACAGTATCATTTTAAACATTTCTTTTATTGAGCCTTGAGGTGTTTGGTAGAGTGTATTGGGAAATGCTAATGTAGAAGATAAGAGGACACTAAATGTAGCCAAATATTTGATTATGGGTACAATGTTTGATCCAGTTCGCAACGTGTTTTGGCAGTTATATAATGTGCACTACTGTTCAAAAGGTTGGGGTTGGTAAGATTTTGTAAAAAAAAATTTTTTAATTATTCTCTTATTTTAAACTAAAAAACAAAAACATTTTAAACAAAGCTGAATTTTTAGCAGTCATTATTCCAGTCTTCAGTGTCACATGATCCTTCAGAAATCATTACCTAACCCTAACATTCTAATGAGTTGGATTATTTGATTAATAGAGAACTCAGCATTGTTTTGTCATTTATTTGAAATAGAATTTTTTGTAGCATTATAAATGTCTCTACTATCACTTTTTATCAAATCAAGGCATCCTTGCTGAATTAAATTATTAATTTCCTTTAAAAAAAAAAGTACTGATCCTATACATTAAACCACAATTAGCTTGTTTATGTGACATTTAAGGCCAGATGAATCTGAAATGAAAGCGAAGTGTGAAGTTGTATATACAGGTGTGCTTAAGCAGGTCAAAGGGGAAATGTATCATTTCTGTATTTATGTATCACATGTAACATATTTTTTTTTTATTGTATATTATTTTATGGAAGCTTAGATTAAGCAAGGATTAGACTTTAGTTCAATAAGGACATTTAAGTAGCTTTTATAAACATGCCTTAGAAAAAACATTACTGGTGTTAATCTTGAGACAAAACAATGGCACTGGGATTTTTTAAGATTTGATAAGTTGCTTTCTGTTAAAACAGCTCAACATGCATTGCAGTCTGGGACTACTGTAGGCTTAAAATTATGCCTTGTCTGTGAAACCTGGGGTTAATGTCAAAATACTTTCTTATGCATTGATTTTTCATTTTAAATTTTGAGTTATGTCTTACTTGGATTTAAAAAATATATATATTATAGATTCCACTAAGAAGTTTGAAAGCCAGTAATGAACATTAAAGACAGAATGAAGATTAAAGGTTTTAGATGAGGATGTGCTTGCTTCAATTCCTTATTTAGGGCCATAACCAGAGTCCATTCTGGGTTTTGCTTACCCAAAGGAAGTGCTTCTAGTCAGTGCACTCAAGCAAATAAGATGGTCCATGCAGCAGCTATGGATGGTCTAAGATAAGGTCCCTCAAGTCATAAAAATGAATCCTAGATGACAGCTCTTGTGCACTTCACAAACAACAAGCCCTTAAGATTGAGATAAAGGACAGCGAGCCGCCATCGCCGCGAGCCCACACAACGCTCCCTCACGCACGCATCATCCATGGAAGGGAAATCAATTAGAGAGAGGGTGGAGATTCTCTGCCTGCTTCGCCATTGAACTCAAAGCGCTATTGAGTTTTCATGATTGGCTTTGACTGGGATGAGAGATCAGAGGTAATACTGATAGTCCTGCCGTACTCTGAACACATTATCTGCTGTATACAATGGAAAACACTTCATCAAACCAGAGAGGCGCTGTAGGTCTATTGATAGATGGGCTTTGTCTGTGTGGGGAGGCCGAGCGAGGTGAAGGGAGGGGCGAGAGAGAGAGAGAGTTTGTCACAGATGTCCAGCCCTTTGAAAGAAAATTAAACAAGTACCTCATTAGCAAGCATTGGGCTGCTCCCTTGAGGAGAGAACTGAGCCAGGCCTTTTAATAAGCTGGGAACTTAATCGCTGCCAAAGTCTCCCTCCACCCTGCAGTTTCTGCTTACCCTGGTGGCTCCAACTTTAACACCCCTGCCCACCCCTTTTCGGACCTCCCCTTCCTGTTGAAGTCCTCCCCCTGACCCCCTGAGAGGCCGTCTCCATCTCCCAGCCTCTTCTCTTGAATGCGGCTGATGTGGAGGCCCAGGGAGAGATACCACGCTGGTTCCTTTCTTTTCAGCTTCAGAGAGAGGGGATAATGCCTTTTTTGTGCCACGCATCCAGCTGAATTATGTGCGCTAATTTGATTAGGCAGAGATTTGATTAACTGGAAAATGAGGGCTTTGCGTAGACTTTCACACGCTTAATTTCTTCCTTGCAAAGCAGACGCAACATTGTGTCATGAAACTCTGAGGGCATATGGGAACCCCTTTCACAGGCTAGAAGGGCCTTTCAGGCCTTACAATATCCAGGACTGCCACGGTTTATACTGGGAAAATCAGTTTAGGGCTCTTTGCCGGGCCGCAGAATACAAATTGCATTTGGCATCAGTGGTGAAAAGGTTCAAAGGATAATGAGATTAATGTAGTAGAAAACTGAGCTAAGCAAAAAAAAAAAAAAGTAAAAAGGTTAGAAAGTGGAAAAGCATTTTAAGTGATGCATGGACATTTATAAGTATAAATTTATGATAAACAGTCGCCTATGCACTTTTTTTATTTGATTTTGGCTGACATTTACCATGTCCTTTATTTATTTATTATGTTTTTTTTTTTTTTAGAACATGCCTTTTAGTTTTGAAATGATTTGCCTTATTTTAAAGCAATTGAAAGTGACATGTGAAGGCCAAGTATGATAACCCATACTCGGAATTTGTCCTCCTCATTTAACCCATCCAAGTTAGTGCACACACATTAGGAGTAGGGAGTAGTGAACACACACACACTGCAAACCATGACACACCCGGAGCAGTGGCCAGCCATTATGCTGTGGCGCACGGGGAGCGATTGGGGGTTATGTGTCTTGCTCAAGGTACTTCAGTCATTTACTGCCAGTACTGGAATCGAACCAGCTGCCTTTGGTTTACCAGTCCACAACTCCCCCCTGATATTATTAAATATCACTATACTATAAAGTAATTTTTAAAGTTGTTAACAGGATTGAGAATGCTGTGAAATCATTGAATGATGTAAACAGCCGCTACTTGTATCCGCACAGAATATGCACATTTTCACATCATCTGCACTGGTTGTGGGGGGTAATCTACAGAATTTAAGTGTTTAAAATGTTTTAACGAGACTATGACACTGTATTTGTAGTTGAATTCATTTTTGCATAATGCATATTGCATAATAAGAATTAGAGCAGAACGATGACAAATCATATTTTTTTCCCATGATTCTTTTTTAGTTGATGGAATGTTTGAATAAGTACCTTTGTAAATGAAACATTTTAACGCAGTAGGAGTAGACCTAAATGGAATGGTAAAAGCAAGTGTTTCTTAACTCCGGTCCTCAGGGCCAACCTTCCAGAATGTTTTAAATGTCTCCCTATTCAACACATTAAGATGCTGATGAGTGGAATTTGGGTGTTTTAGGGTGTGTTCATACTTGACAGATTTGGTTCAATTAAAACAAACTCTTATGTGATTGCTCTGTTAGTGCCATTCATTTGAATAAATGTGAACACTGCTGTCCGAACCCCGGTGAGTACCAAACAACCTTTTCAGGTGGTCTCGGTCCACTGCCAAACAAACCCTTTGACTGAAATATGAACGCAACATGGACCAAAGACATCTAAACTAACCAAAAGCTTGCGACCCTAAACAGGACAGAATGCTAAAGGATACTTTGTTTCCTTTTCGATATAGGCATCAGAACCATGTCTCCTTTCAGCAGATCTTCATTCGTGTGTGCAACAGAGGAATTCCATTGTTTTTGATGTTCGCGAGTTCCATCGCAAAATATACGGCTGTTTGTTGTTGTTGTTGTTGTTTTTGGGGTTTTTTTTAGGTTTGTGGTTAAAAATGACAGTGAACCAGGACTAAATGTATCCTTTTCTTTTTGGTCCGGACCAAAATAACCAAGAGAACCAAACTACAAGTGTGAACATACCCATATTTAGTGAGACATCTAAAACAGTCTGGTAGGACTGGAGATGAGAAACACTGCTATAATCAACACTTTTCTCAATGAGTTAATTGCCACAATTATAATCATAATCTTGAATTTGTTATATCAATTGCAAGGGCTAAGGGATGTGTAGAATTGAATGACTGACAGGTGTTTGCAGGCAGAGATTCCATACAGGCTAGCTCTTGTGTGTCTGTTCAGCTCTTTGTCTTTCAGTGCCCTGACCTCATCAATAGAAGTCAGTGGGCTCCAAAACAACACTGGGCCCCATTGATCTTCACTGTATAGATTTTTCAAAATATCGTCTTCTGTGTTCCACTGAAGAAAGTAAGTGTGGAACGACATGAGACTTTGAAGATCACCTATAAGTAAGCCGTTTGGATTGTAAAACAGAATTTTAGTCCAGCTCAACAGGCCTGAGCAAACCTGTTTTACCTCCATACACTAATTACCTACCACTGTCAGATACACACACACATTCTCTTGCTGATCCTGACTGGCCGTCTGTCATCCATCCAGAGTGGAAGCTTTAAATTGGGAGGTTATAGAAACCCAAGGATTCATTAAGAAGGATAGAGTGAAACAAGATGTCTGGTGAAGAGAAAGGGAACTGAGAGAGAGAGAGGAGAAATGGGGGAAACGAGTGTGGCTCAGACAGATGAGCTGTCTCCTGTTGGACTTCCTTCCATCTCCCCCCATCTGCTCACCCCAGTTTTAATTAAATCTACTGAGATGAGGACTATCTCTCTCTCTCTTCTCTCTCTCTTTATCACTTCCTCTGTTTCCAGTGACTTCTTTGTGTGTGAGCGTATGACAGCGAGTAAGCGGGTAATGCCATTCTGTGCCAGTGTCCACTCATCTCTCATGTGGTGTTGCCAGCTGCTAATGAGAGCCAAGCAGAGAGAGAGACAGGCAGGGCTCGAGCAGTCATTTGCCAACCCGCATGAGCTGTTAATGAGGGGGATTGTGGGAAGCCCTGCACCCAACCACACACACTCATGCATGCCCACACAATCAAATTCACTCCACGCTGTGCCAAAGTTTTTTGTTCGCATACAGAAGGACCATGGTTGCATGAAGACAAACAGATGGATAAACAACAAAATATCCACATTTCAACATTTTGAAGAAAAGTTATTTGGTTTTTGGACTTGTTTTCTGTGTTGACAGCATGCCATGTTGTTGTTCATGGCTGGGCCTGTATAGAGATACAAGCACAGCAGAATATTCCTCTGCTGATCAGTATCAAGGACTGTGGATGACTATTTTGTTCTGCATAGTGGTCCTAGTTAATTAATGGTGTTGTGCTTGCCTTTATGGCTTTTCTTTAATCATAGTTAAGCATGTGTAGCCATGTATTTCATTATTTATCAAGCATTGTTCATTTATATAGAAAGCATTTACAACAGTACACTAACATTCAAAAGTTTGAAGTCTTTTAAAGTCAACAAAAAACAGTTAAAATTGCTCTAAAATACAGTAAAAACAGTAATATTGTGGAATATTATTAGAATGTTAAATAAATGTTTTTTATTGTATCATATTTTATTCATGTATTATACTTTATTCATTTTATAAAATGCACTTTATTCTTGTGATGACAAAGCTGATTTATTATTAGTCATTACTCCAGTCTTCAGTGTCACATGATCTTTCAGAAATCATTGTTATATGCTGATTTGGAAGGCATTTATTATCAATGTTAAAAACAGTTGTGCTTCTTAGTAATTTTGTTGAAACAATTATGCATTTTTTAAAGAATCCTTTGATGAATCGATGGTTCAAAAGCTTTCCTAAAGCTGTCATTAGTTCTGTAGAAATCACACAATTCATCTTTAAAATTCAAAGGAAACAAACTAAATCCTGACCGCTGTCCTTAAACATCTCTGTGTGATCTAATGGCTTTATAGGGAGCTTATTCGGTCCTTGGTTGTTAGTAAAGAGACCTTAATGGGCTCATTAAAATGTACACTCACTCATTCATTGCACAGCTTTATCCCAGTAAAACTCATCAGCACTTAGCGTGTTGCCTCTTGTCTGGAACACTGGTTTTATCACTTTATCTGTAAGATGTGAACTATAGACCTTGCAATAACCACATGCCAGTGAACCCCTGTGCTTGTGTGTCAGCCTGGATATGTTTATGTATACTTGCTTGTGTGTGTCCCATGCACTAATCTCCGCATTTAAATTTTAATTGATCTGTACAGTCTTCCTGTTTCTGAGCTGTTATGTGTCTTGGCAGCATGCAGGTTTGATAGGTAATTATGACTCTCTTCAACTCTGATGGATATTTGAGCAGTCAGAGTGGAATGAGGTACCTGTCGCCCAGCACCGAGATCAAACACATGTTTTCATATTTGTCTAGACAGAAACCCTCAGGCACGAAAACAGTCCATTACAAATGATCACACTAGCGGAGATTCACACAAGAACATATGACAGCAGCTCATTTGAATAATACGGCATGTATTAGGCCATCATAATGAATACTCTCAAGATCTGTTTTTAGTCAGATTTTGACAGGAAGGGATTAAGAGCTGCTTATGAATGCAGATCACCGTTTCAGACAGCGTTTGTGTGATTTTTTTTATGTGAACATGTTGCTGTTTAGAAATCACAACTCCAGAGTCTCTTGGGAAAGGATGAAGACATTCTGTTTTTTAATCCCAGAGGAGAAAATTGTCATTGTCTGTGAAGTACTTAACATTGATGTTTACGATATGCTTACATCACCTTTTAGATCAGATACCGCATTGTGGATAAGTGTTTCAAACAAACTTAGTTCCTAAAATCAATAATCATGCAAGTTTGATTCTAAGAGTCTGAAAGTGAAAGTAGGCTAAAGTCATACTAAAGACGACAAATAAACTGTGAAAAGCTCAATGCTTAACCCAATAACCTCTTCAGTTGCCATTAATAACCTCTTGCCAGGCTATTTATTTCAAGGTCAGTTTCATGCTGACTGAAAAGTGCTCTTAGGGTCATATACCACTGCATACTCCACAAAATCAACTTAATGAAGTTTGTGCGCCCTCGAAAGCAGCATTACCTTTACTTATAATGACCAGAATATCGCAGACTCGAGGGTAGCCTTTTTTCTTTTCTTTTTTTTTTACTTGAGCCAGTAAACACCCACCTAGCACCATTCAAGGCTGTGTTGGCAGTATGGGGACAAGCTCCACACAAATTTTCACATATATTTACTTCCCAAAATGTAAAAATCAAATTAACTGGTAATAGCTCAGATATAGTTTGTGGAGATTTTTGCATCCTATTAATGAGTGGATGTTTATGAGCTCACAGGGGAAGTGCAGAAATGTGCAGCACCAGATTTCATAATTTATTAAAGTCCCTGTAAAGTCAAAATTAAATATGTGTTCTGAGTTTGTCACACCACAGAAAAATGTGTTATTAGCCACCAGACAAATTTGAATGATAAAAAAGCCGCCAAGTAAATAAAATAAGCTATAAAAATCTTGAAAAAATGAGCAGTATTCTCAAACGCTGGGGCATGTCCGCTGGCTGCACTGAAACCATGGGAGGATGAAGGCCAAGGCGGGAGATAGTCGGTTCGGCCCCATTCACCAGTAACAACGGATTACCAGTGAATCCCAGTTGTCTCCGACGAAAGTTTATAAAAATATCCTGTGTAAAATGATCACTACAGAGGTGGGTGTTGGTGGTGACCCTCAGCTCTCCATCAAGGTGTCTCTTAACAAAATGAAACCACCTCTTCTTGATATGATCGTTTTTCGGAAATTGAAATAAGGACACCAATCTGTTTTGTAAGTGATGGCATCCAGGTAATACGTATTTCCGCGACGAAGGCATAGCTAGCTAGCAAACTGTAGGCTATAGTAACTAATAGTATTGAAAGTAACTCGCGATTGAGTGGCGAACTGATGCGAATGTGCTCTAGTTATATTGTTGGGGGGGGGGGCAGCCACAGTGGCTCCAGTGCATCATCGACAGTGCGAGTGGGCCCCTAAAAAAGCCCCGCCCAAAAAATCCTGAACACAGCAATGGTGAAAAACTCTTTAACGGTCTAACTCCACAATTCAGTACTTCACAGTTCAAAGTCTTTGTAATGTGTTTTAGCAATAATTTCTAACATTTATAATGTGTTTAGAATTTTATTTTAGAATTACCTTTACAGGGACTTAAGCATTGTTGCTACATTACTTATACATTGATAAGCACATACTGTTTAAAATGAAATAAAAATAAAAACCGTTGCGAATGAATTATTAACCAGATCAGTTTTATCAACATTATATAATCATTATTAACGATGTTTTTTTTGTTTGTTTGTTTTTTTTAGACTGGATTGTACTATTGTTTGTGTACTAAGTATATTTTAAAACTATCATCAAACAACATCTTGCAGTTACAAGTACAATGGGGCCTGAAAGTGAAAATGTGTCTATATTTTATTATTTTCTAATTTAATACAAATTACAAAGTATTATCAAAGTAAAATTTTACATATATGTCTTATAGTACTTTTCAATGTGGACTCTGCTGTATAGGAATGAATAAATTAAATAACCACTTTCTATTTACTAACCTTTACCTATAAGAGCTATCATTTTATAATAATGTAGCTTTTTTGCAGTGAGAAATTTCAAACCTTCATTTCTTGCATTCTTTGTTCGGCTCTTTTCAGAACTGAGCTCTTTTTTTCCCTTCAAAGTGAGTAACTGACAACAACAGAGCCTGATGCGCAGAGGCCTTGAGTCGTTGGCCTATTATCATGATAGAGCTTCAAAGAGTCTCTGAGCTCTAAAGCAGCTGAGACCCAGAGCTCTGGTGTCATGTTTGGCCTTCTCAAATTCCCCTCACTCCCATTGAAAATCAATGATTCTTTGGTCGATTGTTCCAGCCTGGTCTTTGGGAAAAGCTTAACGTGCCTGCCAGAGTGTGCGAGTATGTGTGCGTTCGTAAAAATATTGGCGCTAGTGTGTATGTGTACAGGTGTGTTGTAGTGTGCGCTTTCTTTGTGCCAGTACAAATTAGGCTCAGGCAGATTTTCTCGAGCATTTTCGGTGCCTGAGTCGAGCCTGAGCCCTGGGCATCGCCAGAACAGGTTGGGTTTCAAAAGGCTTATGGGGGAATTAGTCAAATCCATGGAGTTAAAACGTGGCCTAATTCCGACTGACCTCTCTCTGGCTCCACTTTGACTTTCTACAGTGATCAGCAACGCTGTAACAAGCTTTTCCGTCTGTGTGGCAGGGGATTACTGAAGCAAAACCCTCTCCCTCCTCAGCCATCTGCAGGGAGAGGGAGGGAAAGGGCTGGGAAGGGAGAAAGAAAGGAGAAGAAAGCAAGAGGGAGGGTGGAGAGAAGGGCTCTGTGGAGAACCCGGGAGAGAAAGGAGGCATTTGCCTAAAGGGCTATTGTCTTGTCTGTGTGCGTTGCTTTGGATTCTTCTTTCGCCAGTGTTCCCTTTGTTGAGATTTGGGCTGTTTTGTTCTGTGTGCAGTTTGAAGTCTTTCCAGCTTAATGTCTTTGAACAGCCAAGGTCACTCTAATCTAGCTCAGGATTCCGCATTCTGCCGAGTAGCTTTGACAGGCGCTTGGGATGTTTTCGTGACACTTTTGGATGTCTCGTCTGCTGCTTTTGTTGGATGTAGATCACTTGGAGTTTAATCAAGAGCTTGTGTTTAGATAAGCATCTTCTCATTATTCTTAAGAAGCATTCCAGAACTGAGACGTTCATTTTGTACATGTTTTTATGGAACTGCACTACTGTATGTATGTTGAATGTGTTTGAAGTTTCACAGTGCATTCATACTATTTACACATGATTGCTATCTTTAATTTGTCTGTTGTCTTATTTTTATTACTTGTTATAACTTTGGATTGGAGGGTGTATGCATTTGCAAATGACAAGAAAGGCACTTGTGTAACACTAATTTAGAACTATAAAAGTCTATAGACCTTATGGACCAGAGATACAAGGGTGCCGCTTGTTTTTGGACTTCCGTTTTTGCGGTCGCTCATATTTCTATGGCATCGCTGTGGAGGAGTAATTAGCTGGTGAAGTGGATTTACTTATTGTAGAGTTAACGAAAGTTATCATGAGCATTGTAATGTTTATCATAACCATTATAAGTAAGATGTCTTAAAAAATGTTCCCCGGGAAATTTTTAAACGAGCCGTTCATTCATAACTAGGCAAGATTGCTGTGAAAATACAGACCAGAAGTCAAAAGACAACGAGCGCAGCACTGAAAAGGGGCGGGGCTACATAAGGTCTAGGAGTAACCATTAAATGAGTGTAACATTCACCATTACCTTTCAGGTTTTAAAAAGATGTTCAATATAAAGTTGGGTTCAAAGGTCTGAGACCACTAGTGTTAATACTTCTGTTTTGTATTTGTATATATGCAAACTTTTTATAATTATAATATTTTTATTTTATAGTTTTTTGCCAATTTTTGCCAATTTGCATGAATTGAGAATGATCCAAACAACATCTGACCTGTAGTTCATATGATCAACACAGTCAAGAATAAATATTTATTGTTCATTTTAGATCATAAAGAGTCTTTTTTTCCCCATTTTTCCATTTTGAAATAAATGTTTGAATCCCATATTTTTAAGGGGACTTTTGTCCCACAGACATTTTGGATACATTACAGTAATCAAACATTAATAGTTTTACAGTTACATTTATGCATTTGGCATACACTTTAATCTAGCTATTTACATTGCTTTAAAGGCATATATTTTTTCATCTGTTCATGCACCCATGGAATCAAACCCATGATGTTGCCATGTTTTTGATTGCATTTTCTATTGCCCAATAAAGATGAGAGCTGTAAGGTCAATTGTGCTGGTTATCCTTGAATGTAAGTGATTGTTTACATTCTCAATATTCAATACTTTGATTCTTTGCACCTGTGGCTTACCATATTGTATGTGTGTGTTCAAAAGCACAATGAAGTCATGTTGAAGGACACTGGGCCTCAGTCCATCACCATGCATTCCGTGTGTGTGTGTCTGTGTGTGTCTGTGTGTGTCTGTGTGTGTCTGTGTGTGTCTGTGTGTGTGTGTGTGTGTGTGTGTCTGTCTGTCTGTCTGTCTGTCTGTCTGTCTGTCTGTCTGTCTGTCTGTCTGTCTGTCTGTGTGTGTGTGTGTGTGTGTCCTCATGTTTATATAACATTGTGAGGACCAAATGTTCCCACAAAGGTGGCAATATCTGAAATCCTTGTGGTGACATTTTTTTAGGGATAGGGGCAGTGTAAGGTGATAGAATATACCGTTTGTACAGTATAAAAATCATTACGTGTATGGAGAGTCCCCACAAAGATAGCAGACCAGACGTGTGTGTGTGTGTCTACTCCCTACGCTCCACTGCATTATCATAAAGAGTGATTTGGAAATGATAGATGCAAATGGCTCTTTTCTATCATTAACAGCCTTCTCTTCTCTCTCTTTCTCTCTCTCGGCGGCCACAGGCAGTGATTAAAGCTGTCATCTACAGCTACTCATTAAAATAGAACAGCTATAGAGGATGGAGAGAGAGGAGGCCAGAGGGAGAGAAGATGATGCTGGAGAGAGAGACAAACTCTGATTTTCCTTGAAAAACAAATCTATAGAGAGTGGAAAAAGGGAAATTAGTCAGACTTTTACACTACTGTTTATATACTTATGAGCCAAAACATTATGGCCAGTCACAGGTGTACCCAATATCATTGATCGTCTCCTTGCAAGGCCACATATTAAGGTCTGGGTAGATTAGATGGTCTGAAAACAATCAGTTCTCGTAATCAACGTGTTGGATGCAGGAGAAATGGGAAGCAACTTTGACAAGGGCCAAATTGTTAGGGCAAGGAGACTGGTTAAGAGTATCTCTGAAACATCGAGGCTTGTGGGTTGCTCCTGGTCAGCAGTGGTGAAAAATTACCAGCATTGGTTCGAGGAGGGACAAATCTCAATCAGGCTACAGGGTGTTGGGCGCCCAAGGCTCATCAATGCACAAGGGCAACGAAGGATATCCCGTATAGTCCAAGCCAACAGATGGACTACTGTGGCAAAAGTCACACAAAATTGTAATGATGGTTATGCGAGGAATGTGTCCAACTTTTACACACTGCGTATGGGGCTGCGTAGCCACAGACCAATCAGAGTGCCTATGATGACCCCTGTCCACCATCGAAAACACCTACAATTGGCACACAAGCGTCTGAACTGGACCTTGAAGTAGAGGTAGAAGGTCGCCTGTTTTGTTTTATATCACGTGGACGGGCGTGAACGTGTGCTCTGTTTACCAGGGAAAGTGATGGTACCACTGTGAGACGATGCCAAGCCGGTGGAGGGAGTAGATGCTCTGGCCAATTTTCTGCTGGGAAACCCTGGGTCCTGCCATTCGTTTGGATTTGTTTTAAATTTGACACGTGCCACCTAGCTAAACATTGTTACAGACCAGGTAGACCCCTTCATGATAATGGTGATCCAAATGCCATCCATTTTTCAGGAATGGTTTGAGGAACATGATGAAGAGTTCAAGGTGTTGCTCTGGCCTCCGAATTCCCCAGATCTCAATCCATTTGCTGGCTCCAAATATGTTATGTGTTGCATCTTCTTCAGGACTCCCAAAGTTCTGTATTCTAATGTAGTTTTTGTTGTAGCTTGTAGGCATCTGAAATCTGAGGTGATTTGATCAATCAGATGCCTCTTGGAGGGCATTTAAACTTGATCTCTTAGTGATGGGATAACATGAAAGTGACCAAGTGTAAATATCCCCAGAGACAGGGAAGTATCTGATTCACGGATACACAATGGACCTCTCAAGAACATGTTTCTGTCCCGTTCTTTTTGCATTTCTCCTTTAAGACTCATCAGCTGGTTTCCTTGGAGCAATGATCCCTCCCTGAGCCGCATCTCTTGTGTGATACATTAGGAGCAATTAGCCACCAGATGAAAGCACTTTAATTACTAGCCGCAGGCAAACATGCACAAATATTTGATGGGAAATTACTGGTGATTTAAAAGCTCTTTTCTCTCTCTCTCTCTCTCTCTCTCTCTCTCTCTCTCTCTCTCTCTCTCTCTCTCTCTCACTCTCTCTCTCTCTCTCTCTCTTTCTTTCTTTCTCTCTGTCAGCAGCTGAACTGAACTGCTGTGATAGAAGAGCTCACAGCTGTGAGAGTCTGAGTTCAGAGATCAGGGTTTCTCTCGCTCGTCTGCTTTAACTCTGCTGGTGCTAGTGACTCAAACAACTCGCAGCGGTTTAGTTCATGGCACAAAGCCCAAAATTGAAATCATCTCTGATTGGGAACCCCTGGGTGCTATTACCTAAACAGAATTTTTAAAAGACTGAGGAAAAATTCTATAGTCTTTTTAGTCCAGCTCTCTTTATCATCATCTCTACTAAACAGTTATATTAAACATCTTAGGGACTAGTTAACAGTATCACTTAGCAACTATCAATAAAGTTTGTTTTATTTTATTTTTTCACGTAGTGGATGTTCTAAAAACTTTTTTATTCAGTGGGTGGAAATTGAGAAGCTTTTCTCAGATTTTTGAAGTCAAGAACTCCATATGGCTACACATATGTGGAGTATACCACTCAATAAGCCAGCAAAATGAATGTATTTGGAACAAAATTATGATGTTGTCGTCTTCAGGTTTTGGTTACAGGTACAGTTGTACAAGAAATGTACAAAAATACAAATAAAATATTTTATATGATGCTATTCTATATATATATATATATATGTACATATATATAGCCTATATTATAGTTTATTAATACTAATGAAGTTCTAATAAAAAATATAAATATTCATATAATGTATAATTTTAATGTCATTTTAATATGTTTGTTTTAATATATTTATTAAAGTTAAATTTATACAAAATTCGAATGTATATATAATGCAAAACATTTTCCTGGCCAGTAAGAAAAATGGGTGGCTGGCCTTTGGCAGAAAGACGTGACAAAAAAAGTCAACCTTTTGGACCCTGTTTTACATTTGTATGTATGTGTATATTACAGGCCTAAGACATAACAAGACGCTAAATGCCATGTCCATGGCTCTTGTGAGATTCCATCCAATGTAAATCTCAATCCTGTGTTTATTGCCGATTAAAGAAACCTTTATTTTATAGCAAGTGTTGCAGTAATTGGCTTTTTCTCCAAAGTATTGGAGATTATTTTTTTATCACATATGCACATTTTGAAGAGGAGGCTGCTATGGTATTTTCTTTTGGGGCTTAATGGTGCAATTAATTCCCCTCCATCTGTTCCAGAGACTTTTAAAGAAAATGGATTTTTTTTTGTTTTTGCTTTTGCTTTTGCAGTTCTGTAAACGGGCTCTAATGAAGGAGATAGTCCATATCCTTCCCCGTCTCAGGGGCTCGATGTGGGAAGTTAGTTTGGAGCTGCCGAGCTGGGCCTGCCTGCAATCCCTACTGTGAATGTATGTGTGCATGTGTGTGTTTGAAGGTCAGTCCACACAGATACACACACACACACACACACATCTGTCCACAGACACCACATTTAGAAGGATTAGCCCTGTTTATTAATGGCAGTGTAATTGGTGCCCGGGACAGGGTGTGTGTTGGTGCCCAGAGAGCAGTGGCTCTCATCATTACTCTCTCCCTGCTCCCATCTCTCTGTCTTGCTGTTCCTGCCTCCCTCATTACTCCAAAAGAACGATGGATAGCTTGGGGGCACACTCATCTCCTTAGGAGGGAAGGAAAGGTTGATCAGGTCATTATGGCTTCAGCTCCCATCATGCCTTGCAGTTCGCCTCAGAGATAAATGAGCAGATTAGCATTAGCTTTTAGCTCCAGACAACAGAGTATCAGCATAGCCACAGAGTTTGCGCTGATGTGATTGGATGGGAGGCATGTAAATTAGCATGCTCAGAGCGACCGTGAAAATGTGATTGGCCGGGAGGAAGAGTTGAGCCTCCTAATTAACACTTCTTTGGTGATATCAGTCCCTGGCATTAGTGCAGAGTTTTAGCCTTGAGTTAGTAATGCTTTCTCTTTTTGTTCTTGTTGGCTTATATTCCCAAGACAATCCCAGTCTCATGAAATTAGCTTCTGCAATCTCTCTACTTTGGTCATCACTGTGTATTTGATCCTTGCTTCAGTCTGAATAAAAGATGGCTGATCTTGGATCAGGCTCTGCACGCTTATCACTGATCAAAAACCCTGCGCCTTATTTAAACAAACTGAATTAGAACCAGTTAGTAAATTGAAGAACATGAATAGCGAATAGAATACTGCCCTTAGGCCTTTGCTGATTTCTGTGTGTTTAATGCCTTTAGAGCAGAATCTGGCTTAGTGCAAAAACAGTGTAAATCCCTGTTTAAAAACTCACCGCCGGAGGAGCAGAGTCCTCACTCTGCTCTGTGTGATAAGAGCTCATACAGTTTGACTCACAAAAGGGTTTATTGCTTAAAAGAGAGCAATATAAAACCTCAGAAGCTTAAAAATATTTTGTTCCAGGTTAATATGAATGTCATGAATGATTCAAAATTTTGTAATCGTGATGAGGTTCAAGGTTGGAAGGGCAAACTGACATGACTGCGTTTTTATTAGGATAACTTCAAAACAACAACAAACAAAAGTCGTGCCCACATCGCATTCACCGTAGACTCGCTACAGCACAGACAGTAGTTCACAAACAGGCTCTGTCCCTCTTTCCAGCAGGTTATCTCATGATACTCTTTCTCTCTGCGATCTTGTATGAGTCCTCAGTCCTTCTCTCTCCCCTGTTCTCTTTCCAGAGCGGCTTATATCCGGTCTCTCCACGCCAATTACTGCAACAAGACACAGGTGTTCATCATTTTCACCTGACCTACTTACGCACCGCTCGTCTCCTTTCTCTCTCTCCTGTTACAGACTTCGCAGAACTACGCCCCTCTTGCCACAGTAATATTGCATATATGCAATTCATTTTAGCAGATGAAAATATTATAATATACCATATTATATTATATTGCATACGACCATAAAAAAAGCTTTTTATCTTATACGGCCAGTAGTGCCACTTAGTCGTGACCAGAATATCATCCCAAAACGCCCTAGCAGCCACATGGCAACGCACTAACAACCACTCAGGTCTAACAAACACTTTATCAACAGCATAGAAACACCTTGGCAACCAGTCACAACACTTCAGCATTAGTGATGATGTGCCCTTGGGTAATTTTGTTCAGAATGTATGTATATATATCCCCTTAAGTGTCACCCCCCTTTTTGGGGGTGGAGCTAAAAATCGGATGTCCAGATTCAAATCAATGTAATTCTGGAACGGTTTGGAATATGAACCTAATTTTGGGCTCGTTTTTTTTTTTTTTTTTTTTTACAAGTGAAAGAAATTAAATAAAATTAAAAACAAAAAAGTTATAGCTGTTTAACTTTGTTGTAATAAAAAAATTATTATAATATTTATTCATATTTTATTAAAAAAAATAAAAATAAAAATACGTTTTGAATTTAATTTCATATTAAATTAAAAGCTAAAAGTCTAAAGAAGTTTTGTTCCAAATTTGACATTGATATCACAAAAAATGAGGTTTCTGTAAATAAAAAAGGTACTAGTCTTGCTCTTTTTATGATTTCTGATTTGATTTACAACATTTTTTTAAATCGAAACAGCAACAAAACATTCAAGATAGGTTGTAAATGATTTTTTGATAACAAAAATAGGAAATTTAAAAAATTTTTATATGACCATATACAATAAAAACAACCAATACTGAAACCACATTGTACAGGGAAACATGTTTTCCTCACTGTCCATATTACAATAACTAAATGTTCTTGTTTACAAGTTAATTAATTACTGTCACTACATAATATTAAATATAAAACAGTGGTCAAATATGAAAAATACAATCTCTGAGGTTTCCAACAATATATAGTTTGTCAAGATTAGTTTAGGTTTAGTATAGAATATTACTGTTTTGAATATGTAATGGTTTTGGGCCCACCGGTGGGCCGGTGACACTTATATATATTAGTGCTGTAAAACGATTAAAATATTTAATCGCGATTAATCGCATTAATGTCATAGTCAACTCACGATTAATCGCAATTAATCACACATTTTTATTAATTCTAAATATCTCTTGATTTCTTTTTGTCCCATTATTTTTTTCTCATTTTAATGCTCTTATCAACATGGAAAAGTGGATCGGCTTGCTTTGTGCAAATGTTTTTTATTGAAAACAACATTGGCATATACTGTGTTCAATTTCACACTAACATTTTCACATGGAGCAAATAATCTCTCACACAATGTAACACTGTCCATCAATAAAAGGGTGAAAGAAATACTGACGAGGTCCTGATATTGACGAGGCGGCGGGGAATGCGCATCAGCTGTGTGTGTGCTTGGCCATCAAGTGGTATTTCAGACTGGATGTGCTGCGATGATAGCTCAGTTCACAACAACAAAACACACAGATCACTTCAGTCTTGTCAATGGAACCATTTGGCAACTTTTTAAAAGTAAACTTTCCATTCAGAATCTTATGGGCATCCATTTCGGCCTCTCGCACTCGTCATCCACTCAAAACGTAACGTTAACCCAGCAGAACTGGGCTTGCAAGCCCAAACAAAGTGCCTGTTGTTTTCGGTATATCTAGATCCAGTGTGGTGTTGTAGTTTTACTTTCAGACACGACGCGGAATGCGCAGCGAAGAACGTCACAGTATGCAGCGGCAAAAGTCAAGCTATTTTGAACTTTGACCGCGGCGTGCACGCCACTGCGTTTGCGCTTTGGTCGACGAAGCAACAAAACGTCCTCGCGCGGCGCGGCGCAAGCCATTGAAATCATGATTGAAATTAATGGGTTTCATAGCGCAGCGTTGCGCATGCCGCATCCTGTAGCAAAAGCATGTGAAAAAAACGACAATGTTTGCTAGGCCAAAAAGAACGTTAATCTCGCGATAAAAAAATAAACGGCGTTAAAATGGGTTTGCGTTAACACCGTTAATAATGCGTTTAACTGACAGCCCTTTTTATTATTTTTTTAAATGCAAAAATCTAACCGTTCATTGTGGGGGGAAAATCACATTATGAATTAAATGTTTTTCTCCAAAACACATTGGGAATAATTATATGCCCACTTTTATTAAATACTTTTTGCAACCTCCTTTTTCCAAGATAACAGCTCTGAGTCTTCTCCTATAATGCCTGATGAGTTTGCAGAACACCTGACAAGAGATCAGAGACCATTCCTCCATACAGAATCTCTCCAGATCCTTCAGATTCACAGATGAAGTCAAGATTCACATGTTGGCGCTTCCACTCATTTTCTAGGGTTCAGGTCAGGGGGCTGGGATGGCCATTGCAGATGCTTGGTTTTGTGCTCACTGACACATTTTTGTTTTTATTTTTATGTTTGTTTTTGGATCACTGTCCTGTTTGAAGATCCAAACATGGCCCGTTATAAAATTTCTAGCACAGGCTGTCAGGTTTTGATTTTTTAATCTGTTGGTATTTGATCAAATCCATGATGCCATTTATCTGAACAAGATGTCCAGGACTTCTGGCAGAAAATTACGCCCACAGCATTAAAGATACAGCAGAGTATTTCATTTTACACATGGGGTACTTTTTTATCTCGGTGTGAACCAAACCCATATTAAGTGTTTGCTGCAAAAAAGCTCTTTTTTGTTTTGTTTAATCCAAAAACAAACATCAAAACAAAAATGGGTCACTGAGTACAAAACCAAGCATCTGCAATGACCATCCCAGCCCCCTGAACTGAACCTTATAGAAAATGAGTGGGCTGAACTGAAGAGAAGCGCCAACATGGATCTGGGAATCTGAAGGATCTGGAGAGATTCTGTATGGAGGAATGGTCTCTGATCTCTTGTCAGGTGTTCTCTAAACTCATCAGCCATTATAGGAGAGAAGACTCAGTGCTCAGTGGAAAAAGGAGGTTGCAAAAAGTATTTAATAAAAGGGGACAAATAATTGTTCCTTACGTGTTTTGGAGAAAAACAGTTATTTCATAATGTGATTTTCCCCCCACAATGAAAGGTTCGATTTTTGCTATTTTTTTTAATAAAATATCAAAAGGATTAACAATGCAGATTTATTTTTTATAGCCATCTTTGATCATATTTACCAAGGGGGCAAATAATTCTGACCAGCACTGTATATAATGTATATATATAGAGAGAGAGATTTTGAGAGTATAATACAAATAGACAGGAAAAGCCTTTACCTGTAAACTCAATTCCCTCGCACCCAGTATTGAGAACCCAGCTGTTAGTGATTAGAGATCCACATCATGCTCAGAGATTCTGTCGACTGTTTACATTTGATAAGCAATTACACTCGTTCCCCACAGAAAGAAAAAAAACAGCCATGATGGGGGTCTGACAGAGAAAGAGCATGTTCCTTATGTGTTTACATTAGGGCTGGGCTCTGCCAGGACGTCCTAGGTTTCTCCGGTTCACTGCCAGCCGGTCATGTGTTTGCATCTAATTGGACCCAGTTGGGCCAGCTGGTTCTGTTTTGTTCAGCAGGGAAAATAAATGTTTTGTTTCTCTGTTTTGGGGCTTTCTCATTAGATACTTATAAAACAGGACTTTAAAGATTAAAAAGCAGTGCTCGCAGAGCCAGCCAGACAAAAAAAAAGAGCGAGACATTCTGAGTTCACCATGCACATCTTTTTCAAATAGAGTTTGTCTCTCAATTACATCGCACAGCTTTACTGTGGCATTGTGGAGGATTAGTTCAAGAGTTCAGCATCTTTCATTGATTAAGCTGGCCCCTCGGGGGGATATCATCGCACGTCATACTCCTGTTCGTGGTTAGGGCGGGAACCGCAGCTTGCACAAACTAGTTCAACTGTGTGCTGATGCGATCTTTGTTGCTGTCATGGATGTTTTAGGTTGGCTAGCCTTGCACAGCCAACTTGAAGTTGTGCAAGTTTGTACTTCGTGTTGTGGTTTTACATTCCAGTGCCAGAGAAAGGCCACTGTAGACATTCAGTTCAGCAATCACAATGAAAAGCACTCATACCCCTGATGAAAACATGATGGTTCATGGTTAGGTTGGTCTATTTTGATGGTTTTACAGGGGTTACACTTTCTAAGTAATCTTATAAATCACTGACAACTCTTAAATAACTGGTTTATATAATGCAATACATCATTTAGAAATGATTAATTGATCATAATCAAAGTATGAAAATACAATTATTAAACACATTATAGATATGCTTATAAATCAAGAAAAAAGCATTTATAGCTGTATTTATAAACTGCTTATTAATTTCTATTAATGCTTTATAAATTATGAATTAACTGTTTACTCATGCTTAACTAATGATTAATAGCATGCAGTTATTATAAAGAGATACCGATAAGGGTTCATTGTAGTCACTTTCAGAATGATTTTTCCAGCTGGTGAACGATAAAAACATTGACAGACGATCAAAATCCATTCTTCTTTAAAGAGCTCGAGCATTTAAAGTGGTAGATGTTCTTAGAACAAAAAGAATCATGCATTGTCGTGGACGCTAACATATCGTTATCGCTATAGTTATCGTTCTTATTGTGAACAAGCCTTTAGTCACATGACAATGACAGCATGATGAATTTGGTACGTCTGGATTGCAATCATATATAAAACATAAACAATTTTTTTTGTTTTTGTTGTTGTTGTTTTTTAAACGGTTGCAAAGTAATTCAAAACAATTTTTAAATAAAAGTAACTTATATGAATTAATATATCCAATCTTTAAATATGTGGTTTAATTTTGTACTTTCTCAACAAAAATTTTAATGAAATATATGACGATGAAATATTGACTAAATTTAATGGGTAACACTTTGCAATAAGGTTTCATTAGTTAACTACTTGGTTAACAAGAATTAAGAATGAACAATCCTTCTACAGCATTTCTTAATCTTATTTAATGTTAATTTCAACATTTACTAGAACATTTAAAAAAAAAAATTGTATTACAAAAAACCAGTATTTTTATTAACTAACATTATTGAAGATTAATAAAAACAGTAATAAATGTATTGCTCATTGTTAGTTTGTGTTAGTTAATACATGAACTAATGTTAACAAATGAGGCCTTATTGTAAAGTGTTACCATTTAAAGAATATTTTGTAAAATTGCAACAGCTGTGTTATACTGCTGTTATACTTTACCTAAGATAACATTTTATAAGAAAACTTAACAGCCTGAATATTTTTGAAGGCCAAACCATGTAATGAATCTCTTTTAAAATGTGTTTACAATCACTCACATCCTAATAGATGAAAGTGTGCAGTATATCGTTTCCTACAACAGCGATGTGCTGCTCTGCTTGAGAGACAAAGTGTGTGTGTGCGTGTGTGTGTGTGCGTGCGTGCGCGCGCGCGTGTGTGTGTGTGTGTGTGTGTGTGTGTGTGTGTGTGTGTGTGTGTGTGTGTGTGTGTGTGTGTGTGTGTGTGTGTGTGTTTGAGAGAGAGGAAAAGAGGCAGAAACCACACACCAGAAGTAATAGTGTGTGTGACTACAGGCCAGAATCTAATAGCGAGGCTGCTATCACGCTGAGCAGCAGGTGTTATTGGCCTCTCTTCCCGATTGCCGTGCCCTCTTGCACCCCGGACGACTGCTGACCGTAGGGGGTTCAGAAGAGCCAAACACTGGGTCAGCCAGCATAGCAGGCACGGGTGAGAGGCCAAACATATGCCTGAAGAGGAAAAAAGAGGGGGAGGTCTGTTTGAACAGAAACAGCTTGAGATGCCCCCATCTTCTTTTTGTTTTGGATTGGTGTTCTTGTTCCGTTCCAAATAATAGATCTCTCTCTAATCCGGCAGCTTGACGACAGGCGCTGTTGCTTTGATTTAGGGCTTGTTTTTCTGCAGCGAAACTTTGCGCCTCTCAGGGAAGATGTTTGATGAATGCGGTGCGATTTATTTGTTCTTTTTATTTGATGTGAAAGAGTAAAAGAGAAAACACCCGCCTTTTCTCTGAAACATCTTTCAACCTTACAGATTTGAGTCCTGTTGCCATGGATATATGATGGAATATAAGGAAAAATATAATGAATAGGCCATTTTGTGAGGATATATGATCGTGTACACAAGATGTTTTTCAAAATGTACTGCTTATTTCAATTAAGATGAGTTGAAATCAGCATCCCATCTCGTTCTTTTTTTCCCCCTTATAGGCAGTGTGTCTGATGTGTGTATAAACGTATGCTACGGCAGGTCTTGGAGAAAAAAATAGCTCTTTTACCATGCTGTTTACATGTCTTGTCACTATAAATGTCAGGGTTGAGCACATTAAAAAGCTCATGACTCAAGATTTACATTTTCCACTTTGTCTGACACGTCTTACATCATCAATACTGTTGTTGTTCCTAACCGCGGCTTTGATGCTCTTTAATTAGTCTTTCTCAGAGCGAAATGTCTTCAGAGAGATACAGAGATATGCAGGGAGACGTTGCGTCATCATGAACTGTCCTATAATTGGTTTTGTAACAAATAACGTCCCATTTTAATCAAGCCTCACGACAGGCAGGCAGAGTGCCAGCATCTTTGCTTCTGTCAAAACGTCAGCGGCGTCTCGGAATAGAAAGCAACATGCAGGACGGTCTGTGTTGTGTACAAACACGGGGAGTAATGCTCAGAGAAACAGCTCTGTCAGGCAGATGATGCCAACAAACAGAGGAGACACCTGCCTCTGTGCTTGCTTGCGTGTTGTTGAAGCTGAAGTGTTAGAAGTAAATAGACTTTAACGTTAAGATCACTGAACATGATGTTTGCTTACAAATACAACAGATGCACTCTTACGTGACGCATTCAAAAAGATCGCATTCTTCTTCAGAATAAATATTTAAGAGGCTGCTAGTTAGCTCACAAATATTTTTCTACCCCCTTTTTTAAATTTGATACCTTTTAGGATGGATGGATGAATAGATAGTTCTGAAAAAAAAGAAAATAATCTTTTAGTAACATTAAATGAAGTAGCTTTCATTAGCTAAATATTTACTACTACTTTAAAATACAAAATGCAATAAAATATACACAAATAATACAAATATTTAGCAAAAAAAATGCATTGCTGTATGGTTATATATAAGCATGCTTTATTTAAATTTCCTGTAGAAATAACTGTATTTTTAGAGCAATATTTCTGATATAAAATGACACCTCCTGTAATATAATATTTTGGCTGTACCACCCAGTCATAAAGCACAGTCAGGAAGTGAAGCAGTCAAAGTAAGTCTTGTATGTGTGTGTTCTCCAGTCGAATACACTCAACTCAGTTGAAAAGCTCAGAGGTGTCAGAATGTCTGACCTCCCTCTACGTTTTGACTGAGTGACATTTCCCATGATGGTTCTGCGGTCAGAGGCACGCCACCAGCAAAACAAAGGCTAGTGCAGGGCTGGGGGGAGTGTGTGCGTGTGTGTCCTGCGTCCTACTGTGGTACTCTGACCATGTGTGACAGGTTGACAGTCTGTGACATTTGATGTGATCTGGTCTGCTGGTATTTTCTGAGGCTCAGGTTGTACGTTGTGTCCCTCAGACATGCTGGTCACCTGAGGGCAACTTCTTTTAATTTACCTATTTAGTACTGAAGCATTTTGCTGCTCTATGAATATGTAATATGGTGATTGAGGGTATAACTAGCCTAGTTAACATTTCAAAATCATGTTCAAATAAGTTTTCAAAAATATTTTCATTTTGGAATTTGCTGTTTCCATATTTTTGTGGTAACAGTGTGGTAGAATAGAACCCGCTTTTTAAAAAATAATACTTTTAATAATCTTGACAAAATATGGCTATTATCAGTTACCTATGGAAGCTGGTTTCCGCCACGGAATAAAAAATGTAAAAGATAATTGCAGCTTTTTTCTCCCTATTCTGACTTTTTCTCGCAGTTCTGACTTTTTCTCGCAATTGTAATTTAACCCACAATTTTCTCAGAATTGTGAGAGATAAACTCACAATTAACTTTTCTATTTTTTATTCAGTGGCTGAAACAAGCTTCCATAGCTAACTAAAACTAAAACCATAAAAAATATATATATACCTATAAAATAAAATAAAACATTTCTCATTTTGTTTACTTTAAGTTGAGGTACTAATGTAATTAAATGCTAAACTATTTATAATTTTTTTTTATCTTTTTAAACAATTGATTAACATGATTTTACTTTAGCAGGCTGTCTTTTTTGCTTTGAACATTAAAACTCTACTTAGAATGTGAACACTAGAAATTTTGAAATATGGAGGAAATGAAGGTGTTTGATTTGATCAGAATATGTCAGAGCACACCAACATCAACTCTTGAAAGAGGTCGGCAGAAAGCGCTCAAGTCTCAACAAGCTCCTAAAATGTTGTGAAGCAGGCTGACACCTTGCCTCATAATGCAGTCAGTGTATTCTCCAGAGAACAATTCTCTCTGATCCAGGGAGCGCGCCAGTGCCGAGCAATCTCTCCCCAACATCCCTGCAACACTTAATTAACTGTTAGCACAGTTTGCACATGGCGGAGAGGAAGATGTCACAGATCATCAAGTCTCTAGGTGCAGTTACAGCAATTAAGGGCCTTATCGCACCTTCTCTCTCACTTTATCTCTCTGCACTCATTTGGTTCACTTCCAGCTCGTTTTTAAGAGCCCAGTATGCTAATCAAATCATTTCTACTATGCAATTCCACATTGTTATTTAAAGTCTTAATAATGCAACTCTACACCTTGACACACACACAACCTCATATTCACACCTTACACACCACTTCCTCGAAATAAGAGAATACACAGGTGTTTTGTGCTTTAACATGTTGTCACCAATTAATTATTTATTAGAGAATGACTTACTCTTTATCTATCTCTGCTCCTATTCTGGTCTCTCTCTTATAGATAGAACTGTTTACATGCAATATATATTTGTGCGTGCGTCCGTGCGTGCGTGTGTGTGTGTATATATAGGGTGGATGGATGGATGGATGGATGGATGGATGGATTGATAGTCTATATTTTTGAAGAAATCAATTCAATCATTTAAATGAATAATTGAATCAATCTTTTCAGTCTATTCTCTCTTCAGAACTGATTCACAGAAAGTCATAATGCTGTTTTGACAATCATTTATGTTATATTGTCCAGCTCTAGTACTAACAGATGTAGAAAGTACCATTTTAAAGTATTTTGCTTTTAATTCCGGCATGGGCTTCAGCTACAGTCACCTTGCTTTCTCAATGATCTAATTGAAGTCATGTGGTTTCCTTTCCTTCCAAACGTTCATTCATTTACTTTTTCTCCAGCCCCCAGTTCTTTTTTTCCTCTGTTGGTGGAGCTCACCAGTGGGGTGCTTAATGCACTTGGCCCTAAAGTGAGCTGAAGTGAAGTGTGCATGATGGTCCTCGAGTGTTGCCTGTTGAATACACACCCACTTGACTACAGGAACACACAGCTCTCATTCACTCTCCCCCTCTCTCTCATAGGCAGGATGCTCTATTTAACTTCCCTTGTTCTTAAACATCTAGAACCGGTACAGTTTTGAAATACCACACTGTGCATAAGTTTAGTAGCAAAATGTTTTCCTTATGTCTTGACCGCTGAGGTTTTGGGACAGCTTTATTTGAAGCCTGTGTTTGCAATATATATTTTTTTGTGAATATTTAATATATTATAATGTGCTATTAAAATGTGAATTTAATCCAAAATTAATATTGCAATATTATTAATTTAGTTGGTAAGTAGTAATTTAATAATATATTCACAATGTGTATTGAAATTCATTATGAATACCAATATAATGCATGTACAATGTGCATTTTATTTATATATACTGTCAACGTTAACACGTTAAAGTATGCGATAAATACAAAATCCTTAACTTGTTAAAATAATTGTACGCATACAATTCTATTCAAACCCCTTTAACCCGATTTTACTTCTCTGTTTGCAATCAGATCATTTTAAGACGCAAAACTCCGGGAAATTGTTCAGTTCAATGATCCAGTAAGCAAACTCATTGAAACAATCAGTCCAAAACAACGTTTAAAAAAAGTGGGTTTTCAGGGAATTATTCATTCCAGTGTGTTTTTCGCTTTAAAACACAAACTCTGTCTTTATCTGGATTAAATAAAACTGTCTCCCTATTAAAGTTTTGATGGATGCAGTTTGCAATCAAGGTAAATGCGATTGCGGTGATCGTACAGTAAGCACGTGTGAGTCCATTATATAGATGCGCAAATATCAATATCGTGGTCCTGTTTAGTATCGCAACTTGACTTGTCTAAAATGTAAGCAATCTCTTTGCTGTTGCACTGTACAGATACTGTACACTGTACATTTTGAAAAGGTTTTTCTGTAATGTTTCTTTTTTCATGGGTGCTTTGGTGTGCATAAATTAATTGTGAATTAAATGGACTCCTTATATAATTTGGTTATTTGGTGTCTCCAAGTGTCCTTTTTTGAAAAGAAACCTACATTTACATTGAAATAAGCTTGCAGAAAATACATTGTTGTTAGTCACCCTTCAGTCTCATGGATTTCTTTGCTGGATATAGCAAATGATGACAAAATAAATGTGTTAAACAATATAAACGGTGTATGCTTAAGTTCACGATAAGTGTGCAGTTAATCGTAAAATTGTTTTTATCTATTGACAGCCCTAATATACTGTATATCTTCTAAGTCAAAACCTGCTAAGGGGTAGAAATGGAAATGGTTTTAAAAAGAGATTTTTCACAATTATTGACAACAGGATCTGCATTTTCATGGTTCAAAACAAACAACTTTGTGCAACAAAATCACTCTTTTCTGGGTAAAAAAAATTAACTTGATTTTTAAAAGTCAACGAATTTGCGACAGCTGAATGTACCATTTTTGACAAGCCAAAAATGTCAGTCTCTAAGTAACATGTAATTTATTTAAGTCACTTTATTCCTTAAAAGAAGTACAGTATGAACTACAGAAGAAAATTTCAAACATCTTTGCAAACGTCGTTTTATAATTACACAAAAATCAATCATAGTTCACCCCTCACGAACGTTATCACGTCCGTCAAAAACATAGGCCTGTTGTCGGTTTCAATTGACATCATTTGCCGGGTTTCCATTACAGATTTTCTAAATGTTGATAAGAAAACTATTGTGAAATGACTGTGTTTCCATTAACCGATGTTATACGACTAAAACATTATTGTTTCCTCTCTCGATAAGTCGTTCCAAAAGTCATGGTACTGGATGTAGTAGGTTTAAGTATATCGCAGCCACCGCACTAGCCATTATTTTTAATCAAAAGAGACATACTCTAGGCATGTTTTCCAAGCATTAATGGCAAGGAAAGCCCATTATACTTGGAAGCTTCACTTATGAGGTGTCTCTGGGTGTTTCTCCCTACTATCTGCTTCAAGGTCTTGATAAATTGTGCTTTTTTTTTGTTGCTTAGAATCCAGTATTCCTGTATTTTTTTGTCTTTTATGAGTTTAATGAAGAACTCTGTCTCATCTTCTGTCCAAACATACCGCGCCATCTTTAAAGGATCATCTAATTTTACGTATGCCAGGTGACCATTGCAGTTTTGTGAAATATTCCTTTTTCAAAGTGCCTGAAAAACCACCTCATGTGATCGTAAAAACTTTTTGTGAAATCGACGTGTTTTCATATATACTGTATATGTATTGTTTGTATCTTCAGAAACTAGGAAGGGCCGAGTCAGGTTATATACTGTGTTTTGCTGTCTTTATCTGCCTCACTCGTACTGGCCTGAAGCCTGATGCTTAGCACTGACAAGGCTGCAGGTTGACCTCTGACCCCTGCCCTGTGCTTGTCTCTCTGGTGTGTTCCTCTTTGTCAGGTGTTAAATGAGAGCTCTACATCTGTTGGCCCTGACAGTGTGGCCTGGTATCGATCCTCCTGACAGCCAGAGGAGCAGTGGGGGGTGGGATATATACGGATAAGAGCAAGAGTACATATTGCACAACAAAATGGAAAAGTAAAGAAATTAGATTTTTACACTGTTGTTGGCTAATGCAAACATCATTATCACAATTCTAACTGTTCTAGGTTGTTGTTACTGCATTACTAATGTGTTCAAAAGAATTCTGATCCTTAGATAGTGCTCAAGTCTTGTGCCAAAATTGAATACGTTGGGTTTGGTTCAAATAATAGTGATGCTTGCTTTAGCAAACTTATACAATTATATGCACCTGCTGTTTGTGTGTGTTTGTATGTTTGTATTTTGTACATGATGACCCATCACAATGCCTCTCACTTCCTCTGAACACCCTACAAGAGTCCTGTTAATTCACTCTTGAGGCCAGCAAGTGCTCTCTTATTTGCATAAACTTGATGGCGGAGAAATCAGTAAGCGTTACACGTTCACATTCTGCACACGGCCTACCAACCAGACAAATATTAACACGTTAGATTCTGTTTTGTTTTTTTTGTACCCAAATCAAAACTAAGATGTTTGTTATACTGGTAGCATCAATCTATACATGAAGGAATAACTTCATGCTGTGGAACACCTTTTGACTAAATCAGGGTTATTGCGGTTAACAAAAAAAAATTCATCACTTGAAATAAAATAAATGGTAAAAAAAACAAACTTGTGTATATATATTGTGTGTGTATATATATATATATATTGTGTGTAATATATATATATATATTCTTTATATATTATATATTATTCTTTTTATTTATTTATTATTCTTTTCTCTTTTTTTAGGTACACCTGTTCAACTGCTTGTTAATGCGAGGCATTTGCAATCGATAATTATCACACACAAAATAGACAAATGTGAAAAATCCCTGGTGGATAATTACTCAAAGTGTTGAAAGTGAGTGAATAGATTGGTGAATGGATGGATGGATGGATGGATGGATGGATGGATAGATGGATTGATTGTTTCAGCTCTATCAATCATTGGTCTGGTACCACAGTCACCTTCACATTTCCCTGTGCATCTCAACCAGACGCTCTACAGAAATAATAAGACCACAGAGAGGAGAGAGAAACGGAAGGAGGGAACACATTTCTTTCTGTCTCTCCCCATGGGTGCAGTGATTGATGTGCTGTGTTAGTAGAGTATTTCCCCCATGTCTCTCTCCCTCCATCTCTCTTTTCCTCTCTTGCTCTCGTTTTCCCAGATGAAGGTCTCATCAGACGTCTCTTCTAAGGCAAGTGGACAGGTTTCATTTTGCCTCCATTACAGAAGCCACAGGAGAATCATTCTGCTTCAAAGGCCTCTGATTGTGTAATCAGCCATTTGCTGGAATGCTTTGAGTAATCAGGGAACAATTGTATGCTGAGAAGGATTGAATGTCTGTGTGTGTGTGTGAGTGCGTCCCTCTGTCTGTCTGTCTGTCTGTGTGTCCGTGACTTGGCCTGCTTCACGAGGGGTCGCTCAAATGTCAGTCAACCCTGTATTTACAGCTGACCACCTGAAGCCTGAAATGTAACATTTGACCTCTCTCACACACATGACCCCATGACAAACAGCTGACAGACTGCAAGACAGGCCTACGGGCATGATGCTTACTGTTAAAGAGAACAGATTTACAGAGCCGACTTGACTACTGTATCAGGTGGTTGACTTGGTCCGCATTATTGGAGGTCTGCCTGAAATCTGCCTGTCATTCATATTGTCCTTATTTGTTGTTATAGTAGAGCTTAATTGAACTACTTTTACCATTGTAATTTGAGTAAAAGTTGCATATATTTTCCTCCACAATCAGTCTTTTTTTTTTTACATGTTTTAGATTCTGCTTATCTGTACTTATCTATTGCCACATGCAGTTGGCTTGTTTACTGGATTATTTTATTGGATAGTTCACAAAAAAATGAAATGTCTGTCATCATTTACTAACTATCATTTCGTTCCAAACCTGTATGACTTTTTACTGCTGAACACAAGAAGATTTGTTGAAGAATGTTGGTAACCGAACTGTTTTGGGCCTCTCTCACTTCCATTGTATGGACAAAAAAGCATTTCTCCTTTTGTGTTCCACATAAAAAAATTCATGTAGGTTTGGAACAACATTAGGGCGAGTAAATGATGAAAAGAGCAGAACTGAAAAGTGTAATGAAACGCAGATTTGGGGGTAACCTATTTTTAAAATATAACCATTGACGACAAACTCACAAAAAATGTTATCATTAAAGACTACTAACAACTATCATGATCAAAACAAATACATTTTGATAAAAATAAAAACATTTTAAATGACAAATCAGCATTATAACTTTGCAGCGAAGTTATATTTCTTGATTTTTATTACGAACAACAAGAAAGATACAAATAAAATAAAATATAAAAATACAATAAGTATGTTGCAACATACCGAAAGAAAAAAACATTATCTATGGAGTATTATAACAATAATTACAATATGTTTGAAAAGGAGCAGGATGCAGAAGCTTAAAGCTGTTAGAAGCTGTTATATGCAAAATGAGGAAAAACGTTTAAAAGGTCTAATTATATTTATTTTTCATTATATTTACAAGCACTAGAATCTTTGTAGAAATTTTACACATGAGTTTAACACAGAAAAAATAAAGGCATAGTTACTTTTTTGTCCATTCTTCTTTGAATTTTCGGTCTACTTCATTGTCTTCTGTGTATTGGAATAATTCATCGTTGTGTTCATGATCAGATGTAGCGAAATGAACGAGCAGAGGTAAACTAACAGCGTTCATTCTCATGAATAAATGCGGAGAAAAGATTATAAACTGATGACATAAACGCATACTATCCAGTCACGGGCCACGGCAGCAAACCTCCACTCCAAATATACGCATCTTCCTCACTTTTCGTGACGTTGGTTCAATTTTTTAATTCGGAGGAACGAAATGGCTCAGAAAAACGATTTTTCCCTAATAATAAACTCAAGTGCTATCATTTTTTTCCATTGATGTGTAACCTGTACATATCTGTTAACATCAACAACAAAAAAATTTGTTTTAGAATTTTCTATAAAGCTGCTTTGAAACAGCATAGATTTTGAAAAGCATTATGCAAATAAAAAGACTTATGAGGAAAGCAAAATACCAGCGCAATCCCATGAGTTTCATTAGCCAATGGGGTCAGCCACAACAAGACTGCGAGATATTTCATTAGAAACCTGTACATGTCAGTTATAGTTTGTCATTTGTAGGAGATGCACTAGTGTTGTAAACAATGTTATTTCCCAAAGCACTCACACCTGCTGCACTCATGTGTAGTTTGTGTGTAAATATAATCCAGCAAAGGTGGATTCCCAGGATCTTGAGACACTTGTTCAACATTTGTTCTATCAGTTTCCGAGGCAGTGATTGGGTAATTACTCTCCGTGGTGTGAGAGTTTGTTTTGAGTGTTTTGTGAGTGAAGACGTATCAACACATGGGGAGAAATCGATGTTTCGGGTCTGAGGGTGAGACAGACACAGAGAAAGAGCATGTTCAATTCATGTCTCCACTCATGTAAGCATCTGTATCCCAGTGTTTTTTGCATTTCACCAGCAGGCCTTATGGATGAATTAGTAATGCTAAAAGAAACCGTGTTATCTTTTAAATGCAGTTCACGCCGCTCAGCCTGGTTAATATAGTTAGCTGCTCAATTTTTTATGGTTGTGCCAAGTGTAACCTTCGATTTAACAAGAGCTGTTAATCCTGGGGGCTCTAAATAGTCTTTTTGATGCGTTGGAACACAATGTTTGCATCGTAACTTCTGAAAAATGCATCAGGAAAGGAGCGCTGGGATTCAGACACGGCCAAGTGAACAAAGCAACACCATGGAAAAGTGAGGAAAAAAATGACAATGTTGTTTTGACACCACGGTTCCCACCGCAGGGCCCGTGAGGATACACAGCGGTGCTGCTGGGGAAGAACAGACAGTGGCTCTGTGTGTGTAAGAGAGAATGTGTGTGTGTGTGTGTGTGTGTGTGTGTGTGTGTGTGTGTGTGTGTGTGTGTGTGTGTGTGTGTGTGTGTGTGTGTGTGTGTGTGTGTGTGTGTGTGTGTGTGTGTGTGTGTGTGTGTGTGTGTGTGTGTGTGTATTATAGACATCTTTTTTTTTTTGCAGTGGAAAATGATTAAAGTTGATCTGTTAAGATTTAAAAATGTATTGTGATTATTCCATCAATGACTAGCAATGTTCCTTTTAAAGTAAGTAACATTATTTTTATATTTTATTTTTAGTGAATCGATAACAGTGCATGCAATAAAGTCTTGATTCCTGAACGAGTCAGTTCTTTTTACTGAATCATAAACATACATGTAGACCGATTGCCAAATGAATGACTCTTAGAGCCATAACTAGTTTTATTTTTTGTCTAGATATTAAGATTGATTTTTGTATTTTAATATTTGTATATTTTGAATATTTAGAGTCTATTGCATGGCATTAGTCAATTTCATATGTTATACAAATGTGTAAATAACCTTGGTTTTTAATAGGAGGAGGAAGAGGTTTGTTACTAGACAGTCACTAGACAGTTTTTACTGACCGTGACCTCAGTAAAATCGTATTTAATTTAAATCTTGATCAAGTGTAAATGATAAAGTTTTATTTTTGTTTTTGTAAGTAGACAAATGAAAAGTAAACTGTTACACTACAAGTTTATGGTTTTAAAGTGGATAATGGAAAATGGCTTAGACCACCATTATAGACTCATATAAACTGCTTCTTTGCTGTGAATCAAATAAACAGTGCGGCTAGTGTTTTTCGATTCCCAAAAAAATGACTTTTTAGTTTCATCTAAACAAAAACTCTTTTCACTTTATAATTACTTTATTCTATTCCCTTCTCTGCTTAAGTATTACATATTTGCCTTAGCAAACACTAATTAACAGATTTTGAATGTTTGAGAGTTGTTGAACTCTCAAGGTCTTGAGACCTCACAAAGCATGAATGTCAATCCTGTTTTTATATATCCTTAGGGCCCGTGTTTTGAGGTGCCATTTGGTTGTAACTCTCAGTAGAGATCTCTCTCAGCACCTGGAAAAGTAGAGCTTTATTCTGGCAGAGATTATGTTTGCTTTATGAGCCGCCATCTGGCTACTGATGGCTGTATGTGTTGTTAGAATGGTTTGCAGTGGGAGCAGTCAGACATTAAGGTTTTATTTAAAATTGTCTGTGAGTGGGTTCATGTTTTTTCCCTCAGTGTCGCAGTGACGCAAAGGCCCAATGGCTTTTGAAGCTTCAGGATGCTGCACACTAAAACTGTTGCCCTAAAACTGTATGTGTGTAAGTCCAGGTTTACAGTGTTCCACCTGAGATTATCTTTCCCTCACCAGTTAGATCAGTGTGTGCTGTGAGACTTTTGGGAAGTCAGTGTGTGTAGATAATGTGTTCAATGGTAAATCAAATAGCCCCATTATTTATTTATTAATTAGATGTTTCTTAGCAAAAAAGTGGCATGTTCATCAATTTATATAAATTTATATGGATTTACATTATAGCCTTGGAATTTCTTGGTATTATTGCAAATTAACCCAGTAATTGTTTTCTGTCACATTGACAATACATAACTATAACTATAGCTAAAAATAGAAATGTAAATAGCGTCAGTGAAAATGTTGGCAGAGCATGTAATAATCTTCATTAACGGTCCGACCGGATCAACAGAGAAAAACTGTACTGTTGAGCCGTGTTACCCTGACAAAGCCAGCTTTCACACACATTCACACAGATCAACCTAACAGGAAACTCTCCTTCACACGTTTCTACATACATACAAATTACACACACATATCATGCACATATATTAACACTCTCCCCACATGCTCACACTCTTGAGCATGTAAATCTTTGTAAAAACAAATCAACACCCCTAGACTCACTTTGCAATGTGTGCACATTCTGTACACGTGTGTGTGGAGTCGCGTGGAATAACTCCATATCTGCGAATGTGTGCTTCTCTCCTCTCGGGGCAGAGGCCTCACAAAGTCCACATTTAGCTCGTCAGAGGGATGTAAGTGTGCCGAGAATGTGTGGAATTCCTCCGCCGACTCGACACGGGTTCAGTACAGGCACTCTCAAAGGCATCTCTATTACAGCCACACAGGCGGCCCTTATAACACAACACACACAGATATGCATTGCAGCCACCTGGAAATCTACTCTACAAATCAGGCCACACAGGAGATTGAGCGTAAACATACAAACACACTCTGAATGGGCTCATTTAGAGGAGATTTAACTTGTAGTGGCTCTAATTCTTTTGAACACAACTTTATTAAACAGTTCCGGCTCTATATGATTGGACAAGTCACATTCAAAGCCTGCGTTAAAGGGAAAGTTCACCCAAAAATGAGGGTGATCTGTCATAATTTACTCACCCTCAAGTTTTTCCAAACCTATTTTCCAAGAATATATTTTGAAGAAAATGGGTAACCAAACACTTGTGGGCCCCCATTGACTTCCATAGATGGAAAGCAAAAATATAATGGAAGTCAATGGTGCCACACAACTGTTTGGTTACTTAATAATAATTTAATAGTGATTGACTAATTTGTTTTTGTTTTAATGGCCAGTGATGATTTATGTAAAGCCAGGTGTATGGTGTAATCCGTGTGCATGCGTGCGTGCGTGCGTGTTTGTGTGTGTGTGTGATTGCGTGTGCGTGCATGTGTGGACACTACTGTTCAAAAGTTAAGGGTCAGTAAGATTTTTATTCAGCAAGAATGCATTAAATTGATCATAAGTGGGAGGCAAGACATTTATAATGTTACAAAAGTTTTCTACTTAAAATAAATGTTAGAAACAGTTATACTTTTTTGTTAGGATTCTTTGATGAATTGAAATTTCAAATATTAAGCAGCACAACTGCTTTCAACTTTGATAATAATAAGAAATGTTTCTTGATTTTAAATTGTATTTAATATTTCACAATATTTCTGTTTTTTGACTAACTGACTGAAAATTCATTGTTATTTTATTTTATCGTTTTATTGATCAGTAGTTTCACCAGTATATAAATGTAATTATTTAATATTTGAAAAAAGTTGGCTATGGTAAAATCACTGTAATGCCTTTTATCTTGTGCCCTGCTTCAGTACACTTCCGTTACATTATTTTTTGTACAGCCTAGAGCAGAAAATCTAATGGTTAAAATCCAGAGATAACCACTAACCCAGTGGAGGGAATCTCAAACTTAAGCTGTTTTTGCAGAATGAGTGTGTTGTATCACATCCGCTTGTGTAGGCAGCTCGGCACACTCGAGATAAGTCCGCGATTAGCGCTCCTCCTGATAACAACATGTGTTAATCAGTGCAGACATCTCGTATCTGTTGTGTGTTTGCGGGCTCTGATACACCTCTCTTATCAGTAATTGTTTTAATTGGCGTGTGCGGGTAATGAGATGCTGTCACAGATAAGGCCAGCGCAGATTGCAGGACTGTGACTTGCTCCCCACAAACAAGGGGAGGGGCCAGAGCTGAGAATGAAATATTTAAATCCAGACAGCTTCAAAGTAGATCCTCATGTGCCATTGCATTGACTTCATCTTCATCGCCTTGTTGCATTACACACTCGCACGCAAGCGTTCGTGTCATCCTAAGGGTTACGAGCCCTTTAGAGATGATTCCATTCTTCCCATCACTCCCTTTTTTCACTCTCCCCCATCATTCCTCTCGTTCGTTCTGTCGTGTTCTTCTGTTACCTGCAGGGAAATCAAAGCTCTCTGTCTTTCTCTCCCACAAGATTTCTGACATGTTAAAGCTTTCTGTCACACAGTGGAGGCACACCTCCTCTCGATCTCTCCGTCTCTCTGCCCCCCAGCAGGGTAGCAGCCAGAGAGCGAACAAGGGCCTTATTTAGCTGGGCTCTCCCTGTGAAACGCAATTAGAAACCCCTCCAGGGCTGGTGGGGGCATGGGGTGAGATGCAGTTAGAGAGACGGAGAGGAGGAAAGAGACCTCCCTCGCTGCCTGTCAGCCTGCTGGTGTTTGAAGTCTTGAGGCCATCTCTGATCCCCAGAGAGCCAGTCATCAGACGCCCACTTTGTAGCATTTCAAACCAATGAAGCCTGGAGTGAGTCAGTCGAGGCGGGCCGGGGGTGGGGGCTATGCACTGGGGCTGACAGAGAGGTCCTGACAGGGCGTTTGAGAGACCTAGTCCTCCCCCTTCTGCCCGCATGTTTCTGCTGTCATCCAGAGTGCTTCGGGCCCCAGCAATCTATGGCAGGTCAGACAGATTTTGATGGCACGCTTCCTGGTTATTTCCTGCAGTGATTTACCTTAAAGTCACAGCGGGATTCTCTGTCTTGCTTGCCCTCCCTCTGTGTCTGTCTCTCATGATCCCTTATTTTTGCTTTCTCTCTGTCTATCTCTGTCCTGTGCTCTGTATCTCTCCCTGTATTTCATTCATTCAAAAAGGGATGTATTATGGGCAGCCCTTATCTCACTAATGAACAAAAGCAATCTTGGAAAGTCTTTTTACCTTTTCAAAAGTTTGCGGTTGTTAAGATTTTTAAATGTTCATGAAAGACATCCCTTATGCTCACAGAGGTTGCATCTATTTGATCAAAAATTCAGCAAAAACAGTAATAGTTACAATTTAATAATAATTAATTGAATAATTTAAAAATAATTAAAACATTTCAGCACCATTACTCCAGTATTCAGTGTCACATTATCCTTCAGAAATCTTTCTAATATGCTGATTTGGTGCTCAAGAAACATTTCTTATTATCATTGTTGAAAAAAGTTGTGCTGTTTAATGTTTTTGTGGAAACTGAGATAAAAAAAAAAAAGCATTTACTTGAAATAGAAATCTTTTGTAACGTTATACGTCTTTACTGTCATTTTTTATCAATTTCGTATGTCCTTGTTAATTAAAGGTATTCATTTCTTTAAAAGAAAATCTTACTGACCCCTAATATAATTTTTCAGTTTTTCATAGCCAGTTTGACTCAATTAGACAGGGGGATTAATAAGGGATCTTTATAAGCCTGAACCAAAATGTCCACAAACCAGATCAGTGTGGTGGTTTCACTCTTTTTAGCAGTTACACCCATACTGAGGAATTCGATTTTTAACATTGCGCATAGTATGCCATATTGTTTTTATAAAGATGCTTATGTGTGTTTCCATGTGCGTTATACTTTCAAGCTATATATATAACTAAATAATATCCATATGGCACAGGTTTATTTGAATGAATAAATCCTGGATGTGTTTAAACACTATTATTATTATTTTTGCATTCATGCATGTATTGTTTTTTCTGCTGATTTTTATGGCTGTTTTGTGTGACTGACTGCTCTGAAATGACTCTTGGCACAGCGACCTGTACTCTCAGTCATGCCTGTAATTTGGACCAAAAGGGCCCTCTGCTTTTCTCTCCTTTCCTTCCCGCTGAAAATATGTGAAGTGAACGACAGACGAAAACATATTAAGGGTGTAACCAGAGCATTTGAGACAGGAGGGATAAACCAATTTTCCTGTCCAGTTTGTTTAAAAAGAGCGAGAGAGCGGCTAGAACTGCACTGGTGCTTATCAGCCAACTGGCTTGACTCTGGCCCGTGTCATTATGGGCTTCCAGATGGTGATAATGTTGAACATTGTACTGCGCATACCATTTGCCTGCTCTAAACCGCCTTTTGACTGAGGGAGATAGTATCTAGACAAACTGATAATACTTCAGTCACACACTCACTCTCTTTTCCCCCCCCCGCTGGGTAAGCTGAGTGCGTACGTTTCCTGGACCTGTGTGAAACGATACACGTTGTTAGGGGTCATATCACAAAGCGCGGAAGCCGAAGATAATTTAGTCTGAATAGACAACTTGCTTTTAAAATTCCTAATGTCTCGGTGGAACTGATGGACGTCTCGTACTCCCTCCGTCCCTTTTTCTTCTTGCTCACATGTGTTCATTTAACTTGTATCTAACTTTCTTCATTCTCTTGATGCGTCCAATTGTCAGTAATTTTTAAAAAATCCCTGAATGAGTGTGTTGTGAATTTGTGTTGCACGTCACATATTTGTGTGTTACTACAGGCTGTCTATGTGTATCTTCCCCTTACTGTTATGTGCTGTGTGAATGACAGATTAATATATGTTTGGTAGGGAATCTGAGGAAGGAAGAGAGAGCGGCTGTCAGCGCGCTGTGTTTGGGGAGGAGGGAGATTAGAGGAACTGTCATAGGCTGCGTTGAGCGGTCTCACACAGATAAGTCTCAGCAGCGAAAAGTGTT
This sequence comes from Meda fulgida, assembly GCA_030578275.1. NCBI lineage: Eukaryota > Metazoa > Chordata > Actinopteri > Cypriniformes > Leuciscidae > Meda > Meda fulgida. Next base: position 12,663,636 of record CM060625.1, on the reverse strand, counting down.
GTACCACTGCCTGTAAACAGGGAGCGAGAGATGGAAGATTATCTGGAGTTTTGCGTTTAGAGTTTTGTGTGTGCGCGGCTCAAGGTTCACCTGTTTTGTTGACTTCCATTTCAAAGCATTCAAGACTTTCACTTTCAAACATTTAATAATGCAGGCAAATACCTCTAAAAAAAATCTGTTTTATTTGTTTGCTCTTTTTCCACTTATCTTAAAGTGATACTTCACTCAAAAATTAAAATTCTGTCCATTCAAATTCATTTGTATAAATTTGTTAAGTGGTTTGAAGCCAACTAAATGTGTTGCTATTCCAGTACAACACACGTACCTGTACATACACTGTCCTATTATTTCTTCTCGTGAACAGTGCAGCGCTTAGCAGATTGCAGGGGCTGACGGTGGAACCGGAGGAGCCTTATCGCTATGGATTTCTGTTTGTGGAAAAGAACAGAGGAAAGCAGATCGCTCCATCTTTGCATCTATGTCCGCAGCTCTTTTGTCTTGTGAAAAACGTCTCCCCTCCTCTGGGCTAGCATTGTCGATCTGGTGTTTTACACACCACTAATACCATCCCGAAGGCCTCCCAGATGAGCTGGTCAATGTTCCCTCCTGACTGGCAAAGTTTTAAGTGTCACTAGAAATGGACCTTTCTTTTGAGTGTCTCTCAAAGGCTCTAGCTGAAAAGAGCACAGAGAGAATACAAGAGAGGAGATTACAGACAAGGGCCGGTCAGAGCTACCCTATTTAACACATTATATCCAGTCCCCTCAGGTTACACTTATGCACAGCAATATTTTAAAAGGGAGCGAGAGAGAATGAGGATGAGAGATTGCTTCCGTAATAGCTGTAGAGACCATAACAGAGTGCCGATCTCTTGTGATTGCAATCTAGCACAGAGTTCCTATGAAATTAAACCATGCGTTTTGAGTGTGAAAGAAAGCAGGGAAGGGAATGGGAGGGACGTATAAAGGAGAAAGGCAAAATGCAGCTCTGGTTACTTTGAAGCAGAGGATAAAGGCCAGAAAAAGGAATAAAATATGACAAAACGACAGCAGAAAGGGCTTATGGTCGATAGGCAGAATTTTACAGGCACAGACAGCAATTACTGGCATGCATAGCATAACTCTCGATATTAATGTTTGATCTCCTATTCCACTTTTCTGGCAAGCTTCACCAAGTGCTTTTCCATACCCCACTGCCACTTTAAATTAGTTTCTTGGCAACTCTGCGACATGTTCTCTCGCTGCATTTCCTTCCATTTATTTCTCTCTCTCTCTCTCTCTCTCTCTCTCTCTCTCTCTCTCTCTCTCTCTCTCTGTTTCTCTCCCTGCTTTCTGTAGTCTGTCAGCGTTTCATTTGAATTAAAAATAATCTGCGCTGAGAGATCCGGACGTTGATTGTGGAGCGGAGAGCGGTAATCACAGGCTTGAGGTTTCGCTCAAATCTGATGATAGGCATTTAGGAAAGCGAGCTCTGATTTTGGGGATGAAGGCTGCTTTGGTGCACCTCATCCAAACCCTGACATGCTCCATATGTAATCATAATGCAATCATATCCATTTAATCAAATATAGATGAAAAAGGAACCTTTTTATAGCCAAACCAATTTTGCCCCGGTTACGTCCAAATAAAAATATACTATACGGTTTAGAAAAAAATGACAAGAATAATATATTATGTAGTAAAATGTGAACCTCAAATAAATAAAAAGAAAGAAAGAATATTATTATGATACTTGGATCTGTTTAAATTTTGAATAAAATTGAAAATGTTTCCTTTTACAATTTTGTCCTGGCATATTTGTTGCAACTGCAATTAAAGTGTTTAAAAGGGTCAGTAGAACTCATTGCTTGAACATGTATCCATAACTGCACTTTGGATAATTACCAATGATGTTTCCTTGAAACTCTCAAGGGTTTTCGATAGTGGCCCTGCTGACCACCTGACCCTTGGACTGGGAGCAGGGGGCCCCTAAGCAGCACTAAACCTGTCCTCCACAGACTGCACTTAGCTCATTTAGAGTCTGATAGGCCTAATAAGCTTCAATTGCCTCTGTATTATTAAGTCTGTGGGCTAAACCTAGATTACCTAAGGCTTGTTGTGACAGAAATTAGCAGAGGGGAAAAATGTGTGAGGGGAAGTATTTTAAAAGCCTACCCCCTCCTCTCCCTTGAGTGGCATTGACTTCTCTCTTATCCCTTGGGATCACCGCATTTCATTTCTTTGTTACTGTCAGTTTATCCATATGATGAATAAATAGCCCCTTTCACACAAACCGTCTTTACTGGTAAATTACCAGTACATTACAGGTAAAAGATCATGTGTGAAGAGGACCTTTAAAAAAAAAAAGAAAGAATATTATTATGATACTTGGATCTCTTTAAATTTTGAATAAAATTGAAAATGTTTCCTGTTACAATTTTGTCCTGCCATAATTGTTGCAACTGCAAAATATCTGTTCAAAAATACCGGTAAATTGGTTCTGGCAAGTAAATTACCGTAATGATGCTGTGTGTGAATGCAGAATGAAGATTACCGGTATGAGCACGTGTGAAGTCAGAACGCGCTGACGTAATAAGCTTTGGGCCAATTATAAAATGTGTATGGAGATGAAGTGATTACTCCGTGCTGTTTACAGTAACCGCCGCTGCTTTTCAATAGTTTTTTATGTAAATATATGCATTAGATGGATATCTTTGACCGTTGTGCCACATCTCACAACTTTTTCAACGTGTTGCGCTTGGGACCAAGCCGCCTTTTCCATCAATCAGCGCTGCGGCTCTGCAGTTGGATACTATTATGCGTATCTCGTATTTTTAAGAGCTGTTTGATCATCTCCTTATGCCTGTGACTCAGATGTAAAAAAAAAAAAAAAAAAAAAGGTGTCAAATTGAACCGATATTGAAACTGAAGTGCTTCTCCTCATGCGGGCGAATGAATACAATGACGCAGCATTTAAAGATCATTTCCAATGACTGACATCACAAAATTTACTGATATTTTGGTGCTGATGTGTGAATAGTCTTTTATTGGTAAAAAGCCAGAACGCCATTGCTTGTGTGAACAGCATATTTGTTCATTTACTTGTAAAGTCATTCTAGTAATTCTACAGTAATTTACCGTGATTGCTGCGTGAAAGGGGTTAAAGTGAGAAGGATGACAAAAAAAACTCTAAATAGAATTATAATAATAATAATAGTAATAATAATAATTTTTAAATAATCTAAATATATTTTACATATTATTATTTTTTTGCAATTCTGAGGTATTATTCTAAGTTCAGTGTTAATAACATAAAATATTATTTTATTTATTTTTTATTATTATAATTTTTGTTTTTTAGTGTATTTTATTTTGCAGTTCTGAGATATTTTAATAATTTCAAATATTCATATTTTTTATTTCTTTATACTTATTTTTTATTATTAAAAGTTTGGTTTTAATTTGTGCAAATAATGTAATAATACTTTACTTTTCCAGCCATGTTGGTCACGATAGATTACATGTTGAACTTTATTTTAACTCACACAGAAAAATAAACTCATGTCTGTTGTTTGGTTGAGGCAGATGTTGAAGGTTTGGTGCATGTGGTGTTATATTGATGGAGCGTCCAGCTCCTTTTTTTACCCCTGGCTCAAAGGAGAAGGGGTGAGAGATATAGAAAAGGAAAGATAAACATCCAGCAATAAGCTAACTCATTCTCTTACTGGGTCTTGTTGGGGGCAGTCAAGGTCAGAGGTCACTGCAATGCGAGTCCCTTGTTAATCCATTGACCCGCAGTGCAGAGGGTTAATACTGGTGTGCTAAGCCACGGGACCCCAAATCAGTCAGATTAAGGAGATTTTCCAGGAATGTCCGGCTTTATCTGAAGATAATGGATTGTTTGGGTTTGAGTGGCCATGGACTGAGGTTAGTGGAATTAGATCTTCAGGATTTTCCTCAAATCCTGGGGGAATGAGGTAAATATTACACGACGGTTTGGAAACACAATTAGGATCGGTCTTTGCGTATAATTGCAAAAGACATGGTTGATCAGTTTAGTCTTTAATTATTTTTCCTGGTGTTAAATATCCCTCCATGTTAGTCCCAACAACACACAGTGCAGCTTGCCATCTTGTTATTTTGTAAAGGTGTTGTCACAATTACCGTTGCTTGACAAAAATTTGTGGGCAAAATCCTGTAATTTCAACAAGAATTCATGTTATATGGAATTTCACATAAAGGTTTGTTCATCAGTTTCATCAGTTTGTTATGATTCAATTTCGCCATGTTGACCACCAGAACACTGCTTGTTTTGAAAGTGACTGTTGGGTGTGCGGTTATCAACACTATTGATATAGTGGACAATGGACCTTTTTCTCAGTGAAATTGCAGCAAATATGACTGTCCTAATATGCTGCATCTTTATAAATACTAAACTTTTGAACAGCTTTGTAAATTTGCACATCTTTGCCCCCTGCTAATTATTCAGCAGGGCAAATGGTGTGGCTCAGCTGTGGCTGAGGGAACCAGATAGGTGTATGCTGCTCATGAAGAGAGTCTCTGTCTCCCTCCCCTTCACAGTAGCTGCACCCTACTGGGAAATTCATTAGTAGCTGACATCATCCTCACTCCGGCCAGAGAGTGAAAGAATATCATTATATCCCGGTTCCCTCCTCCTCCTGCTCTCTCTCTCTCTCTCTCTCTCTCTCTCTCTCTCTCTCTCTCTCTCTCTCTCTGTATGTCTCGCTCTCCCTCTTGGTCGCTCCATCTCCTGTTTGCACTTAGGACTCCGCTTGCAGTAGCTCTCATTGAGCACCGTACACACACACACACACGCGCGCTCTCACACGCATCGTCTGTCCGGTGAAGCTGAGCGGAGGAAGCACGCTCCGTGTGTGCGAGGCAGAAAGAAGCAGGGGGTAGAAGCTCAATGAAGTCAGGTTAGAATCAGGAAGTGGGAGGACTCGGTCGCGCTGTGGGTGAATGAGAGAGTTTGTGTGGATACAGGCAGCACTTGCGCGAGGAACGGGAGCCAGCGACAGGACACGAGCTTGAAACCAGCGACGATTTCGAAGAAAGGAATCGGCGGTCGGGGTTTTTAGTGCGGTTTTACTCCACCCAATCTGCATATAGGAGGAAAATACTGCACGCTCTGTTGGATTTTCTAGCTCTCCACGAGCGCACGGGAGAGAGGCGCGCCGATGGTTTGTCACTGAGCGCGCCCCTGACACAAAAGCACATAAGCGGCAGCTTCCGTGAAGCGAGCGACGGTTGGCGAGGATTTCAAACGGCCAATTCGCGCGAAGGGGGCGAACTGAAGGATTTCTCCACTTCTCTGCGCTCTTGGGTTCCAGACACATGTCTGCCTTTGTCCGGGAGCCTCTCTCGCTTTGAGCTCTGGATGTTTTTCTTCTTCTTCCCTGGGAAAAGGCTTCTTATTTTGCATGGCTGTCATTCTCTCAAAGGGAGCGAGAGGAATTCGCCGCCTGTTAATGGATTACATTGTTTGACATGCAGAATGTGAAACGGCGTATTTACTAAACCTACTAAAAGTGATTTCTTGACTTATTTTCCTCCGTGCCAACCTCGCCACATTAAAAGGTACACCGCACCTTCATATTCCTCAAAAAATGATTTCATATCGATAACGTTATCACACTGTGATTCGACGTTTTATGGGAAATTTAAAGCAGTTTCAGTGGATTACTCGATGGCTGGAGGATTTGGAGCGCTGTTTTCTTGTCGTTGCTTGTGAATAATTAACGTTAGTTGAAATCTCTGCAGTGAATGTTGCCAGATGTTTTTTGGTTGTGGTTTGAATAAAAAACTCGCGGTCCGAGTCACAGGAACGCATCGTTATGTGGAAATCTCGTCATGTGTTAATGAATGCATATCACCTTGTTATTATTATAATCATTATTATTTAAATTTTTAGATCTTTAAATGACCCTAACATTTTATTTACATAGCTAATTTTAAATGTAACTTAGCCTACTTAAAATGTGCACATATTTGGGAGGGTTTTCATAACTTGTCAGTATCGTTTTTGTCTCGAGCTGGTTATGGATATAGTGTTGCTAAACCTGTCATAATAATTGTCTTCAAATGAGCTGTTTTGTGTCCAATGTGTATCCAATGAAAGACGTAGGCTACAAGGTGTACCTTTACAAGTTAACTTCCATGCTAAAGATTTTCTGTTTGTTATTGTCTTGGTTAAAAATGGCAAAATAGTTTAAAAAGTGCACATATCATTTCCTTTCGAATGACTGAGTGGAGAGCCAGGTCAGATGCTAATGGTTGGACTGCAATTGTTCTATCTTTGTTGCTGGTTTAGCCAATTGAATTAGCCGATGCCCCTTTGACACCACATTGTCACTTAAATAGGCGTTCATTACCTAAATGCTGTGTAAATTGCAATGCTGGATGTTTGCACAATAACAGCAATGTTAATGCGTTCAACCCGTTTCAAGTGCAGCGCATCGTTTTGCGCATGGAGCCACAGTGCCATCCAGTGGCCGCTCTGGGAAGAGACTGCATTTTTGCGCTCTTTAGTGCTGCGCTACCTTTGATGATGAAGCCCACCTGCTTAGTTCTGAAACAGATGTACTGACTCTCTTTTTGTCGCTCTCTCTCAGGGCTCAGATGCCAGCTCAGAGAAACTCTTCAGCACAGCTGCAGTTAAAGGTATGGTGGTCTTTCTTTATTCCATACTGCCAATAGGCTTGTTATTGATTGTGTAAATTACAGTTCTGTAATTGTGAAATTGCTGTTGACTGATTATTATACCTGTCCCTTGGAGGCACATATTCCAAATGATTGTTGTTTTCTGTCAAATTATATTTTAAAGATGCAGTTTTAATAATATAATCTCCAAGAAATCAACATTATGATATGTGAGAAATAATCCAGTATTTACAATACTGTTTTATAATGTAGGTATTGTATGAGTTCCGGAAGCAGCATGCAGTTTTTGATGTGTTACAAGACAAAACAGAATCTGTCACATTATTCCAGACAACCTTATTTACCAATATCACATTCAGATTATGTTTAATGTGTTTTGCTTTCTGGGGCGGCATGGGAAATAACGCATTTCTCGAGGCCGACTGCGATTCCATTGACAGACACAGTGTGTTGTATCCGTGCTTTCTCACAGCGTATGGGCTGGGAGAAATCCATCTGAGCCACTCTGTTAAACAGATCCCAATGTGCTGCTGAGTGATGAATGAGAAAATCCATTTCAGGCGCGCAGCATGTGTAAACGCCACACACTGGGTCCCATGTGCAGCGGCGTCTGGCGTCTGTTATGGAAATTGATTAGTTGTGAAATGCTAAATAAAGGTGCTGGATCTGCGGCACAGACGGTAGTAGAAGAAGCAATTCTACCCTGCTGGCTTGATACTCTGTGTGTGTGATATTGTTTGTGGTGTCTATTTTAAAAGCCCGCTTTGTATTTATACATTGAGGAGCTGTGATGTGCGCAGCGTCTGTTCTTTGTGTGCATGTAAACGTCCCGCCATGTGCGTAGGAAGTTTGTTCGTGTTGAAACTGCGGTAAGAACGTGCAAGTCAAAGGATCCGAGGCACTGAGAGCGAAGTCAGTTGAGTTGCTTTTAAAACCACAGTGTCTTTAGACAGCAGGAGCCCATCAGCACACTGCTAATTTGCTCTTAAAGCCTTTGGAATTTGAGCTCCCCATTTTACAAACCCCAGGCAGGCCAACATAATGGAGCCCAGCCTTGTGAATCCACATTCCTCTGTAATGGTGCGTTACTAGGATGGAGAGCATGATGGGTGGGGTGGGGAGGGGGCGACTGAGACTGGAAAGAGATCTGACCCCGGGGAGGACGTGAGAGAGAACGACTGATTGATGCCGACAAGCCCTTTTCCTCCTCTTTCCCCTTGCTTCACTCCCTCGGGACTCCAAACACATTTCCCACATTCTGCTCTTTGAAGGCCTTTAGAGGTTTGATTTGTGTGGTTCAGAGGGGTGCTGAATTGCGACCCTTTTTTTTTCGGAAAGGCTTTCCCTCCTGGAGACGCCTCTCTGTGGCCATTACGACCCCTCTGAAAGGATTAAAACTCTCTTTATGCGCCTTAAACTAACACATGCCTGCCTCCTCTGCTTCTGAAAAGCTGGCGCTCGGGAAACAGTACACAAATATGCTTTCTCTTCTCACTGACTGCCAGGCCACTTCGTCTCCCTCCAGACTATATTTCCATTTAAATGTGTGTCTTTTCTCTGTATTTTCCCTCTCTCCTTCACGTCCCCTTGTCCCCTTCTCTCCTTGCCATATGCAAATCTTTTCAGTGGCAGAAGGCATGGAGAAAAGGATCGTCCTCCAAAGCACAGGTGCAAATGAACTGTGGGATTTTTATTGGAGAGTTTTAGGGTGATAAAGACACTGAGTGTACACAGGACGCTGCTCTCTGTTACAGAGGATTACCCATCACTCAGACTCTTAACCCTTATAAACAAAAGAAGAAAGAGAATGCAGGACTGAAGAGCAGAGAGACAGGCAACAGAAAAGATGTCAATATTTGCCTGGAGCCTATCGAGAGAGTCTCGCTGTTGTTTTTCACACTCAGGTGTTTGACCCTCACAAAATGCCTTACATTCAACAGCTAGATGAGACGGAACTGTCATCTCTGAGGGGAAATGTATAGATCAAACTCCACAAGAGCAAAGTAAAACTGATCTTAGATTATTTATTGGTCTGTAGGCCATTTTGAAAGCTGGAGAGGGAAGGTGATAAAAATGTATTAGAGGCAGAAAGGATAGAGAAGCGAGTTGCATGCATCAAACTTGACATGTTAACTACTAGGTCATGGCCCTGACAAAATATCTTAGAGTTGATCTTGTTCTGCTTAATTTGTGTCTGTGTGACAACAGGAAGTTTCTTGTGAGTTTCAACCTGTTTGATCAGTAAGTCTGATTGCATAGATTCCCACTTAACATGTTCTTTAGCCAAATTAGACCCTCTTCCCTGCTCTCCTTTTCTTCTCTCCCTCTTGATGTTTTATGTAATTGTTGCTTGTTTTCTTTTTTTCCTCTCCTCATTGCTCCATCTCTCACTCCTATTAAGCAGAATCATTAAATGTTCGACTTAATTACTGTCTCTCTTACATAGCCTGCAGGTGGCTGCCAACCAGCCTGCCTCAATTAGTGTATTCAACGCCCTCGTCTTGCATTTCTAAGAAGCCTTTTTGCTCGATTTCGGATCAAGTTAGAGTGAAAACAGCAATGTAAAGGTCCTTTAAATGAACTGTGACCAGAACTACCTCTTTTCAGATTCTGAGACTTTATAGCAGTATTTATGTATTGTATGTCTTTTGCAATTACAATGTTCCCTCCATGCTGTTCAAAATGGGACCAAACTGTTTGCAAACATACTTTTTAACACAAGTCCATATTTACAAGTCATTTTCTCAAGATCACAAGAAAAATAATTCAGGACCTTAAGAAAGATTGCTTATCTTGACAAAAAAGTATCTTTTTTTTATTTATTTTTTAAAAGTTTTCTTCAAGATGCGTCTGAAAGGGGTCTGTCCAGTGCAAAACATTAGAGGGAACATTGATTGTAACTATGAAGTAGTATGATTATTGTTATGTATAATTATTCCCTTCCCTTTATCTCTGTACAGATAAAACGTTGTCGGAATAATTCCGGTTCACGTGGCTACGTGTAAGCGATATTATAAGCTTATTATAAAAATCATAAAGCTGTATTATAAATTTTTCAAGGAACCTATTTCATGGTTTGCGTTCTCGAGCCACCAGGCACTGTTTTGTGCAAATGAGCGGCCGGATTGCATTAAAGGTGCAGTGTGTGATTTTTAGCGACATCTAGCAGTTCGGTTGCGAGTTGCACTAATGGCTCCGCCCACTGCTCACCCCTCCCTTTTGAAGAAGCTACGGTGGCTAAAACGGAACAAACATATCGTCGACTGAGACAGCAGAGAATAGCCAGAGTAAGCCGAGAGTGTGTAACATTGTCACTGTTTCTGTACCACAGTACATTATAAACATTTATACATTATAAATGGATAAAGTTTACAAAGCCATAGTCAGGTGAGGGTCTTAATATATAATATAATAATAGTAATCAGCTGATTGTCTCACAAACGTAACCAGCACATTTCTCCCCACATAGCAAACCCATAATACAGCGAGGGAGAAGAACCACATGAAACAATGCAACTATATTTTTTCTAACAGGGTAGTAAAAGTTTAGCTGGCTAATATGAGCTGTTACTGTGGCTGAGCTGGTTAAAGCGTAAAGCCTTGTTTAAACTCGACGCGTCCGCATGAGCCCAAAGGTGCACACGGCAAAAATGACATGATTGTAACAGCGTGCGCGCCTCCCCATCCCTTAGACACCATTTACTACATACAATAGGCTTTTTTTCTCTGATTGTGAAAACTCTTCGCGAACGACTTAAAATGCTTCCAAGATCGACTTGTCGCGATCAACAGGTTGGTGATTCCTGTAACATACTGTTTTACGGTCAATGAAAAGAGTACTAATCAGCTGTCTCACGAACGCAACCAGCACATTTATCCCCACATAGCAAAGCCATAACACAGTGAGGGAGAATAACTAAGTTACATGAAACAATCCAACTACATATTTTACACCACTGACAAGGGAAAGTCACTACTCACGTTGTCTATCTGGCTTCAAGCTTTCTGCGGCTTCTCTTTCAAGGTAGTGACGAAACGCGCTCTGTAGCGCTGTGTGTTCGCTGTCGGCTACGGTAGAAACATGACGTCACAATATGCCAACCTTCATAGAAGGGGATTCCCGCGCCTATGTAGATATAAATGACTCATTCTAAGGTAATACAAACTTAACGGTTCATTAAGTAAGGTCTTTAAACACCACTAAACACATAGTTATGGATCTTATATTGCATTTCTGTCAATAGATCCACAGAAATATTACACACTGGACCTTTAAGGGTTTTCTGTTAGAACGGTGTCATTTTAGCGCCCCCTAAGTTAATAACTAATGATCGTAGCGACAAAAGTGAATCAATCAAAACTAACTTTAGCTGGACAATAACTTTCTTCTAGAGCTCCTGTAAAGCCAAAACATTCTCTGTTACTTTAATTTCCTATTATCACTGTAAAGCTGCTTTGAAACAATCTATATTGTTAAAAGCGCTATATAAATTAAGGTGACTTGACTTGACTACTGATTATATTTTTATGTTAAGCAGTTATTTTTTTCTCACTATGAAAATAGAGCACTTCTAATATGTCAGCTAGTTTAAAAGCACTTTTTAAGTAATGATCATAATCTCTATATTCCATGTAAAGCCAAGCTTCTAAGTTTTAAAACGACACCTATTTTGTGTTAGATAAGCAAGTGGTTGTTAAGTAACGTGATAACTTGGTAGCAACCCTGCTTTGGATTTAAGAGGTTACGTTTAACGAATAATTGATTAATTAAACAACAATCGATTATGGTAATTTCTGTATATTGACATCCCTATTATGAAGTAATTAATTTTGTAATGTAAATGTCTGATATAATGTTTGTTGCTGAGTATAAATTGAGTCTGACATTGTATTGGCCACATTTGGACTTGGATGATGAGACAAGGGCACTCACTACAGACTCCTCTCCAGATACCTCTCTCTCTCTCTCTTTCTCTCTCTCTCTCTCTCTCTCTCTCTCTCTCTCTCTCTCTCTCTCTCTCTCTCTCTCTCTCTCTCTCTCTCTGTTTTATTTATGCCTGGTCACGTGTTCTAAAATCTAGCTACCACGTCTAATGCACAGTGTAATTTATGTTTAGAATTTGGTTTGGCTGCTTGTATATAAAAATAACAGAACCTGGTCAGTTATCTCTTACAGTAATATGTGAATGTGCACTGTATATACAGCTCAGACAGGCTCAATCAATGGCAGATGCAAGCTAGCAGGCAGCTGAGCGTTCATCTGAAGAGCAGGACTCTGGTGAGGCCCTGTGTTGATGGTATAATTTCTCCGACAATGACATTGTCGAGAGATTGAAAAAAAGGGGAATAGAGGCTGAAGAGAAGGAATGAAGAGGCGGAGAGATGAAGTTTGAGGCAGATGAGAGTTGTTAAGAGCTGGATGGATGGATGTGGAGAGCTCTTGAGATAGCGGAGCACTCGCTGAGTGCTGTAGTCTCACAACTGTCTGAAGCTTATGTAAGTGTATGTGTGTTAGTATGAATGTTTTCATTTTCATGTGCTTGACACTGGCATTAAAGGCTCAACTTAAGGTTCATAATGCTATAGGTACATTAAACTAGAATAACAAAGTGCTGTAAAATAACTGGATAAAATAACTCCAGTGAATTGGCATTGGAAGCCTTGCACTTAAAGTAAAAAATGGCTTGTATGGTAAAAATAAGCTGGATAAAATAGATATTCTTAACTCTAAAATCTGATTGGACGAGGCACATTTAAGCCATTTAAATAAATAGGATCCCCACAGAAAACCATTGTAAAATGTATACACATCAGTGTCTGCAATTTTTTTTCTTAATTCAGAAAGTTGTGTTCATGTAATGATCTTGTGCCATTTTGTTTGCCTATAAAGTCTACAGCAATTGAGCTTCTCTTTAAAGCATTACAAGCGATGATTGCATATTATTATTGACAAAGCTGTTCTCAGTCAGCTCGACTCTGCTTCCTCATGCTGAGCTAGAAGTTTATCTGCATCTCAACTCGACATATCTCTATAGATATGGCTTCATAGTTTGTACAGAGACAGGCTGTAATTTATGGCTCTATGAAAGTGTGTTTGATGAGAGATGGGCTGTAATTCACAGCACACTGCATTTGTAGTCTGCAGTGATGTATCATCCCCTGACACACAAACACACAGAGGTTAACACACCATGGCCATCATCCTGATTTACTGCCCAAGGCCAGCAAACAATAGCACCACCCACTCTCACAGCCTGCCCAGTGATGCATGAGTAAGCATTGTTGTATGACCATATGAATATTGTTTTTCCAGTAGGCTTGCTATAAGTGGTTTTCCTGCCATAGGGGAAACCAGAGTGTTTTTTAAAACAGCTTTAAGTAAAGCCGTACACTAGCGGAGCAGGGGGGATAGGTGGAGATGCCGTGGAACTGGTGATGAATTGGAAGTCAGACACTCGTTTAACGCTATCCATCATCTCAGTCCGTCCCGCCGGTAGTCATAACACAGCCATGACTGCACTCCTACACTCTCTCTCAATTTGTCCCTCTCTCTCAAAGAGGTCATTCTGAGGTTGTTCCCAAACCCCAAAGGTTGAAGGACTAAAGTAAATCCATCCATCTTGGTGACTGGAGGAGGATGCAGAGAGAGAGGAAGAAAGAAATGCCAGGGAGACGAGTAATTGTTTAAACATTACTATATCCGACATGTCACAATAAACGCAGAGAGTCTGGAAGCCATCAAGCTAAATGAAAGTTATGTGCAAACATTAAAATGCACTGCACTCCCGAGATAAACGGATAGCCTACTACTTAGAGATACACGGCAACTGCTAGCAACACTTTTGGACTTCTTTTTTCACGTGACGTTGTCTCATCAGAGAAGAACTGAGCAAAGTTTTTTGAATCGCTCAATAGGTCACCTTTGTGGTTTGGAATATATGTAAGTCTAAATGTGAGAGATTAATTCTAGTTCAGATGCCATGATGAGCTCAGCTATTTTCATTCTCATTGAGTTAGCTTGAGTCAAAAAGATTTTAAAGTGGTGCGATTCTATTTAATGACATTTAATGTGTTTTTTCAGAAGCCACTCTGAGAACATTTATCAATTATATGCCACTGTTCAAGTTTGGGGTCAGTAAAATTAGATTAAAAAAAACTTTTATTCAGCAAGAATGCATTTATTGATCAAAAGCGACAGTAAAGATTTACAATGTTACAAGAAAACTATTTCAAATAAACCTGAAAAAGTTGTATCACAGTTTCCACAGAAACTGTTTTCAACATTTATAAAAATACGAAATGTTTCTTGAGCAATAAATTAGCATATTATGATGATTTCTGAAGGATCATGTGACACTGAAGACTGGAGTAATAATGCTGAAAATTCAGCTTTGCAATCACAGGAATAAATTACATTTTTATAATATAATCAGTGGAAAACTTATTTTACAAAATTATTATTATTATTTTTTATCAAATAAATGCAAATGTCCTGGTGAACCTACCACAAACTTTTGAATGTTAGTGTATTTGTGTGTTTATGCTTTTTCTAGAACGTATTTAACAATGCATTGGTAATTCAAAGTGGACTTGTATATGATCTTTGTCTGTGCTTAATCTGAAAAGTCTGTATAAAATATCTGCTGGTCTTACCACCTGCATTGTACTTGATAAACGGTGGTTGACTGCCACAAATGAGTGACAGATACTGAAAGCAGAAGTGAAAAGGCTCCCTGTGGTTGTAACCCTGCCTTACACCTGTGATGACATCAACTTGTAGCTCCCATTCCTTCTGTTTGGACAAAATGAACATTTCTTTCCCTCTTGCTCCCACTTTTTCGTCTTTTCATCTCTATAATTTTGTCCAATTATGCATATGGCATTTCAAGGTCTCTGTTGTAACAGAGCGATTTGTAAACTCCCGACAAGGTGTGTGTTTCTATTTGTGCTTAAGTATATTTGAACAAAAACCTCAAAGAAACATTAATTAGGCCTTTGGAAAGCCAGTGCTCTTTTGGAAAGAGGTGAGTAATCATGGAATGTAGTGAGCACAAATACTTCAACACATTCTCCTGATTATGTTAAACTTCCTGAATTTCATAAAGTTCACGACCCTGCCTTCAGTTAAGATAAAGGTAAAGTTTCAGTTGGAGGAACTGATCCTGTATCAGCTAATGCTTAACTTCACATAGCCTATGTTCAGTTCACCCCAGCACCTCTAAAACAAGTCTTTGCACATCTGCAGATGTATGTTTGAGTCTTTGATGGTCTTGCCTGGCTGTGAATGAGTAAATAAATGTAATCCCCTCAATTTCTTTCTCAATACTCCACTGGAAAATGTATTAAAATGCCAGCCCATGTGTTTAACCAATTCAAGATTAGATCTACGGCTTAAGTTGTCAGACCAAGACTTTGCTTAGTATAACCTTATATTGTTGGGAAATCATTAGTGTTTAATTGCCTGTGGGCTCTCTGTCATCACAGATTGTAACACATCTTAGATCTGCAGATTTAAGTCCAGAGACCAGTTAGTAGGTGCTTTGTGCTGAATTGTCTGATTTGAAATCGTATAAACACAACTGTGCCATTAAGACTGAAAGAGGAGCTGTTGCAGCTGTATGAAGTTCAGGAGTTAAAGCAGTTTTCCAGCATAGCTGCTAGATGCTTTTCTATGAACACCAGCCTGAAGTAGGATCAAGCTGGTCAGGAACTGTGACCTATAAAAAGAGAGAGTGAGAGAGAAATACCTTGTGGACACCCATGGTGGTAGCCGAGGATAGACACTTTGACTGACCACCTTCTGGGTGGGATAACTGCCTCTCTGCCACCCCTGTGGTCCCTCGGGGAAGAGAGCTCCTCATTCAAATTGTAAACACTGAAACGCTCAGTTGGATAGCGGGGGGTAGAGGCACAGCTGGTGAACAGACTGAGTGCAGAATGTGAGCTCATATCTAGGAAAAGCAGAGTATTAATTGCTCCCTGAAGAATTTATGCTTCCTAACTCAAGCCTCCCTCCATCTCCCAGCATTTCTTCGGCTGACTCTCACTCAGACCTATCCAGGGTAAAAAATAAACACCTTTTGCCCTGCAGGCCAAGATTAGGAACACCTCTCCTCACCTCGGTCGCTCTCTGTTTCAATCACTTCTGCTAAATTCTCTGTTGAAATGTTAGTCAGAAGTCTCAGAGCTGCCCATTTGAGCAATCACTCAATCCATGACTGTCCTTCAGAGCAGTGTAGGGCTGGGCGATATGATGATATTATCGTATATCGACGATGTCTCGCAAGAATCGCGATGTCGATTTAACAGTCTGTTTCCAGACGATAAACGTCAATATCAAAAAATGACATACCGGTAGGCTATATTTCACATAGATAGCCCTATAGTTAAACACATATTTATTCACATGCAATAACATGAATTAAATATTTTTTTATAGGCTAGTTAGTAGGATTAGGAATAGAAAATCGATTCTTGTATTGATAGCATTCTTAAAGCGCAAGACGAAAGAGAACACGTCTGCATGCACGCTGTTTTCTGAGCTGCGCACTCAGACAAAGCGCGCAAAGAGCCGCCTCTCACATAGTGTACGAACAAATACACAGAATTATATCTCACAATTATCCTTCTAGTTAATTTATAGCATCAAATAAACATGAATAAACATCAGAAGAATTGTTTCAACTGTGGAAAGACGTCAGTAGGTACACATTTTTTCAAGTTCAAATATCCCAGTAAACAGTCGGTTTTGTCTTAGGCCTACTGTTTTTCTTTCTCAACCGTTTATGTCCATTGAATCAGTCCACTGACAGCCTATACTCGCTGCCACCATTAATGTTGAAAGAACAAAAGAAAAAGAAAATCACTCACTGAACTTTTGTAACTTTAATTAGCTTAATATTTTATTTGCCTGTTGTTCGGCGCTGCCGCTGACTGCTCCAACTGCAACATGAGTCTATGTATGCGACCTTGAGATGCGTTCCGTCAAACATCATTTAGGCCTATCCTTATACTTTCGTAATTTTGTTAAACATTTTTTTCTGGATTTCTTGATCTTTATATGACTTTTTTTGTTCGTATGCTATCCATTTTTATAAAATGTTGTTCTGCAGATGAAAAAAATGAAAATATCATGTTAATTCATAATAGCAGAGAGAGATAGCCTATCCAATTTAAAAAATATATATATATATAATCAAGTTGCCCATGCCTTTTTTAATTTGGTTTGCAGGCTGATAAAAGTTAATCAGAAAAACAAAGTAGCCAAAACAAACAAAGAAAAACAAAGTAGCCAAAGTAGCCTGGTAGAAGTAGCCTAACTTTACCCGTTTCTGAATATGAATTGACCAAAAAATTAAAACATTGCACAAACATGACCAAAATTAAAATTAAATTAAAAATTAAAATTAATTTAGTTATATTGCAAACTGATGAAGAAATTACGTTGCTTTGAATAGGCTCTCTCATGCACGCGTTCGGAGTTAACCATGTTGGCAGCTCCGTTACAGTAGGCTATATTATTGGGAGCGTTATAGGCTACTTTGCTTTAGATTAAAAAAAAAAAATTCAATCCCCAAATATAATTTAACGACTTCTGTTTCTAAATAAATAAAGCAGTCATTTTTATTTTGTAAACGGCTTAAGGTGACCTTGGAACTAAAACCAAAAAGGAGGAGGAAAAAACAAAACGTTTTTGCTCATGCAGAACGAAAAAATTCGTTTTTTTAATTTTAGACAAATAACAAATATATTATAAAAAAAAATAGCGCTACGCATTATTAGGAAATAAAACTTATTAAATCAGTCTATACCGCCCAAAAAAAGAGAAAATCGGACCTTATGAAAAACAAATAGGTAGGGCTGTAGTCAACCAAAGAAATCCTTAGTCGACCAAAGTCCTGTCCTGCGCAACGATCAGTCGACAAAAAAAAAAAAAAAGACGCGATGTTTTGCATTTTGATTGAACATTTATTACACGCTGCAAAAAATATACAACTGCCAAATAATGAAAAATCCTAACAAAAGCTCTCGTTTATACAGGCTGTATATTCTTCTTTACTTTTAAAGCTATGGGTTAACTTTTGTCCAGCCGATCTAGGAGTTTTAAAACAAACACAAAAAAAACAAATAGCCTAAAAAACTATCCTAATAATAAGAGGCTGTATAGTAAGAAGGCATATAGGTTTATTTTCGTTTTGTTACATTATTTAGGCTATTTTCAAACGCGTCAAGTGTACAAATAAAACCAAAAACATAAGAAATATGTTTGGCCATATTGGTCGTTGAGCTATGGTAAGTTAGCTTTGGGCCGCATAGCTTGCACTCCACAGTCTTGTCTTTTTTTGTAAAATGCAGCCAGACAAAAGATTTAGATTTCTTGGACATTTTGTCGACTTAAGCCAAAACAAGTAGCGTTCTAATGGTGTGTTCACATCGAACACGAATAGAGCGTCTATCGCGTCTAGTTAGACGCTTGAACATTTTGAACCCATTCCCGCGTCCGCGTCACTCACGAATAAAAAAACAACAACACAATTTCTTTCTGGCATACGTTTCCGTCTTGTCTGAAATAAAAGATATTGCTGCTCTGTACTTGTTGTGGAAGTCCCAAATACGGAGGAAAGCCAAACGCCGACGTGTCTATATTCACCGCACCATCAGAGGCGCATTCAACTCGGTGACTTTCACCGTCTTCTCCAGGAACTGCGCCTGGATGACAGCCGCTTCCAGCGCTATTTGACAACAGTGATAGACCGGACGTATCAATTAGCTCTTCGTTGATTGGCTGGCGCAACAAAGCGTCATACGAATCTTCCGCTCGAGTTCAAATTTTTCAACTTGCGCGGAAGACGTTCGCGGCAAACGCGTCGCCCAATTCGCGTCATTCGCGTCTTTGCGTTGACTTTGTATGTAATCTACTCGCGCAAATAATTAAATTCGCGTTCGGCGTGAACACACCATAACTAAATGAATACAGCAAAACTACCTATATTCCTTACTGAGCGAGAAGCAGCAGTGCAGCCACAGGGGCGGTTCCCGAGTGTTCTACTTGGTGCGCTGGCTAAACTGTGGCGCTGTTACAAAATAGCCTAAATTAAAGCATTTAAAGTTGGGGATAAAACATAGGCTGATTAAATTTAGAATACAGTGATATATAACTGATTATAAAGGAATAAATATCAAGGAGTAAATCAATGAAAATTTCTTTCTATTGAAGAAAAAAAAATGCAACTGGTCGACCAATGAGAATGTCAGTCAACCAAGACGGCATCGACCGATTATTCGACTAAACGACTAAAGTTGACAGCCCTACAAATAGGCAAGACACCTTGCTATAACATCAACATGCATTCACCATTCTTACAAATCACCAAATTGTGTTCTGTTCTGTTCAGTTGTATTTAACATTTCTCCTTACGAAACTAAATTTGTTTCAAACATGCAATAAACAGTGAGGAAATTATTAGCAACACTAACATAAGCAAAGCTAATGTTTTATGCTCGTTTAAGCTCAAAGTAACCAAAGTAAAACCCCTAACGTTTCAATCATTAAACACCAACTAAATCGCAGACTATCATCAGGTAAAGTGCAGCCAAACTCAACATGACTTGTGTTAATATGTAGGCCTATTCCGTATATGTTGTCTCCGGTGAGGCGTGGTGGGGCGGGGCTTGGGTAGATGATATAATCGGATATTGCGATATTTTTTAAGGCGATTATCGATCAAATATTAGACCTTTAGACCTTAAAGAAGTACTGTGCTACCCAGATATGTTTACATACCACGAAATAAACAATATAGTAAAATCTCTAATGATGGTTACATGGTCGTGGTTAGAGCCCGACTGATTTATCGGTCTGCCGATTTTATCAGCCGATATGAGCCTGTCGCAGATATATCGGTATCGGCGTATATGACGCAGATATGCCGCCAATATGAATATTTTTTGTTTGTTGTATACATTGTTTATGTATACTACAATCTATATAAAGTACCAATCAAAAGTTTGTACACACGAATGGGAAAGTGTATCTAAACTTTTGACTGGTACTGTACTATAATGTACACATAAATACTATTGGTCGGACTCTAGTCGTGGTATAGTCATGGTCACAATATATTTTAGCTGCTGGTATTGGTGAGCTACTTCACCGTAAAAAGTAATTTAATGCTTTGGAATACAGGAGAATATTGCAGAATGGCTTGCTTCCCACAAATGAAAAGTTGTTATCTAAAGAGGAATGATCAGATTATATTTTTCAACAAGACAATGCTCCTGCCCAAATTGTAAAGACAACCAAGAAGTGGCTTGAGAACAGGCTCATGTTTTGGCCTGGTTAGAGTCCAGATTTGAACCCTATGGTGAATATTTTAGTCTCACATTAAACTCAAACAAACTGGGTGACATTTTTCAACTACTCATGCACTGTTTGAAGCCATTAACATTGAGTGGAACAACACTGACTCTTCTTCCTGTAAAAAGCTGTCTGCAAGTTTGGTTACTTTATCTACAGTATTTGTGTAAATCTTGCTAATTTCCTGACCAGTGATTTGTGATTAAAATGGTTAAGACAATTGAAACGGCACTAAATATTTAGCCATTTTTGGCTTGGCTTGGCACTTTTTTGCCCAGTAGTGTATAGTTTTCAGCATTTTTTGAGAGAGATTTTTTTTGTACCTGATACATACCCCAATTAATCAAAATCAAATCAAACTGTGAAATTTGTGTCAATACCTTGCCCTAGTGTGGACCAGTGTATAATTATCATTATTTTTTATAGTTATCATTCTTGGTGTGAACAAGCCTATAGCCTTGTTAGAACCTAAGAACCTTTTAAAAATATAAAAATATTACTCATTATGTTTTTCACATCATTAACTTTGCAAGATGCTAATTAAATTACTTTTTTTTTCAATTATTAGAAAGCATTTCTGATTGATTATTTTGCAAGTACAATATTGTTTCTGGCCTACCTTCTTTCCTACAAGTGTAGTACCTATAGGCCAATAGGCCTGAATAGAGCAAAATCAGGCCACCTGAAGACCGTGCTCAACCCAGGCCAGCTTGTGGTTGCTCCGGAGAATTCTTTGCTAAAGTGAAAATCCATTGTGTGCTTTCTTATAAATAAGCACTAATGAAGTGTGAAATATACCATTTTATCACCATTTGCACACTCGGGCCGTAGTTTCATAAGCTGTATGAAGAACTGTCCCATACGCAGGATTGTCACCATCTGTTCCAGATTACATTGCTCTTAGAAGTTGCTGTTTGACTTCGGTTTTAAATGGCAGCCTTTATCCTGTGCATCAAGTTCTATTCAAACAGTGACATTCTAAACCAGATATTTCAGTTTGGGCCTCAAAGCTTGGGCTTAGGGGACGCTGGAAAAGCAAACAACTCACCCAGCTGAGGGCTGCTGCTTAGATTAGATACAACAAAAACACACACACAAATGCATTGAATTATGATGGCTAGTGCCTACCAACATACTCTCTGGAGACTCTAGTTAGTTTGCTCCCCTTGGCCTCAGACATGTTATGTGTTACGCTCGGCCCGTCACAAGTATGTGTGTGTCAATGTGTCCATCTGAGCCACTGCCTCCTCTGAGAGTGCTGCCCTGCACAGAGCCGGCATTGTTCTAATAGTAACCCAACCCAAGGTCTTGTAGGGTTTGAGGGGGTCCTGGGTTGCCCAATGACTCTCCCATCCTCTGCCATATTGAAGGGTGTGTTGATAGACTCCCGAGGCAGCTGGCTGTTTTGGCTTCCCTTAGCACTTCAAATAAACAAAATAAGACGTATAGAACACACTCTCAGAATACTTCACCAGCCTTGCTTCGTTCCAAAGCTTCACAGGAAGGGAAAAGATGCAAACATGGGAATAAGAGAGAAGAAAGAGACTGCTTTGGATTCTGGATTTATTTGGCAAAAGAGGTTGAGCCAAAGGATTGGTTTACGGCCATGCTCTAGGAAGGCTGAGTTTCCAGGTGGTGCAGTCCTAACACCCCTTAGGCATACACACAGAAACAGCATGTGTGTCTCTAATCTCCAACTTACTGAAACATGAGTCTTGGGTAATGAGGGGGCTTTACACACACACAGGCTGTGTGAGCTGGTAAGTGCCAGTTTTGGTAGGCTGTTGGAGGACTTATGTTTCCTGAGATCTCAGTGAAGGGCAGCATTCTGTCCCCCGTGTCACAAATTCAGACAGAAAGAGAGGCACTGAGTGCAGTTTCTGCCCTGTTTGAATGGATTAAAAACATTTAGATGTGAAACCTGAGTGAGAGAAAGGACTGATTGAAGTTCCCTGAGGGACACACCACTAATGGTCATCTAAAGAGGAGGAATTCAGGTGGTGTCAAAGTGTTAATATTGTAGCAAATGCACTCACTCACTTATTAATATGCACACAAATACACACTTTAAAATAGTTAGTAGTAGGTATGCCTGATATATTTAAATCATATTAATATAGGCAATTATTACTTGCTGTATTTTTAAGTAATCAAAACTTATTTATTTTTAAACTATAATTTATTTATATAAGTAATACATGCTATTTATTACTTATATAAATAATACATCGCAAATTGAAATACATTTTTATTGGACGCAGACAATTATAAATATGTATATTAATATAAAGAAATTACAAACCAGTAAATAATATACCATTATATAACTACGCAGCCAGAACAACGCAGTTTATATTAAATATAATTCCTTATAAAGATTTATTTAAAAAAAAAAAATAAAGATTTTTAGATATATTATATTTTATATTTAAAAATACTTTGAGTCCCTCATTCACAGTAGGACAATTTTTTAGACAATTTTTTTATTACATTTATCTCACCTAAATGTTTGCTCACTCATTGCATTTTTACAATGGTTTCATTTTGTTGTTAAGAGTTTACACAACACAAGGCAGCTTGATTTCAATCTGAATTAAATTGAAAAAAGGTAGACACAAATAAATACAATAGAATAAAGATACAAATACAGAGAAATAAAGAGTTAAAACAAAGTTTTTGGGTAGGTCTAAATCTAGTATTCAGAAATACAGAAACTGAATAAAGTAATCAAATGTAATATTACACTGGATAGTCTTTTAGTCCTGACTTAATTAAATACATAGGCTATTAATCCTCATTCCTTATAATTAAAGCTGTCTTTTGTTGTTTTGACAAAAAAAACACATATGTCTGCTGTCACTTTAAGAGCTAGTGCATGGATCCATAACTGTTTTCATTATACTGTCACGTGCGTTTTATGCTTATTTAAAACATAACCGACTGTGTTTACGAGGATACTCACCAAGACCGTAATTTTGACACAATTGTGCGTGTTTTTTCCTGTGAAAGCGATATAATCAGTGAAAAATAACTTTTGTTACCCGCGAGCTGTTTTTGTGGCGGCTTTACTCTATGTATACATGCAGAGAAAAACATCTCTCAGAGAGTGCGCGAGTACTGAATAGTTTAAAATCGCTTGAATGTTTAAACTGGTAAGACTTAAAAAGACATGATAATGATAAACTTCAGTTACGATTGCAATGCGTTATTCGTTTGTGCAAGTGACAATTCTGTCATGTCACAACTCCTAAACGTGAGAGTGTAGTATCGCCGCCTGCAGTGTGCTTTACGCTTGCCTTGTGCAACCCATTTTGAGAGCGAGAGAGAAAAGGACGCAGCACCGCTGAACACTTATGCTGTTTGTGAAATTGTATCTCGGAGAAAGTTTTAAAATTATTGATTTGATTGTGTGGATTCATTCATTTACTACAATCTACATGCTAAAGGAAATCAATATTTGCAGGAATTTCCCGCATTATAAGTTGGAGACCTGCGGCAATTATTAAAATTATGCGCAATGCTCGAATCCCGTGCCGAAATTCGATCCCTGCTTAATTATATACAGAATGGACAGTGATGAACATACTTGGACAGTTTGTGAACCCTGTTTTGTTTTCAGACAGTTTAATATAACTTTCAAAAAAGTCTACTACAAACGCTACTGTCACTCATCAACAGCAGCTGTCACAGTTGCTAGCCGACAAGAACAGTCCTCCGTAGACTAGACCGTCCCATTTAACATTGCTCAGTATGACCTTCGCGCTCACCACTGGGGCCAAATTAAGCTATGTGTGTCATTCAACCACTGCACATGACACTAGTTATGTAGCAGGACAAAACAGCAATCACAAGCAGAAGGTGGACCTGCTAGTTGAGTAGGTGTGTGTATATAATCTCTACTGGTGTGTTCCTTTACTCATACTGAGTTTAGAGCTTCTTCATTAGTTTATGAATCACTGAAATAGCAATGAGGAGTTATGGTGATGGAAAAACTCTGATTTCCGTTCCATTCGGTTACTGACAGTAAACAGGTGTCTTGTAATCCTTTTTGTAGAATAAGTAGGGGTTACATGCCAGTTATGATGTGCTCACCATCTGATAGTGTGAAAGTGTGTGTTTGTACTTTGAACGCTGTGACTGCAACAGGATCTTACCACAACTGTCTCACTTTTTACAGTGAGCATCTGTTCGACATAATGCTCTTGTGTCCTCTATTAAAATCTTTGATGACTACAAGGTCACATGGAGACTCAGTTCAGGTTTGGTTTCTCAGTGGATGCCGACTTGCATGGCTGCTTTACTAGCTGTTAATATTTACCAACTTTTACCCAAAGCATTAGGTACCTGCTTTTCAGAAAGGTAAGAGGGTTAGTTTAACAGAGAATGTCTGTAAGAGGTCTAGACAGGGTGAAATTAACACCTGCTTCTAGCTAAATATGGAGGTTTTTTTTGCAAATGACCCCTGGGGCTGTGTTATAGAAACTTCCTATCTTAATTCTTGACTCAAAATTTGAAAAAGTTACCAGGGATGGGAATTACGAGCAAGAATAAAATTCGAAGATCGCTGGGTATTATTCGATTATTATTCGAAAATTGCACCCCACCCCCACATGCACGCACAAATGTATAGGCCACACCCAGAGCATGTGAGCGGAGCGGTGTGGCACTTAAACATAGCCTAACTTGTAGTGCGCTCAAGTCATCTCGTACAGATCATATTTACGAGTTGAGTGCACATGAACGCCACCACAATGTCGTAAATTCGAGTGGGAAGCTCGGGATTTTCTTTAAGCCCCGATCTTTACGATTTGGGGGAGTGTCACTGAGAAACATGGCGGAATACCAAAATGCTTAAGGTGTTTAGCAGTGATATTGCTAGACATTTCTATTTACAGGGGGGGCATTCTCCAACACCGGCTCTCGCTTGCTTTCCATCTCTGCCGTGAGCACGCGCCACGCTGATTCTCTGTCTCATGTGCGCTCGCTCTAGATTCCGGGAGATTTTAACTAATTTGCAGCATAACTAGTCGATCACTAGTGGCTCAACAGGTAAATCTATAGATAAACTCATCTTTCAGGCATTTGACCGACTGGGTTGACATTTCAGCGTGAGAAATCGGGGGTGTGGCGTGTGAAACCACTCAAATGCGTGTGTCTCACGGCCAATGCGTGAGAGTTGGCAGCTCTGCATTCTCTTGTGTACCTGTGTGTCAGTCTTTCAACTGTTAAACACTCTTTTCCACAATTGTATAATGGAAAATAAAACATATTGGAAATTACACATTATCCCGAGATTTAAAGTGAATGTGAATTGCTGTTTGCTACCCATTTTACTTCCATAATGTGATGTACTGTATTTCTAAGTGAAATATGATATTCAACAGCACACAATAAAGAGCAGGACTTTAGTGTATCCAATGTGAATTGATTGGATATTAAAAAGAAATCCTACCAATTCACTGTAAAGTCAGACCAAGTTCGCTAAAACAAAGCTATTTGGCTATTGGTTAACATAAGTCAAGAGTCTGTGTGGCAGTGATATCAGTGGTCTGTACTTCTGTTCCTGAGCCTTATTTTTATCCAGAGTCAAATTAAAAATGGATTATACACAGACTAAGGTCTACAGTGGCCGTTGAAAAGAGACTGAGTTATGCCTCTTTCATTGAGTGACTAGATGCGTTTGCAGCCATTGTGTTAACACCTTTCTGGGCTTTGTTTGTGTGTGTGTGTGTGTGTGTGTGTGTGTGTGTGTGTGTGTGTGTGTGTGTGTGTGTGTGTGTGTGTGTGTGTGTGTGTGTGTGTGTGTGTGTGCGTGTGCGGGTGACATTCCCAGTTGCTGTCAGAGCATTCTCTGGTTTCAATGTGTGCACATGATTTCAGTCCTCAGGGATATATAAAGATTTGTTCTCAGAAGGATCAACACTGTCCTCACCATGGAAGAAATCTATCCTTCTGCCAGAGTCTACCAGTCACACACACAGACTAAATCCTTATCATGCTCTGAAACATAGGCAATATGGCTGCCATCGCATCATCCAGGTGGATGCTGCACATTGGTGGTGGTTGAGGAGAGACCCCCTTCCATGTAAAGCACTTTGAGGTCCCAGAAAAAGCGCTATATAAATGTAACGAATTATTAGATCTGCCATGGCCCCGTGATCAGAGAGAAAGTTTGAGAAAGACAGAGGATATGTTTCAAAACCTGGTGAGATGCTTGTCTAGGCTGTATCTATGGGCATCATAGATACATGTTCTATAGGCATGTTCAGATTGACTAGTCACAAATATGATACATTAAGAAATTATATATTACAAATAACGATGCACCGATGTGAAAATTGTGGCCGATAACCGATATTAATATTGCTGTTATGGCCGATACCGATATTTACCGATGCCGATATCTCTGTATAGAAAACATATTTTTATGATAATCAAATAAAGAACTGTTTTCCAAAACACTTTTTTTTTTTTTTTTTTTTTTCATTTATTTTCAGAAATGACTGATATTGGACACCTTTACCTGTGTGCAAAATGTCATCAAATTTGCAGAAGAAAAAATAAATATTTATATAAAAATATATTTTTTTATAAAGGATACAAGTGTGTCCTGAATTCACACTATGAATTATGAATAAGCCAACCCTGAGTATTCTCAATAAACATTTACTCACTTGAGACCAAGTCACTGTATTCTGTGAACATTGTACAACAGTTCAAAACTTTAAAGTACAGTAGTAGGCCTTAAATGGCCAAAGCCAAAAGTATTGAAAAAGGTAAAATGTGAAAATGGAGCCAGAACAAACTTAACTGAACAGACACTGGCTTTTGCAGTCTTCTGAACTGTAAGTACAGTAACTAAGTACTGTAACTGCCAAGTACTTAATGTTCACAATCCTCAGCTGGATCCGTTGCTCCTCGAAATAAAACTAAACCAGCACTTCTGAGGTAAATTTCCCAGGATTATTCCTCACAGCCTCGCAAGACGACATAGTACATTTATCTGATTAAACATGGTGTGTTTTATCGTGCTGGTGTGAGCGTTCACATGTTAGCATGTATTGCCTCAGATCATTTGCGTTTGAATAGCGCACGCTCTCTGTGGGCGTGTTCACATTAACAGCTATGAATGAGCTGAAATGAGAACGACTGACATCTCTCTCTTTTTATATAGATTACATAAACAGAGAATATTTGTTTTAGTTTTGAATTGGAAAATATAAAAGTACACACTTAAATGATTATAAAGATATATTGCTAATGCCTGGGTGAATAGTCTTCGCTGAGTTTTGTTTAAGTTAAGAGACGTGCTCCAGAAAAAAAGTTTCACGGAGACGGAGAGGCAGAAAGCACACCCTGTTTATTTTCTTTATTTTACAAAAGCACTGTTTTATTTCGATTGTAAGTGGACACATAAAAAACTAGACATTTGACAGTTTAGTTTTTCATATTTCTTAAGTCTTTATGACCAAAAATGGAGTATTTTAAGTCTATTTTGCTGCTATGTGAAAAAAATCGAGCAAAACGTGCCGGCGCGTTTGCCGACCCCAGAGGGTTAATTTCTACTATGTCGCCAAATATATGGATTGAGCCAAACTGGAATGTTTGAAGAACGACTAGACAGACGACATCGTTGCTTCCTCACCAAAGGAAGTGTCAAACTGACTTTGACTTCTTTTGCCGCCTCCAGCACCTGCTTCAGCACATGATGTGACGTGTAATGTATGAGGTCGTGCAAAAACAAACAGCCCCGCCCCCACACTCACATCTAAGCCTACACTCACGTAAAATACACAGTAATGATTATCGACCTGTTCACATCGGCCCTATTTTGACATCGGAACGATACCGATGTGTAAAAAATTGACCATATCGGCCGATGATATATCGTGCACCACTAATCACAAACATTCATGGGGGTGCTAAAAAAAACAAGTGTTCAACAGAGACAGAAAGGAAGTTAATTAACAACAGCAGGAGCTTGCCAGATTCAAGCAGAGGCAGTGAAAAGCGATGTGTGACAGAGTGAATGAGGTGTGTGTAAGATCGAGCTGACAGTAATGTGTTTGTGAGGGTGGGATGGGTAGGTGTGTGTGTGTGTGTGTGTGTGTGTGTGTGTGTGTGTGTGTGTGTGTGTGTGTGTGTGTGTGTGTGTGTGTGTGTGTGTGTGTGTGTGTGTGTGTGTGTGTGTGTGTGTGTGTGTGTGTGTGTGTGTGTGTGTGTGTGTGTGTGTGTTTGTTTGTTTACAGGGCCCCGGGGAGCAGTGTGTCTGTCACAAGTTCTTAGGAAAAACATCTCTTGTTAATCACAGTAATTACAGCAGATTGACCAGCTTTAAACAGCGGCAGCAGCAGTTATCACCTTAGCCATCTGTGGGAGACAAACCCTCGCATATCCACTGAGCTGAACACAATTCACACACATACATAAAAGCAACAAACACAGCACAAGGTGTTGAGTGGAGAGTGAATTGTGGCACTAAATGGGTGTCCAACATAAACAACTAGACATCTGCTGTCGTGTTTGCTCAGTCTCCTCAAAAAAGTCCTGTGTATGCTCAGGGGTTTAGTTTGTTTGTCTCTTGTGATTCTGTATGTAGTTGATTTCCTCTTTTAGATTATCGCTGACATGAGGTATTCATGATCTCAGATAACATTAGACTCATTTACTTACAAACATGCTCTGATTGGTCCATTACACAGTCAGAGAAAAGTTGTATACTGACTGACAGGTACAGGTCAGTCATTGACTAATTTAAAAATTGAGCTTACTTTGATACTGAATCCGTAATGAAGACTCCTGGGTCAGCAGCCTGCCTGACTGTATGTTATTTCAGCCCAAAGGTTAAGAGGCAGATTGGCCTGTCTGTCATTACAGTGATTTATTATGGCTGTGTCTTGGCTCGATTAGGGACCATGGTGATCTCCTTCCAGTAAAGTGTAAATAAATATCACTTTTGCAATATTTGGCTGATGTAGTTGCTGATATTGATAGTACACCGTTAACCAAGGGTAGCAACTTTATAACAAATGTGAGAGGCTCACAAGGGCCAAAATCGAATCAATACTAAAATCGAAAATATAATCAGATCTAATCTAGACTAAAATCGAATCTAATCTAGACTTAAATCCAAGATCTAATCGGAATTTCGTTTTGCTTTTTTATTATTTTTGTTCTTTCCTGCCGTCACTTTTATTTATATAGCACTTTATACAATATACAGTGGTCAACATTTGAAGTGGATCAAAACCTTTCATCAAAGTTATACATGCATTTTGAGCAATACCATTCTTATTTTAGGACAACTTTGATTAACTTTTTTGATCCACTTCAAATGTTGGCTACTGTAGATTTAGCTTTTTTAGCTTTACAGTGATAAAAAGAAAAATAATTCAGTGATGCAAAAAAAAACAACTCTGCTGGAAAGCAGCTCTTAAAAAGACAATAGTAAACAGTCATTATTCAGTTGAAATCAGTTCAGTGTTGATACAGTTAGGTTCTATAACTGTAAAGTTCATCAATTATGGAATGAGTTCAAATAATCTAAAACAGCTCTGGAGAAAGAAGCTCTGGAGATGTCAGTGTATTCAAGTCAATAATATTGCAAAATATTAAGTGTCACCAACTTAACAAGCCGAAAGTTGATAGTGGCAAGGAACCCCCCCCCAAAAAAAACATGATTCTGTTCTGTATTTGTCATTGTCAGATGTAGCCACTGTCAGCTGGGATTAGTCTGTCAGCATCTCAGTCACGGTTGTGTTAGCATTCTCTCTCAGTTAAAGCTGTAGTATATCAGTTTTCCATCTGTGGTGCTGCTAAAAATATGTTATAGTGTGTGCGTGAGCTGGGGGTTTCTTTTTATTGCATCACCTGCAGCCATGCTCTCAAATCAGTGTTTTACTATTGATTACATCTAGTGATGTTCTTTTAAATGGCCAGGTTTAGAAAAAAAACTGCATCAGTTCAGAAGTTCAGAAGCTTTTTATTGCATCATGACACCCTTTTCAGTTAGGAATTTATGATTTTTGCTGATCTATTTGTAATCTTTAATGTGGTATTAGGAGAGATAAAGTCACCGATGAGAGCCTTCAAAGACATGTTTTAATAACAAATTTCGGGAGGAACGCGTTCAAATTATCTATTCAATCAGCATGGAGAAGGCCTATATCCCTATATCCCTGGCAGTTTTCAGCATCCCTCCACCACTCTTGGCTGGTTCCTATCACAGCCAGGGATACAGGAGGAGTACTCTAGGTTTGGGCCAAAACACAGGGTTTCTCTCCTCGGACAGCATGCCAAATATGCATACTCTTTAATTAGGGGTGTGCACAAATATTCACATTTTTGAATATTCGATCTGTAATTATTATTTGAAAAATAAAATACTATTCAATTTTAGTACGTTGCTTTGCTGGCCGTAAATGCAGTGAATCCATGATAAATCCCAAGCACTAACTCGCAGTTAGAACTAAGTGGTTTGTATTTGATCACATATTGTTGTCGTCTGCCTCGCGAAGTTTGGAATTACTTGAAAATTATTCAAATGATTTTACTAAATGATCTTACAAAATGGAATTACTTTTGATCAAATTAATTAATGAATCTGAGTTATAATATTATCACCAATGAGAAATCACATGAAATCCAAACAGCCATCGAATGAGGAAAGACAGCTGTCCATCACTGCATTCACGACTGCAGGTAAGCGCAGCTGAACCCCGAGTGAGCTGATAATTGAGACATATACTTCATAAGTTTCATAAGTTTCAAGTTTTCAAGAGACATAAGTTTCGTTGAGCAAAAAGTGCTGTTAGAAACTTCTCTTAGCACACCGTTATGTTTCTCTGCAACGTCTGTCAGCGCAGCGCGTTTTCTCACTCAAGCGTGTGGATATTATTGTTTTTCTCAACATAAACGTGAAACAATATAAACACGATAATCATATGCTGACTCAAGTCTATATGTACGTTCCAGTACAATAACTGTCGCAGTCTGCTTTATTTGGCTTTTTTTTCATACGCACTGCTTGAGCTTAAATACTTTTGTTCTTTATATTTTTGTTTACACATATTGTTTAATGTTTTCAACTAAAAGAAAACTTGACATATATTGTAAGCTTGTTGTGTATATTGCCTAATCGTAAGCTTGTTCAGAAATGGTGACAAAAACCTTAAAAAATAAAATTTTTTGTTAAGAAAAATTTATTTAAATAAACGAATATTCGATTTTTATGAACCCGAATATTCAAATGCAATATTTTTGAAAATGCCCATCCCTATCTTTATTATCTGATTATTTGCGAGTGTGAATTCGAGAATAACCCATTTTTGTTGTCGTCTGAGCTGGTTTATGTTGCTAATCTATGTTGTGGTTGCTGCTAGAACTTGAGGATGTGAGGCCGAATCCTTGTTGCTACTGCATTGTTTCAACTGTGGCTTTGTAGCTGCCCTCTAAAGTACTTACATCATCTTTCTGTAAAGCCCCCTGTCCTCTCTTCTGCTCAGAGCGATCACAAATAGCCATTCCTAAGCCGTTACCAATAGGCTGAAGTCTCAGCTCATCTGACTTGACAGTAAAACGGCCGTCAGGCAGAGAAGACGTGCAGGGCTGTCAGTTACAATGAAGGGAAGAGTTTAACACAGGCCTGGGGGTGCTGAAGGAAGGCCCCATAACCCCAGACCTCATCTCTAGCTTGACAGGAGTATGTGGGGCTATTTCGGTTAAGGGATGTAGAAGTGGCAAGATGCCTAAAGCCCAGCTCAACAGCATGACTGGCATTTTCCAGAAGGATTGGCTATCGGCACATACCACCCAGGGAGGCCCTGTAAGTATCCATAAGTACTTGCAAATGACAGCACATAAACTTGTTTAGAGAGACAGAATTCAAAGCACACTAAAGTCGCTTAGAGTAACTCGTGGTGTGTGTGTGTGTGTTTGTGTGTACGTGCGTGTTTTGTAGGAATGTGCAGAACTTCGTAGCTTAAAATCAAGTAGTGATTGGTTTGTCTAGATAAAAGCACTTTTTTAAGAATGGTAACAGTGTATTTTCGAATTATACCTCATACAGATAAATCACGTGTTCTGCTTTGAATTGAGATGTTTTGGGCTTTTGTACAGAAGGTCCCTAGTAAGGCTTTTGAATTTGAACTGTAAATTTGTTAGAGATAAACCGTACTAACAGGCAATAATAACAGCTTTATCTTAGAGTACTTTCACACTAAGTATTTTGGTGCAGACCTGGGTTCAACTGACCACAAAATTTAGCTGTCTTTCGATTTCCAAGGGATCGGATTAAATCCATAAGAAAGTGGAACAGTTGCTGTGAACACAATCTGGAAGTAACTGCTACTAAGTAGGCAGAATATAGTGTGAAAGCAGAGGTAGGAGTGTATTAAACTGGTTTGGACATCCAGTTCAAGATATAATAAAATGTATTAGGAAAAAGTCTGATTGGATTTGTGTAATTGCCATAGCATTATTACATTTACATTCATTCATTAAGCAGATGCTTTTATCCAAAGCAATTGAGGAATACAACAAGTGATTCATAAAAAAGGTAAATGGACTGCATTTATATAGCGCTTTCACAGACCCAATGGCCACCAAAGCGCTTTACATTTTGACTCACATTCACCCATTCACTCACTCATTCATACACCGATTCATCTTAAAGAGGTAATAAACATGACAAGTGCTAGTAATAAAAAATATATTTAAGTGGGCTTTGGTTAAGTGCTCACAGTTTTCAGCTGCTTCTTGAAAATTGTCATGGATTCGGCTGTCAGGATAGGGTTGGAAAGATCATTTCATCAGCAAGGAACAGCGAACGAAAACATTAAATAGAATTAATATTTTTGATTTGAGTGAACAGTGTGGCCTCACACCAGATAGACATGTTTAATAGCAGTGATACCATGCAGTATTAGTGCTGGGCAATGTGATAATATTGTATATCGCGCCCCAATGTCGATGTCAGCAGTAGGGGTGTGAATCATCACTGGTCTCACGATTCAATTTGATTACGATTATCATGTCAAACTCAACTTAAGTTTGAACACAGCAGACGACAGGACCATTTAGAACAAACACTAGTAAATACTAAAAGCACATGAGACTGTCGAGTGTTCTTAAGTTACAATAACGCTCACACACACTCACACTCAACTGCGCACACACACACCCTTATAGCCTCGCACACACAGACTCTAGCTCACACACTGTAAATTTTCAAATAGTGGGTCCATTTTTATTACTCGTTTTTCTGTTTCGCCTTCCTCTGGCTAATAGGCTAATCGATTATGGTCTATTACTGCATCGATGCAGAATCGCTCATGTCCGCATTGTGATGCCTTGTAGATGCAACGATTCATTTCAACACCCCTAGTCACCAGCCAGATTGCAACCTGTGTCTGTGCATTCGACTATGCTGTGGTAACAGTCCATTTTAAGTCCCTTCAAGACAAGTCATTTCACTCGGCTGCCATCTTTGAATAGCCTCTCAGTCATGCAAGTGCAGCTCCCTTTTTCGTTGAATTGAAAAACATCAAATTCTCCAAAACTGTTTGGCAAGCTTACAATTAAATTTCATATTTGAAATCACCTGTGACATCTTGTCAACTGTCTCATAAATTTTGTTTCTAAATGCTCAAATCATGCTAACGGGAGCTGTAGTGACGCGATCATTTTACAAACCAGTGATTGGCTCTTTTATTTATTTATTCTGCCATATTTAGTACTGCTCTTTCTCCTATTCATAGTAATACGAGTGCACCGTCTTTCTATATATAAAGTCTTTGGTGGTAAGAGGCTAATTCCCTGCCAAACATTTATCCTTATTTTTGTAAATTTGTCTCATATTTTTTCTTGATTTGATGGATTTGTTTAATTCCTAAGGTAACATTCAAAGGTAAATGTTTCTTTATGTTATTAAAATGTATTGTTTTACATTGTTCCCATTGTTTTCCCCTTTTGAACATGTTGTGTATGAGATCTTCTAACTCTGTCTGTGGTTTTTAGCAGCTGAATATAGCTGTTTTCTTTTAGAGTGGACTTGGGATAATGAGCTTTGTTTTGTTGTCCGTAGAGACCTCACCCAAGCACAATACTCCAGAAGCCTTGTAGACCTTAATCCTGCTCAAACACACACACATACACACACACACACACACATACATAAACATTGTGTGATCAGATGAGAACTTTGCAAAGTCTGCCTCCCGGTCTGTTCTACCATCTTAATAAACATCCTCCTCCACAGCTGCCATTTGGAATAAAAATCACCTCTCTTCACTCTTTTTTTGGAGAGGCAAGAAAAGCTGCATTTATTTGTTTCCAGGGATCAAGGAGACTTGACAAATTAACTCCCCAGGGAGGAGAAACACACTTCTCCTCCGCTCCCTGCCCGGCCCTGGAGTCTTCATTACGGGAAGAATAAGCAGTGTTTTCACTCTCCGTCTTGTTTTTTTTAGGCATGTTAGTACATTGAGAGAGTCGCTCCAGGGAGGAACAGCAGAGCTCTCTGTGGTTCAGCCTTTTAGAAGAGCTTTGGATATTTTCCATCAAGTCTCTACAGGAAGGCCACAGTGCAGGAAAGAGAGCAAGAGAGATGGGCACCCACGCTTTTGTGTCTAGTAAAGAGAGTATGTCCGTCTTTACATGTCATATCAGTCGTTGACTGAAGAACGCGAAAGAAGTCTATTCTGCCCCGCATCGTTCTGTGCACCGTGTGTGTCTGCAGGACATTCCCAGACAGCACGTTCTATTTTTTCATGTAAAGGAACGTAATCATATAATGTAACGCTAGCCAAAGGATGACAGAAAAAAAACCGATGTTGCGTTAATTGTTAAATATTTTCAACGTGTTAAACTGAAAAACATTAATTGCATGCGTTACTGTTGATTGCACGAACATAACCGATGTGTTTGTGTGAATACGCGGCAAGACAGACATTGTGACAATATTTTGTGTATTTGACTGTAAGCGCAACAAGCCATGAAAAAGAGGCAGCTTTATGTGTATGCACTGGGAATGAAGCACAGGAATGAAATCATGTGCAACCCCCGCAATTCAATGCCGAAAACGTACGATTTGCATTTTTATTATAAATTTGTGTGCGTCATTTGTTGTTATTATAGACATCTGAGATTGATAGCACATAATAATAAAAACAATTATAGACATTTTAGCAATTTTTAAATGTTTGATGGAGTTTTTACACGGCACTCCTGCTCTCGCCAGACGGCACCCCAGTGTGCTGCGGCACCCCGGTTGGGAAACGCTGCAATAAAACACTAATATCAGCTCATTGTAAAAGCAATTTGGGTGGTGATAAAGCAGTGGATAAGACACATGCCTTTGGTGTGAGAGACCCGGGTTCGAACCCACTGTGAAACACCAATGTGTCCCTGAGCAAGACACTTAACCCCTAGTTGCTCTAGAGGCGTGCGACCTCTGACATGTATAGCAATTGTAAGTCGCTTTGGATAAAAGCGTCAGCTAAATGTAAATGTAAATTTTGGGTGTGCCGGTTTTCCTTAGTTTATGTCCTTTCCCTAATAAAAGACATTAAGGCATTCACATGACCTTACCAAACAACGGGAACAGACATGTTCGGCTAGTTTTGTCAGATCAGTGTGTTACCCCTCTTGGCATCTGTTAGCATTGCTCTGCACTTGTTTTCGCTGACTGAACATGTTGAATCGCCATCAGGATTCCCAGAATTGGAATGTCTGAGAAGTGGCATACTGTAATCTAGTGACTGTTGCCGTTGGTTGGTGTCTGTCGGTGCAGTGTGAAATAATATTTAGGCTCTTGTCCCTCATGATGGTTGTATGTTATGTTATGATTTTGCTTTCTGAATTTGATTATGAGTAGACACATCTTTGATCTGGCAGAGCAGATTTACACATTTATTTTGCTCTTTTAAAATCAATGCTGAACTCAAAGTAAATTGAAACAATTTTCTGTGGCATATGTCTTGCTATTTTATGAGTTTATTTTCCATTTAGTTCAAATTTGATTTTGTTAAATCAGATGGTAGACCTTTACCTCCAAAATATGTTTGCATGTGTGTTTTCTCTTGTCTTTTCAGTTCCAGATTTTAGCATTGATACAACGTCTACTTCTCTTGTCTCTTCAGTTCCAGATTTTAGCATTGACACGCTCTCCACCAATGCCAGCCAGGAGCTGCGTGGCCTGGCCATTCCCAAGGTGTCAGGCCTAGAGCGCAGTCAAGAGAAGAGCCAGGAGACTTCCCGCGAACTCTCCTCGGCCACCCCCTCACTGGTGCCCACTTCCCATTCCAAACCTCCCCTCCCCACCCCTCTTCATCTCCAGCCACCCCCCTCCAATCGGGGTTTACCCTTGCCCCCAAGTCCAGCTCAAACCCAGCACCCTTGCCCAGAGCGCCCACTTAGACCGCTCACGCCCGCTACCACTCTGCCTCCAACCCAGAGCCACAAGCCCTCTCAGGCACCCCCGCCCCAGCCTCGGGACCCATCTGAGCCTCCATCTAACCAAAGGCCACCTCGAACCCCAGGCATCTACCACCACCCACCATCACCAGTGCTACCAGCCCAGCAGAACCCCACCCTACCTGTGCAGCATAGGCCACCCTCACGGTGCCACCCGCGACCGATTTCAGCCTACAGTGGCAGCCTTACCCTTAACGGGCTGAGGTGAGTGGGCAACAAATGAGTGTTATGGAGTTAAACATTAGCAAGAAGTTTCTGTTTTTCTCCAGATGTGCTCTACACTGATTGAGCAGATTTTCTGAGCCCACCGCTCTTAAATACTGTAGCGGAACAGCATGATTCCTGTATTAGAATGTAAAATGTATCAATCCTCCAGTAAACATGAGGCACAAATCCCTGTCTGTATGTGTTTGTGTGTGAGTGTGCGTGAGCCTGACAGCACCACAGAGAGAACCCCAGCTGAGAGATTAGACGGTTTGATTCGTTCCCCTCCCACATAGATGCTGCTGCCTTGTAGCTGGCGGCGGCTTGTAGATAACAATTTCTCTGCTTGACTCAGACACCCCAGTATCCAGCAGAGAAGCAGATCTTCTCCTCCCTCCTCTCGCCCTTCTCTGCCGACCTTTAGATTTCTTTAGACTGCTGATGATAATTATACCTTGTGTTTATCTGTGTCTGTGTGCAGCTTTTAATATGAAATAATTAGCGTTTAAATGATTACTTAGCCTGTAAATTAGCTCTTTGTTAGATTGCGTACAACTCTGATTAATACTTTAGCTTGTGCAGCTAGAAAATCCCTCCAGGAATAACATTCTTCAGCACTGTATGCACATTTTCCAGGTTTCTGAAACTGGATTCTTTTGTTAGATTTGTAGCAGACTTTGTAGCAGTTTTGTTATCATTGTTTGGAAAGGTCTTTTATACGGGCACATTTTTACAGTTGTTTATTTTCTCTTTTTTCACTGCAGTAGTCGAAGCAGCACTCCAGGGAAGCCCCCGGGCCCCTCTCCAGCCCCTCATCTGCATCATCACCAACCTGCCCCCACTGGGGCAGCAGCGACCTTCCCCCTTCCAGCGAACCCCACGGCTTCGCACGCCTTCCCCCCCTCCCTGCCGTCCTCCACTCTTCCTCATCACACCAATATGTTTGCGTCGCCTGCTGCTCTGCCTCCACCTCCTCCTCTCACCTCAAACACTCTGCCGGTCCCCGGACACCCAGCTGGGAGTGCCTACTCAGGTACCAATCTCTCATCAAGAGTCCTTTAATACATAATATAAAGTAAGATATTATTGCCAGCTAATGTTGGATCACGTAATTATCGTTTATCTGAATGTTTGTTCTGCATTCAGATAGACACTTTTGAAAAGGTTTTCCGGTTAAGTTCCAGTTTAGATGTGTGTTTTTAAAACTTAACGTTTATTTTTGTTTCCCTACCTCTTTCTTCTCACAGAACAAGACATTCTCCGGCAGGAATTAAATACTCGTTTCCTGGCGTCTCAGAGTGCTGATCGCGGGGCATCACTGGGTCCCCCTCCATACCTGCGGACTGAGTTCCACCAGCACCAGCACCAGCATCAGCATCAGCACCAGCACACACACCAACACACACACCAGCACACCTTCACCCCTTTCCCCCACGCCATCATGCCCACGCCTGCACCGCCCATGGTGCGTACCCCAGCCAGAAATGTGAGGATAAGTGGAACACAACTCTAAAAAAATTAACATTGTGGTGATGGTTGGGTGATTGTATAAATGAATGGTTGAATGGATAACTGAATGTATAAAACCAATGCATAAAAAAACTAAAAACTAGGGCTGCACGATATTGGAAAAAACTGACATTGCAATATATATTGTGATTTGAAAACCATTTCACCATGATTTTAATAGCTCTATTTGTAAAGAATGAATCATTTTAGGATGATTGTATTAATTTTGTAGGGTAGTGCATCTACATAGAAAATAATAAACAAATTGAAAAAGCCTAGATGAAATCAACAGTGTTGGGAACGTTACTTTAAAAAAGTAATTAGTTATAGTTACTCACTACTTGTTCCAAAAAGTAACTGAGTTAGTAACTGAATTACTCTATAATAAAAGTAACTCGTTACCAGGGAAAGTAACTATTTGCATTACTGTTAAAAAAGACACAAGTCACAAGTCAGTTGAACTTAGTAGAACAGAAGTAGTGCTTATATTGCACCTTGAAAATCCCAACTTTTCATTGGATTGCTCCTGACTCGCCATCTCTGCTGCTTCATCGAATCTCTGTTTAGCTGTTGTGTGTGTGTGTGTGTGTGTGTGTGTGTGTGTGTGGCGCTTGTGCTGGCATGTGTGTAAAAACACTGGATCTGATTGGCTACCAGGAAACATGACTCTGCCTTAGCCAATCATAATCGCATACCTCGTTATTAACCCACCTCCTCACTAGCTGTGTGAGCCACGGGGTGCGTTCGGATTACAGTTTATTCAATCAATAGCCTACATAGTAACCTTTACTGTCTATAATAGTAACGCACATAGGCGTCGATTTCGGTGGGTACACGTCCCCACCAGATTCCGTCATGAGTCATTTTGTACCCACCACTTTTTGAAACATTGAGGCACGGATGTTAATACAAATAAATAAAACATCTCCAGTTAGCAGAGCATTCATTTAGTTCGCTATTAAATAAGAGATCTAGCCCAAAAATGTGTTGTTTTTTAAATCAAGCTGAGCGCTCGTTCCCGCTGCTATCAGTTGCATGGATAGTTGTTCTCTTGTGGCTCGCACTGTCACGTACAGTCTTCACTCGGACGCGCGCTTCAATCTATCACCGTTGTGGAGACTATTCGTTTCGGTGAAATCACAAAATAAAATGCACACAAACGTGTCCCTGCTGAACAAATTCAGTTTTGATGAGAGAGAAAAAAAAAACAACTATAGAAGTGCGGATTCGAACCCGTAATCTCTGACACGCTTGGCAAATGATCTACCACTAGCCTACTTAAGAACTCAAATAACATTTGCGGATCGATGGATTTATTTACTGGTTGAGCAGAGAGGCTGCACAGTTTGACAACTTTGTATCAGCATTTCTGAAAATGCACGTCCGAATGCATCTCTGTCGCCAGCACATTTCAAACCAAACTGACGCCCGTGGTAACGCACCGCATTTAACGTTCAGTAACGTTAACGCCGTTGTAACGACGGGAAAAGTAATTAGTTAGATTACCCCCTTACTGAAAAAATAACGTCGTTACCTAACGCCGTTCTTTTAAACGCCGTTATTCCCAACACTGGAAATCAATAGAACAAAGACAGATTAAATAAGCAGTGCTTTATGTTTTTCAGTTAAATTAACTATTCAGGTACAGACATTGGAAATTCAAATGTGAAATAACACTGCATAGTCTTCAATGTATACATTAAATATGATTCATATAATTAATACAGTTTATCTTTGTTAAAGCAACAAAAGTGATTTTCTCTTTTTTGTTGTTTGATGAACGGGTATATTGGGCTGCTATCACCTTAAGACGAATGCACTATCCAATATTGGTAATGACAAGCATCCATTTTCTTTCTCCGTTTACAACTCATAACTGACTGTTTACGAGGAAACTCGTAGAGACGGGCATTTTGACTTAATTTTCCGTGCACATGTTCGTTCAAGCACAAATCGATAAGAAAGGGAAGGTAATTCTGTTCACAAACTTTACATGCTGTCTGCGTGGCTCTGTGTGCACACACAGTGTTTCATTCTGCGAGTTCCAGTCTTCTTGTACTTGATGTTTAAACGGACAGGACTTAAAACACATGCAAATGATGTCACTCTATGATGGTTAAACTTTGCAATTACTCTGCAAATTACATGCGTTCTGAACCGGTGGGTAGCTGGCCCGTACGGATTACGGTTTACAACTACGAACCCTATACTACATTGCACATCCTGCGATGTGACTATAGTGGATGCGCACATCGCAATATCGATGCTAAGAATTATACATCGTGCAGCCCTAATATAAACCAAATGCATGTATATAAGATACAGGGTTAAGAATGCCCTGAGTTTAGAATTGGCAGTCAGAGCCACTGGCAATACATTTTTGTTCCAGCCAAGCCTTGAGAACTTAATACTAGTTTATTCATTCCCAGTTTAATGACATCATTTTGGTCTGGTGGAGTTTTGACTGAAGGCTTTTGCTTGGCAGGCAGCAGAGCTGATTAGTGATTTGAGGTTTCATACAGACACTCCCACACACAGCTCGATCATAACTACAGTGCCCACAGAGACTTAAAAGTGACTTTTGAACCGTGCCAGGCTCAAAAGCCTCTGAGAATGGCGCTCTGTTATCTAATGAGAGTATAAAACTAGTTTGAGAGCCACATGGTTTACTCACGAGTGGGAAACATTCTCTCTGGATCCAGATTAGACCACTCAAACCTCATTAAATGAGCTGTTTATAGGACTATTTTTAGAGAGCCGAAGGGCTTCTACTTGACCACTCACAGAACACAGAGTTATTAACGAGAGAAAACCCTTGTGATAAATCACTGTAAAACGCAAAACAACATTCTGGATGGGGGCAGCAGGAATAATGCAGG
This sequence comes from Meda fulgida, assembly GCA_030578275.1. Classification (NCBI taxonomy): domain Eukaryota; kingdom Metazoa; phylum Chordata; class Actinopteri; order Cypriniformes; family Leuciscidae; genus Meda; species Meda fulgida. Next base: position 12,622,552 of record CM060625.1, on the reverse strand, counting down.
GCTACATTCTGATCTGTGCTAAAATTCATTAATCAGGGCAGAGACCATTTTACTGCCAACCAAACACACTTTTCTGGAGAGGACATTAAAGCATTTGGGATTTGTTTTTAGCCTCATGACTCCACAAGATATTTGTCAGGAGTAAATTGTTTGTAGGCCTGAAAGACTACTGTGTGTACTGAGCTCTGTTTCTCCTTTCCTCTGCAGTTCGACAAATACCCCACTAAAGTCGACCCCTTCTACAGACACAGCGTGAGTCCTTGTCATAATTTTGTAATTTGCTGTGGTGGCTTTTTTTCTTTCTTGTTTAGTGTAGTAGTCATTGTAATTTTTATTTCTGCTTCATTTCATTTCATCATACTTTATATTATGGGTGTTTTAAACAATAGGGGCTATGCTGGTCACAGCTTAGGGCATTTTTAGGTACCACACGCAGCATTTACAATAGGCCTCTCAAGTGTCTTACACTTTTATTTACTTTTTTTTTTACTACATTCTAAAGGTATTGAGGGCACAATTTTTCATAAAAAAATGTTATTAAGCAGATTGGCTGCAAGATGTGTTTTTACTTAAATGCAGATACTGCAGGAATCGGGTTAGAGATAAAATGTGTTTCATTCTGCCTGTCTGTCCAACAGGTTAATGCAACTTTAATTTATTTGATCTCTGCCCTTCAATTACAGAGTCGCCATTTAGCAATGATTCATTTGTGACACCCACCCAAGAACACACGCATTATGTAGTGCGTTGTGATAATAACAGTCATTGCTATCAGAGCAGGTTTAGAGAGTGACCCGTATTGTAAATTCATCTTGCTGTTATTTGAAATGTTGAATGTCACAACAGCCAAGAGTCAGATGAAGGTTGTATCATTATATGTAGCAGAATAGGTACTTAGTTTTTCTCTTTATAAATGAAAGAAAGTGACTACAAAGCAAAACATTGTTGTGAATTATTTTCACATGGTGCGTATTTTCATGTTATGATGCTTTATGTTATGCAGTATGTAATGAAGAGGGCCATTTAAATGTCAGATGCTGATCTTGTGTAGTTGTTAGTTTGTACAGCGACCTGCAGGCTCTGGTCTCACTGTATAACTGTAAACAGCTGACACGATCAAACAAGAACCTCTTGGAGTAACTGTGTCTTATATCCTTTTTCTTTTCTCAGCTGTTCCACTCTTACCCCCCAGCAGTGTCTGGCATTCCTCCCGTCATCCCGCCGACGGGGCCCTTCGGATCTCTGCAGGGAGCGTTCCAGCCCAAGGTATCACAATATCAAACGCTAAATATCGGAATGTCAAGACAACTCCCAAAACTAACCTCCTGTGCTCTTCTGAGTGTACTCCTGCACACATGGAATGGATCTGGCTAAACATTAACAGATCTCAGACAGTCTGTTACTTCTTTAATGTTATGTATAGGTATAGTATAAATAGAGAATCAATTTCATATGTTCTTTTTAACGTGTACAGTCTGGTGATGTCCCCAGTTAGCTAACAGTAATGCTTGAGTAAGTGAGAGATGATACTGGAAGATTTAGGTATCTAGGGCCCTATGAAATCCGTTTTATTTTTTCCCAAATTCCCTTTTTTCCGTTTTAATTATAATTCATAACAACAACAATTAATGAATTAAAAAAAAAATGTAAGAAAATTTATTTTTATTTGAGATATGCTATGTTGTGTATTTACATTTTTCTGGCAATCAAATGAAGGCATAAAACAGTAATTTAATTTATCTTTTAATCATATGAAATTAAACTTTTTTTATTTAAAAAATAGTTTTTGTCATCATTTATTATTATTTTTAGCATTCATATTATTATTACATTGAGACTAGCTAAATTATACTGTACAACAGTAATATATTTGTCACAATTTCTTCAAGTTAAACCAAACTTATTTTGACGGGTTGGCGTGAAGACCTTGCATGCTTCAGTGTGTGTGTGTGTGTGTTATAATAAACCGCGCGTCTGCACCATTCATTCTACGCAGAACATGCAGGATTCATATTTAAATAGGTTTTTTTTGCGGTGTAATATTCACAGACACTGGTCTGTATTGTGATTTGATTTCAAGTGTACTGACATGCTTTCTGCGATTCCATCTGCGTTTTCTGCATCACTTTCAAAGGCCCAAGGTATCTTGTGATAAGCTGAGAATGCTTACTTTTTGTCTTTGTACACTATAGACCTCAAATCCATTAGACGTGGCAGCCAGGCCTGGAGCCGTCCCACACACTCTTCTTCAGAAAGACCCTCGGGTAAGCACCCCAAAGACACAGTTTGCAACGAACCAACTGTGGTGACTGGTTTTTAAACTAGTGCTGGTAAACTAACCATCATATTTGTCAGTCATGTTAAACTGTTGTCCACATTGGTATGCAGGCAGTGATAGGAAGGGGAATACTCTAAATTCTGGCCTAATTATTCCACAAAATGCTTCATTAGAAAGGGAAATTTTAACATTTTAATTTGGTCAGTGATGAAGTGATGCTGAGATGCTAATTAAAAGCCCTGACTGACAGCTTTGTGTCCCTAATCTCTCTCACTTGCGCTCTTTTTCCCTTTCCTCTCTAGCTGACAGATCCGTTCCGGCCAGTTCTCAGGGTAAGACTGCTTTATCAGTTATTCAGTTTGTTTCCCCACAGGACTATGAAGGAAATAGAGTAAAAGCTCATTACAGTTTAATCCCACCTTACACTGCTTTCCGCTCCACAGTCTCTTTAATTAGCTGTGTGCTGGGACTCATCGTCTCATTTCAGAGTCTATAGGAGACACTATATGACTCCCTTATCTGAAAACACTTTGTAATGACATTTTACTTAATTCATTTTCAGCCATACCCAAAATATGTGAATAAGCAAAGAAACTTGAAATGAACATTTTAAGTTAAATTTCACTTTAAAAATGCTCAACAGTATTACATAAACCTGTAGATAATCTTGTCAGATGTACGCGATATTCTGTTATAAAAGGTTTAGATTAATAAAATGAAAATAACGTGAATTTAATCATGTCTAAACATGAAAACCTTACCTTGTCTTTCTGTCTCCAAAGAAACCAGGAAAGTGGTGTGCTATGCATGTCCATATAGCCTGGCAAATTTACCATCACCAACAGAAAGTAAAGGTAAGATTTGCATTCATAACCTGATTTCACTTTTACTGCATCCTCCGATCACTACATATGGAAAGAAATATTCTTTGTGGCTCCCTTCTTTCTCTTCCTGTTAACTCTGAACTACATAATATAATACAATCTTAATTTTTGAGGTTCTCTGAGAGTTGTATCACATTTGTTCTCTCTTGTACCTGGCCTTCTCCAGCAGCAGATGCAGGTTGACCCACACAAACTGGACTTTGGCCTCAAACCGGAGTTCCTATGTCGACCCCCAGGCCCCACCCTTTTTGGAGCCATCCATCACCCTCATGACTTGGCACGACCTGCATCGCTTTTCTCAGCAGCAGGTGAGTGGATTTTCCCAATCTTAGAGTTGAGAGAGATCACTTATCACTACACAGGTTAAGTGCAGTGCTTCCAGTATTTTTCAGTGGGTAACCACTAATCTAAGTTATTTTATTCTTAAAAGATTTGTCCTTGTTTTAGTCCCCATTTCTTAGTACTCATTACATGCTGTATCCAACTGTACTGCAAGCGAGTGAAGTAACAAAACTACAATCCTTCATTATAATTAAAGCAATCTATGTTTTGTTGATGGGAACATTCTAATTTTATTATATTGCTTGCATTGTGTTATGTACTGTATTTTCACTCCTGTCAAGATGTATCAAAGAAGTTTTTGCCTGTTGGTATGTAGCCTAGACCATTAGGCTTGCTTTAATAGTGGAATAAATTTTATTGTTGTTGTCTTTGTTTCAGGGTCCACGCATCCCTCAGCTGCACCTTTCGGACACCATCCACATCACCCTAGCAACTTTCTTACCCCAGCACCCCACTTAGGTAAGCTAACAAGAGTACACATGCACGTCCACACTCCTCCACTAGGTGTCACTGTGCAGTCAATTACTGACTGAAATGTGTATATTCTAAGGCAGGGGTGTCCAGTCCTGCTCCTGGAGGGCCAAAGTCCTGCAGAGTTTAGCTCCAACATGCCTCAACACTTGCTTGAAAGCTTCTAATGATCCTGAAGATCTTGATAAGTTGGTTCAGGTGTGTTTTATTAGGATTGGAGCTAAACTCTAAAGGATTGGACAACCCTGGACTAAGGGGTTACTGAACACTTCTTTGAAAGTCAGTGCATAGTGCTAAAACGTGTTGATAAATCTGTTCATGTGTGAGCTAAGGACTCGGTTAAAAGCTGGTTCATTGTCAAAAGTTAACATTCTATAATGAAACAAGCTGTAGTTCATTGGTAAATCACACAATCGTTTGTTCATTGACTGATTCTTTATTCCTGTTTTGATTGTCAGAGCCCTTCAGCAGACCGCCTTCATTTGGAGGTTTGGCCTCATTAAGCACTGCAGCTTTTGGTGGGTTGGGAAACCCAGCACTCAGTGAGTGTCAATTAGTCAAATTGTTGTTTATTAGAAATTTCACCTTCAGTCAACTTTTTATCTTTCAGATAGATCTCATTATTACACGGCTCTGTGGAATACTTACCATTCTGATTGGTCAATCGCGAAATTGGTCAAAAAACTGATAAAACAGGCTCATCCGGGTAACTGAAGTTAGCGTTTTACGCTCGTTAGGAACAGTTTTTCCTCGTGGAAGTCGTGCATTTGGAGAGCTAATAAAATCTTAAAACTCAAATCCATATTTTGTGTACAGTTATTTAATTGTCATCTGGTATCGCAGACTCACTCTCTCTTGTTTCATCCAAATGCAGCTGCTGCTGTTTCGCTAAGATTGTTTTATACACTGTAATGGTTTAAAAGATAACAAACAGGTATGATTTTAACACTAGAAGAACTACCAGGGGTCTTTGTATACCTAAAACCACCAGCAGTTAAAATTTACCCATGCACATGACTTCTGTTTTGATATGGCTAAACATGTATTATGTGACTGTATTATGCCACTGTCTTCACAAAGTAATGTCTAAAGTCATGAAATTGTTTGTTTTTTTAGTCATCAATTATCTTTTTGTCCTGTTGTTTTATGTTCAAGGCTATTTTAAGCAGTCTACACTAATCACTTTTTTTAAATGGTGAATATAGGCTAAACCAGCCTGCAGTGACAATGAGAATTAGAAGGAAATAAATACATATCTGGGTGGTGTAATATTAAAAATAAAATGTCATTAATCACATATTAAGATAACCCATATTATTTAAATGACTAAAATACCCTAGACAAAAATGAGCAATAATAATTCACCGCACTGGATGTATGATGCAACGACAAATTCAAGCACACGGTTTATAATTAATTTGTTTAGTTATATAATTTATAATTTGAACAAGAGAACAACACCAATAAACGGACAGACTTCAACACAGTAGCGAACAATACACGATAGAAATTGCAAAACAAAAATGTATAAATACTCAGAAGTTTGAACATTTATGAGTAGGCTAAAAAAATCTTCTTTTGAACGTGTTGTGCTGTTTACAGTAAGCTTCCATGTTGCTCAAACACAGCGTGAAAGTAAATGCATTATATAGGTAAATTTGACCTGCTGGCGGTTTTAGGTATAAATGCCCCGTCTTTAATCTGGTTTTATCATTTACAATCCCCTGTTGTTAAAAGTTGTATAAACAATTTTATTAAAAGTCAATGATGGGAGACTTGAATATTTTTTTTATTGAAAATCTACATTTGAAAAACAGCCATGGGTTTTTTAAACCACTTCATCTCAAATAAATATCTCTTGTCCCCATAATTATTTATGTGGTGAAATACCATGTAATAAGTGGTATGACTGTACCGTATCCCTTAAATATCCGTTTGAACTTGCCGCTTGCTAGCAACTGCTTTCTCCGCGGAAGCTTTTCGTTTGCGTTTTAAGACCTAATAAAATATTTAGACTCAGATCAATATTTTTCATGTCTAATTATTTACTTGTGGCAAGCAGCCATGTAATAAGCGGGATTATGTACATCCAGCCGGTTATCATTACAGAGTAAACCCCTTCCTGATCACCCTGTCAGGGTTTATTCTGCAATAACCGGCTGGATGTACATTATCCCTTACTTAACACAAATTGTAGGTTAAAAGGTCATTACAACTGTAATTATATGATATCAAAGATTACTATTCGCATGAAATAGAGATACACAAATTAAATTTCACCATCTTGTTTTTCCATCTCCCAGCACCCAACTCTGTATTTGGTCACAAAGATGCACCCAGTGCACAACAGCACTTCAGCGGACCCCACGAGCCATGGAACAGACTCCACCGCACGCCGCCGTCCTTCCCCACCCCACCTCCCTGGCTCAAACCAGGAGACTCAGAACGCAGCGCATCAGTCAGCTCACATGAGAGAGAACGAGAAAGGGACAGGGAAAGAGAACGTGACCTGGACAAGAGGGATTCATCAGTCAACAAAGACGATAAAGAACGGTATGTAGAGCTGTGTGAATGGTAATAACACAAGAATCACGTGATATTATTTGTCAAAGCTAGGAAGAGTTTTTCTTTAAATATGTATTACAATCAGCTGTGATCGGAGGTCTTGTGTCACCCTGAAGAGAGGTTTATTGTACATTAATGAACAGCAGACAGCATGATTATCCAAACAATAATGGTCCATTTCACCTCTAGGGAACCTGTTGAGAAGAGGCACCAGAATCACCAATCCCCGATTCCTGTTAACCCTCTCACTTTGTTGGGTCACACTCGGTCATCTGAGCCCTCCCGGAACCACATCTCTTCCAGCGAGTCTCAAGCCCAAAAGGACAAGCCCAAAGATCGCGACAGAGAACGAGAGCACTCAGACTGGAAAGACTCCAACACAGATGAGCACAAGGGGAAGGAGAATCACCACAGTGACAAGGACATTTCCGTCATCCACGATGGCCGAGTTTCTGAAGACAAGCTGGCCAATCGGGTTACAGCGTCACCCTACATGCGGCCAGGCGGTGTAGATCGGTTGAACGGCGGGTTGACTCGAGATGTTCTGGAGAAGAAGGCTGAGATCACCTATGAGAAGAAAAACAGTGAGGTGAAGGTGAAAGAAGAGAGGAAAGAGGAACAGGACGGTCCCACGGAAAGAACACCAGAGCAAAGATCCACGCCACAAGCACCTCCTCCTCCTCCTGCTGCTAATCACCACCCTCCATCTTCAATGCCGGTACCCATGGGCATGGCCAGCATGCATCCTATAAACAGTATCAGTAGTCTGGAGAGGACTCGTATGGTGGCCCCCTTTATGGGTATCAGTCCTATCCCAGGGGTGGAGAGGTTTCCCTATCCCACCTTTCATTGGGATCCCATGAGGGACCCTTACCGGGGACTCGACATCCGGAGGGATCCATTAGCTCGGGATCTGCTACTACGGAATGACCCTCTGCACCGGTTAGCAGCGCCGCGGCTGTATGATGCAGAACGCTCATACCGAGACCGTGAGCCTCATGACTTTAACCGAGACCACCCTCACGGACTGACCTTGGAACAGCGGCGGGAACAAGAGCGGGCACACCTAGAAGAGAGGGAACGTCTGCACATGCTCCGAGAGGACTATGAGCAGGGTCGTCTGCACCCCATGCATCACCCCGCTTTAGATGGACATCTCCCTCACCCTGGTCTCATGGCCCCCGGACTTCCCAGCATGCACTACCCCCGTGTTAGCCCCTCCTCTGCTGTGGCCGCTGCCGCCCAGAACGGAATCCTCAACAAACCCCCCCCCACCGCATCACTCAGTGCCCCACCCCCTCTTATCCCAACGCTAGGAGCACGTTCCACGTCTCCCAGACGGACTACCCCACTTGGCACTGACATTAGAGACAGACCCCCTTCACACACACACAAAGACATCGAGGCACGGTGAGACCCCCTGATGGACTAAAATGGAACTCAAAAGCAAGCACTTGAGGCTGTATTATATCGGTGTATAGATTGTGCATTACAGATTTTTGTGTGTTGCGTTTTTGTTTTTGTACAAAAGACAGATTTTTTCATGCTCTTTTATCATGTTCGCTCCTGCGTTGGTGTGTATTCTTAAACATATACAGTACACTGATCTTGAGCAAGTGGACAAATGTTAGATCTCCATCATGGAAAAGATGATTTTGGAATGTACAGGTACCTCAATACATTGACAAAAGGCAAAACTGTGTAGATATGTGCAAAGTCTGTGTTTTCTCCCCTTGAGGGAAAAAAAAAAAGTAAGGTACAAATATGCAAATGGGTGTTATGAAAGCTTTACTTTGAAATGCTGTACATAGTGGGCAGTGATCAAAAGGAGAGCGAGTGCACAGGCTCTGGTTTTAGTTTAATGCTGCATATTAATGGTTTTGAAGGATCATATTGTCCAAGAGACCACATCCCTTCTTTCAACTATGCAACTCATGCGTGGGCTCTCTCTGTATCACGTTTTCTCTCTCCTAAAGGACTACCAGTCTCTACTGAACCCTCACATTCTCCTTTCAAAGCAACAGTACATGCTTACACATGACTTAGATTGTTCCTAGATGGGGTTTTTCAGCAATGAGTATTATTCACACTGAAGCTCAATCTGACAAGCATGTTCCCTTACTCTTGATCCAAAAAGAAGTTTTTGTTCGTCAAGATAGAAAGAAAAATACATTTAAAAAAAATCTGTGTTGACAATCCTTTCAAATACACAAATGTTTCAGAAACCTAACAAAACCTAAATTTGCTGAATTACCTCTAAATCAGAAGACTGCAAACATGACAACACCGCCCTTCTTCATGTCACGAGATGTTTGAGTACAGAAAGCAGGACAATTCCCTATTGGTCTAACTGAGTATTAAAATAATATGTATCTACACAATGATAAAGTGAGTTGTAAGCTATGGAAGTTTGTTTTTAATGAGCAGAGATCTATTTTAGTAGTCCATGGGAGGGATAGTTGTACGCTTTTAAAATCTGTGAAATTCAGATGTTGTGCAGTGCTTTTTTTTTTTCTTGCTTTTTTTAATTTTCTCTACTTTTTTGTTTTCTTAAAATCAAACAATAAAATGTCCACTGAAGCAGTAGTGGGTAGTCAATGCGTATTGCAAAGAGATTGTACGAAATTTTTTGCTGTTTATCAAGTACGTAAAAAAATGAAGTCCTTTCTAGATCATGTACAAAAAAAGGGTGAGGCGACAGCATGCTCCTCAGTTAAACTTGTGTTATGTAAATTGTGCCATGTTATTAAAAAATGTGAACTCATTTTGTCCTAAAGTTTCTGTTTCTCGATTCCCATTTTAAAAAATGCACATACATGAAAGGTTGAGATTTAAGAACTATGTTATACTTATAATCAATACACCTAAGCCAAATCTGATAGCAGCATTTAGAGCAAGCACTAGTATTACTGTTGCTTACGTTTATGATTAGTGGTATATAAGTGCTTTTACTTTTCTGAACCAACTGATTGGCTGCTCAAGTATACATATACATGTTTTCTTTGTGTGCATTTGGATACCTACCAACACAACTGTAAAAAGCATTTTATACACAGCACACAGAACGAGCATGAGAGCATTTCTGCACTGAAAACTGCGATGAGTTAAACAACACTTGAGGCACTCTAGCAGTTGTATGGAAATTTCCTGGGACCAACGCACTGTGTGAAAGGGCTTATGTGAACAATTCACCACATTTTTTTAGAAAATTGTTTAAGATTAAAGTTTATCTGTTAGACTGTGCTCAACCAGACAGCCTAAGATGTCAGGTTCTGTGGTGTGATTTTCAGCCCATTTCATTTTTGTGCACTGTTCGATTTCTGTGTACACGCTTTATGGAGTGGGTCAAATTGACCCTAATTGGATTCAATACAATTCCTCAAAAATCACACTATGAAAAACAACAAAGATTTAGATACAAACTGTAAACTTAATATCAACATTTGTCAAACATTACAAAAAAAATCTGAAAATATGATTTATGAAAATGTTTTTTAACCATTATTTTATTATCTGTGTCTGACAAAGATTTTCATCCGTAATTAGCAAATAATTCTGAACACTGTGATTTTTGCTTTTTCAAGTGTGTTTGGTTAGGGTTAGAGCACTTTTAGATACACTTGCACGTTGAACTGGAGTTGAAGTGCCCTGACATACATAAAAATAAATGTTTTTATTTTGTGTCTGTACAGTTGCCTTTGAATGGCTGCCTATGAGGGTCAAATTGACCTGCGAACATCACAAATGTAATAGTAATTTTGTTTGTATATTTCAAAACACATCAGCATGTTGAAACTTTGCATGCATGTTCATCATGATAAATGAGAAAGTCAAAAAATATCAAGAAAAAACAAAAAGGTTAACCAGTATTTCCAACAACTAGAAAATCTAAACGGGTCAAATTGACCCAGAACATAACACAAGGGTTTAGATATCACCATGAAAATTACTGAGTTGATTACTTGCATCAAGACAAACAAAAAATGTATTACAAGTTTTTTGAAATTGTTTGTTCACATGGACAAATGTGTGCTAATTTGCATAAATACCAAACAGATCTAAACATTGTGTATAGCCAGGTGGAAATGTCTTGTTGAATCTTGACATATAACAGTAAAAGACTTAATGTTAAAGTCTGAATGGAACCCATTTAGGCTACCCATGAGCTAAAAAACAGCCTTTATTAATTATTATTGCAGAGATGGGGTTTGAGCATTGAGTGCATCGTGTACGTAATTTCGATTTTTTTAATCCAGACATATTTATTTGACCTACCTTTTGTCTTCTGCATTCTTCTTACCTCCTGTTCTTCCCTCATCCCCCAGAAACAATCCCACAGACCCAGCCCCAAACCCCACATCAGCAATAATAATTAATAAAGGCTGGTTTCTTATTCCTGTATTAATGCTCATGGGTAGCCTAAATGGGTTCCATTCAGACCTTAACCAGATCTTTTACTGTTATATGTCAACAAGATTCAACAAGACATTTTCACCTGGCTATACCCAATGTTTAGATCTGTTTGGATATTTATGCAAATTAGCTCATATGTAATTCGATTATGCACCATTTGTCCATGTAAACAAACAATTTTTAAAAAACTGGCAATACATTTTTTTTGTTTGTCTTGATGTAAATAATAAACTCAGTAATTTTCATGGTGATATCCAAAGGTTAAAAATTTTACCATTTTCACGTGAGAAAAATAATGAATAGGCGTATGAAAAGTCATTTATGCTTTGAAGTCAAAATGAACACAGTATTTGTAAGAACACTGAGTAATGTAAGAAGAGAGATAGCCAAGATCAAGGGCACTATCATATAACATATTTAAAACAACCAATTAAATAAAATGACTTTCGTTTTGTTTAGCACTAAAATATTCTCTCTTAACAATATTTGTAATTCGTTTGAGCAGGCTAGCAGCGGTCCTGAGGATTATTTTATGTAGCAAAGGTAGCTATAACTGTGTCATCAGCACAGAGATGACATGACACTCAGTTTCTTAAAAATAGCACCCATAGGTAATGGGTGGAAGAAAATTAACATTTTAACTCTCGTTGCGATATTACCATTCCCATTCGAGACACATTCACACTTGAGTTGACCACCTCCCAATTTACACATCATTCCCTTCAACCATCCCTACCTGAATTCACCCAAAAATCGATATGGTTCATTATGAACATTTATCACACAGTATTATACATGTTTAGTATCATTTGGCGACTGGTATAAAGGTCTCATTCCCACAGAAGTAAACCAAAAAGGTGAATTCATTCACTGAATTTTTTCCCGACTGACTCTAAAATTGTTTTCCCAAGTAGATTAAACGGATTTGTATGTTACCGCAAGTTTTGCGTTAGATTAGTGGCGACTAATATTTGGCTCTAATTCAAATGTAAGTGTTTTGCAAAGACAAGAAGTGAATTTCCGTTTAGGGCAGCAAAAATGCTGCTTGACCAACCTAAATCTGGGTGTGCCTTACCTGTTTTCATTTAATGTTACTTTAGATAAGTGTATGTGGGAAACCACTGCATGGCTAATCCAAAGCTATTATAAGACAAGTAAATTGGTTGACTTTTATCTGTAGTAGTGGACTTACTTCTACTGAAGTAAACATTAATTTCAGTATATAGCAATTACCTATGTTTGGTGACTGAAGCTGGCGAGCTTGTGATCGTGAGGCCCACGTTAAATAAGGCGTGAGGACCTCCGAGCGACATAGCTTCCTCATATGAACGGGTAAAATAAAAGTAAAGAGTTAAATAGAACAATCAAATGTATTGCTGAACTATTACAGGGTACCCCCAGGATCCTCCAACTTAAATTCAAGGCTTTTTAAGACCTTTTTAATACCATTTCAAATGAAATTCAATGCCAACTTCGTACCCATTCCGACAGAAGTATGAGGGGAAAATGTCAAATCTGTATACATTTTAAACCCTAGAAAATAATTATGTACAAGGAGGTTACTTGAATTAAATATATATTGAATTATATATCAGTCATATTTAATACATACGCAACAGCATTGTAGCGCGCACGTGTGTGTAGGCCAGTGTTAATTTTGGCAGCCATTTTTGATTTAGTCTTAAAGTCTTCAGACGAAAATGCTTATTGGTCTTAAATCACATTTGAGTCATCCTGTTTTTTATAGTTTTAGTTGACGAAAAGTCTTTGCATTTTTTGTCAATTTTTAGTCAAACTGCAGTTACTTTACTTTTGGTAAAAACTAAATAAGACCTTTGTAACGAAATCCAAGACTTTGTATACTAAATTCAAGGCTTTTAAGGCCTTAATTTGAGATGATCAAATTCAAGGCTTTTTCAAGGCTTTTAAGACCCGCGGGTACCCTGTATTATGTATAGCCTACCTGACCAATAACCAATTGGCAATCTAACCTAAATTCGAGGTTGTGATAAAACGGAGTCAGATAAAATCTTAAATGGAATTAAATTACTTTGCCACGCGGAAAGACAGTAACACGCAGAGACCTTCACCCGTTCTACCGGATGCCGCCTTTGGGCCGATCTAGACGGGCTTACATAATGAAAATAGAATCGGAGCAAGAATTGATCCATGGGGTTGCCTAGCTACACCACATGCAAGAGGACATGAGGAGTATTGACCAAAAGAAACATTTAACTTTTTTGTTTGCCATAACGAAAGAACAAAACCATTTAAAAACAGTCCAACACAACTCTCCAACCTGGAACTAAGAATATTGTGGTCAACAACGTCAAAAGCGGAGCTTAAATCTAAAAGCACCAAAGCAACAGCATTCCTTTCATCTAATTTCCAATAAAATGTCATTTAAGACTTTTAAGAGCAGATTCAGTGCTGTGGTGAGATTTAAAACCTTTCAAAAATACTGTTTGACTTCAGATGAGACTGAAGCTTGGTTAGCACAACTTTTTAAATAATTTTATTTTAAAAAATGGCAGGTTAGATATGGAATTTTCAAAGATTTGTTTTTAGGAATCTAGATGGAACAATGTCTTGAGGACAGGATGTTGGTCTCAGATGTTCAGTTATACCTTTACCAGTTTTAACATTTTTACCATTTTCACGTGAGAAAAATAATGAATATTATGCGAATGAATAGGCTATATTTGGGTCTTATTCGAAACTTTCCCCTAATGGGATTCTTCGGGGCTTTTTTTTCTTCTTACTCATGACATATTGCATATTGAGCATTCAAAATCAGTTTAATTGCTTCTGTTGCAATTTGTTCAAGGTCGACCCCCATTTTGGCTTAAAATGACTGGAATATTATTAAACAGTCCACGCTTAAGTACGGATGTCAATTTTTTTATTTATTGATGAGACACCGTGAAAACTAGACACAAAAGGAAATAAACCATAATTCTACACACAACACCACTAAGGATCCAAACCAAAACATAATATACAAAATATTAACTTTTACCGTGTTCGCCTGGTAACCAGCAGTAGAATAAGTCACCAGCATGTGTATGTGAATTCACGTCTCACTATTCAGTTGACGCTAACACGTCCAGGTGAAATAAATCAGTAGGGTCACATGACACTCAACTTAGATAAACTGAATAATAATAAAATGCAATGAGACATTAACCCCTAAAATCACCAAAATATCATAACTAACCCACAGCTGACCTACCAGCATCAGCTACAACTGGCGATCAAATTTTGAATTGTTTTTAAAAATATAATATTTGTTTTTAAATAATTGAATAAGCAAGTACCTTCATATGTCTCAGAAGTGATCTCCACCCAGCCACAATCCAAACAGGTCCTTGAGATCTAGCAATCTAGATCATTAGAGGCCAATCATGGATTCTTCCATTAGGATAATGCATCTGCACATGCGCGACCAGAACGTTTCTACTGCGAGCGCCAGCTCATTAAGAAAAATGTTAAGATACATTTCTGTAGCGATGACTAATTTTAAATTTTATTTATGACATATTTTTGAAATGTGTCTTCCTACTGACATTACCTGAGTAGTTTAATTAAATGAAGATAGCACCCCCAAATCACTAAATCCACCACTCCTACGTTACAGTCCCTCATCATATCTCAGTGAGAAAAGGACAAAAGGGAAAAAACGAACAATTTTAATTTTATAGTTTATATATATATATTATAAATATAAATAGCTATAAAAAAACAACTAAATGTTATTAATGGCAGATTGCAAAAAGAATCAATTTTCCAAACCATGTCTTTACCCAGATAGTCTTGATAAACAACATAAAGGCCTAGTAATGATTTATATTTTAGAGCATACATCCTTCGACCGTGCATGTCATTATGTCATTCCATAAACAGAACGGTAAAGATTGAATTAATTAGTTTAAAAAGCATTTAAAGCGACCCTAGAGATAGCTTTTTCTTACTTAAACTCAACAGGTAAGATTTTACTGAACTGAGGGTAGCCATGCCATCTGCTCAGGTGACATTTTTATATTTCAATGTGTGCACATGTGCCTCGAACTACATTCATCCGCGCAGTGGCACTGTGGCAGAACCGAAGCACAACCAAGACACTCGCAAGACGCGTGGATTTTTATTTTTTTTAACCGCTAGAGGACCAAAAGTTGTGTTTCAATAGTAGGCTATGGGTTTCAATTACTATTACTGCTTCTACTACTGATAGTCCACTTAACGGGATAGTTCACCCAAAAATAAAAAATTCTGTCATCATTTACGCACCCTCAAGTTGTTCCTACCTGTATGAATTTCTCTTTTGCTGAACACAAAGGAAGATATTTTAACGATTATGGGAAACCAAACAGTTGATGGACCCCATTGGTTTTCATAGTATGGGGGGGGGGGGTACTATGGAAGTCGATAAGGCCCATCAACTGCTTGGTTACCGATATTCTTCAAAATATTTTCTGTAGCCTATGTTCAGCAAAAGAATGTTCTCTTTTTTTACAATCCGCTTTGAGCACCTGTCACCACTAGATGGCAGCAACGCTCCTTCGTTAAATCCGAACACGTCATTGATAGTTCTGGAAACATAACCAGCCAGAGCCTTACTTTTACTGTCTATGGCCAGAGCAGGTAAATACAGGAACAGGTGCAGCGGAGGGCGTGGCACACACACAGCTCTTACATACTCATCGTGCTCGCGCTGTCATCTGAGAAGGTTCATGAGCCGGTCCTTCTGGTTTATGAGTAGCCAGGTCACCCACAGGCATGCAAACAATGAATGCTGTCAAACATGAAAAACCCTTGAAAACAAAAACGCGAGAGAGACAGTGAGGAGGAAATATTTAATTCTGTGAATTCGAAGGAAACACTGTGATCCTGATTCATGCAACATCCGTGTTCCACCACAAATTGCGTAACATCTTATTTGCATTAATTTCAGTCATTTATAGGGTTACAATTGTAATCGATGAGATGCAGCAGCAAATAAAACTGCATTTCAAGCACTGAGTGACACATGAAAGAACCATCAATCAAGCACTGAATAACACCTTCAGCTCCTCTGCGCTGCAAATCTAAAACATGCTCTGTTAAGATGCTAAAAAATCTCCTTAGTGCATCAATACAACCATTCAGGGGATTAGTTACAAATAATCTCATGCCTGACAACGATAATTATATGCATCCAAAACAGATTCATGCACAAAAATGTGTTGTCTATTTCTGGTTACACATACTTCTCATTGTTCAATATTCCAGTTAAATCTATATCGTGTAAGGATGAATGAAAGAGACATAATGAAATATAATCTTAAAAATGTACTGCCTCCAAACCCCTTTTGCAAGAACATTTCTATAGAGGGCATGCGCGTGACGTCACCGTCGCTGCAGTTACGCGCAGTGAGTGGCAAAAAGACTGAGCGGCAGCATTTGTTTTCAGCGTGAATGGCGCGAAAAACCAACAAAACACATATAGCGGGAAAGAGCTTTGCGATTGACTGTACAACTAGATTTGACAAGAAATCTGAGGTATATTTTTACAGAATGACAAAAGCTACAGACCAGAGGAGCAAATGGATCGCTGCAATTCACAGAAACAACTGGACAACTGGACTGGACAGGTGGATTTGCAGTTATCATTTTGTGTCATTATGCTGACTTTAGGTGTAAAATCATACCCTATATATTGTATTGTTAGCCTATATATTGTATTAAAAACTCATCAATTAAATATTTATCATTGTATATTCTGTATTAAGCTATTGGATGTTTTTAAATAAACAATGACAAAAAAAACGATACAAGTTCTAGGGCTGGACGATATGATGATGATGATATATATATATATACATATACCGGTATAACACTGATATAAGTGATCACCCAGCAGATTTAGACCTACCTTTATATAAAGCGTTCACAGGCAAATTTGCTTTAGGCCTAGTGCTATGTATTTCCCCGGCGTCGAAATCAAGGACACATAAATGTCAGGCAACCCGATTCCTGGCTGCATGTCAATATCCATGGATCCCTGGATCTTTAGAAAGTTGTAAGGAACACTATATTGAGTCCAAACTTTAGTTTAAATTGATAATCGTTCATTTTACTTGCATTTTCACAGTTTCCCCTATTAAATCCAGTCACAGAAGCTCTTTTGCCACTCAGTCCGCCTGAGGGGGCGTGTTCCGGCGGGAAAGTGACGTGAATGCATTCCCTCTATTCAAATGATTAAGGTAATTGAACACCAACAGAATAACATAGCAAAGAAAGAGTTCCTCAAAGGAATTGAAGCCTTGTTCTGTGCACCAGCCACATGTCCTTGATTCCTGTGAACAGACTGAAATAAGACAGAGATTCTTCTGTGGTAGGCTACACAAAGCACTGATAAGACAAAAACAGCTGCTTTAGCTCCAAACAAGCAAGATTAAACAGTTTTGCCGTATAAATAATATGTTCACAGTGCAATGTAATATTTATGACGTGCACTGAAATACCACATTTGAACTGTTTTAAACTCATGCTATGGATTCTGTTATCAAAGAGAGCCTGACCTTCTCTTCAGTCTGACGGCATTCATATTAATGCATGTTGAGCTTATCAGAGTGAAACAAATCTATTCTTAACATACCAAAACCAGTGCATGATGTGTCAAGATAAGGGAATTTTTTCTTCTTTTCTTTTTTCATAAGTCAATTTTTTATGCATTTCATGGATCATTTCATGGTGTGATTACTTGAAAAAGCTCCATGTGTCAAACATGACTAAATCCGAAAATGTAAAAAAAAAAAGAATGTTCACAGCTTTGAAACGATATGTAGCCTATTGTGAAAAGCGCTATACAAATAAATGTAGACTAAATAAAAAGAAAACAAAAAGGGAATGGTTTAATATAGAGAGCAGATTATTGCCAATCTAGACAAATCTGGTTAAAATGGTTTGAAATAAAAAATTACCTATCAGGGGTTGACTTGATAGGTAGTGTAGAATGGTAAAGTTGAAATCTTTTTTTAAAGTCCCTAGTGAACTAACCTTTTTACAAAGTTTAAATTATCTGCTATTTTAATAGACTTTCTTTGTACAACCATCAGTGGTATTTGATAGCATCATGTTCTGAAGACCCTCAAACCATCCAAGCTAGACCACATCAACCGAACCATTCTTTATAACCGTATTATCAGCCCGTCTCTTATTGAAGTGTCTGCCGTCTGACCCCTGGATTGTCTCTCAGAGCCATTATATCCACATATCAACGCTCTGTAGCGACACAAGCCTGATCAGACCACAGTTATCTCCCATCACACAGACTCTGAGCCCTGGAGGCCCACTTACACGGGGGCATGATGTCTGGGCCCTCGGGGAAGACTCAATGTCGGTTAGAGACAGAGAGACTCTCTAATTGCCTAACTGGATTTAGCCTCTGGTGTGAAATATCTCCAGAGGGGAAATGGAGAAGGATAGAGACATAAAGAGGGATGGAGAAACAAAAAAGCAAGAGGTGAGAAATGGCTCTACACAGCTAATTCAGTGGTCCTGACCTCTGCTCTCCTCTGGGAGATCTCATACCACACATCCCAGATACACAGCAGACATGGCAGCGGTAATGGAGATGACCCCAATATGGCCACAAGAGAGGAAGAAGAACACATTGCATCGACCCTCTAACACCCACAACGAAACATTACCTGCTTGTTGAAGCCTCAGCTAAACGTCTATGTGTGCTGATTGCTTGTAATGGAATCCAGCTGTAGCCTACTTCAGACACATGGCAAAATTCATTGCATCCAAAGCTCAGGGTTAAAAAAAAAACAATTGTGAGTAAATATTGGCGCCTGGTGAGTGAATAAAACATGGAACTTTAAAAAGCTTAAATAAGCTGCAAAATAAGTTAATTCCATTTACAAAAAAATATTTATTGACAACCTTTTTCCCCATGATTAAGACGAAATGAAGACATCATTAACCACTGTGGCTATAGGGGCTGTTAACACAACACCATTTTCAACTAAAAATGCCTGCAACTAAAAACCTTGTATGCCTGAAAACTTTTGAAAACAGATTTTGTAGTGCAAGTTTTTGAAAACGGTCTCTGTGTAAACAAAAACGAATCCGCAAAAACGATGTCGTCACGCACATGCGTATTACATGTTCAGTCGATAGTGTTTCATCGCATCTAATGGCCTAGCTACAGAATACAGCGTTTTTAGTCGTTTTCAAGGATCCATGTGAATGGGGATCGTTTTGACAATATCTGTACGTGGAAAACTCAAATGAAAAACTTCTCAGTTTTAAGCATATCGTTGCCGTGTAATCGTACCCTATATCAACATGAAATGTTGTTGACAAAAAAGCTGAAAGTAAAATATAGATAGAAAAATAAAAACGTTTTTAGCGTCTATGAGCTTTTAATGCTTGGGGTTGAGACTCGATAATGTTTGCGACTGCACTTGCGCAATTATGCCACTTAGAAAGAAAGGATATTATAGAAGACTAACTAAATGGAAAGTAAAATTGAGGACACAGGAAACTGATAACCACATTAAAAGACACACATTATAAGTCTGCATGGTCATGTAATTTTGTATCCTATAGTCTGTATTTTGTCAAGTGCCAGAAGCCAAACACTTTTTACAACTCGTAATCTAATTATTATGGTAATTCTGACATGGTGTGATCGCACTTTATGCTGCTTTCACATGGTATTGGAAATGTTCTACTTCTCACTTCTGAAGTTTGTCACGTTCATGCTTTGTTGACGGAATAAGAATCATAAAGGATACCAGGTTCATAATTCCCTATTTCTTGGGGAAATCTTATTAAAGCCAAAATTGATTGAAGATATTTAATTTTGAATGAAAATGTAGTGTCCCATTCATTGACAACCGTATAAACATTCACAGCGCTATAGATTGTCAGCTTGATTCTGGAATTTGTCAAATACAGGATATCAATATCAATGTATATAAAATGTGAATAAAACACCCTTCGGAAATAAGAATGGACTAATACAGAGTGTCAGTATTAAATATCAACTGAGAAGGCGTTCATGTCCAATTTCCAAACTATTTACCTTAATTCTGATTGCACGTGATTCCATCATAAGTTCCACCCATAAACAGCCTACAGTTGGAGGCCATTCACACAGAATTCACTTTTGCTTTTAAAACAAGATGCAGGACAGTGGGATAAAAAATAAAAAAAATAAAAAAAACACTGGGTATAGAGTTGAACTTAAAAGTTAACTTGGTCAATGGTCAAAATTATGTATGGGTAATCAAGTAAATGAAGTTGCTTCAAGTATTATATCATATATATATATATATATATATATGTTATTCTCATGTTTACTTTATAAAAATCAGTACAGATTTCACAGCAAAAAGACTAGCAACCATTCCTTTCTTACTCGACTATCTCCTTAAGAATGTCCGAGTTCAAGAATGTAGGTCTAGATTGCACAAAACAGGTAGGAATTTTACACTTACCCTTGAGAGCCTGTGTGTCTGTATCCGAAGTCTTAAAAACCCTCCGGTACAAGAGCTCTAGAAATGGCCCAGAATGTTTTCTTGAAATGCCAATCAGTAATTATTAGTTATTAATTCTAGAAAAATGCTTGGGTTGACTGTATAGTACTTGCTGTGAATGCAGTGTTCTGTGAGTTTAATACATTTGATTAAAACCATATGGACAGGTTGCCCAACTGACTCCACATTCCTTTGTATGAAGATGTAGAGTAAGCAAACAGAAGCCCAGTATCTGTGTTATCTGCTTCCCAAACATGATGCATTCCAGACAGTGCTATGTGGCCTCATAGTGGGTCATTTGACAGAACCCAGGCCAATTCATTTGAAATCTAACACAGGCCTAGAAAACACCTTCCTATAAAAAAAAAATTTCTTCAGGATCAGATATGAATTTTTGATCCTTTAGTCCTTTAGTACTGTCAGTTAAGTCAAAGACAAGAAATGCATTCCAAGAAGACCATTACGTTTTTACCACTATATAAAACAATTTATGAAATGGGTGAAGCAGAGCTTGAGCAAGACCACCGCCGTTTTAGAGGCTTCTGTTGTTAGGGCTCAGAGCATTACGCTTGCAAGATAAATCCTCCCCTCTCCCATGCTTCCACTCTCTGTGTACAACCAGATAACGTTACCGTGGAAACATGCAGCATCCAACCAATCAGCAATCAACACCCTCCCTCCAACCTGCTCCCCATGTGATATGCAAACAATTAATACATTCAGCAGGAAAAATAAAAGTATGTGTATATGCAAGATGGGACGTTTCCATGACCTCATCTCACTGACTGCAGGTTTCAGCCCAAGGACAAGAGGAAGAGGGCTCTATAAGAATAATGTTCCCATTGTGTGGGATTAATGCCATGTGTAGATTCAAATCCCATACACAAAAGCAGAGGTGGACATTGAAAATACTCAACAGCACACATCACTGACTCAGGGAGTTAAAATCAGCTCGGGGGAAGCGATTTTCGCTTACATTAACACAATTACATTACTCTTTAATGTGCTTTTGATGGTTTGAGCATGCCGTCTCTGAAATTACCACATATTCACAGTGCAATTATTCTATCCAGAATTGCCATACTGAAAAATATAGCCTACTGAGATTCAGCAATTAATTAATTGCTCTGCAGTTAAGTCATGGCTTTCTGGGGTCTGTGATTGGTTACAAATGCCCATCAATCGATACATATAACTGCAAGCCATTACGATCATTCAGTTATAGCTATAGACATTGGTGTTGTAACTAATCATGCTATTGACCACCATTCAAAACCTGAGAAATTAAAAATATATTAAAAGTAGCTTGAAGGCCTTCATTATAAAAGGGCAAAAAACAAACAATAGAAACATTAAAATTAAAAGGATATTAAAAGTAGCTTGAAGACCTTCACTGTGTAATGGTGAACACCAAACAATAAAACATTAAAACAATAGTTAACTTGTGTTCACGCTGCCATAACGTTAAAACAGCACCTTTTAGAAAATGCTATGGTTATTCAGCCTCATACATAATATATATAATAACTTTATTGTCCTGAGAACCTGACTCAATAGCATTACAATGGATGAAATGTATACAAGACCTGAAGAGTTAACACAAAGAAGAAAATTCTGTCAGAATTTAAATGTCATTCCAAACCCATGACTTTCTTCCATATTTTGTTTGTAATGTTTTTTTATTTATTTATATAATGTGGACTCGGGTGTTGAGCTCCAAAATGACTAAAATCTAAAGTGGTCATAACTTAAGTATTTAAAATCTTCTGAAGCATACAACAGATTTGCGTTACAAAAAGGATACATTTAAATGTTATTTGTTTAAAATCTCATTTGTGCCTCTGTTTAAGAAATATTTGTATTTATTTTGTATTGTATTTATTTATAAAGCACCTTCCAGGCTATGCAGTAGCCTGTACATTACAAATGACCTAAATCAAAACAGCTCTACAAAACAAATGATCGAGATCAAAAAACAAGATAAACAATGAAAAAAAAAAAGTACAACACCCATTAAAGAAGCGATTTAAAATGCAAGAGAGAACAAGTGAGACTTGAGACGAAACCTATAAACATTTAATGTTGGGGAAAATCTAACAAAAAAAAGGTAGGTCGTTCCATTATCTCGGACCAGCAAAAGCATGATCACCCTTGGATCTAAGACGTACTCGTGGGATAGTTAACAGGAGCTTATTTGAGGATCTTAGTGATATATTTGCCTTATAAGGCTTAATGAGCTCCACCAAGTATTCTGGAGCCATACCATAAACTGCTTTAAAAACAGTAAAATCCTATATTGTACTGGTAACCAGCCCAATGAGGATCACAAAGAGTTATATGATCTGTCTTTGCATGCACAAGTAATCTTACAGCAGCATTTTGAACTAGCTGGAGATGTGCGATATGCGAATGTCAAGACCCAAGGTAAATGGAATTGTAGTAATCTAACCTTGAGAAGATAAAAGCATGAATTACATGAGTTATTTCCAAATCATATGCTGAGAGAATCGATTTTAATTTGGCTATTGTCCTGGGATAAGAAATTTTAAAAAGCAGTTCCGAACCACCCTTTTTATCTGTTTATCAAACTTCAGCGAGGAATCAAAAATGACTCTGTAGGTAGCTGCCCCAAGGTCCTAAGTTATCATTTACAGTCTTATTACAAACTGTACGATCAAATATGATAATTTCTGTTTTCTGTTCATTTAATTGGACAAGATTATTGTCCGTCCACATTTTTACTTCCAGACATTTAAAAAGTGTTGCCCCTGAGTCATCACTATTTGGCCTCAAAGGTACATACATTTGAGTGTCATCCGAGTATAGATGGTAAAAGGATACCATATATTTTTTTAAATCGTTCCCAAGGGGAGCATGTACAGGGAAAACAAGACTGGACCCAAAATGTCAATGTTTTTATTTTTTTTTAAATGGGTTTTAGGTTGTCTGGAATAAGGTCTGTGGTGAACAAACAAAATACAGGCATTTTCAAGTTTTCTTCTACAACATCAAAAATAAAATCACAAGTAGGGTATTACTGATGTATTTTAAGATTGTACTTGTCTTGAAATGGGAGGTTGTTGACAAATGGCTAAATGAGACTACAGAGATTAAGATTAAACATCATAGAACAGGTAAACATCTACTCATTAGTCCACTTTTACTGCCTCACTGTGTTTATAATCAGACTCTTGAAAACTATTTTAACTCAAACTTCCACGGTAAATGTATTAATGAAGACTAAGAGAGTTGTCAGATGCTTAGTGATGGTTATGTTGAAGTCATGAAACTGGTGTAGTTCGCCTGTGTTAAAAGCGGTGTTTATTTATGAAGATTATCATTATGAAGATAAGGTGTAAACATAAGGATCATAAACTTTTGTTGGTCACAGAGCTTATTTTCTGAAGTAATCCAAAAGTCAATGGAACAATCCTATTGGGTTTTTGTCAAGGAAATTAAGGTGATGTTAACTTCCAGGTTGGCCTACAAAAATGTCCCATTGTAGCACTGTATTAGATTTCAGATTTGCATTTCATTTTTTTTGGGGGGGGGGTCTACCATTTAAGAGTGATGCTTCGTTACAAAACGAAAGGCACTTTTTTCAACTATAACAAAGGGTATTATTCACTTGTTGACTTGATTGAATCTGCACACATGTTATTTAAAAATTTAAATTTAAATAAAATGATTTGACCCTAGCCTAATCAAAGTAACTCATCATCCATTGCTACACTTTGATTCACCTCCCTTAAACTGGCACAATGGCTGAGCTTGCGGTACAAATTAGTTATTTGCAATGACTTGGCTGATTGATTCAGGCGGCGTGTTTTATGAAGCACCCTCAAGGGCACCACTGCACATGCACTGAGCTGCCATTGCTTCGGGTTCTGTTGCTCTTGGTCAGCGAAGCCGCCGGTGCTTTTGCGAGTCATTGATTAATTGTGGTCATTAGGTGGCGAGAGAATGGCCTCACCTGGAGTTAGAGGTGGAAATCAACAGGAGATTAAAATTAATCACTCTGAAAAGCGACAGCATCGCCGGTAGCCTGTAGAGAGCAGGATATAGAGGGGGGAATGAGTGAATATCTCAGAGAACGTGTGTAGAATAATAGCTTTCATTTTTATTTAAAAAAAAAAAACATCACAAAAAGCACAAAAATCAAATGAGGTTTTTACATGATGTGCAACCCAAACAAAGAAGAAGAGAAAAAAAAAGTCTTGTAATATTAGTACACAGTATTTTAAAAGACAAAAAAAACTACAGTTAATATCATTGGTTGTCTCTTATTAGTAAGGAGAGTTCACTATCTCTTTAAATGGCACTGTACAGAGAACCAGCCTAACCTCTACTTTTATGAAATGCCAAATGGGCCCCATCCAAACAGAAAACAGATCATTCGGTTCCAAAAATCTGATTTGCACAGCTAGCAGGTAAAGGTTTGGTGATCAAGGATCAGATTTCTGTGTTTACACTGGCATTAGTCTCCACGTTTAAACAAGCTGAGCTGATCCTGTAACAGCACCCCTATTCTTAGAGACTTAATAAATAAAAGCCAAGGGAAATCACAAGTGTGTGTGTTTCGGGTAATGACAACATATGTATAATAAATGTTAATAATACCATATCCAGATGGCGGATGATTAGCCTGATCATCCTCATGTCCTTCATCACATTTGCAGCCTACCCAAGCGGCAACATAGTACAGACGTAAAGACAAACGCAATCAACCGCACCCAACATTTACAGTGAATATATTTACACATTCAACAGGAACTCTGGCTAAGAGACAAGCAGATTGTTAAAAGGCTGCTTCTGTATACAACAGACAGACAGAGACAAGCGTATAGTTGTCAGCATACACAATACTCTCCCATGAGACCAAAACCAGCATTTCCGAGAAAAAGTTAATTATACATATATCAATATAGAGTAAAATTTGTTGCACAGAGACTGGCAACAAATCATATAATGTTAAATTGTGCATTACAACTCACCACAAATCAATATGTACTTCAACTGATGATAGTTTTGTAATTGTTCATGTATTATTTACCTTACACTGCTGATGTGGACCCACTCATTGTGTGATACACCGGTTCATTACACCCAAAGTTAAAAAAGGCACAGAGTGAACATTAGGGTGACCCTGCGGGATAAAATATACAGTAATCCACAACATGAGAAGGACTGTAATGTTTCTTCATGTAAATATTATGGTAAATGCAGTGACTTAAGGAATCATATTCATACTAAACCTAATCAATGCACTATTAATAAAAAAAAAAGAATCTATTACAAATCTATGGATGATCATCTGTTTAAATTGACATTATTCAATTGGTTTAAACTGATGATGTAAAACAAATCCTTCAGTAAAATGTCCTTCATCTAATAAAACTGCACACCAACACGTCAAACTGACAATTAGCTTTAAAGCGGGATGTGTTGACAGCCAAGCCAAATGCACGTTTAGGATTAGTATCGTTTGTTAAAGTCTGCGCATTATGCAACTCTTTAATCAGAGACATCTGTGATCAGCTTTTCTGGCCTGGCTGGAGGTGGTGGCTGCTAGTCTTTAAACTTACCCAAGTCTGATTGCTCAATGAACTGTATTTTACCACCCAGCATAAGAATCTTTTGAAATAAACCCTTTAATCTTACTTTGACGACTAACACTATGCTGCAGTGTAGGGGGAGGTGGAGGTTTGTGGGTAACAAGCCAATCTGACCAATCAGAGGTTTGTACACTAATCCCTCTGACATGTGCCGATTGGGGTTTAAAACTGCCAAATGGTCTATTAAAAAAAGTAAAGCAGGTTAAGAGTCACAGTATTAGCTCATTTTCAGATAAATCAATTTCAAATTGTTATATACAAATCGCATGTAAATAATCTTCAATCCAAACAAATGCTGTTATCTGTTTTTAAAATAATATCATCCAGAAACCAAAGCCAACCCACATATTTCCCGTGGAGTAAATCTTTGCCAGTCTTTTGTAGCATAAAGAGGAAATAATTGTCATAGATAAATGGTTTAAGTTGCCTTAAAATGTTTCAAACTGATTAAAAAAATTAAAAAGAACAACAAACAGCTTCTAAAACAGCAAACTATGGGTTGTACCACAAACATTTAATTTAGTTTGATTTCGGGTTCATATTATCTCTGGAGAACACTTAATAGGAAAACAATTCAAGTGCCTTATATTAGACAGAGCCTTCTATTAAAAAAAAACGAAAAACAAAACATGCACTGCATTATTTACAAAACAGGAGCAGGCATACCAATCACCTTTCCGTATCCCGTTGAATAAAGTTTTTTGTGAATGTTTGTTAAAGTTCTGGAAGTTTAATTTGATTTCATCGGATTTCAGCTCACTCTGATCTCTCTGCAGAGACCTTCATTTGCTTCTTCACAAATTCCAGTAGAACAATGAATAGAATAGTGACAGTCAAAATGTGCAGAGACTGATCCGAGTTCAGCTTTACACAATAGACCCATCCTTGTTCTGGGCAGGGATCATGACGGGGATGGCCCCCATGCGGCTGAGGTTGCGACCGGCCATTCTGCTGGGTGGGGGAATAGGGGCATGGCTAGGGGGCCTCTCATACTCTTCAGAGGGTATTTTGTCGTACTGAGGCTTGGTGTACTCATGCAGGTTGGAAGGAGACATAGAGCCCAGAGAGGAGCGCTGGCTGCCCACACTGGTGAAACTGCGCGCGGTAGAAACACGACTCTTTGGAGGGGGGACATCCTCTCTGTGGGAAGAAGAGTAAAAAAATAATAATTAAAAAAAAGTGTTTAATCAAAACCTGTCAGGGAGATTTCTTTAAAAAAAACAAAAAAAAAACAAGGTTGAAATAACTAATCTTAATAAAAATAAGTAATAATAATTAATAAATAATAATAAACAGCAATTCCAATAGGGTCCTCACACCATCGGTGCTCAGGCCCAAATTTATCAGACATCAAATCACCTGACACTGGTTTCTCTACATGATATACAGTAGTTTCCTGTTTTCATCTTTTTGTTTGTTTCTGCATGTCGGTTAGATCACATGACTTTGTTGGTTGAGTTTGATTTCACAGACAGGAGTGTTTTAAACATTAAGATTATGCATAAAGTTTGGGGTCAGTAATATCTTATGCTCACCAAGGATGCATTTATTTGATGAAAAATACAGTTATAAACAGTAATATTGTGAAATATTGTAACAATGTAAAATGTATTCATTTAATCTTTGATGAATAAGAAATATATTTTTTTTTGTTTTTAATCAATAATATTTTTTGCCCCCCCCAATAAATAAATCATTAACTACTTGACAGAAATAAATTAAACTATCTAAATAAATTGAAATCCTGGTGAAAAAGGTTGGAAGGAACATTGTGGACAAGTCAAGTCAAACAAAACATCTCCTTCTGCGGTAGAATCAAACTTTGACAGAGGCAGGAATGGGGCACAATGAGGCTAGAATAGCAGAGTCAAGAATTGTTTGGCTTGTTTTGCTGCTTTGGCACTCAGGTCTCAGATTGGCTGAATAAAACTATGGAGGGATTTCCAGTGTAGCCCATCAGGCCCTGCTCTTCCACCATCCTCCAAATTAACAAGTAATCAGCAGGAATAATCCATTACAGCACAGAACACAGCAAAAGAGAGAGACAGCGGGGTCTCCTCAAAGAGAAACTGGCTTATTTGGATAATCCTCTTTTGTCATGGCCTAAGTGAGGCAACGCATGTCTCCCAGACAGAGAGTCCAGCTCTGGGGTCCAAGGGGGGCCTAATAAAGGGTCTGACCCACAGCCTGCCCCTTCACAGTGAGGAATGCCATTTCAATAGGCCGGGGGAGCGAGAGAGGGACGGGGGGAGAGGCATTGACAGAACAGGAATCGACTGAACAAACCAACGCACAGAACTGATTACACCAGCCTTTCGTTTGAAGAGAAAAGGGGTGAAAGGGGAAGGGTGATCGCATCGCTAGCCAGTTTCACTGGCCATCAGCTTTGTTTGGTAATCAGTGCGGGGGAGGCCTGTGATTGAATAGAGACTGAGTGAATAAAACAGACATAGGCACAGTGACACGTACCAAATGGCAACTGGGTCAAGAGCTCCCTTTCTCTACCATTCTTGTTACTTTCGTTATTAGATTGGAGAATGATGGCTCCAGACATGTCAGTTTGGAAAAACAGATGTTTTTTAATTGAGTTTGTTTCTGGGGTCTTGTGAAAAAAGGTTCACATACACACGGCTAAACCCACGTCAGGAGGTAACAGACTGTTTAGGACATTATTGCCAAGAGTGTGTGTAGTACCTGATCTCATAGGCGATCTCCTTCTCATACTTTTTCTTTTGGCGGGCACGGCAGCAGCAAAAGACGATGAGGGCGAGGAGAATGAGAAGCAGCAGAACACAGATTACTGCAGCTGCGATGACGCCGGCTGTGTTAGGGGCTGCAAAGAGAAAGATAGATTTTTATTGAGATGCACAGGTTTAGAGAATAGGACATAACCCATAAGCCCATTCACAACATTTTAGTAATCAGATAAATAAGGAAAAGACAAGAAGCACCTTAGATGCAGTTTGAAACTTTACTATTTTGCTAGTTACTCAGCTACTTTGCTACTTGAATGTTTAAAGCAGATTTTTGAAGACTCACGTTGTGTGACATTGACCACCACCATACACTCTTCCGTTCCAACACGATTTTTAGCAAGGCATCGGTACGTTCCTGAAGCTACCTCAGTGGCATTCCTCAGACTCATGGTGCCCCCGACTGGATCTGTGCGCAGCAGGAGACAGATTCTTAACTGTGGCACCTGACAGTTATGACGGTTTATCAAAACTCTAAAAAAATTAAAAAAATAACTTCAGGGTAAAAGGAACTTACCGAGGACTGCCAGGGGTGGCAGTAGTTTATTGCCAGTGGTTCTCTCCCAGATGTACTGCAGCGGCTGTGTGCCCTCCACAGAGCTACACCTCAACATCATGTCTTTCCCCACCTGAGTTTGACCCTCTGCATAACATCTGGGTTTAGAGGGACGCACTGAGGAAATAGGAAGGAGAGAAAGTTAGAAAAACTAAAACAAAACTACTAGGACCGGGGTCTCGCAAATTTTCTTCATGACAATATGCAGACTTGAGAGGGACCAATATAAATACCTTCAAACACATGATGAATAATAAAATAATATTATGAATAATAATAATAATAATAATAATTAAAGCTGCAAGCAGCATTTATCGGGGTTCAAGCATTTAAGACCTTTTAAGCACAAAAGAATTTAAAGACATTAAGTTTTATTTAGCAGGCATGTAAACACTTAGAAAACTTAGGAAACGAAAAGTAATTTATAAAAGATAATATAAGAGATTGAGTCAAGAATACTTTTGTACAAACGTAAATAATGTATGTTGTATGTAATAAATTAATGTAAATGATTGTAAAACATTGTGGAGTACACAAAGAAATAATGGATGGGAAATAAAGTCAAATTACTTTTGATACAGGTGACTAATTTTTAAACTTTTTAAACCATATCAAATAGAAAATTATTTTAATGATTTTTTCATGAAGTTGATAAATTAAGAGAAGAAATGTTGTTTGTTCAGTTTGTCACATCTTTAATATGAGTATTTAAAAAGGTATTTTTCCTTTAGCTTGGTAAGATGCAAAGATTAAATGCAGAAAAATGCAGCACTGGGTTTTAATGGTCATAATAGTTTACCAATAGGTTTGCTACCAGTTAGCAAAGTATTGAAAATTATAGTTTGTGAACAAAATCAATTATTCTTCAAGGAGAATAATTTGGTCTCTAATTTTCAGCATTTATATTGAGAGAGCACAGATTGATGACAATAACTTAGGAGCAGAATTGTTAGATTTTGATGTACTAGATCATAAACTATTGCTGGATAAACTGAAAAGGTACAAATTTACTTCTCGTACTGTACATTGGTTTAAAAGTTAACTGTCTAACAGGATAATGTGTATTTTATAATGGAAGTTAATCAGATGATAAAACTTTTTACCGCAACACTGTGTAAATGTAGCGTAAACTCAATCCCCCTCCCCCAGCTTTTTTTCTGCGACATCACGGCTGGAACAAACAAATAAATTGCGGCAATGATAAGCTCAGGTATTGTTTATGTGCTTTAGCCTATTTAATGTTAAAAGCATGCAATGTGACTGAATATCATGCTCGCAGGTTTGTAGCTGTAAAAACAACAATAGAAAATTCACATCAGATCTTGAAATTAAAGAAATGGAAACAAGAACCTTCAAACTGTGAACAAACGTGTATTCTGTGACAAAGATTGTTTTAGTAACTCAGCCTATGTATTTTTAATAAGGTTTAAATGGTGTAATATTTGTTAATTTGATTATTTTGCCGCAAGTTCTGTCAAGATTACTCCGTGGTGCTGTGCACTTACGGCTCTGCGTGGGTTGACAAACGCAGTCTTTTCACGCAAGATAATTGTGTTAAATAAGCACGTGCAATTAAAAGCTGAGGTCTTGCTTTTGAGGCTTCAAATTATAGGCTATAAGACATTTGCAATACAATTGGGAGTCTGCACAGGGTGAATTTATTTTGAAATTGACTTTTACTCTTATTTTGTATATATCGTGCTGGTGTAAACACAAGCATTGACTATATTGGGAGCAATTAGATCCGGTAGCCGTGCATCGCAGCTCTAACGCAGCGTAGAGTGTAAAAAAGGGGTTACAGTCAATAGCCTACGAATGGAATGTTATTATGCGCCATGGAACATTGCGCTCCCCAACTCGCGAAAGTTGGATTTTGTTGGAAAGTTGAACACTGATTGGATTTTTTTTTTCAGTTCCTATCATAATTTTGACATTTGGGTGTTATTGTTTAGCTATTTACCTATGTTTTCAAATTGCCTGTGTTTTTTTTTGTTGTTGTTGTCTCGATCAGACTAATGGTCTTCGAAGATAACAGCATTTTTTTTAAGCTCTAAATGACACCATTACAAAACCCATAAGGTAAAACCTGGCATGCTTGGCATCGTTGGACTCGGCAAGGATTCAGGAGTATAAGGAGGTCACTCCCGTGAAAAAAAGCTGGCTTGAAAATTCTCAGGCTCCTTCAGGGCATTGTGCCGATGACGTATACTGAGTTTTTTTTTAGATTTTTTTTAGAGTTTAGAGGTTTTTTTTTTGTTCTCAGACTATCAAGGTACCCTGGACAAAGACACTGCATGCCATCTTTCATTAGACTATCCTAAACGGTTGGATGCGGTTACAACTATTTTCATGATGTTTTTTCCCTGTTATAGCGCCACCAAGTGGCCAATCGTCGCGTTTTTTTCATGTGACTTCAGATTGAACTCATGAATATGTGTCCCAAGTTTAGCGAAAATATCTCTTTCCGTTCACAAGTTCTAACCGTTTTAGTAAGAGTGGCTCAGGAGACATCAAACATTTGGATTCTCCTTAGCGACCAACAATTGAAATATTGAAATTTTTTGATGATTATTGACAGTCAGACTCCAGAGAATATTTCTGCAGTGGTTTGGTTCCGGTCAGGCCAAAAACCTAGGAGTAGTTTGCAAAAGTAGGTTTTACACAAAAACGCAATTTACTCGAAATTGGAGCCCGAAGGGCGAGCCAATCCAATGCATGCATCTTGTCCGGCTTGAGCCAAGGATTCCAACGATGTAAGACACTTGAGCCTACACCTGACGGTTGAGAAGTTATGAGCCTTTTCATACTTTTGGCCGCTGTAGCACCCCCGTCAGGCCGATCGGGGCGTGCCTTGGTGACGTTGTAGGCGGTGTGAGTACTACCAGCCCCCAAAGTTTCAAGTCTCTACGACTTACGGTTCGTTCTGCCCGATCAGTTTTATGTGGATAATGTTGCATCATGGGAAAATTAACAAAAACAATAGGGTTTCAGCACTTTGTGCTTGAACCACTAATAATAATAGTGAATAATATAGTTAAATAATAATAATAATAATATCATCAACAACTTATTAATTATATATTAACAATACGTGTGAAAATACTATAGAATTTATTTTTCTTTTTGCAAATTAAATTAATTGAAAAACCTTATAATTACCGCATTAAACAATCAAAGACAAAGGATAATTTAATGGTAACAAGATATCATGCTAAAGATTTAAAAACATACAGAACTTGTACAAAGTGTGTACAGTCTTATGCACAGAATTACACAGTGTGCATGAGCTATTAGTATAGCAGTTTTATGCATGAGACTGCATGTGTAGGCAATAATCTCAAAAAAGAAAATATTATCATTGCACTCTGACCATCTAAAGGCTGAAATAACACCTTCCGCTTCATATATGGGGCATCACAAATGTAAAGGACAGTCCCTGAGGCCCTTCTCTCACACTCCACCCATATTCATTCTCACTGCATCATAACTAATCAAAGCATAGCAACTGGAAGCCATGATCAGGGTAATGGATACACCTGCTGCTATTACAGGTGCTGCCAATCAACTTAATTAAAATCAGAGCGCAGTGGGTGTCAACATTCTTTGAGATAAAAGAGCGAACAAAAACAGAAGAGGGTGGGAAAGAGGCTGCCTGGCTGGCAGACAGACAGAATGTGTTTTCTAAAGAGATATGTATTAAAAACAGCAGGTTTAAGGGAAAAAGTGGGTGAAATAGGGAGGGAGTGATAGAAAGATGTGAAAAGATAGTGAAAGATTGGATGGGGGAAGGGGTGGAGAACATAGGGAGCTCTGTGTAGAAACCAGAGCCTACACAAACAGACCCCTTCATCGCTTGGCAGGAGAGGACATAAGAATTCAAAAGCAAACAAAACTCCAAATTAAAACCAGGAGGAGACAGATACAGAGCCCCATGTAAGGAGTGCAAAGAGACAATGAAAGAGAGAATTAGAGGGCATGACAGACAGAAGAATGTCAATAGTTGCTCTTTGTGATTCCTCCCAACCTTGGGCAGGGCGCTGGCATTTGAGCATTGACATCATCGTTTGATAATAGAAGCTGTAAAAACAGATATCTGGGGCTGCTGGGACAGAGGCTTAGAGACCTGAGGATTAAAAGCAGGCAGGACTGAACAGCAATTTAATAGGATGAGGGGTCAGAGCACAGCAGCTTCCTCTGACGGAGAATTTATATGTGTGGTGATGGACAGGTGGGCAGAAAAAAATCAAGGTGTAAATTGATAGTATAACTGTCTGTTGTTTTAAGTAACTGCATTAGACTAATGACCTGTATCTGCTTCTTTGAGAAAGACAATTTATTATTAGACATTACTTTCAATAAGGTGAAATTGTTTTATAGCTTAGCAGTGAGATCAAGCGTGTCAGTATTCTGAGGTGAACACACTCGACTGGTTAAAAAGGTGAGAAAAAAAAAAAATTTTTTTTTAAAAAAGTCAAACTGCTTGATGACACTCCAGACGCATAAAGGCATGAAAAGAAAAAGGTCAAGCATTTCTATTTTTTGCTGTCTGGGAAGGGATAGATTTTTACATTTTCCACCTTGAACACTAGAAAGTTCCCTTTGGAAGTTCCCAACTTAAAGTGTTGATGGCATCAACAAAATGATTATTAATCTTGGAATGAGCTGAACTGTTGTTTCAATATGTGAAATAAGTTATGAGTTATGTTTAATTTAACATTTTAAAACATTCCAGTGAGCAAATCCAACACACACCACACCCACAAAGAACTTTCTATTGAGATAAGAAACAATTAATGATTGTTTGTTTGCAATAGAAGTTAAGAAAAATGTAAGAGAAACCCAGGACAGTGGTGATGTTAAATGAACATTATTATTTGTGTTATGAATAAGTGAGCAGCAGTGTTGTTATTGTTAGCTAAAACTATTAAAACCAACTTTTATTAATTGAAATAAAGCTGAAATAAAATAAAATATCAATATTACATGAAAAAGCAACTTAAAAATGTGAAATATTGCCTTCGCAACTAACTGAAATAAAATACTAAAAGTACTAAAACTGATCAATATTTAATATATAAACTGATTAACTAAATATAAAAGTTAAATAAAAAATGACAAAAGCACATCAAATTACTAAAATGAAAACAAACTTAAAACATAAAAATAAAAGCCAATTCAAAATATCAAATAATTTATTAGTATATAAATAACACAGGGCAGATGTCTTCAAACCTTGTAAACTACATGCTCAACACCAAACAACAAATATCATCATAAACCCATTTAAAGTTGCCTTGTGGAGGCACTGCGTTTCTCTGTGTCTGCATCCCTTGAGCAGAGCCGTGTCTCTCTGAGGTGGCATATAGCACATATACAGCCCCTTCAAGTGAATGCCCTTGGACTGCTATCTATGACGGAGACGCATTTAGTAAGGAACACACGCACGCAGCCAGACAGCATCTGCTCTGAATGCAGGTACAGAGTCCCCGCGGTCATCAGCGATAGGATGAGGGTGGACAATGAAGGGAACAGGTGAAAAAAAGAACAGCAGCATTCATCAACTCCTGAGAGCACAACCAATCTGTGTTCTTCCATCTGTCTCACTATGATCAACCTCCAATCACCAGGTCAGCTCTTGCCAAACAGTCCTTGACACTCATGTCAAACAACCGCTACCCTTTTGCTAATGTATGCCCTTTAACGTCTTTTTAACGCTTGTTTGTTGATACCAATACTATTGAAATTAAGATTCTGGATAACAATCTTGATGCTATAGCAAAAAGAAATCCAACTGATCACTCCTTTATTTAAAACAGTAAATAAAAAAATAAAATATATGATACTGTTAAAAAATTTTGTCTTTTTTTATATGTTTTGAGAGAAGTCTCTTGTGCTCACCAAAGCTACATTTATTTGATCAAAAATACAGTAAAAACAGTAACATTACTACATTGAAACATTATTACAACATAAAATAACCTGTTAATTTATTTTATGCGATGGCAAAGCTGCCATTTGTCACACGATACTTCATAAATAATTCTGATTTAGAAACATTTCTTATGATCAGTGTTATATTGCTTAATATTTCTGAGAAATCCTAATATGTGTATATACAGAAGCATTTATTTGAAAGATCAATTGAATGCATCCTTGCTGAATACATTTTCTTCTTTAAATTATACCCCAAACTTTAAAAAAATAAAAATAAGACACCAGACAATTCACTAAAAGAATGGTAATTTTAAGGATGTCAGTATTCAGATTTCAGTATAAACTCTCCTTTTTCCTGTTTCTTTTTTATCTTACAGCTACTGCCATTCATCCATCCGTAATGCAAATACAAATCTCGGTCATGTGGCTATTGAGTTTCGGGAAGTGACGCCACTTTCGTCATATTGTTTGGGGAGTTGCTTCTGATGGCCTTGTTTGGCAAGAATGTGTTTGCCTAGGGCGTTTCTGTCTCTGCACTAGTCAACACAAGGAACAGGTGATTTTTCACACACGAAGCAGCACTGATGTCACATTTGCTGTTGACAGCGATCAATGCAGAACCTGAAACAAGGCATGTCAGAAGGCCTGTGAAAATTAAACTTTATTGTGCGTTCATGGTGCAGATCAATACTTTTGTCAGTTTCCCTTATGTTTTATAGCTCACCTTCCAGAAGAAAAAAAACAAGGAATATGAGGAGTGTTTTTCAAAACAATGCCAAATAGGTCAAGCATTTTTTAATAAATGGGATTAGAGATTGGTTATTTAGTCAAAAGTGGCATTTACAAGCTTATATTTTTTACTCACCCATGACGGTTAGCAGGAACTTCCTGCTGCCTATGCCAGGAACCTTCTTCACCTTGCACTGATATGTGCCCGTATCTGTGGCTTTCAGGCCCATGATGTTCATGGAGGCATCACCGTTTTTAGGATCAGGGGAGTTGAAGTGGACTCTCCCTTTAAGAGGTTCATAATAGTGTTCAAAGGCCCTGTCACCAGAGTACACGATCACCTGTGGGAAGGAATTAGAAATGAGAAAATGGAATCATGTTTCAGTAAGTGAACCTCATATATTAAAAATTATAGTAACAATTTTGCTCAACATTTTAACTTAAACACAGTGGGTGTGGGAAACAGTGCATTGGTTGTAGTCTGAATCTGAACATTGGTTTGGCCTTCACTGACACATAACTTTTCTGCTTTTGAAAGTCAGTTAGACAAACATAGTGCTACTCCTTATCTCAAAAACATCCTTCAGCACAAGTGAAATATTTGCCCTTTCAATGTTACAACTTGAACAAAGTGTTCTTGTTGGGCTACATGAACACCTGTCACAAGTAGGGGTGTGACGAGATCTCGTGCCATGAGATCTCGCGAGATTAAAATGTGACGAGTTTTCTCGTCAAAGAGAAAAATCTTACGATATTGCCATGATGGAGTGTGAGGGTGAAGTTAGGATAGAATATGCCACCTCTACGTTTACATTACGCTTCCACTGTCGTTTTGCTTTTTAAGGAAATAAAACCAGTTAATTCAGTTGGATAACGGTCGCTTCAATTCCATCCAGCTTATCAAACACGAGCTGCAGAGTCACACGTATTGCAGCAGGAATCAGAGTTCACTGATCACGTGAAAAATGTGGTCTCAATTTGCACTTTGAATAATAGAGTACTTTGATTATGGTTGCACTTATTGTTTGCACTTAATTAGAGAAAACTGTTATTCATTTTTATTTATACTTTTTATTTCTTTGATCAATTTGTGGAAAGGAGTTTAGTTGGGAGGTCAAAAGTTGTAGAAGCTCATAAATCATATACAGTAAGGTCTGAAGAGACTGAAAATCATACAAGAGAGAAGCCAGTCAGTTGAGTTTGTGGCTAAACCTTTTACAGTGCTTGAGTATTGTTGTCTTTTACTGCATATGATCATTCATACTCATACTGAAATGACATACGTTACAAGATGATAAGTTCAAACATTGCAGACTATTTTTCTAGTTTCTAATTTTCTAGTTTGTATTTCATCATTAAGAATTTATTAAAAAATACTGTGTAAAAATCTCGTCTCATTCTTGTGAGCCAATCATCAATATATGCTTCGGTCTTAAAAAGCTACATCAGAAGAGACAACACCGGTCTGTTTCTGGCTAGAAGACACACATAGAACAAACACAGATGCACAGTGTCTTGTCTCTCATGGAGAGAAAATATGGGATCCATTCAAGGGTCCCAATCCCCACCACTTCATTTCCATGACGATGGAGAGGCGACGACCTCCCATAGCGTCTTGCGTCAAGCTCAGCAGTCCTGAGAATGCACCTCAGGGCAACGGAACAAGAGCTCGGAGACACTCAGAATCCTAATGAATGTATCAGTCAATATTTAGCACATATGCGAGGAGGAGAGAAGGAAAAATGTGTGTGTGGGGGGGGGGGATGGGGGCGGGGTTAGAACCTCTTCCTCATTCTTCCTTTCACATTCAAACATCTGCAGAATCTAAGAGCATCTTGTCCAAATTATCACTTGGTAAGCAGCAGGCCTAATACATGCCACATGGAGTCTGCCCACAGGACTTCAAGGAAACATCCAACAACATCTGTAAAACACTCCATGTCTAATAACTAAAATGTAATAAAAAAGAGATAAGGAAAACTGCCTGGAGCAACATACAGGTACTATATGACAAACTTCAATTTAAAAAGCCAAACGATGTCTGACCAAAAGATACAAAATAGCAATCAAGGACAAGGAATTAATTTAAGATTTTTCTCATAATGTATTTTCATCATCCAACTATGGAATGAGCAGTCTAATCAAATAAGAGAAGGAAACCAATGATAAAACACGGATTTTCAGTCTGGCCTTTAAAGTAAAAAAAAAAAAGAAAATTCACCCAAACTATTTTGTAAGTGCATGTTATTGTTCTCAACTCATTCATTGTTCAGTAATAAGCCCACATCTCAAAATTAAATCAAGCAATGAACAGAACCAAGTTCCTGCCCTAATCTTTTTCCCCTTTTTGATAATGTTACACGGGTGTGCGTCACAATATATAAGAAAAGATCTGTTGCTCCTTCAATTTCACCACAACTTTAAGAAAAGTTAAGTCTTATGTGGGGGTCAGTGTGCAGTTTCAACGCTATTTATCAAATCAAGTTTTCTAGGACAGTTTGACTTGTTAAAAAAAAAAGTGTGCATATGTTCACTTGTGTATCAGTTTACACTTGAGTGTGTGTATGTGTATGCCTTTAGGTATGTGCACTTCCTCTAGGGCCACATCAGGCTTGTTTGAAATGCAAAGCAGCACTGAGTCACCCGTGTTGGAGATCACTCTGCTTTATAACCCGGGCAGTTTCTATAGGCCTGCCTGTCTACATCAGTGTCTACACTTCACTGAACAACCACAGATTCTGCTCTGACCCGCAGTATATGCTACCTGGAACTAGTGCATGCACCAACTATCACAGCCCTTACATTTGGGAAACACAATTGGGAAACACAGATACAGATAGATTGAGAATCAGACAATACAATAAAATACCCCATTTAAGACCCTATTTTAATTACCTTTTTTTATTTTATTTAACTTCCTTAAATGCACATTCCTGGTATAAAGACAATGAAGTGACTTGCTGTTCCCCCGAAACATGTTAATGTTAACTTGCAGGACAAAATTAACAAACATCAGGTTCATGGTTTCCACAAAAATATAGCAAAACGGTTTTTAGAATTGATAAGAAATATTTCTTGAGCATAAAATCTGAATACCACTATGATTTTGGAAGGATCATGTGAGTAATGGAGGCTGAAAATTCTGCTTTTCCTTCACATAAATAAATTATTTTAATATGCATTATATTTATTAATATTAAAACAGAAAACTTATTTTCATTTTTTAAATATTACTACAATTCTACAGTTTTTTCTGTATTTTTCATTAAATAAATGCAGCCTTGGTGAGCATATTTCAAAAACATAAAAATCTTACTGACCCCAAACATTTGAATGGTAGTGTGTCATTCAAACTACTCAAGTGAAAATACATGCTGATTTAAAACTGTTCGAATTAACTAGAAACGTTCTCTGACTCACACATACAGATAAGAAAATAAAAAATTTCCAAAGAATTAAAAAAAATGCTTGTTTACTTCTACTTTCTATACAATCCTTTTGTTTTGCATTTCCCATAGTCACTCTCAGGCTCAATCACAGCAGGACTATTGTGCAATTGCAGGTGCCATGTAAGAGATTATGAACTACAGTGCATGTACCGTGAGTGTCACCCCCATTTCACATCCATTCTTCACTATAATGCTAACGCTAATGACCAATGCAGTTTTGTATGGATTTCGTCAACTTGTCAGCAGCGTCTCGCAAACAAGAGAATTATTCACACTTCACTGTGTCCCAAAGACCTTCACAATGAATACAATCATTGGAAATTGGGTTCTGCATTCAAGGTTAATTCATTGTTTTAGTTCTGGCACACACACAAAAAAGAAAGAAACTGTTGTTGTTTTGAAGGAAGATGTTTTCTCCTGTATTCATTTTTCCTTCTGTTTGTGTAGGTTCAAGCCCTCTTATTTTATCTTGGATCAAAAGTGAGATGAATGCAAAGGGAAATGTCTAAGATGGACATATTAGAAGTGTTCATATCGAGAGACAAAAAACTTCTTTACATCAAAATGTGATCTGTCAAATCATTGTACATAACAGATAGACTTGTCATATCGTTGAAAAAGTCCCAACTAGCAAAATACAGCAGTTAGAAACCAAATGATGCCAAACAATTTTTGTGAGAATGTACTGCCGACGCACATGTAAACCATACATGATGCTTTTGAGCCACGTTTTTGTTTGTACCGCGAAACATTAGTAAACCATCGTAGCTCACATCTTTTTTTTTTTTTTTTTTTTTTTAGAGCAGGTGGTGTGGAACGAGCCTAAATACAACAGAAACCATCCGTAGATCACAGTGTGACATGCTGCTTGGCTAAAGCTATTGGACTCTCGGCATCCAATCTCGTTGCGATCATGACACAGTGTTTTCCAATGTCTTTTGAAAGTTCAACCAACGGAAACTGGGATTAGGAATGGGTACCGCAGTATCGATAAGCTCCAACCATTACCGGTTCTGCTGTCGGTACTAGAGAAATTAAAAAAATACACATACTATTTATTATTGCTATAGACACGTTATCTTGCTAAATCTATTTAGCCAGCCATTTCTATATACGATAATATTAAACCACTTGTCTGTGATGCATTTTTACATTTACAATTCAGAAGAGAGAGAACTCGCTCACGTGGAGCTATGCACAGCATAAAAGCCTCTGCTTAATTAGTGACGATGGCCAAAAAAAACGAAACATTCAAATGTATGGTTACACTTTAGGCTTGTGAAATTAATCAAATTTTATTTCTGATTTCGGCTTACAATGATTATAAAAATAAGATATTTGAGGTACAACTATTAAAAACTAGCCACATTCCGTCTAGCGCAACTAAATTGAGGGATGTGTTTGAGAATAAACAGCTTTTAAAAGTACAATAATCCACACAAGAGACACTGTCTTTTCACCTTTCAACTTCAAGGTGGCTTTCTGTGTGCACACTCTGAAAAGGACCGCAACTAGACAAGCAAATTATACTTAAAGGAGCAGTATGTAAGAAATGTATTTCAATTATTCATAAAGAGGCCCTGATGTGTCACTAGACATTAAGAAATCATGTTCATTTCAAATACTTATATCACTGACAACAGTAGTATGGCTAGGATATTGTCATTTAAAAAGTGGACTTGCAGCCCTCAACTGATGTTGATGTTGTCATGTTGTGTTTTGGTATGATGCGCCACCCTCCACCTATCTACCAATCACGAAGTCAGTAGTGTTTCGGGATCCGGGTTGCCAGCTTTGCTCTAATCTACCCTAACTCTAGTCGGATTA
The DNA here is from genome assembly GCA_030578275.1 of Meda fulgida. Classification (NCBI taxonomy): domain Eukaryota; kingdom Metazoa; phylum Chordata; class Actinopteri; order Cypriniformes; family Leuciscidae; genus Meda; species Meda fulgida. The sequence continues at coordinate 12,581,206 of CM060625.1, read as the reverse complement.
AAATGTCTAACGTTTCTAAATCAAAAAGACCTCGTTATAATTCAGAAAGTCGTAGTGACAAAGTCCGAAATAAAACCAGAATTTGTATTGGAGATGCTTTTGAAAGATGGAGACGGCTGAAAACTGAGAAGAATTTGAACACAGACGCCAACGTTGCTAATTTTCTCCTGGACAGGTAAGATTCATCTATGCTTTGCTAACTTGTACTTGTCAATGGACATTTCATTTATGCATGACAGTCGAACAAAGTTATGCATGTTCGTGCAAAGTAACGTAACGTTAGCTCACATGGACGTATAGCCTACTAACATTAGCAATGCATTGTAGGAGCCCGTTTCTCTGTCCTTATGCTGAGATGCAGAGGAAAACAAAATAAGCACACCCATTATGTGGCGTGTCATTAACTAATGACAATTAGTAAATTTTTAAAATACATAATTACTTATCAAAATATCTTGCATGAAGCATAAACATAATGAACAGAAAAAAACGTACTGTGTACGTCTCGTCGTCACTTGCCATTGGAAGCAGCCTACGTTTCTGCTGAATCCTGCAGTTTATCTGGCAACCTCGAGTCAGGGGGTGGTGGGGGGGTACAGCGCTCTATGGTATTTTTAAAGTGATTGCAATACCAGTTTTGGCCACAATCCTACATACTGCTCCCTTAAGGCTTCGTGTGCACATCTTAACGATCAAATGCACACACCAAATTGGCTTTATTCACTTAAACAGTTTATGTCTTCAATAGATAATTGGGATAATCTGCATTCTGTCTTAAAGTGGCAGAAGTCTAATAAACCTGCTGATGATTGCGCCATTAATGTGAATCCAACAACAAAAGGCAAAGAAAAAAAATTCTCTTTAATTAACAACTTTAGCTTTAATAAGCATTAAACTATCAATTTATACAGTGAAAACTATACAGTGTTGTTTTACACTTGATTACTTCATTAGATTTATTTTACCTGAACAGTAATGTTAGTAGACCTTCCTGAAATTAAAGGTGCCATGTGGAATGTCTGCCAAAAAATAAATTCATACTCCACATTCCATACCAGATGGGGGCAGTATACCTCCAGAAAGTGAGTTGGTCTACTCTAACGTAACAAACGAGAAACGGCATAGTCTCTATGCTCCGCCCTAACAGTCTATGGCTCCGCCCCACCTTCACGCCGTAGCAGAAGCCGAGGCAACTCCTATTAGAGGACGATTTGACTCCAGACTCCAGAGGAACGTTAGCTGATGTCAAGTGATTTTTAAATGACATCTTCAAGCTACTCCCCTTCACCTTTACCAGTGAATATGTTCATATTAGTTTTGTTTATATTACATATTTATTGTTAGTTTGAATTACATTTATTTGACAGACAGCATTCGCTGATTTAGACCAAGCTTGCGCCATTCAGAGCTACTAACTCGCAATTGACACTTTTCACACGCTCTCACACCACACATACATTTTCTGACGCACAGAAAAATCGCAAAGCAAAGAGGACACGTAGACCGACAGATTAGACAGAGCAGGTTAGTTATGATATATAAAAGACTAAGCTCTCAGATTCTGTCAATTTTATTACGCAATTCAAACAATATGTTTTTTGGCGCTTGTAGAAGTTAAATGAGAGATCCCTAGCGCACGTGAACCGATCATCTCTACTAACGTTAGCTAATAGTAAAAAAAACACGAAGACTGTTAAAAAATACAGTACCCTATGCTACAACTTACCAAAATGTATTCCTCATACATAATATCTATCCAATCCTTTTTTAATCAGTGTACAGAAGGCAACAACATAGCTGGAAAAAAAATATGTCAGATTTACCTCAGGAAATAAATTTAATAAAGATAATATAAGCCACGTAGTTAGCAAGAAAAAAAAGAGTTATAGTGTATTTTGCTATATATGTGTAGGCCTACTACATATTTATTATAATTTTACTTATATCATTAAATAAAGTTGTTATAATAAAAAGAATGCATTAGATTTAATTTTAACAGCTGATAGGGCTCTCTGTATGTTTACAGCATTAGGTCAGTTGTTTTTTTTTGTTTTTCGAACATCCTTCGATACATTTCTATAACTTCCCGAAAAAATTACACAAACATATAAAACAAACTTCTAGTGAAATACTAACAGCATCTTACTTACCGATCCAAAAGAAATGTTGCAAGTTCAGAGTCGAACTTCATTTCTTTCTTGTCCATTAAAAGTCTCCAGCGATGGAAAGCAGTGCCTATATTGACTCTGGTTCTGCTCCTTTTTTTGTCCGATTTTTTTTGAGCATCTGTGCGAGGTTTTTTCCCTGCAGCGGCTGGTTGTGGTGTGGCTAAGGCTCTCTTGCCAAGGGCTTCAGCCATTTTTCCGCTCTCGTCTCTTCCCTGAACTGAAAGTAATGGGCTGTACTTTTCACATGATTGACATCAGGTTCAAGTACGCCCACAAACCGTGCGAGTTATTCGTGTATTACAGTTTGAATGGTGGTTATGTTCCCCGCATACCGCCTCCCATGGCCGAAACTGGTATTACCACACCAGTCGGGCCGGCGCTAGTAATTTAGCATGCTAATTTAGGTTTATATCTTGGCAGCACTATAACTTGTCAACTTTTTAATGACATCATTGCACTTATTTCTCATTCTTTTGATGCGTGTAGCTCATTTTTTGGATAATTTGAACTCAATTTTTACATAGGGCACCTTTAAAGCACCATTTATTTTATTTGTATCTTTGTTTTATTATATATTTGCTGCATTTCTTTGTTCTTGTTGTATCTTATGTACATAAAAAACAAAAAATGCCTGCACACTGAGCCATTTACAAATAGACGTTTTATATTTGTTTTGTCATCTTTTATATATTTTTTTTGCCAATGTTTCAAACATTGCTGTTTCTTTTGCTATGGATATTTATTGGTGCTGTCAACATTAATACGTTAACACATGCAATAAAAAATAAAATAAAAAACAGTTTCACACGTTAAAAATATTTACAGCAAGTAACACAGCATACGTATTTCCTGTCATCCTTTGGCTGGGCTACATTATATGATCATGCTCTTTCCACTGCCTACGACATTCGCATTCGATTGTCGCATTTCGCCCCTAGTGGGAGTCGCACGGAACTTTGAAATTGGTCTGAAGCAACAGTTACCCTCGGCTATTCACAATGGTAAAATTAATGATTTTAAATGTAATGCATGCATGAATATATCCACACAAAACAAAAGACCCTCAATACATCTAAAATAAAAACACAGTAGATTTTATAGAGCTACACAATATAAATATTGATTTAATAATTAGTTTACACAAGTAGATTTTCTGTTTAGTAAAATCATTTGTTTGGAGGGTTTTGGGACTCTTGGTTAATTATGTTTCGGAATAAATACGTAACTATGGTGCGCTCGCTAACAATACTAACATATACAGGGCACATTTTCCATTCCAAGCACAATATAGCTATATAAATGATCTGGAAAAGTGTGAATATTTAGATACTTTAAATAACAGCTTCCAAAGTAAGAGTAAAGCATTGCAAAGCACTGGAAAAAGTGGGGCACAATATCTGTTAGAACTTTCTCCAAAAATACACAAAACATGGACCTAGTCCACGTTCAATCTTCAACTTCTTATAAACCATTAAAAACAATGAAGTGGGTCAAAGACAAATCTCAAGTCCTGGGGCAAAGCCTGGCAGAACAGAGGGGGAAGAGTGCAGGTCTATACCCAAGAGGACGACCCAGCAAACTGAGCAATTGAGGGGAACAGAAGTGTGAGGAGAGAGGGAGAATGGTAAAAATAGAATGAAATATTAGGTGTAATATGACAGAAGAAATGAAGGAGCTTTGAGAAGAAGAAGAAATAGAGTAGAGAGAGCATGTGAGAGAGAGGAAGATAGGTGCAAGGATACCAAAGGGAGATCGACCATCGAAGGCTCCTGACCCAATTCTGTCCCCAGCTAAATGCATAATCTCTGGAGAGAAAGACTATGAGGTAATCTCTGTATGAAGGGGCTGCAGCAGACAAGCACTATATCTGTCTGCTTACTCTACCTGCAAGCCCAAAGTTAAGGCGAAATCAGCCTTTTGTAAAGAAGTGAGGGATGGTTTAATTATGGTCTATATTACAATTCACAGTGAAGTGAACCTATAATCACTTAGATACAAATACAAAAAACATCAATACACAACATCAACTAAGAGCTGCCAAAACCAATAAAACTCAAATGCACATTCATCAGACCCTTTATGTGGAGCCACACAAATATCCATCCAGGGAACAACTTTACAGAGCACCAGAACAACAGGACGTGTTCATAAAACACCCAATGTGGTGTGCAGCATTTCCCTTACTGACAGATGTGGTACTCACAAACCAGCACCTGCTTGATGCAGATCAAAGCAGGCAAATTTTGATGTATAAGATAAAGCTCCATGTTTGCAATGCTTGATCTTGTTTACAAGGGTGCACAATTTGCCCAAAAATGTTGTGAATATATATTCATTTGATTATAAAATATAAATGTATGATGCTGATGATAGTTTGTAAATGGTCCTTGGGTGGGACACTAAAAACATTAGATCAGGAGCTGCTCATGTTAATGAACACATAACTTAGAAAGAATGTCACTGTTCTGCTTTACACAACAGAGGCAGTAAAACCAGTTTTGTGAGCTTGTTTTTTCTGAAAACAAGAACTTGTGACAGGAAAAGTGGCAATGGGAAACAAGGGACAAAGTCAAACCTAAACCTCCCAGGGGCTTTCGAATAATGAGACATCAAATATGCTTTCCCCTAGAGAGACATTCTCGCTCGAATACTTTTATGTGTATGTGTATTACTGCATGTCTGAATTGACTGATGTCTCATCCAATCAGCGGTCAGTATTCCATTCACCACATATACAGTACCTTTTTTCAGTACCACATATACCTACCTTTTCCGTTTTGTCTGATTTGTCGTTGTGTTTTCTGACTTGTTAATTTGCTTTCAGATTTGTCATTGTCTTTTCTGATTTGGATACTCACCACTTTCTCTTCCTTTTGGTTGTCGGAGGGCTGCAGGCTCCACTCAATGTCCAGAGGCCCAGAATCATCAGTAGCCAGAGTAAACTGACAGTCCAGCTTCACAGTCTCTCCGCTGGCTTTCTCAATGGATGTAGGACCAGTGGATGTGATCTGTAGTCCACAGGCTGAGCCTGAGAAGAACAAAAAAGATGATGCTTTTTAACAACAATGAAGATGCAGCTTATTTCCAAAACCAATCATTTGCATCACCCTTGCATCTACAGGTGAAACTCGAAAAAATTGAATATCGTGCAAAAGTTTGTGTATTTCAGTAATTCAAATTAAAAGGTGAAACTAATATATTTAGTATATATATAACTATATACATATGCATGATTATACTTTTCAGAGGGCTGACATTTCTGTATTTAAAATCCTTTCATGTGATATTTGATTCGAAGTCGATTCGCGTGTGCATATGTAAATATTAGCTGTGTCATCTACAATAATAATTTTTTTTTTAATGATGTGCGAGGCTGCGAGCTGACATTATCAAGTATGTTACTCACATTGCAAAAAACAAATATAAACACTAAATGCAGTTATAATTCCCCTAACGTTCCTGCATGAGCTTTTGTCTTATATAATATAGTACCCTATAGTTAAGCACACAAGCAAGAGTGCAGTTTTTTCCACGTGATATTAATTTTATACAGAGCAATAAACAAGTGTATTGTTTATTACAAAATATTGTGAATCAAAATTTGTCACTCGAGGGAGACTCGAACTCAGACTCTGCTAAATCTGCTGTTATTGCTACATTCCACTCTCCCACTTTACCAGATCGAGTTCTTCTATCATTTTTTTCTCCATAATAAATTGCACTAAATTAGCCGCTTAAATAGGCAGCTCTAATATTTACACATGCACATGCGAATCAACTTCCTCCTGCTGCAGTCTGCTGTACTTTCTGCATGTCTGAATTGACTGATGTCTCGTCCAATCAGCGGTCAGTATTCCATTCACCACATATACAGTACCTACCTTTTCCGTTTTGTCTGATTTGTCGTTGTGTTTTCTGACTTGTTAATTTGCTTTCAGATTTGTCATTGTCTTTTCTGATTTGTTATTTTGCTTTCAGATTTGTCGTGTTTTATTTGTTATTTTGTTTTCGGAAAGGTTATTGGGCTTTCTAACTTGTTCATTTGTTTTTAGTCTTTCCATTGCGTTTATAAATTTGTTGTTTTGTTTTCGGAATTGTGGTTTGTTTTGCACTTCTCGGCCACAGTAGATATGTGACAGGAATGCGTCATTACTGTGATTAAGTGCATCCAGACAAGAGAGAGCATTTTGCAGTACAGTAGGAGGGAATATATTGCAAACTTGATCATACTTTTTTCTTGAAATCTCATGCAACAGCAGCAGAAGTGGTACAATCAAAATTCTCTACCAGGAAATAAATTGATTTATTAATAAAGTCTAAACACATTTACTTGCGTTGTCGGGTTATTGGTTTGCATGTAAACCCAGACAACAGATTATTTCAATAAGCTGATTTTTGTGAGTTATCAGTGTACTGGTGTGCATGTTAAATGTGCTCAATGACTGATTTCTGTGGTATTAGAAGATATGTATGCTGCATGACCTCATTAGGGCTCAAGATGAATACATCAGAGATCATCTATTCTTGGAATGAACATCATGAAGTAAATGACAACTAACAGAGCAGATAACAGTGGGGTTCTGTACAGGCGGGGGGGGACTCAAGAGTCAGACAAACCTCAAATAAAACACCTGCCTGTAGGAATGCCTTTTTAAAAAACAAAAACAAATCCAGACTGGCCAACAGTTTTTAAGCTCCTCTTAAAAACTTGATGCTGCATTGTAAACGCCATTTCTTTGTTAGTCAAGAATGACCAGAAATGAAGTGACATGAATTTCCATAGTCTACATTCAGTTGTCACCTTCAGCTAAGGATGTGGTGTTGCTATTACTATTACATGGCTAAACAGCAAAATGTGTGTTCAAAATTAACAGTGTGTTCTAAATAAATAAATAAATACTAATAATAAACTAAGTAAAAAGGAATAATAAACAATAATTAAACTAATATATAAAAATAATAAATATGTAAAAAGTAATGAATAAATAAAATATCTTGATGAATGCTGAAAAAAAAGACCAAAAGTTATTAAGTACTGAGTACATGTGGGACGTTTCTAAAGTTTCAGTTGACTCAGCCCTTAGACATACACGGTGATACAGAGCTGAAACTTTAGAACAAGAAAGTCCAACAAGAACAAGAAAGTTTTTTATAGGCCACAATGTCTTTAAATACGGGCCCGCTGGACCACTCAGATGATCAATTTTAAAACAATAGCCTATTTTGTAAGTAATGGACAGATTACGTTCAGATTACTAAATCAAACCAGGAGAGGTCGCTATTTTTCAGCCGATCCCCGTATTAATTACAGCATAGGATGTGCACGCTAATGTGACAGTTTACTAAAATTAACAAAAATAAACAAAAGTGACAATGAAAATTATGTTTTCGAGTCAAGATGGTAAACGTTAATCTTTTTACCAAGTTCAAGGAGTCACCCATACGTTTAGTTTGTTTGGAAACGAAATCTCTAATGAAAGATTTTAATGTAAATTGCCATTACACCACTGCACTGCCGCTTTTCCACCGTCTGACCGAACGGTTCTAAGAATGGTTCTTTCAGTATTTCTACTTAAGCCTGGTACGGCACGGCACGATTACAAACCGTTTTCGGCCCAGAATTAGCCAACCGTGCTGAACAGGGCTGCTAGAGTGCGTGGAGTGACGTTGCCACAACCAGTTTGCCTGGCTACCAGTTTCTCCGTAGCTTGCTAAACGTGCTATTTGAGAAATGTGAACAAATTAATAAAACAATTATAATAAATATCTGATCATCCTCCATAATGCATCAGTATTTACATTGCATAGTCTATTGTGTGTAAAATCTTGCATTATCAAGAAACGACTGACTCATTTGTATTACATTCCAAAGAGCTCCATTATCAGACCCTCAGTGGAAAACGAAACCATATCTGTACCGGCCGACTCGGATCGGCACGGAATGGAACGGTTAAGCAAAGAGAACAGCTAACAAGAAGTATGAAAGATAAATCGGTGACACAAGAGTTGCACTTGTCTTAGATTTCAAAGGCAAAATGCAGTCTACAAAAACCTTTTTGCCAAATGCATGACAGAAATGTATGCACTTATGTTTTTATACTTTTTTTATTATTATGTTTTTCATGGTAATATGTGGATGTGGATTATGGTAATACCAATACTATTTTTTGAATAAGCTCTTTTTAAGTTTGAGGTTGAGTTGAGAATGTTCTCTAGGCTTTCTCTACGTAATAAAAAAAATAGGACATCTATACAGTATTTTGAACAGTATTTCATTACATAAGCTAATGTTTATATTATGTGCATTTAATATTAAATGTTCATTTAAATATTTTTTTTTGTTTCATTATTTTAATTTTAACTGAACTAACTTTTTTCTTGTGCAAAAGAAACATACATAAATGCATAAAAATAAACAAATTGTTTTGTTGTTGTTTTGCAGAGAGAAGCATGAGGGATACCAGGATTGACAGAGCTGTGAGAGTCTGTAAGAAGATTGTCAGTGTTTTTTCGCACAGGTGGAAAAAGCAGCGAACACTCAAAGATGCTCAAGTAGAACTTGGCCTTCCGCCGCACAAACTTGTGACTGAATCGGCAACACGATGGGGATCAATGCAGAAGATGATTGAGCGGATACTTGAGCAAGAGAAGGCTATTACGCAAGTCCTGGCTGCTGACAGGTCAACCAGGCATCTGGTGCCTACTTGGCAGGATATTGATATTGACAGTATATGAGTCAAGAAGAGATCCTGGTCATCAAAGCCAGAGTAGTCAGAGAGGTGGAATCCCTTTCTGTCATGCCAAGTGATGCTGGCTCTTCTACCCCTGCAACATCATCTGAATCAACAAAACTCAGAGTGCATCTAAAAGGCAGAAGAGGAGTCTTGGAAGTTTTTTCAAGAAACCAGCTGAGATGACCACCCTCTCTGAAACAGAGCAAATTGAGAATGAATTAAACAACTACCTGCATGGGCCACTTGCAGATGGTGAAAGCAATCCCCTTTCGTGGCAGAAGGTACATGAGGTGGATTTCCCTAACATCAGTCGTTTGGTGAAAAAGTACTTGTGCATCCCCGCCACTAGTACACCCTCAGAGAGGGTGTTCAGCGCTGCTGGAAATATAGTGACATGCCAAAGGTCTCTTCTGAAACCAGCTACAGTGAATATGTTGGTCTTCTTGACCAAAAATCTTAAGGTGTGAGCCCTGTTCTCTTTTTGAGATCTACTGAATCACACTAGTATGTGTGTCATACAACTTGCACTACCAGACATATTCATGTCAGCCTCATTTTGCAAGAGTATATTAGTGTTTACAGTTTAATTCAACTTTTATTTAAATTAAATTTATTGATTTTTTTAATTTATCATCTTGTTTTGCACTATTTAGTAAACTATCTGAAGACATAGTTGGGATCGTTACTTTTTGTTCAATTTGTTCCATGGGACAAGAGTGTTGAAATTAACATTTAACTACCTAATTGGTGGTAGCATGTTCCACTTACGTATTATATTTACATTCTAATAGTGTGTCATTGACTGTTTCGCACTGAACTTCTTTACTTTATCAGGTTACTTTAACATGTTTGTTACTTTATCAGGATTTATTTGCAGTTGTACTCTGTTGTAATTTTGAAACACAACTGAAGACATGGTTGGTGTGGTGATTGTTACTTTTGCTGTTTGCACTATTTTTGCACCATGAGAGTATAAATACAGAATCTGTTTACATTTTAAACCTGTAATTGATTTGAATTATTGTGTAATTGTTGTTGTGTGATGTTTTTCAGCACAGTCACTGGAGCACAACTTAAACATAACATTATTCTGATATTTTACAGAAGAAAATAATTTATCGTCATTTGTATCGTTATCGCAATAAATACCTGAAATTATCGTGATACATTTTTTAGGCCATATCGCCCATCCCTACTATACATTTGTTTGTTGCAAACTTAAAGACAATGCAATTGAGATGTTTTCATTTGCTTGTTGGGGTAGGCTAATAAAGACACCGTTTTCCATTCGTTTTGCCATAATTTCACAAGTTTTATAGTTACATTAATTATAAATTGATTTCCCTTAATATAAAAGTAAATTGAGTAAGACTGTAAAAGTTGTGAGTGTGGATTTGTAATTTGGAATTAGTAACTTAGAAATAATGTTGGCCCTCGTCACTATCGAAGTTGCCCATCCCTGTTGAAAAAGTTGCCTGAGATCAGTCCCATGAAGTTCTTCTCTTTAGTCACAACAGGGGACTGGTTGTAAAGCAGCTTTTAAAAGGACATAGCACACAATACAAAAAGTTGAATGAAGCTAAAGGGTGTGTTACACCGCGTTACATAAGAGAGGATTGTTTAGATGTCACACCTATAACGTAGTGCGAATTTCCCTAGGGGTATCACCAACGCTTTGATTTGTGGGACTGAAAAATATTACAAATGTGTTGAATAATAATTCAAATGAAAAGCGGCACTGAAGTCAACAAATTAATATTGCTGGCATGGGCCATTCAGAAATCCCCCATTAGCATCGATATATGCTCGTTTTACAGTGATCAAAGTGATTCTTTAAACGAATGGATCCTTTGGTGACCCTGGCTGAAGGCTGCATTTCATTTCATTTTAATTAATATAGCCAGCTCTCAAGCACAGATCAGGGCTGCGTGGAGGACATGACTTCATTCAATCACCTAGGCCTACTCTCTCCATCTGGAGCCGTAAATCTGGTAAAGCCTGTAGTGTTGAGCTATACTACCATGCTAATCACATTCACAACTACTACAATTTTTTGATTCTTAAATCTATAAGATTCTATTACTAAAGAATGTACAACTTTCTTACTAAAAATTTAAAAACCGTCTAAACCGGCTTTGGTACAAATCAAATCCCCCCTTTCCAACTGCACCGTTTTTCTCTCAACTCTAATCATGCAAATGGAATAGCCTAGTACATAAGTTTTCTTATCTGATGGAAGTCAGTAATCAATATTGCCTGATAGCAGAGCATGAATACAGATCAATAATGATGATCTGAATATCAACTAAGCATGGTTGCAAACAAAAAAGTGATTTTCATTGCATAAGTAATGTACACATGCATTAACATGTTTAACAGAGCCAACAGATGTATAATCGTTCCAAATATTATAACCATTCATTCAACATCTGATCTTCAATCACCTTAAACGGCACATTAATCATGCATACAAAAATCATGTAAGTACCAGGTGATGGTCTTTTTATAGTACCTTAGAGCATCAGCAGTGACATTTCACAAATGGTTCATTACCAGAAAGGAAAATGTGATTGAATGGGCCTCATTTCAGTGTGATGTAATACTAGATTATCTCCACTGAGTAAAAGAGTGAGTGAAACCAACACTCAATTAAAATGCAAGCTGAAGGTTCGCTAACATCAGCATCCTCACATCAAAATAAATAAAATTACATGTGACGTACCACAATTCATTTTTCATTTTCACATTATTGGGCACCATTTTGACTGCCACAAAACAAGAACAAAGTGTCACCATCAATACACCACCAAATAAAATAACTATTCTGAAAATTCTTTAATATTAAAATTACACTAACATTTAAACATAAATATCCCACTTAAATATGAAGCAGAAACAAATTGCTGCCCATTTAAAAAAGAGACAAAATTCAAGACTTGCTACATTGTGGGGATCATGTAGAAATTGAAAAAGAATAGTACAAGCCTGTATGAAAAAATCTTAAGATTAAGGAAATGAGAGGAGATACTAATCAAGAACAGACTCGGGATCTGCTGCCTGTGCAGAAACATACATAATACTACTCCACATAAACAACAGATACGGTAAAGCTGATGCTACTAAAACTACATGGGATATCACAGAATCTCAAGTTCAAAATACACTTGTAGTCACATGAGCAGGTAGCCTACTGCACAGGTACAGAGTCGTATCTCAAGTGTAAGGGACGCCAAGCGTGGGGGTCTGGAGTAAGGGGGCATTGACTTCTAAGAATATCCATCTCTGCCTGGCTGCTCTTGACCTCCACCAGCTGAGCATGACAACAAATCCTTCGAGGTTTAAAAGAAAGCAATTAGACCAACTAGAATGAGGCCACAAGCCCACCACAACACTCTCCACTCTGTCCCCCATTTTTTTTTTCTCCCGCTTTCCCATTCCCCTCCAAACTCTCCCTCACACGCCGGTCTTGTGAGCCCCAGCACTGGTGATTTCAGACCCTCTTTGTGAACTCATAATAGGTAGAGAATCCTGTCTCCTGGCAACACATTGTACTGAGAATGCCTGAGAGGATGAGCAAAAAGGGGGAAGGTACTGCAGATTAAGAAGGAGTGAGCGATACAAACAAAAAAGTGGGGGAGGCTGAGTGAGAGGAGAGTAATGACTTGGTGTGGACAGACAAGAGTGAATGTAAACAAAAGACTAACAGTTATGGGGTTTACAATCAGTTTCAAATTGCAGACAACAATTACAGTCAGCTGCAGATCAGAAAAACAAAGTAATAAAGGTAATCATAGGTAACAGACAGACCTGGGCCCACAAACAGAATACACAGCCATAAACAAAACTAGAAAAACAGAGAAACAGGAAGTGATTAAAAAAAAGAAAATTATTGAACATTTATGGATATTTATTTATGCAGAAATAAGCACACCAACATAAAGAGACCCACAATAAATGCTGCCCTGCCTGTTGCTAGGTAGCAATTTTAGCCAATTTTAACAGTTTAAGAAAAGTATAGCAATACTATTGCTACTTATATTTATGTTTTTCTAGACACTTTCAATTCAACATTAAACTGAAGGCATATCACTGAAAAAATGTATTAAAGATATGTACTATAGTGTGAAGTGCAACACTGTTCATTTACATGTGTGCAGTTCATGATACAGTGTTGAGCATCTCAGAGCAGCTCACTTCATTTACTGTGTTCCACGTCACTCTGAAATCTAAAATTAAACCTTGATGGTTTAACCTTTACATGAAGAAATTAAGATGTAAAAATTAGGATTAGCACGGTAATTTAAAAGTTAATATGAATTTTTTTTTTTAAACTCTTTATTTGACAGTATAACAGCGTTATATTTCGCAGTTTTTTTTTTTTTATAATTACAATAATCATAATTATCATTATTTTATAGCCATATTAAATGGGTCAAAAACGGTGGGAATGCAGCATCTGCTCAAGTGGAAAAAGTTTTTCATTAATGTTGACTTTATATGGTTACTTAAAAAGGTTTAAGTTGGTTTCTGTAAAGAATTTATCCAACACCCTAATTATTATTTTTTTGTTGAACACCCCAATTGTCAGTTTTGCAATGTTAATTTTTTCAATATCATGCAGCCCTATTAAAACAAATGCACTATAAATGTGTGAAGGCATGTCTGAATACTGTATGTGCACTGCAAGGAGGTAAGAGTGAGTGGGCTTGTGTCAATAGGAGTGCTGGCGAGTGAAGGACATTTATCAATTATGAAAACCACACTAAAATCATGTACGTCACATTTCCATTTTCCAAAGTCAATTCAACGATATCTGAGCCACACTCAGGAAAGGAAAGGAAAGGTCAAAGGCCCCCCTCCCCATATATGCCATGCAAATATGAGATGCATGCCACGATCCTCTATAGAGCTTCACACTCTGTCATTTTTCTTCTACTGCCGGAACCCCAAAATAACTTCCACTTCACTGCTGCTTCTAAAATGAGTTTATCTGAGCAAGAGAGAGAGCTCAGTTTGTACTCCAGCCATCCTCGTATGACAACCTTATTACAATTCAAGCTGTGCTGTACTGCATGCAAAACAGCCACACATGCTGATATGTAGAACAATCTTGTTAGTTTTGAAATGCATTAACTGTGTTCTGTGTACTTTTCTGTGTACTATGTAGCAGCTAGTTTAAAATTACTCACTCTCTCTGAGCAGGAAGCAAAATAAGTATGCAAGAATTAATTTGATTTTCTTTTTTTTCTTTTTTTTTTTTTTTTACAGCCAACATCAGGATTGAGTCAAATGTTTGGCTTTAAGAGTTTAAATTGTTAAGTAGTCTAAGCACAAAGAAAAAAAAAAAAAGAGCAGAAGGTGAGCAAATATTGTGCCAATTCAGCAATTATTTAAAGGTGCAGTAGGACATCTTGGCAAATGCTAACTTTAGCTTGATCACACTAAAAGCGTACGTCCCATCCTCCCTGCAAATCGAAGTCCAAAGCCACGCCTCCTGAAAGCATGAACGCGCACAGCCCAGAAGACCAGAGAAAACTTTACTGCAATACATCATGTGTCATTCACCGGTGATAAAACTTTATAGTAATACAGTTAATAACAGTCGCAAGTGTGCAACAGATGCAGCAAGTTTTCGGTTTGTTTAGCTAGCCAAACTTATCAGTGTATAATAATATTTCTTGCATGCCAGGGGTTCCACGATGAGAGTCTGGTTGTTGTTGCTGCTTGCCTGCCATTCTCGCTCTGTCTGCACAGCATACGTGAACACGCTGATGACTTATGTCTGCTTGAACAGCCTGTGCAGTGGTATACAAACACACATTGACCGACAGGGAACACATGCTATTAAGCCCTTAATTAATGCATAAGCATGAAAAGAAAAAAACACATCAGTTTTAGCATTTGTACTATTCTACTTTTCTGCAGTAGTGCTAATTGTTGGCTCCAGCATGATAAATTCCTCATGCTTTTCCTCATTTGTAAGTCGCTTTGGATAAAAGCATCTAAATCATTACATGTATTCTTGCCTTTTCTGCAAATATGCCTCCTAACAACATTTCACTACCATTCCTGTTAATAAATAATCTGAGGAGGAAATTAACTGAACAGAAAAGAGAAAAAGTCAGTGGCCAGCAATGTAAAGCACCGTTAGCAGATCTCTTATCAGTGATGAGAATCTTTGACTTTCTCGTCCTCAAAGAATAAGAGGCTGTTTATTTACCATCTTATAAGGTGCCTGAGCCAATTGGCCATTGCTCTTATTTCCCCTAGCATCTGCTTATCATCAACTCCCTCCTCCACTCCTTTTTCTGCCCTTCAGACAAAGAACTAGTGACCTTTCCTCTCCCCTCTGCTCCCTAACCCTGAGACAAACACAGTAATGAATGCAAAACCATTTACATTTTCCCAGCCCACCTCTAGGTTACTCAACCACACCCCTCCCCCACAAATAATGCAACACTTTCCCATAGTAGGAATCTCCTTCGTCTATGGTTAAGAGTAAGACTCCCACACTTTATGCTGGAAATACATGATTTTGTTTTCTGTTGTATTGGGATTAGGGCTACACAATTATTCGAAATGAAACCATTTATGCACAGCTTGTCAGTGAAGCATGGCTCTGTGATCAGTTCTAAATGCTGCTCAATCTGAAAGCCAGAGGTCGCTCTCCCGCAGAAACTCCAAATATGCCCCACAGGAGTAAGATAACGCACGGCGACTTATAAGCAACTCAAACTCGCAGCGCTTTCAGATGGAAAAGCATTTACTACTGATCACAGAGGCGTGCTTCACTGACAAGTTGTACATAAAATTTTTTTTTTTTTTTAAATAAGTAAAATGAATTATAATTAAAAAAAAACAGCCTTTGCGATTTCATAATCGCACTAAGCCAAATCGGTTTAAGCGCGATTTCGGGTTAATTGCAATTAATTGTGCATCCCTAATTTGAATGCAAACTGCATTCTCATGTGTGCCAGAGTTAGTTAAAGAGGGAAGACAAATTAGAAAGCTATAGCATTCACATGTCAGATCAACAGCTTTGCACCACTAACGCAAAAGAGGTTCACACTTAATAAACAAAAAGTTGTGCCCGAAATAGCCAAAGCTGAACCTGGTATACAATAAACAGAAATAAAAGTCACGAAATCCTAATGGGACTAATTTGGACTTAGCCTAAATGTTTTGAATTATTATTAATTTAATTATCAATTTGTTTGGTCTCAGAGTTACAGCTTATATTAACCAACCCTTTCGCTTACCCTTTTTTTTTTTTTTTTTAACAAAAAACTTGCCGAAATAAGAGGAGAAAAAAAAATCCATTCGATTTGGGATTAATTCTTGTGATCACAAAATTCGGGAAGGACAGAATAACTTGTAGTGTTTCGCAAATAATAACTGTAAAATTATCTGTTTGAGTTATATCGAGGCCTACTTGGAATATTCTTGCTTTTTCTGTGCAATGGATTTAAACATTGTAAAATTTGCAATACACAGCAGAAAGCACTACATAGGCCTACCTCTTGGTAACATGGAAAGCATAAATTTAGCCCAAATATTTAATTAACAAACAAACACAGGTCAAGGGAATGTGTAGAACAATAACAGACGTTCCAATTCTGGCACAAATTTCCTGTTAGCTTAGTCACAACACATTCCAAGTAACTCAACATTAACTCAATCATTTTTTAAAAGAAGAAATATAGAAAGTCTTACGAGTTTGGAATCACACAAGTCTGCGTAAATGACAATTTTCATTTTTGGGTGAACCATCTATTTAAGATATGATCATGGTCTCAAACACAAACAAAAAACAAGAAAGTAGACTAACAGGAGCAAACCCTTCTCAACTCATGTAAATAATGGAGGATCATGTGCCCAGTCAGTCCTTGCTGAGAGGCCAGTCCAGGAGAAAGGTGAAGGTGAAGAGAGACTGCTGATTCCATAAATCTCTCCTGACTACTGGGACCTACATTAATCTAGAAACACATTTCCACACAGTCTG
Source organism: Meda fulgida (assembly GCA_030578275.1). Lineage (NCBI taxonomy): Eukaryota > Metazoa > Chordata > Actinopteri > Cypriniformes > Leuciscidae > Meda > Meda fulgida. Next base: position 12,564,302 of record CM060625.1, on the reverse strand, counting down.
TCTCTCTTTTTCAATCCGTGTCAAACAAACTCACATACAACTTGAGCCATCAGACGACACACCCAATCTGAACTAAATCCGACGGTTCAGTGACCTCTTCCATCTGCCTTACATATCAAAACTATTCCCACAACAACTAAAATCACAAAGCAGCTTAAAAAAAATAAACACGGCTCTGTCTCTGGATAATTTTTTGTTGCACTTTTTCTTGTTTATGACAAGAGGCAAGTTTGGAGCATGAATAAATTGCAATACAAAACCGAGTGACTACAACATTGAGGTTACATGAAGAAAATGTTTGTGGTATCCCTGGTGTATAAAGCTCACAGTGAGAAGTATAAAGCTTACAGTATAAGTAAGACGGGTGGGAAAAATGGCATGGATGAGACGGGAATGAAGATGTAAATTGATAAATCTGCTCTTCCAGGGGGCAGAAGAGAAGTATCAGTATAGTTTTATTCAATGCCATGTCAGGATCTGTGACTATCTTCGTGGCAAAAAAAATATAAGTTACACATACAATAACAATAAAAACCAAGCAAACAGAAAAAAAACAAATTAATATTATACAAGATTTCTACATTAACACGATAAAAATTCTAAAATCTTTTCTGGTAAAAGCTTACTAAAGTCCTTAAGTGGGCTTACTTCATAAAAATGTTTTCTACTTACATTTGATTGGACTGTTCTGCTTTTAATGCGTTTAATTGGTCTTGCAGAACAAACAGAGTTGGGTGGGCAAAAGAGAAGTTAAACGTGGATAGATCAAATTTTTGTGTATTTCTAATCTGACAAAACCAGACTAAGAGTCTTTGATCAGTAACTCAGGGCTGGTCTTCTTTACAGAGCAGAACACACACTACACACAAAACCTTGAGCACCCATTAAATTAACTGTTTAATTGAGAGCTACAACACCAATCATATGTAAAACCAGCACACATAATCCCACACTCACACATACACACAACGGCTTGAAGTTCTCACGCATGTCTTTAATGATTTTGGAGGAGCCAAGAGAGTGGAGGGCTCAGACTGACAGAGCGTGAAAATCATTCTAGAACATTCTCTCCTGAACCGCAGCGCTCAATTAAGGATTAAAGACCCAAACTAGTTTGGCATCAATGAGGCCTCTTCTCAGAGTTATTAGCAATGGCTGCTTATGAAAGAGGGCTGGCCTAAAACCGTCATTGCGACTGGCTTCTCTACAGCTTAACATATAGAACACCTGCCAAATTTTGACCACAGCAGGAATGCTTGAAAAGTATGTTGGAGAGACAGAGTGCAGTTTTAGAGCAAAATACAAAGTACCAAGTATACTTGTACCAAGTAAAAGTATTCTGACAGCATGTTTTCACAAATCCCTTGTGTAATTGGTGCTCTCGTCAGCAATCCAGGGAATCCTAGATAGTTTTGTTTCCTAGAAGGGTACAGGCACGTCCCAGAACTGATTATATCTCCACCAAACGCAACCACTCAGAAACAAATCTATTAAATGAACATCAACAATCTGTTTGTGCAGTTTAATTTGTTTAACAAAATAAGAAATAGGCCACATTTGAACAGTCCAATGAAATTAGCCAAGCATCCACTCAGAAAAATTACTGAAAATAGACAGACATTGCAATTACTGAAAAACAAATTAGTAGCTTCAACATATGCATACATGCACATACACAGCTTGCTCATAGTCTGAAATACAAACTACTGGACTGTAATGTTAACAAAATGCAGATAAGCCAGCAGACACACTCACAGGCATACATTCTGTATATAGCATGTAATAGATTAAAATCCTCCCTGATGTAAGTGAAAGGCATCGCTCAAACCTCTTATACAGGTCAGGCTGCTGCTATGAGATCAGCAGGAAAAAACATTGCAGCACTTACTGTGAAATCTGTCTGAAATATTTGTGGATCCAGCTAAAAATTCAAATCCAACATATCTTCAAAGTGACTAAATTTAATTCAGAATTCAACCATAATTTAGCATTCTACAACCAATTTCCTCTCTTTTACTAAACGGTTTAAAGTTTGGGGTCAGTGAGAATTTGTATTTAAGAAAGTAAACTTTTATTTAGCAAGGACACATCAAAATTGATCAAAAGTGACAGTAAAGACATTTATAATGTCACAAAAGATTTCTATTTCAAATAAATGGTCTTTTGAACTTTCTATTCAAAGAATCCTGAAAAAAAAATAATCTCTGTTTCCACAATAATATTAAGCAGCACAACAGTTTTCAACACTGATAATAATGAGAACTGTTTCTAAATAATCAAATCAGTGGAATGATTTCTGAAGGATCATGTGAGACTGAAGATTGTAGTAATGGCTGCTTAAAATTCAGCTTTGCATTTACAGGAATAAATTGTATTATAATGAAGTATATTAAAATAAAATAAAAATATTTTAAATTGGAATAATATTTCACAATGTTACGGTTTTATTGTATTTTATAATCAAATAAATGAAGCATAAGACTTTATGCTTATCGACCCCACATTGCTTTCCCTACAGAACTAGTTCACACACTCACCCAAAACCTTTAACAAGACTAAGGCCTAGTGGGAAAAGAAGAATTGCTTAACATATGGTGGAAAATGTGGAAGTAATTTTTCCATGGACAAATAGTTTAGTTTAGGATTGAAACGGTTGGTGTTTTCCAGACACAGCATCTGCCCTGGGCTGCAACAGCATTTTATTTTCATCCACAGAATATTGTATTTCCAATGATGGCTCCACTGGGAGCATAGCAAGCTGTGAATTTGATAAAATGTGTGCCTGTGTAAATCAATAGCACTTGACAAAAGACAAGTGACATTGTCTGAATGGGCACAATGCCATTACCAGCACTGCACTGAACTCAACAGATCATCACAGATCCAGAACATGTTCTAGAATTCATACCCAGTACAATCAACACACCATGCTAATAAAGTGCCTGCTCCCTTTTTCAGCTGCCTTGGTTCTGGATATATTTTTCCCATATGGATTTTTTTTTTTTTTTTAAGGAGCCAGGAATCAAACCAACCAGCTACAATGTCTATTAACATTACTAACTTTGATTTAAAGCAAAAAAGCATTTGAAAATCAGACAACAAAAAAAAAGGTAAAAGACTTAACTGCTTTAACTGCACTGCAAACGACAACGGAATCAAAAACCAATGAAAAACACAAAACTAATGATTTTTAAAGTGTTTATGTATATAGAAACAACTAGTGTTGTCAAAAGTACCCATAGTTTCCCCTACCATTATATAAGGGGGCGCCCAGCCCTCCTACCGGCTCGCCCCGCCCCCCTTGAAGGTCAAGTAAATTTGATTTGATTTTCTTTATAGCGCCAGATTACAATTTGTTATTTTATTAAACAAACTAAATGGTCCTTAAGTAATATGTTATATCTTATTTCCACCATGACATGTCTTTTCTGTCTGTGTTTGCGCGTTTACAATTATCCCAATGAGTGCGCACACTCACACACAAACAAACACTTGCGTCACATACAGATGAGGATTTGCGGACAGAGAGTGCGCGGCGGGAAATATGTTGGGTCAACGAGATGAAAACCAGACAAAAATATTTGCGTTTTTTAAACGCTCACAGGGAACTGAAGATGGTAACACTCGCTCTACTGTAGCTGGAGAAGCTCTCCTGCTCCAAGTCTAAGTGCTGCGCATCCTACCCCTGACAAGCATCAAAAGTCCAGTCATCACCTGATATATCATATATATCACCGGATATATACCGTCACTATCCTCGGGCCGGGCCTGGGTATTGGAGGGGCGGCTGCCATCCGGGAGGGAGAGGAGTCGCCGCCGCCGCTCGCCGTGGGCCGGAGCCTGCTGCCGTCCACCAGTGAAGGGGAGGAGCAGGGAGCGGGGGACTCCTACCGTCTGCCCAAGGCACCCGAGGAGCCGTCGCCGTCCACCGGGCGGCGGAGGAGCGTCGAGCCGTCCACCGAGGGCTACCCAGCGTCACCGCCAGGCACCGCGGAGGAGAGCGCACAGCTGGTGGGGGACCAGATGGCAGCGCGTTGTGGGAACCGGACCAATTTTTTTTTCCTCTCTCCCCTCTCTCGATCTGTCGCTCCTCATGCTTCCGTCTCCGTTTCCCTCGGTTTGTCTGTCCATACTCCCCAGGGATCGCCGCCGCCGGGGGGGGGAGTAGGCACAGGCTCGTGGGTACCCCCCGGCCTGTGAGGGAAGATGGGGGTATGTGGCGAACAGGACGGCCGAGGGACGTGAGAGAACGGCGCGAGGCCGGTGGTGCGATTGCTAATGAGCAACACATGTGAGGCACACCGGTCTCGCATCTCTCACGGAGGAGCGGAAGCATAAAGGAGGAGCGACGACGTTGATGATCGAGAGAGGAACAGGCCTGTATTTTAGTTGTGTTTTGTTTTTGTATTTTACTATAGCCAGCAGTCGTCCGCGAGGGGCTGCTGGCAGTTATATTTATTTTCGGTAGCCAGCAGTCGTCCGCGAGGGGCTGCTGGCGGTATTTTCGTTTGTTTGTTTTATTTAAATAAATTATATTTTGATTGTTCGCCGGTTCCCGCCTCCTTCTTCCCTGAACATTGCTACACATTTTTATTCATCTGTTGCAGAAAAGCAACAAGAACAACTAAAACAAAATAAAAACGATTTACAGGCCAGAGTAACTTTTTATAACATGTTTGCAGCGTTGAGTGATGTAGCCGATCACAGACATGTGTTGATTTCTTGAACACAATGGCCAATCAGAAGCATTTAAGATAGAATCCACTCACCGCTCAAAACTGACTTTTTGTTCATAGCTGAATTCTATATGCTGGCAATGTGTTAATGCTTTAATAACAAATAATTTATCAGGAGCATTTATGCTGATGTGTATGGTGGCGACAAGTAGGCTAACTTGAAAGTATTTGGAGGTACAGAAAAAGTCTATTTGCGGGCGGGAGTGGGACGAAACATAAATGTTGCGGGAGAAAGTAACAGAAAGTAGTTGAGAACGTCAGTTATAACGACCCACGTATTAAAAAATGGTCGGGTTTAAATCGGGCTCGGGCTCATAATTACAGTTAATGTGTCGGACCAGGCCGGGCTCGGACACAACGTGCACGCGCTCGGGTAGGGTCGGGCTTGATTTTTTTGGGTAAATCACATAAAAATAAATGTTCCAATGTTTAGTTTAATGTACAGTTCAATTAATTGTTAAGTTAATATATTCACTGCTGCCATTAAAAGAAACAAATGAACACCATGACTTTGTGTTTGTGTCTGTGTCAATTTTCCCCAACCAACCAAACCACCCCCCCCCCCCCCGTGCATAGGCTATATAGAGTAATGCCGCCTCACAAACAGCTTGCGAGTAATTAAAGTTCTTTTTCGCGGCTTATATCACTTTAATGGTCAAAAACACGCTAAAGTATGTCAAAATTCAGGTCTTGGTGAGTATCCTTGTAAACACAGTCGCTTATGTCTTAAGTATAAAATGCATGCGACAGTATAAGGAAAACAGTAACGGATCAGTGCACTAGCTCTTAAAATGACAGTAGCCATATGCGTCTGTCATTAATTTTGTTGTCAAAACAATAAAAGATAGGCTATAAATCCTGATTCCTTACAATTAAAGCTATGTATTTGATTTAGTCAGGACTAAAAGACTATCAAGTGTTATTTTATATTTGATTACATTATTCAGTTGCTGTAGTATTTCTGAATACTAGTGTTAGACCTTTATTCTATTTTATTTATTTGTGCTTCTTTTTTTTTCAATTTAATCCAAAGATTGAAATCAAGCTTCCATGTGTTGTGTAAACTCTTAACAACAAAATTTCCCCATTGTAAAAACGCAATGAGTGAGCAAACATTTAGGTGAGATAAATGTAATAAAAATTGTCTAAAAATGACCCCCCAGTTCCTGGTGTTCTTTTTGAAAGAAACAGCAGGACAGTAAAGATAGGACTTTAGTCACTAGGTGATAGCACTATCAGATCACACCCAGCCCTGCTGACGATAACACACACTAAGTCGACTCCACACTGGCCAATCTGTATGGACCACTGCAGTGAACATGGTCTCAATATGATGAGTGATCTCATGCATTACACACAAGCAAGAAAAACAAACCAGCAGGTGTGATTAGCACACCTCTGTGTGCATTGCTCCCTCAGGCTCAGCAAATCTGTCAGGGTCTATTACTGAGGAAGAGGGAAAAAAAGACTCTCTGAATGTCAAACATTAAAGCAAATGCCATTTCCACACAACAACTCTGTATAGAGATGAAAAAAGAAAAGAAAAAAAACCTTACAGAAGATAAAAAAGATAGAAAGGAAGATGGACATTCTTTGACACAATCAGCAGAATGATGGGAGAGTGAAGTATCTGGACTGTATAGATAAACAGTGTAAAACTGCACTAACAGTTCCACTGTATGTGTATGAATGTGATATAGAAGCAAGGTGTGCTTCATAAAGAACTGAATTTGCATCACAAGCCTGCAGTGGGGCACAGCACATTATGTGGCACCATACATGCATGAAATTTGCAATCCATGTTTTTCTCAACATTCAACAGAGAATGGACCAATCGGTGCATGAAATTCACTTTGCCTTTGCTTTGAATTAAAAAGATTATTTTAACTATTCAAAGAACAAACTCTGTTTAGAGAAAAAAGCGTCACCTGGTGAATGGTGATAAAAAAATAGTAAGGAATATCAACATTCTTTGGGTTGTCAAAATATGCCACTATTTATCAGCAGAATAAGGTGAGTGGAGCATCTTCTTGACTGCAGATAAAAATGTACATGATAAAATGTCTCAGTACATGAAATACACTTTTCCTTTCCTTTGAATTAAAGGTGTAGTTGATTATTTCACATTTCTAACTTTAGTTAGTGTGTAATGTTGCTGTTTGAGCATAAACAACATTTGCAAAGTTACGACGCTCAAAGTTCAAAGCAAAGGGAGATATTTTATTTTACAGAAATGGCTTTTTAAGGGCTAGAACAAATGACTAAAAGGGACTACACAAGCTTCCTCCCGGGTTAGTGACATCACTAACCCTAAAATGTACATAAACTCTGCCCCCGGGAACACACAACAAAGGGGGTCCATGAGGTCCATGGGTCCATGAGAAGAGGAAGTGTTGTTGTAGTAGAGAGCTTGTGAGTCTGCTCAAGCTGACACATTCGTCTTTTCACATTTATTGCGATACAGTATAGTGTTTCCCCTAGGATTTTTTTCAGGGGGGTGGTAGATCCCCCGAAACTAGTGTCGCTAAAGCCTGTTACGGATACGTGGTGTAAAATTTTTAGTAATCAAAAACCATGTCTAATGTTTTACAATGTCACTCTGTAGGCATCTTACAACAGTTCCAACACGAGCGATTTATAGATTATCATGACAGAATATGCTATTCAATGACTTGTAGATAGTTAACTCCACATCAGCTACATCTTCACACACACTCTGGGGACATCAACAACCCTCTGCAATGCGAGTAAATCACTCGCATATGCGAGTACATTTCACTCTGGGCGACTAAATAATGTGTAAAATTAGCCATTGGCTAATAAATTCTTAGATTTCACTCACCAGTGTGTGTTAGATGCCAAGTATAAGTTTAGCATAGATATATTTTCACTCGCTGAACACTGACTGAGTTTCGCTCTCCGTCAAGTGATCTGTACTAGTAGGCCTATTTCAAATTCAGCTCAGCGTACCTGTATTTGACGTACCATAAACTCTTGTATGAGGGTGCACAACTCGCCGTCGCGTTTCTCTCACACACGCAGAGGGAGAGAGAGAGAGAGAGAGAGAGAGAGAGAGAGAGAGAGAGAGAGTGTCTTACATACCACTAAAAATCGTGGTATTTTCGTGTCAAAATGAACCTGTCAGAGTTCATCTGGAATTAGTCAGCTTTTAAGAACAAGCAGAAGATATGCCGGTTTCTCTGGTAGTGGGCGGAACTAATGCGCAACCGGCAATCTCATTGGGTGGCACTCATCCCTGTTTTAATTTCAGCAAATCAGATTGAGCGAATGCTGACAACATGATTAACATTCATGAACCCAGCCGCCCATGTGTTTTATATTGTCATTATTAAACGACAATAATCCTACTACTAATTCTACTAATAATAATAAGTACTATTTTAAATTGTTATTATGTTTTTTTTTTTTTTTTTTTTACAGAAACACTGAATGACCAACAATATCTAAGTTCAACCACCAATATCGTAGTTCAATCTAAGCACAACCCATCACAGTGATCGAGCAGGAAAAGATTGCGACAGCTCGAGAGACGTCTACGGTCTCACTCGTCTATATTAAATTAGCCAATTGTTATTGTGGAGTTTATTGTGCTTGCAATTTATGAATGCATAGGCTGAGAGAGTTTATGGCTTCGGGAGTGCAGATGTGTGCGTGCCATTCAGAACACAAGACAAAATAAGAGTGTTCTGGCAAAACAAAACATGGCAAAATAATCGTTTTTACTCGATTGTACTATTTTGGAGATCGTTGGGAGCCAAAATCAAAATTCGATTAATTGCACAGCCCTACTGTGAATGCAGAGATTTATGTGTGCCTGTTCTACTTTTACCATTTCCCAGTTGTTTTTTTAACAGCTTGCCTTCCTCCTCCACAACACCTTTAATTGTGTCATTATTTAAATGCAGCACCATTCCAGGAAAAACTACATAAAACTACTATATCTAAGAATATCTGGCAGAACGACTATTTTTGGGCTAGAGAATCTTGTAGTCTGTAAGCTTTTGTGGGTAAGCATAATTTCCAAATACTTAAACAACCTTCAGATCTAACATACTCATCTCGATCCAAGTAGTTTCAATACTTGCAAACAAACAAAAAACATCTATTTTGCGGTTACGTAAAAACACCATATTTGATTTTGTTGATGTTTGGAGGGCAATATGAGGACAGTGAAGCAGTGGAAGCCTTCTGGGTAGATTATGGCTCGCATCAGTATCCAGCTCACACCTAGACATATTTGTTTAACAAAGCCACATTCACCAGACCAGAAAACACACAGATGACCTTTTCACAGTCAAATATTACATTCTTGAAATAGATTATAGACTCACTACAGAACTAAAATGAAACATTTATATAAAGTTAAACCTGCATATTTAACAATTCGAATGAAAGAAGAACATTAATTCATCAAATAAATTACTTATTGATGAAATCTGATAATATTCCTACAAATGTCACTTGCTTCTCAGACTCAACTGCCCATGTTTTTTTTTTTAAACCAATAGCCTAAGCCCACACAACATGCACTCATTTGCACATGCACACAGTGATACAAACACTTGGTCTTGAATCCAAAGAGGTTAATTCAGGAGTGGTCAAACAAACAGACAGACAGCTGTCTCTCAGCTTATAGATCAGTCAGGGTCAGACAGGCAGGTCAGCCCAGTAATCCCAATGAGTGTGTCTGATCTCAGCTAACAGGCTTTCACTCTCAGCAAGAAACCTCAAATCAAAGAATCAGAGAGAGCTTTTGTTCAGAGCCAAAAGTTGTGCAAGAACACTGAAGTGCTCATATACACTAACTTCTTATTTGACAAGGACTAAAATGAAAACCTAAAATGCATCAAATGCTGTATTTATACTAAAATCTCCATTAACATGGAACCTTTTTAAACCACAATAGGTAGGATATATGAGACAGAAAAAGACCCAATATTAATCTTCATTTAAATCATCTTGCAAAACATTGAATAAATAAGTCAAGCAGAACAACGGAATGGCTTTGCAAAAAATGACATACCATACACCTAGGCTATAGCCTATGGTAACAAACGTATCTGATGCATTCAATTTTACAGAAATCAAACCTGACATTTCATTTGAAATATTTCACACTGTAGCCAAGCCTATTTTATTTTGCAGGCCAGGACAGCTTGAGGCTTCAGCCTGGGTGGGTTTTGCAAGTGAAGATCTTTCTATGATGCTGAAGAAACTCATACTCTCACCAGTAAAGAAAGTGGGATAGATAAGTAGGTCTAGAATACATAATACGCTAATATTCTTAGTGAGGCCTTATTTATTCAGGAGGATGCACAAGAGAAAAAGCAATCATTAACCTTCTACAAACAGTTTTCCAATGTGTCAGTTAGGGATGTCACAGTACCAAAATTCCAGTAGTCGGTACCGATACCATTAAAATTTTACAGTTCTCGGTACCAATTTCGGTACCACAGCAAAATCTGTTTGAACTATTTTTCCAATTTATTTAACTATTTGAATTTTTTTTTTAATTCAATGACTATTATTTATGACAGTAAATTTATGAAAGCATTGAAGGCTACATGCTGTTTAAACAAAAATATTGAGAAATATTGCTTAAAAAAAAAAAAAAATCAAGGGAAAAATAAGCAACCTTCTATGCACACATTATTAGTAGTAGTAGTAGTAGTATTTTTAATGAATGGCCTCAACAAACCTAAACAATTATTTCTGTCAATTTCTTTAAGTTAAACCGAACTTTTATTTTGATGGATTGCCGTGAAGACCTTTGAGTTTCTGTGTGTGTATGATATGACGATAGTTTTTCTCAAATGAAACGGTAATATGCTCATAAAGTGACTCTCAGAGTGGCTCTGGAGATTAATTGAATCATGAATCATGTCATCATATCGTGAGGCAGCAAAAAAATGAAAACAGTGCGAGCGTCACTTGTGTGTGTGTGTGTGTGTGTGTGTGTGTGTGTGTGTGTGTGTGTGGTAACGTTAAATGAAACCGACAGGCTGATCAGAACCCCTACGCGAAGCGGAGAAATCAGCAGCAAATCCAAAATATTTCCACAAATGGCTCATTCCTCCTTACTCATCAACAAGTGGATTTACAGCCACCACATCAGCAGCGCCGCCGGTCGCCATGTCTCAGCGCTTTCATGAAGAGGACTTAACTTCACGCTCTTCGTGCATGCATGCGCATCCAGAGCCGGGTTTGACCGGGTACTCGCTAACACCGGTACTTGGTACCGTGACGTTTACATTCTTTTAGTACCGACTTGGTACCGAGGTACCGAATATTTTGACAACACTAGTGTCAGTAGGCTCTACAGTCTTCTCGTTTGCGAAGGTAAATGTCAAATCAATGTAAACACTATAAAGAATTAAGCAAAATGTGAAAGTTCTAATTTTAAAAAGGTGGAACGTGCCTCTGGCTGAACAAAGGACATTTTATATGTGTGTTGTATTTGTGTCAAATGAGAGCACACCAGAGAAAAACAGTAAATCTCAGGATTACAGAATACCTAGTGCTGCCTAAATGCATCGCTTTATACAGAATGAAAAGGGAGGGGAAAGAGAGAGAAAAGAGAATGCTCTGAAAGAGAAAAAAAAATTCCTTCTGATACTCACGCACAGGATGGAAAGGGATGAGAGAATGACACCGAGAAGAGATGTGCCTTGTGATGTGGCCATGAATTAAACATGAATCCATTAAGACACTTAACAGCTGGCTGCCATAAAGCATTTTTTCAGAGGAACATCTAGAGTAGCAAAAACCATTATACACACACTATACTGGTGTCACACACATACACACAGACAAAGATTTCAGCATAAAGAATTCAAAAATTAGGTTAAACTTCATAACTACCACTGCATGGGTAAAATAGGTTGTATTTGTTCACAACAGAACAAATTCCACTTCAAACGTTACTGTTTGCCAAGTACCATAAAAACGCTGCTTATTATATCCAGAGGCAGTCTCCAGGGAAACAATGTGTTCTGCAGTCCATTATACACTTTTTTTTGTCTCTATATCTCTGATTTTCTCTCTGCAACTAAATATCAATATTTCTGTCTCCTTCATTTAAGCTCTCTTTAACCCTATGGGGACGGATTGGGCGGTACCGCCCAAAATGGCATATTTTTACAAATGTGTAATTATCTTAAAAACTATTAATGATAGAGAGGTGCGGCCTTTTTTGCCATCTTCCTCAGATTCCGAAAACAGTGAAAACAGTGATAACAAACTTACCCAGCTTGTATACACACTTCCTTGTTGCGCAATACCACTACGTCAAAGGCCAATGAAATAGATGTTGTTTAGCAGATTCACGAGCAACAACCAATGGAAAAATTGCAGATGGAGGAATATTTTTCTTACCCAATCAGAGGAAGGTTACCATGACGTATTCTAGCAAATCAGAGGAATCTGTAGCCTTGCAAGGGGTGGTACTATATACTGTTACGCAAACAGCGTTGTGTGGCAGAGACGACAAAGCGAACAGACGCGTCGAGTATAAACAAGGCTTTACGGAGCGCGAGCACACAGAGATATGAGAGAGAGACAGAACAATTATAATAAATATATATATATATATATATATATATATATATATACACATACACACACACACACACACACACACATATATACACACACATACAATTATAGCATTATCTATTGTTTTAGCACTTTTATGATGGCAAGCAGTAAACGATTTACGGTGGAACAAGCTCTGGAACAATTACTGGAGAGTGACGAGGAGAAAGCATTGCATAGAAAATTCTAAGCATTCCTATGAAAAACGCCTGGGACTATTTGTAAATAAAGTTACATTTTTCATTGTTCTTTACACATTTTATTTAACAATTACACATGTCTGTCAAGCAAAGGCTTTGACAAATATATTTTTTGTTCAAAAACTGTTCACTATTGTTGAGTGATGTGTGATTTTCAGAAATAAATGCCAAAAATCGAATTTCCGTTTTTGAAATTCTGTAGTTTATTGTACATTTAACTCATACTTCCTTTATAAACATATTACATGCGTGCTTATGTTAGCTTAGGGTCTTATCTAATCCATAGATAACAAACACATAGTGTTCCATCTCCATTACATATAGTTTATAAGCCCAAATGTAAAAATAGAGAAAACGGACCAAAAAGAGCTTAGTCCCCAGAGGGTTAATGTGCACTGGCTTTGAGCAAAATGCTGTTGCAAATACAGCCTCTATGAACCTTCACGTACACACACTGAAAATGAATGAATCACTACTTGCAATTCACACGGATGCTGTCCAGGGGCCGGATTCACAAAACATTCTTAACAATAAAATCCTTAAGTGCTATTTTCTTATTTTCTAAATGTAGAGTATTTTGCATTCCAGAAAACATTTCTTAACAATGTTCTTTCTTTTTTCTTAAAGGGATAGTTCACCCAAAAATTTAAATTGTCATCAATTACTCACCCTCAAGTTGTTCCATCCAAACCCGTAAGACATTCGTTCATCTTAGCAACACAAATTAAGACATTTTTGATTAAATCTGAGAGATTTCTGTCCCTCCATTGACAGCTACGCAACTACCAATTTTACGCTACAAAAAGTTCATAGAGATCGTAAAACTAATCCATATGAATTGAGTGGTTTAGTCCAAATTTGAAGAGAAGCGATCGGTTTTTATGATGAACAGATTTAATTTAGGCTTTTATTCACATTTAAAAATTGATCAGCGTAAGTAAACAGAAGCTCAACCGAACCTGCTTGACGCGCGGTAACAAACCCCATTGGTTCTTGCGGAAGCTCAAAAGTGCAGCGTAGCACAACAATGAACCTCATTGGTTCTCGCACGTCAAGCGAACATGCTTAATCTTCCGTTCACCACAACTGATGTGAGTTGATGATTGTTTATATGTGAATAAATCCCTAAATTTAATCTAATTATCATATACAGCGATTGTGTCTCTTCAGAAAATTTGGATTGATATGGCTTTTTAAAGCATCAAAAGCATCAAAGCATCTAAGCTTTTTAAAGCATCAAAAAGGTAGTTGCATACCTGTCTATGAAGAGTACAGAAAGCTCTAAGATTTCATCAAAAAGATCCTCATTTATGTTCTTCAGATTCAATGAAATTCTTACGGGTTTTGGAACGACATGAGGGTGAGTAATTAATGACAATTACAATTTTTGGGTGAACTATCCCTTTAAGATTGTTCGAAGGACAAAACTTAAGAATTTGAATTTCTGACAAGAATGTTCTTAAAAATCATTATCCTCTTAAAGTTGGGATACCTTTCAATTTTGCATTTTTCAGGAAGTTTTCAAGAATTGCACGTGGATCCTTTCACACGTAAGTTTGAAATATTCTAACTGACCCCCAAGCGTGAGTTTTTCAAGGCGACCATTATTTAGAACCTATCACTTTAATGTCTCCATGGTGACGCGTCATTGCTTTTTATTCAAAATATTCACAAATGTATTAGCTATAGCATGAGACACTGATATTCCGATTGTCAAATAAGTGGATGTGTTTTGTTGTTTAAACACCTTTATAACGATCGTGTTATTTGAGCTGTATGTGCGATGGGCGGCGCCATGTTGGTTTGTGCAACACTGAAAACACTGAATAGTTGTGATGTAAGCACTGAGCGCGTCCATCTCTGGCTCAGCGCCAGCCAATGTGCGAATGCACGTTTGAATTTAGCAGTTGATCACGTGATGCACTGACCATTCTAATCACACCGGTGAGATCGTATGCTCCAGTGACCAGCCAAGACTGATCACACCGTTGTGATTGTACGTGCTAAAGGGTTAAGAACATTCTCACAAACTTAAATTTATCTTATCTATTCAAATAATAATAATGATAAAAAGAGTTACAAATGTCAAATCACAATTGTAAACATTTATGGGGATTCTAATGTGGTAGGCTACTCTGTTTTTACAGGGACACCAGATGATAATCTTGGCTAAATGTGGCACGCTTTATACTGGTTCTATGTATTAATGCGTAATTAATCTGGCCCTGAGCTGAGAATGAACGTAAATGTGAGATGGCTGAAGAAACTGGTGACTAGACTCCTAATCACCACATCCCTGAGGATGTTAACTCCTACATCCAAAACTTAATGCAATGACAAGATCATGTAATACACACACAAAGACAAGCTGTTGACACCCATGTTCAAGGTTATACTCAGCGGGTGGGCCTTGCAGATGCTTTTTAGCTTTTGTTTCCTAACATCAAATGAAAAACATTTGCGCTGAAATGCACTGTAAACTTCCTTCTTCCCCCTTTACAACATATAAACTCAACTCACATCCATGCATGATCACCGTCTAATCATAGCCCCAGAAGCAGAACGTAGAAAATTATCATGAAGGCTGTAATGAAACAGTTTGTTTGGGCAAAGATGAGAGATAGATGGTTGATTTATTGGAAGTGGGCCAGAGCTCAAAATGTTATTTGTAAAATATTACAAAATAGGTTGTGTATGAACACCACTGGCTAAATGTAAAGATTGCGACATGAATCCTCCCCTCATGCTGAGAAAATAGCACATCAAAAATGGTGCATACTAATGATTATCTAGGGAAAACAAATCACTTTTTCCCACACGCTAGGGTAATTTACATATGTAGGAACAGATTACAATTTGCCTTAACATTAGAGTGGTGTTGACTTGAATGCTAATGCAGAAGCAGGACGTGTGTGTAAGTGTGTGTGTGTTGAGGGGGTTGATATGAGACAAGAGCATAGCATTTTTTTTTTCAAGTCTGTGC
This sequence comes from Meda fulgida, assembly GCA_030578275.1. Lineage (NCBI taxonomy): Eukaryota > Metazoa > Chordata > Actinopteri > Cypriniformes > Leuciscidae > Meda > Meda fulgida. The sequence continues at coordinate 12,548,769 of CM060625.1, read as the reverse complement.
AAATTTGCTTTTTCTCTTACACGCTGGCAGTCAATAGTGTGTAATGTTTCTCAATGAGATAAAAAGCCTATAACTGGTTTCTACACAGCTGCTTTTACTTCTCTCTTCCTTACTTCTGGAGGAACTAAATCTCTTTGACAACATACAACATAGGTCTTATACACATTACATTTCCCCAATCTAGATGATCATCTAATTGTAGAGAGCTGGAACAGACTTCTTGCTTCTGTCTGAAAGTGAAGAGCAGCTTTAAAACCATCTCTGAATTTGGCAATGTTTAACTGTTTAAATGTTTGGCTAATGCTGGACCAGGGATAAGGTAGTTTTAAAGGGCTAATCTTAGTATTATGCAGTAAGGGCTGATTTATACTTTTGCTACGTCTGTGTGTAGTAGGGCTGCACGATATATCGAAAAATTATCGTTATCGCGAAAGTATATGCAATATCCGTTTCACAGAGAGGTGCGATAAATGACATTTATTTTCATCTCAAGTCTCCCGCATATTGATAGCGCTTCCCTGATTCCCGCAATTAGTTAAAAACTCCCGGAATCTAGAGCGAGCGAGCAAGAGCGCGCATGCGAGACAGAAGAGACTGCTCCAACCGTGTAGCGTGCACGGCGGAGAGGGAGAGAGCGAGAGACCTTGCGTGTGTGTGCGCGCGCCTCAGAAAGTCCGAAAACATCCTGATTGGCCTGTGCGTCTGAAATGTGGCAATATTTTGGCTTCAATAGAGAAGTGTCACAAATGCAGGAACTGTGTAAGGGGCCGCTCACATATCGCGTCTAGAAACGCCTGGAAATTGCGGCCGCGCCAAGTAATAATAACAACAGAGTCTCACAGACAACCATTAATCAAAGTTTTGCAAGTTTAAGTTAACTCCTTCTGGAAAAAACTGAGATATTTTTCTGAAGATTAGAAGAATATATTTTAGCCTACCTGTTTATTTTAGTATGATCATTACATATATAAATTATTTTTAAAAAAAAATAAAAAAGCTTAATAAAAATAGCATTTCTCTAGGGAAATTTTATATCGCAAGAAATATCGTTATCGCAATACTCAATACAACATCGCATATTTTCCCAGTATCGTGCAGCCCTAGTGTGCAGCACATGTAACCTATGGTAGCCTGGCGTGCACCTCACCAAAAATGTAGCAACGCTACGTTGTGATTGGACTACTAGAACCCCTCCCTGCATGTGTAATTGCACATTAACACCCCCGTGTAGCCTACAGCGCAGAGGCTACGCCGTAGGTCAGACACAGAAGTATAAATCAGTCTTAAGTGTCAATATTTGATTTTATTCTTCAGCTGATTCTTAAGCAGACTGATAAGCTTTATTTTTCCAGTTAATGTTTGTGTGAGGGAGATGGAAAGAGACAACAGGGCTGGAACATAAAGCTTCTGAGTAGAAGACCTACTAAAGTAAATCCCTATAGACATGATTCCAGCATAGTGAAAACACACACACTGCACCAAGACTTGTGTGTACACCTTCACAAAGACATACCAATGTCAAGCTGGCAGGCATACACACGCGCACACGCACGCGCAGGCACACACACACACAGACATAGTCTCTAAGGCAAATATAATCTCACACTGGAGCCTGACCACTCTCTACCACACAAAACGCATAAGCCTTTACACCATGCATTAGAAGCCACATACTTTAAGAGAATATGTTCCCTCCTATCAATTTGGATTAAGAAAAACTGCTGCATGACTGACTACTTTTCATACTACATTTAATAAATGCTGAAATATGCTGATTACCTAAAATAAAATTTGCGAGCTAAGTGCACCACACATAAACACTGTCCTCAGAGGGCCGGGAGGACGCAAAGGAAGGATCATATGTTAACCCAACCTAGCAGTCTCTAAACAGGGAGGACACAATCGTCATTCTGACAGACGTCATCGGTGTGTCTATGACAGGACACACAATGGAGTCAGTTAAGTAATACATATTACTAGTAACTAGTGATGCACCGATGTGAAAGTTTAGAGACGTGCTCCAGAAAAAAAGTTCACGGAGATGGAAAGGCAGAAAGCACACCGTTTATTTTCTTTATTTTACAAAAGCACAATGTTTTATTTCGATTGTAAGTGGACACAAAGTAGACATTTAACAGTTTATTTTTTCATATTTCTTAAAGGGGTGGTAAAACACGATTTCACTTTTCTAACTTTAGCCAGTGTGAAATGTTGCTGTTTGAGCATAAACAACATCTGCAAAGTTACAATGCTCAAAGTTCAAAGCAAAGGGAGATATTTGCTTTTAAAGAAAAGGATTACAACAAACGGCTGGTAGGGACTACACGACATTCCTCCCTGGTAAGTGACATCACCAACCCTAAAATGTACATAAACCCCACCCCCGGGAACACACAGTCCATGTTGAGAAGAGGAAAAGTTGTTGTATAAGAGGACATTTGTGAGTCAGCTCAAGCTTTAGCATCCTTCTTTTCACATGCAATAGAAAGTCACTCTGTGTGCATCTCACAACAGTTCCTATACAAGAGATTTATAGATTATCATGACAGAATATGCTAATTGAAGATAGTTAACTCCACATAGGGCAATAAAATGATAAAGATAGTTATCGCGATATAATTTCTCGATAAAACGATATCAAGAGTTCGATAATGTTTATGCGCCAAAAACATTACGAAACACATTTGACTGTCTCACGGACTGTTTATCCGCTCGGCTCAAAGTCCAAACGGCAGCGCGAGCTCACTAGAGCAGATGCGTTTACGCTGAAGCTTTTGAATTAAGCGAAGAACACAATGCCTTTAAACTGGTTTAAATCAAAATGTGGGATAAACATATTGAATTGTATTATATTATTAAAGTAGACAATGTATTAAAGGACTAATGGAATATAATTACATTATTTAATAATGTATTTAGGCTACTGTTTTTCATACAAATACCATAGAAACCATAAAGTTACATTTTTCCATGATAGTGAGGTGCTGTAAGCTATGCCCGGTTTTATCTGTGGTTATCATGATCTAAATGCATGATGCTGGATGATCAATGGTTAATTTGAATAATACTCAAACAGTCAGAATATTACATTTTACCAAATAAAAATTAGCACATGCAGAAACTAAGAAATATTTTTTTTCTATTAAGATATTTATTTTGTTAAGGAAAAATGACAAATGTTTCAATGTTCTAACTCAGATTTGTTTGTCACGATATGTTCTGACAATAAAGAGTCGTTTAAAACCACAATTAACGTTCTGGTTTCTAAAACTTTCACTTAGGAGCAAAAATCTGCCTTTAAACATGAAAGAAATAAAGATTTGACATTTATCGTGATAATTATCGATATCGACTGATATAAAAAAATTATTGTGATACTTTTTTTGGCCATATCGCCCAGCCCTAACTCCACATCAGAAACCTAAATTCATCAACTAACCATTCAGAGATGTCCTGTTGCATTCTACATGTTATCACTTCTTCTTGAGTCTCTCCATCTTTGTCTGACTCTGTTTTAACATTAAAGGCAGAACAGTTTGTGTCATTTTAGTGTGTCTGCGTGAGGTAATCGCAGCTGCTAACACACAGAGCTCTTGAAACCCCGCCCTCTGCAGCAGCTCATTTGCATTTAAAGGGCCCGGCACAAAACGGTGAGTTTTTGCTAACCCTCAAAAAGTGACAACTTTAACATGCTATATAAAAATATCTGTGGTGTATTTTGTGCTAAAACGTCACACATCAGAGATTTATTTTACATCTTGTGAAAAGGGCATTTTACCACCCCTTTAAGTCTGTATGACCAAAAATGATGGAGTATTTTAAGTCTATTTTGCTGCTATGTGAAAAAAATCGAGCAAAACGCACCGGCGCGTTTGCCGACCCCAGAGGGTTAATTTCTACTATGTCGCCAAATATATGGATTGAGCCAAACTGGAATGTTTGAAGAACGACCAGACAGACGACATCCTTGATCCCTCACCAAAGGAAAAGTGAAATTGCAGACCTGCCAACCTAGAAGAAATTTTATGAGTACAACCCCCATATAGTTATATAATATAGGCATATATTTTTGTTACTATTTTGAGAATGCAAGACACACACAGACACATGCCCATCTTCATAATTCTAGTTTAGACCCCTAAAGTTTTTTTTTTAATTTGACACAAATACAAAATTTAACTTGCACAGCAGTGCAACAGTGAAAGTCCAAAGTTTCAATCCTGCTCAACACCATTTCTTTGTTCATGATTAATATTGTATTGCATATAATCTGTGCTGGTCAATTAGTCTAAAATTAAGAAACCCCTAGATAACAGTCAACAAAAAACAAAACAAAAAAACACAGGTGTGTACATGTTATTTATTTTAAATTGGCTACTTAATTTATTATTCCAATATCCAAATTTGATATTAAATCCCACAGGGAAAAGGGTTTATATTTGTGACGTGCTGTCTTTGCATTTGAACATTAGGCTACACATTATAAACAGGACCCGCATTAGCTGAACAAGATTTACTCATCCTTATTTTGCTTTAAGACACAAAAAATATGATATTGTGAAAAAGTCTATTTTTCCTGTCTATTCAGTTAAAGTCAGTTGATTGACTTTCGGTGTATTAATGAAAATGGTTAAAACTTTTTTTCCCACAGTAAAAACAAAAAGTCATACAGGTTTGGAACAACATGAGAGTGAGAAAATTAACAGAATTTTTATTTTTGGGTGAACCATCCTTTTAAGTTGCCTTTATATCCTTTGAAGTCCACTTCACAGTATTAAGGGACTGGAACATACTGAAATGTTTTTGAATTTCTGTCTGAATCACAAATGGGAGTTTATTAGTCATGTGTCTGCATTAAGACTCATTATGGGATATAAGCATTACTGAGGGATGAGCCAAGGGACACAATGATGGATGCACTACAGGTCCTCTTATCATTGCAAAAAAAAAAAACAAGGTGGTGGTGCCCAAGAGCTGATGTGCGATGGAGAGAAGCAGAAAAAGAGGTTCCATGACCTTGTGTTTATGGAAGGTTTATTAGAACAGTGGGATGGGAGAAGTGTAAATCCCAGCCCTAGTCTTCTTGGCTATGATCTGAGCGTCACAATGATTCACACATCCCTGAAAAAAAAAAGAGAGAAACTCCTACTAGCCTTTACATACTTAACCCTCAACCCTGCCAAATCCCTCTGAAATACGATTCCATTCTCTTCCATTATCCCTTTAGATTCCTTGTTTCATTCGTCTCTGCGTCTCACATGATATACTTACAATGATCACACTTTCTTCCCTCCATCCTCTTCTAAACTCCCACTCATACACTCATCAATGACTTTAACCTCTGCTCCCATCTCTCATTTCTATTTGAATCGCTTTCCTACCATCTCTTTCTACTCCCCTCTGTTCCCGGGTTGCCTATTTCAGCATGTGAACCTTGGTTATTTATCATTATCACTAAGTCTAATGGAACGTGATCAGCCCGCCGTAATTGCCCACTTACTCTCCAAATTGAAAAAGAGGGCAATGAAGAAAGAGAGAGAGAGAGAGAGAGAGAGAGAGAGAGAGAGAGAGAGAGAGAGAGAGAGAGAGAGAGAGAGAGAGAGAGAGAGAGAGAGAGAGAGAGAGAGAGAGAGAGAGAGAGAGAGAGAGAGAGAGAGAGAGAGAGAGAGAGAGAGAGAGAGAGAGAGAGAGAGAGAGAGAGATTGGCACACTGGATCAGAGGGTTGTAACGTAATAGGAGTAGGTGTTGTCTGCGTCTCAAGTACGAGTCTTGCATCCTAAAATATTTATGAAGAAGAGGCCTGAATATTCATACGGGTAGTGTGTCCTCTCTTAGATGGAGGACATACAGCACATACACTAACACAGGTGCTCAGAGTGTGAATCTACTCTAAAGCTCAGTCCCTTATTCAGGATGACAGCACCAGGGGGAACGTTGTGTTGAGAGGAGAAAGACACTACAGAGGGAGCAAAACACAGGGCTTTGAGTTGCAGGTGAAGTCGATATCAACATTTCGTTTTGAGAGGATTTGCTGGTTGGATTAGACAATGCTGTTGCAAAACAGAATAAAGATTGTGGCCTGAGGCCATAACTCAGCAGCTCGTCTCTTTAGATTGCACAAAGACAAATCTTGGAGTATCTCAAATAAAAATATTTTTGCCTCACAGCATGCCCTCCAGCTGTACCTTCTCAACATCTTTTCCTCTCTGTGGGTGCCTACGTCAAACAGTTTTTGTTTATTCTAAAAGCTAATTAGAAAGAAATTATATTTCTTAAGAACAGCAACTGCAATGTGATTATAAAAAATAAGTGCCTTACATTAACCCTTTAAAGCCGAAGTGTACCGCCGACATCCATTGAAATGTGATAATTATTCAATTAGATGGTAAGAAATCTGCCTGGTAATTTTTTTTTTTTATTAAAATTTCAAAAACATTGTTTACTATTTTAGTATGTTTTAAAATCTAACTTATTCCTGTAATGGCACAGCTGTTTTCCGAAGCGATTACCTATATTTTTGTGGAAACCATGATGCATTTCTTTTCAGGAATAAAAAGGTTAAAAGAATACAAACTCCTTTGTAACATTTTAAATGCCTTTACTATCACTTTTGATAAATGTAATGAAAAAATAAAAAAATCTTACCGACCACAAACTTTTGAACGATAGTGTGCATATGCCATTATAGCTCAAAAAGAGACTAACCCAGGATTTAATTTTTCAACGGTTTCCACCTCCATTAGCTGGATGACAATGTTTGGGGGAAAAAAGCAATCAGGAAACCACTCTATAACAGTGAACAAAAATAAGTGATTCTCTACAATCACTTTCCAAGGACCCGTGTTGCCGTGTGCTAAACAGGTCTCCTAGCAACGGTCTCCAGGTAGGGTCTCCAGAGTTGGTAGGTTTATCAGGTAACTACATCACAGGTCTACTCAAGGTTGAGGAGGTTTTCGGAGCAGTACACTGACCTTAAACGGGGTTAAAACAAGACACTACACAGTTGTTTATTAATGGGAAGGTCCTGTAGGGTTCTTAATGGCTTTTGAAGACAAGTGTGAATCAAACTTTAGAAAGGAAAAGCAGATAGCATTGAGGACTTGAGTGCATACTACAACATGGGCCGGACATGAATGAGTGATCTTGCGCACATACACGACCGCAGAGGCAAAATAAAAGTGCTGACTGACCAGGGATGTCTGACAGCATCTAGCTAATATCTAAGTGAAGGGACAAGCCTGTCAGAGCCTGTGGAAGGTATTTTTGGGAATATATCTTTAATGGACACTAGGGATTATAGGACAGAACAAGGAAGACTACAGGACTGGACAGTGAAGACAGAGTGTTGTCTCAAACCTTAGAAAAGCCTGCAAGCTCTCTATGATTTTTATTTTTAATAATATATACACATAAAACAAATACTTAGTATTTGAACGGTGAATACGAAATGGCTTAGAGTAGGCGGGAGAAATGTTCTGTGTTGACAATTCCTATTAAAACCAGAAGTCTTTAAAAAGAAGCCAATCAGCTTTAATTACGTCACAGCCACAAACCCTGATTTGGTGCTTGGTATTATGGTAGTTAGGGAACAATTGATTGGACAAAAATCTGTGTAGCGAGTCATCAATATTTTAGTACATTTCTCATAGAAGAGAAAGATTGTAAATTTTAATTGCATATCATCTAAAAGTTAATTTGGTTAAAATGGATTAAAAACAACATGGATAAATATATGACTATTGATTGAAAGATTTTGCCATACATGTAGAAACATTATAGTTCATGTTTATTGCAAAACATTCATACACAAATATTTAGGTAGCTTAAGGCGAGACACGGCAGGCAAAAACATAGATTTTTCATGCAGTGATCAGTTTTGAGATTTTGGGCTAGATTACTCCTTCAATATGTGTTCTTTCAAGCTGCTATAAAGAAAACGTTGAAAATATACATTAAGATGTTTATTTCATTACATTTTGTTTACTTGCGGCAGTAAATTTCTCCCGAATTTACCAAGTAGTTAGCATTGCAACGCGTCATGCCGCGCTCCGTCTGTTTACTGAAGTCTGTCATGACCGGTATCGTTGTAAAGCTCTGAGTCTCTTGCACAACGCTATGTAACCCAAATATGGGCATTTCCTTTCTATCAGTAACCAATCGGGAATGTCCAAAGGGTGATTTAAAGCTAATGACGAAATCTCATTGGCTACTCCTGGTTTCTGCTAACGTGATTTGCTCAGATGCATCACGTGGTGTACTCTGCCAATGTTAATTCATTCAGTTTGCATGAGCTTGAAATATTATATATTATTATTACTAAGGGCCTGAGCATTTATTCTGTTTTTGAGCAATTTTTTTCCAAGAGATGTATTAAATCCCCTACTTAAATCTTTAAATGCGGGATTTGTTAATAAATCATTCCTGGCCTGATTTATGTGACATTATAATCAAAAAAATATGTCGAAAATCGATTTAAGGCTATGGACAGTATATTTTGATTTCCTAGGTAATGAAAGCATATATACTGAAATCCCTCTGAACTTTTTTTTTCATCTTGTGTGTAAACAAAATGAAAAAAGAATTTTGCACCTGGCTTTATCATATGTTCAGATCTATCTACCAATGTATGCAAAATTGCGCATATTTAATGAGCTACTGCCTAATTTGCTTAATTAAACATACAAATTTCAAAAACTAATAATAATTTTTTTTATATACATATGTAAGTAATCAACTGAGGAAGTTTCATGGTGATATCTATTTAAAAATTTTACCCTATTCACCTGTAGTGTCTCGCCTTAAGGAGAATGACTCTAGTACATCATTTGCAGTGCTTCATTTAGGCCTGTTCACACACCAAGAAAGATAATTATAAATATAACTATAAGAATAGGGTTGGGAACCAAAAATCAGTTCTTATCCATAACCGGTTGCGTTTTTTCAAAAATACCGGAACCGTACGTAATTCCTGAGTTTTGGTTTCGGAAACCTGGGTAGTTGGTAGCAACAGTAACTGTAGTTGGACAACATGGCGACACGCAGCTCAGCACGCTGCTCAGCTATTGAATGGAGCTCTGGCTTTGTTGGTATCTTACCACATTAATTTATCATACTAATTACACTTTTGAAAAACAACCGAAGCAAGTATGGGGGGACCCACGATTGCACAGATGAAAAGTGGAACAATTGGAATTGATTAGCTTAACGCTGAGAAACGTAACTAAACAGGAAAACTTGACGGCATTGAATGAGACACTGTCAACTGATATTCAGTCGCTTAAGTTGCTACTGATGAAGAAAGATGAGAAAATTGCTATATTGAAGAAACGAATCGACGATCTTGAACAGCACACGAGAATGAACGACAGATTAATGATGCAGTGAATAAGCTACGCCTTGTTGTCATGCCGATGGATCTATTAATGTTTATGGATGAGTGAAAACATTCATGTTTTTTAACATGACTGTGGTATGAAGCAGGGCACGATTGCTAATGAGAGACAGATATCAGCGCCACACGCGAGTCCCACAGATATAAAGGAATAAGGACAAGTCATTCAACAGAACTACACGCAAGTGCTGAATTACTTCTCACACAGGTCAGTTTATTTGACGAATTAAACTTGTGAGGTAACGCAGCACTGTTTCACTTGGTCTAAGGTTACACTATCATACTAAACAGCCTTTGAGTGTGTTAAAAGTTATAATGTTATTCTATATGTTAGTTTGTTGGCTATATGAGACAAGCAGTAAGCTAGATCAACATTAGAATAACATACTGATCATATTCAATTCATCATGTTGAGCTATATAACATTGATTTGTTTTATGTACATTTGCTCACCTGTCTAAAAGTAATTCAAGTGAAGCTCTGTCAAGTCGAAGTTGTTCGTTTTAGTTCTCCTTTTGTCCCAAAGACTGCTTGCCATGATCCATAATGTTTGAACGAAACAGCAGCGTGCCGCTAAACATTGCGTAGTTGTCCACATCTGTCGCCATGGTTACTATGCGGAAACCAGGAATAACGCGGATCTTACGCCATTGACAGGCGACTGTCAATGTCACAAGGGACAGGCACTATTTAGAATTATGAATTTCACTGAATTTACAAATTCTTGGAAACATTTAGGATAAAATTGTACACTATTGAAAGAAATATATAACACTGTGCAAGTGGTTTTTGGATATTTGATATAAAATTCTTACATGTTGTACCTTTAAGGTGATGCATTCTAAAATAATGGTCACCTTGTGCAGGACATACAATAAGTCAGGAGAGGAGTCGTATTTTGCTAGAGAGGGCAAATGTGGTATTATTTCTGCAAAAGAATTGCTGAAATTTAAATCTGGTTTGTAGAATACCAGGAAAATAGACTACTTTGCTGGTACTGTGTAACTGTTAGCCTATTTAGTGTCGGCAACATTTTTTTGATCATATTCAGTGAAATTGACACAATAATCTGACAGAACAACATAAATAAAGTGGTTTTAGAAAAAAACCCGAGCGTGGGTTAACTAACTCCAACTCCAGCTAACTCCACCTGGAGCGTGTTATTTGTTTTGCAAAAATCCACCGCTCCCGGTTCATCGGGTCCAATCAGCGCAGGGGGGTGTGAGATCTGACTGTCAATCACAGGTCGTGCACACGCCACCCCTCGCGCACGTTACAATCACATGCACACGCCTGAAGTTCGCGCAGTAATGAAGAGTGATGGCGGAAAAGATTCAAATTCCTCGGTTAACCTCAAGAGCTAGGAGGTCAAAAACAACACAGAAAAAGAGAACACCTGCTGAAAGGAGAAAAATAAAGAAAGAAAGTGACCGTGCCCGTAATAAAACCTGGATCAACATCGGATCGGCATTTGAAAGGTGGAGAGATTTACGTGATTTAATTGGGTTCAAGCTGGATGCAGAGCTTGCAACATTACTTCTAGACAGGTAATTGTGCTTTATCAACCAGTTACTTTATTTCTTAGTGTTATGTTAGTAATCTAAGTATGTTTGCCCAAATGTATTGGTATGGATAGCTAACGTTAGCACTTGTTGGGCAGGCTCATGGTGCTCACGCACTGACGAGCATGAACTCGGTGGGAGGGTATTCGTTGGTAGTGGGGGAGGGGCATGAGAGTTGTAAACATTCAAAATTTTGCCTAAGTCCCCCCACCTGCCAGACTGCAGCTTTAAATTATTGTAGTTGAGTTAGATTTTATTGTGAATTTTTTTTTTAATAAATTTGTTGTTTTCCAATTTACTTATATACATTTAAGTTTGCTTTAAAGTTGTAATATATTGTTCTATTGTAAGAATTTTTTTTTCAATAAAATAAATAGGGATGCACCGAAATGAAAATTCTTGGCCGAAGCCCAATAATGAAACGCTTGGCCGAAAGCCGAATACCGAACGGTGTTTCACATTTTTTCCATTTATTTTGCCAATTTTTTCACCATTGCATTTAATTAAATAGTAAAAATATGCTTTTTTACTATTTTGTCTTGCTTTACAGAGAAAAAATCAAATTGCATAAATACAATTTATTTAACAATTTTTTTTTAACATTCCAGCAGATATTATTTAAACAAAACACAATATAACTTAAAATAAATAAATTAGTAAAATAAAAAATATTTTTTTTTATTTGGCCATCTTTGAAGCCCCCCTTCTTGAATAGCCTATGTTAGGCCTATAACTGACTGCTGAAAGAATGTAACTAAAAAAGTGCATTGAAAAGTGCAAAAAAATGTGGATGAACCCACAACAAATGAATAACTGTCCTAGACATAATCCTACTTTAGGGTTTACATACACTTTATCGTGGGCGTTGACAGGTTTGCATGGATTGCCTGGATCATTTGGGTTTCAATATAGCGCGCGCTCTCCTTGGCGATTAGCAGATAAGGAGTTGCCATGAGAATGACTGACATCTCTCTCTTTTCATACAGATTACATAAACAGAGAATATTTGTTTTCGTTTTGAATTAGGTCATTTAAAAGTAGACAATTAAATGATTATAAAGATATATGCCTTTGCCTGTGTGACTAGTATTGGCTGAGTTTTGTTTAAGTTTAGAGACATGCTCCAGAAAAAAAGTTAACGGAGACAGAGGCAGAAAGCACACCCTGTTTATTTTCTTTATTTAACAAAAGCACAGTTTTGTTTCGATTGTAAGTGGACACAAGTAGACATTTAACAGTTTATTTTTTCATATTTCTTAAGTCTGCATTTGAGTGACCATAAATGACGGAGTATTTAAGTCTATTTTGCTGCTATGTGGAAAAAAATCCAGCAAAACGCGGCGGCGCGTTTGTCAACTACAGAGGGTTAAAAGACGCTTTAGTTCTGCAAGTAAGGGTACAACGTCTGCCACAGACGCATCAGATGAGCTTCTCTTTTGTTATCTACTGAAAGGGGGCATGTTGGCTGCATTTATAAAGCGCACGCCTCTCACTCTACGCTGGTTACTATTTGATCGCGTCATCAAAAACGTCATTGTTTGGTAAAATTTATTTGGTCTTTTTACTTATTACTAATTTCGGTTGCCGAACATTCGGTGCATCCCTAAAAATAAATAATGTCATTCACCATCGTTTGTGGCTCTTTTATATATATATATATATATATATATATATATATATATATATATATACTGGTTCAGGCACCGGTACCATTTTAAAAGAATCGATTTGGTACTGGTATCGTAAAAAACCCAAACGATACTCAACCCTACTGATTGGTGGAGATATCTTTGCAGAATCATGTAGTTTTTTTTACCAGAAAGTCCATTGTTAAACATGATTATGTTAAACTAATGCAGACTGACAACTTTAACAAAAGCATAGCACTGATTAACAACCTTGTAGCTCACAGTAGGTTTACAAGTTATTGTTAAAAATAAATTCCTCTATAGGAAAAAAACTACACTACACATTTCTGGTTACTAATATTACTTTGATAAAACAAAACATCAAACAGGTTAAACCACTGTCATACTACATTTATTACATTGTTTACAGCCATGACGAGTCTCCTAACTTTGCTGAGTATCGCCCTGTCAACCACTCCAAATTCAGGAGAGACTCCTGCATTCTGTATGCACACAGAGAACAATACTTTAGAACTTTGCAGTGTTTAAATGTGGAATATGAGAGAAGAAAAAAGAGAAGCTAAAATCGCTCAGGGGTGGTGAATATAGAAATGACTGGCCAATCCACACTGTTAGCCATTACAGTTTTGTAGTTATGTACTACTATATATCACCCAGAATAATACTGCAAATTCTCTTTACAGTAAATAACTGATTCTTTTCTTACTGTGTTGCCAGTAAGTTACTGTAAAAACCCTTTGAAATGTCTAACAGTGCACATAATATTCATGAAAGATCATTGACAAAAGTCTCATATCTATTTAATTATAACAAATGACATATGCAATTGCAATATCACACCGGTGAAAAGGCCATGTCTTCACATACCTTATTTCACTTTATGAAAAATCAGTATTGTGACAGAATGACAACACAAATGAGAAATATCCTTGAAGCCAGCACCTAAAACAATATCCCTGTCTGCTAAGTAGGGCTGGGTACCGAGTTCTGTACTTTTTAGGTACCGACCGAATTGCCTCGATACTACCGAGTATCGAAACATGTCTTTGTTTTCGGTACCTAAGTAGTTAGTCTCGTCAACGTCAGTGAAACAATAAGCATGCAGTATGATTGGCTGTGGCGGAAAAACACTAGTTTACGCAGTTGCCCAGAGACGTGGCTTGTCGCACATGAGGCTGTAGTGTGTGTGTGTGTGTGTGTGTGTGTGTATAGCGTCCCAACCCAGATAGATAGAAAATATCTGGAAATGATCCAAAGTGTACCTATGTGCCAGACTCAATGCCAGAAGCACGCAACGCAATATTTTCGACAAGATAACTGCTGCCAAGACCAGTAACATGGTAAATCTGATAAGGCACTTATGCCGAGTTCCGACTGCACGATTTTCTAAATAATCGGGTAACTGCTGTTTTCACACTGCATGACTATCTGGGGTAACATTCAGTTGCTGCTGTGTTCACACTGCACGATGGATCGGCGACAGGAGGTTTCACACTGCATGACTTTACAAAAAGAATCGCCGACAACTTCTGCCTGGTCCGCAAACTACGTTTCACTACCAAAGAAACGCGAGAAGTGATAAGGAAATAACCGAAGATCACACGTGCGTGAGACCGGAGTTCTCACGCGACACTGAATTTGTTATTAAAAATGATAGCCTACAAGAAGATCGCGATCCAAATTGTCTGTGTGCTAATTTGTAGCGAAAAAAAAACAAACAGTTTATGCAGGAAATGGTTGGGAAGACGAGGGGAGCAAGGACTGTGTTTTGCAAAGAGAGTTGGGGGTAAATAAATAATTTTGCAAATGTCCTTTTGCTGCTGGTCATGCAAATGTTTGTGCTTTGTTTCTGTTTGATATAATTGTAAATATAGGCCTATCTATTAAAATACTAATATTCTGGTCTATAACTCCTCCCCAAACATCCTGCTTGTCCTGTATCTTGCTCTCTCATTGGCTGTCGGTCATCGCCGATGTAGTTTTCAGTCAGAACACTTTCACACAGCAGGATTTGAATCACCGACTGGTCCATATATTTAGCATGCCAAATATCTCACGGGCGTCGGCGACTCGTCGGCGATTCTCTCAGATCGAGTCTTTGCTCATTCACACTGCGTGATTGTCACTCGCGTTTTGATTTGCCTGTGATTTCGGGCATTTGTTGGCGATTTCTCAAAACCTGTCGGCCAGCCAAAATCGGGGCTAAAATCGTGCAGTCTGAACTCGGCATTAGAAGCGCACAGAATACACTTAAGACTAATGGTGTGTTCACACCGAACGCGAATAGAGCGTCAAATTACGAGTCTATCGCATCTAGTTAGACGCTTGAATCTTCCGCTCGAGCTCAAATTTTTCAACTTGCACGGAAGACGTTCGCGGCAAACGTGTCGCCCAATTCGCGTTATTCGCTCCGCCCGCCGCGAATGATGTGTCTATTCACGTCTTTGCATTGACTTTGTATGTAATCTACTCGCGCAAATAATTAAATTCGCGTTCGGTGTAAACACACCATTCGTAAACACTTGTTCATTAATAAACAATTAAAACATCTCCTTGCTATTGTTTCACGATACATTCATAATAATTAGGCTACTTTTGCCGGTGCTTTGCGGCAAGCTTCATGTGTGCTGAGCGCAAGGCATATATCCCGCCCCCCCAGTAGCCTATATTTAATTTAATTCACATTTATTTGTATAGCATTTTCCACGATACATATCGTTTCAAAGCAGCTTTACAGAAAATGCATGTGTCTAAATTACAATTTAGAGTGATCTGTAATCAGAGGTGACAGTGAAATGCATTTCAATTAATTTTCATTCAGTTTCATTGTTAAACAATGCATTAAGTTAAGGCAGAAACAACGAGCTCATTGAAGTAAAGAATACATGTCGTCAAATGACTAGGAAACAGAAAACTTTAGCATTGGTGCTTTTTTACATACTCAAAATATGAGTGTAAAAGTGTCAACAAACTGAAAAAATAAAAATTAGGTAATGTTATGTTAAAACTGGTTACATAAAATTGGTATCGAAAAAAGTATCGTTCAGGAACCGGTATCGAAGTCAAGGTATCGGTCTCGAACATTTTGTGACGATACCCAGCCCTACTGCTGAGAAGGACACAGAGCACACAAATGCCAGACTTAAAATTCTGTTGTGACGGTAATGAGTTTGACAAGTTAACACCATGGAGGAATAAATGTCATCCACAAGGCAAGCCTACAAAAACATACCTGAATGTTTCTCACAGTAATGAGAAATAGCTCAGATAAACACCACAAGCAATCTTGCACACATTATACATATGCATTAAACCAAAAGCAGTGTGTGGGTTATTGTTAGATTCTAGTTTATCAGTAACCAGTGGCCCGGAAAGTCGTTGCCCTATCCATGCTATTCTTTCTCACTTTTTCCCCCCTTGTGCTGGTCTGTATACTATGCAACCTGAATCTCTATCTAAAGAACACAGATAACTTTTTACCACAACTCCACAAGCAGTTTCAGATGTTACTCATAAGAGAAATAAGCAGAGTGGCTAGATTCTGTATTAATGCTTGTGTTACCCTCATTCCCTTCCTCGCATGAACAACCAGCTAGTCAGCCAACAACCAGAAGTGCCCAATACTAGTAGAGACAGCATGTGCAACTCACAGAAAATCAATGTTAACTGGAGAGAAGTCCACTGCCAAACCTAGTGTGACTGTTTGCATTCTAAGCCAAGGGATAAATCAATATCAGGTCTTGTATGTGGACTGGATAAATCAATATCAGGTCTTGTATGTAGACTGGATAATAAGCAACCTCAGTTTCAGACATCTCGAGGAGTCTTCCTGAAAAGGGGGGTGCACGTGGAGCTTGTATTGGCAGATGGCAATCTGAAAGAAGCCCCTCTTGATGGCTTTAAGACGCTAAAGCCTATTGTGTAAACTGCTAGCGTTAACTAACAACAATATAACGTATTCTGGAAAATATATAATTCCACCCTTAGCTTGAAAACAAGGAATTGACGCAAATCTGTTTCAGCAGCAGCATAAGATACGACTTCATACAGATAATAGAAATAAACCGCTAAATAAACAGCTTTGCGCGGACTGGGATTTTTGGTATCGGGGCGTCGTTAAATCGACGATGAAAATAAAAACAAACTCAACTCTCAAAATGTACACGTACAGTAGCGTTACCCGTTACTTCAATTCGGGACGTGTATAAGATTTTAGCAGGATTATATTTCATGTAGGCTATAAATTGCATTTTCCTATTGTCCCTAATACACGCTATTTATTATTTAATAAATTATTTTAAAATAATTAAAAACGAATTTCGTTTATAATAACAGATTTTCTCTATCAGCTGGGAATATAAATTATTTGTGTCTAAATATCGCCGTGGTCAGATAAAAAAAACTGCCATTAGACTTTGAAACTAACGTGACCATTTTTTCTTCAACTGAACACTTTTAACTTTGTTTACGCTGATCAGTACTATTACATGATTGACCAATTTGGTTTACAGCTGGAACTTATACAGAAACGGTAACAATATAAAACTCCGATATAACAAAAAACTAAAAGGTGTAAGAAAACGAAATAAAGTATTAAAAAAAAACTTTTGAGGGAAGGTAGCAAGCGAGCTAACTAGTCCGCAGCCTTCCGGGCAAAAATAAGAAATAAAAAAACTTACCTGCGAGAAGAATTCCATAGATTAAACAAAGGCATGTCGTGCTCTGAACCATTCTTCTGCTTTTAAGACACAATTTAGTAATGTGTGTAAGTATAAAAACAACTTTTCTCCCCGAGTTGAACTGTTTCGTGTTTCGCCCGTCTCGCGCAGCATCAATAGTCCACTTGCTCAGCTCGCTCGCGCAGGTGGATTGTGGCTGGAATCTGCACACGTGATTTCCGGAGGAATCAGCCGGAGAGTTTTCACGCCCTCTTGCGTACACATGCTTCTTCTTTAGGGTTTAACGGCAGCTTGCATCCATTATGCGTACACATGCTCCAAAAGCGACAGAATTTCCCCACACATCGGAGCATATTGAATACATAATATTCCCATATCACCAAGTGAATTCGCAACTGTGTTTGGTGCAATGTCTTCTATAATATGTTGTTCTAACAGCAAAAAATATTAGATTACCAGCAACTCCCATCCTTCTCACCAAATCACTCCCTTGTGGGTAAAATAATGTTTCTCCTGTCGATGTAAATAATTATAACAGATCAATCTAGCCCTTTTCCAAAACGATGTTGTTTCGAAACCAAATGTAATTTCATATTGGAAAAAGTCAGTTTGTAAGTGATATGTTGACTGGAAAAATGTCTGGCTTTTTCAGGAAGCCAGAGACAGATGTTCATTTATTTTGTCACTGCCCTTGTCTTTTCTATTTCTTTTGTCAAAATGTAGGCTACTTGATTTTGTTGGAAATGTTGATGAAATGTTTACCTTACAGTGGAAATACGTTCGGTATTATACGTAGGTATTATTGTTAACGCCAAAGATAAACCAACAAGCACTTATCTTATTTTTTTATTTTAATGGATTACTTTAATTAACTAATGTAAATTTTCTGGGGGGGAAAACAAAATGTTTTATAGTATTTAAAATTGAAGTGAAGCATTATATTGAGTCCATATTGCCCCTCGAAGAAACAAAAAGCTATTCAAAATGTACAAGTATACACTGTTTAAGTATTCTTATATGGTTTATAACGTCCCCTAGCATTTGAAATGTTGAATTGTTTGTTTTGATATATTCTTCAATTTAAAAAAAAAGGATAATAATACTGAATAAATAATTTACATGTAGCCCAGAGTCGGCGCCAGAGCAGATCTAGTGGAGGGGCATTGGGTCATCCGCGGGGCACTGCCGTTTGAGAAGAAAAAAAAATGTTTCTGCTAACACAGCAGAAATGCTTTAAAAAACATACACGTTTTTTATTTATTATTATTATTTGTTAATTGCGAATTTGTGGCTACTTTACAAATAAATAATTTTACACAAAAAAACATTAATTTATAGAAGTTTGATTTTAAAACGATTGTATTGCTTTTGCGAGAACATAACTGTGTCCATGGCAATGCTCTGTTTTTAATGGACACGGTGTGCTATAATTAGCAGTGGTCTGTTATCAAGAAATTATACATTAGAATTCAACCAAGCCATGTAATAAGCCCATATATCTAAAAGGCAGCCAAGTATAACACACAAATGCAGATAGACCCAGCAAACATTCATCAACAATTCACCTGCTAAGTAGGCCTTATCATGAAAGCCAGGGTTGGCTTCAGTAAGTGAAATGAACAAACGGCTTACCCTCAGAAGAGTTGCAGGCGACGAGTGTTGCTGCTGAACCGTCTAAGTACTGTGTAACCATTTTCGTAAATCCATTTTCTTTTCTTTCATTTATTAGGCCCGGGTAACAGTTAGCCGCTAGCTGTCTATGATATTATAGACCAGGGGTTCTCAACCTTTTGCAAGCTGGGCCCCCCCAAAGCTGGTTCATAGCAGTTGGGGCCCCAGTGCCCCACCCCCCACACCACCTTGCATAGATATTATGAGTAGTTGTAGGCCTATTGTCATTACTAGGCTATTGCTATATAATTATATGAGGTTACATGCTTTATTGTTGTTGTTATTATCATTATTATTATTATCAACAGTAGGCCTATTATCATTACTATGCTATTGCTATAATTGGGAATTTGCACCAGACCTCTGATATTAATTTATGCTTTATTATTGTCAATTTATGATTTATTACTAGGCCTAATAATAGGCATCATCTGCATTTTTTACAGAAGCTTGCAGGTAGGTGATGTTAATGTGAGACCTGAGCCTGCTTTGTCTTGCAAAGATCCTCAGTTCTTAGCTCAATGCTTCATAAACATAGCCTCAAAATCATCCTCGATTTGTGCACGATTGCGGTATTTCGTTTTGAGTGCAGTCATTTGTGAGGATCCTGCCTCACACAAATATGTCGACGCAAAAGGAAGGAGAATCTTAAAGGCGACGTCACAGAGTTCAGGGTATTCCTGCATCAATTCTGAGACTGACTGTCTGTGAGTGCTTTTGTACGGGAGAGGGGCTCACGGCAGCACCCGCTGCTCGTTGAGCACAGTAGGCCTAACGAGAGGGAGTAAAATCTTTCCGTGGCAGGGGCAGCTGCCACCGGCGCCTGTCACTCGACCTGTCACCGCTATATGCGCCTGTCACTCGACCTGTCACCGCTATATGCGCCTGTCACTCGACCTGTCACCGCTATATGGGCCTGTCACTCGACCTGTCACCGCTATATGCGCCTGTCACTCGACCCGTCACGGCTATATGCGCCTGTCACTCGACCTGTCACCGCTATATGCGCCTGTCACTCGACCTGTCACCACTATATGCGCCTGTCCCGCGACCCGTAACGGCTATATGCGCCTGTCACTCGACTCGTCACGGCCTGTCACTCGACCCGTAACGGCTATATGCGCCTGTCCCGCTTACCGTCACCGCTATACGCGCCTGTCCCGCGACCCGTCACGGCTATACGCGCCACTCCCGCGACCCGTAACGGCTATATGCGCCTGTCACTCGACCTGTCACCACTATATGCGCCTGTCCCGCGACCCGTAACGGCTATATGCGCCTGTCACTCGACTCGTCACGGCCTGTCACTCGACCCGTAACGGCTATATGCGCCTGTCCCGCTTACCGTCACCGCTATACGCGCCTGTCCCGCGACCCGTCACGGCTATACGCGCCACTCCCGCGACCCGTAACGGCTATATGCGCCTGTCACTCGACTCGTCACGGCTATATGCGCCTGTCCCGCGACCCGTCACGGCCTGTCACTCGACCCGTCATGGCTATACGCGCCAGTCCCGCGACCCGTCACGGCTATATGCGCCTGTCACTCGACCCGTCACGGCTAACGTTATATGCGCCTGTCACTCGACCCGTCACGGCTATATGCGCCTGTCACTCGACCCGTCACGACTATATGCGCCTGTCACTCAACCCGTAACGGCTATACGGCTGTCCCGCGACCCGTCACGGCTTGCGCCTGTCACTCGACCCGTAACGGCTATACGGCTGTCCCGCGACCCGTCACGGCTTGCGCCTGTCACTCGACCTGCCACGGGTATATGCGCCTGTCACTCGACCTGTCACGGATATGCTGTTCTGTCCCGCGACCCGTCACGGCTATACGCGGCTGTCCTGCGACTCGTGACGGCAGTGACATGTCAATGACTAAAGTTTTTTCGCTAGTCGACTAGTAGTTGTTCATTTTAGCCACTGTGGACACATCGCCCCTTTATATTGATTTAATTACTTAAATAGGCTATACAGGATTAGCGTTACGTAGCCTAATATTGCCGCGCTCATAAAGCTTGCCACAAAGAACCGGCGAAAGTAATGATTATTAATGTGTCAGAAATAGCAAGAAAACATTTAATTGTTTATTAATAAACAGGTGTTTTCTGTGTCGCTGCAAAGATGAAGTTATGCGGACTCGCCATGAACGCCAGAGAGAAATGCACATTTGATTAGGCCTACATAATCAGAGAGTTCCTATTTCTTTTCGTTTTGAATAGTTTTGTTTAAAAGTAGACATTTCAAGCTAATAGATACCCTATATTTCTCAAATCTGTGAGGCACAAGCTGAGTTTCGGCGCCCTCCAGTTCACATGCAATGCAAGTGCTCGCCGGCGCCTTACATTGTCTGCTATCTATTTGCTTCTTATGTATTAAATACAGGCAATTGGTTGATAAAACATTGATCAAAATTAAGATACAATTTATACTACACAAAAATCTTTTTAAAAGAGTCTTTCTACAAACAAAAAAAAGACTTAGTGAAGGTAAAAATTATGTATTACCCACTGCATGTGACATGCCTCCAGATATTTTGGGTATCTCATGATCTCATGTAGGCTATCATATCTTTCTCACGCTGCATGCTCACTTTCATAATCAACATTGATTAAATAAAAAAATAACATTAGCCTATAATATTTAAACATACATAAACTAAATGTTTTCTTTAATGCTACAACACAGTACAGAGAAATGTCATGTCTTGTCGTCAGCCATAACATAATGACGTCACATATTTTCCAACCCTCAGCCCCCTTGCATGAAACAGCTTCCAGCGCGCCTGCCTATATGCGCCGCACCATGGGGGCGCCAAAGCGATGGTAAAAATAACATTGAATTTATATAGCCTAAGTTATATAAATGCTATAAAAGTTAGGTTAAATATAAAAAAAGTTATATACATTTTAGAGGACTACCAGGCTAGAGTAGGCGCCGTTTATTTTGACATATGGGTAATTGCACGCGGGCGGGGGAATAAATCCGTGACAGGCGAGTAAAGCCGTGACAGGTCGCGGGACAGCCGCACACACCCGTGACAGGTCGCGGGACAGCCGCACACACCCGTGACAGGTCGCGGGACAGCCGCACACACCCGTGACAGGTCGATGGACAGTCGCATATAGCCGTGACGGGGCGTGGGACAGTCGCATTTAGCCGTGACGGGGCGCGGGACAGCCGCACACACCCGTGACAGGTCGAGGGACAGTCGCATATAGCCGTGACGGGGCGTGGGACAGTCGCATTTAGCCGTGACGGGGCGCGGGACAGAAGCATAAAGCAGTATCAGATCGAGTGACAGGCGCTTATAGCCGTTACGGGTCACGGGACAGGCGCATATAGCCGTGACGTGTCACGAGAAAGGCGCATATAGCCGTGACAGGTCGAGTGATAGACGCATATAGCGGTGACAGGTCGAGTGACAGACGCATATAGCGGTGACAGGTCGCGGGACAGCCGCATATACCCGTGAAAGGGTCGCGGGACAGGCGAGTAGGCTATAGCCTACCCGTGACAGGTCGCGGGACAGCCGCATATACCCGTGACAGGTCGCGGTACAGCCGCATATACCCGTGACGGGTCGCGGTACAGTCGCTTATAGCCGTGACGGGGCGCGGGACAGGCGCATATAGCCGTTACGGGTCGCGGGACAGGCGCATATAGCCGTGACGGGTCGAGTGACAGGCGCATATAGCGGTGACAGGTCGAGTGACAGGCGCATATAGCGGTGACAGGTCGAGTGACAGGCGCATATAGCCGTGACGGGTCGAGTGACAGGCGCATATAGCGGTGACAGGTCGAGTGACAGGCGCATATAGCGGTGACAGGTCGAGTGACAGGCGCATATAGCGGTGACGGGTCCAGTGACAGGCGCATATAGCCGTGACGGGTCCAGTGACAGGCGCATATAGCGGTGACAGGTCGAGTGACAGGCGCATATAGCGGTGACAGGTCGAGTGACAGGCGCATATAGCGGTGACAGGTCGAGTGACAGGCCCATTTAGCGGTGACAGGTCGAGTGACAGGCGCATATAGCGGTGACAGGTCGAGTGACAGGCGCATATAGCGGTGACAGGTCGAGTGACAGGCGCCGGTGGCAGCTGCCCCTGCCACGGAAAGATTTTACCCTTACTGGGCCTAACTGCAGAGTGATTTGTGCTTTCGAGTCTCCAAACACCACATTTGTAGCTTTTGACAAAAAAAAGTCGCCAGGAGGATGATTTGTTTGTGTTAATCAGTGCTTGAAGTGGGGGGGGAAGGTGGCGGTACTCTCTTTGCATTGGCAAATCATGACATTTTACAGTGAAAAACAAAACTTGGAGATATTGCTGTTTCAACAATTAATTGTTATTTATTAACAACATAAATGTATGTGTATATATGTTGTGTTGTGTTGGGTTCTTTTACAAATAAAGACCGATGCTTTTGAGCGTTCACTGAGCTGCTTTATTAACAGGCTGCCCACCATAACATTGTCCCTCGCACTTCCTCTATATCTGCCCAACACCACTCCCCCCATACATGCCCGTGTTGCCCTCTAGTGGTAACATGTAATATAGATTACACCACATCCCCCTTACTGAAGGTAAGTTAACTACTCTTAGCTGTAACTCAAACCATTAGCATTTTTTTTCCCTTATCAAACAATTTATTGAAACATTAGAACATTTTCTATGCAAAAACTCGTATTAGTTTAAGGCATATTCAGAACTTATTCAAAGCATAATAGAAATGCATTCTTTTACAGATCCAGTCTTTTTGGTTTTACCACTTCTCTACCAGACCTGGTTCGAACAACATCTGGTGCTTGATGTGCTTGTGGCTCAGAAAGTATCTCTGCAGGAGTGTCTCTTTCATTAGACTGGGTCAGTTGTGATTCAGTATGAGTCTCTGATATCGGCAAAGGCACAAGATGACTGCGGTTTCTTCTGATACTTCCCCGCGGTGTACTGATGACATAGGACCGTGGAGTTGGGTGGACAGATGCCACTGTGCCTGTTGCTCTTGCATTTGCAATCCAAACAGGGTTTCCGGGTATCAGTTTATCTAGATCTCTCGTTCTATGTCTTTTGTTGAAACATTCGGTCTGTCTCATCCTACTCTCCCTCTCCACATGACGAAGTTGTCGAAGATTTGGCACACAAGGCTGTAAGGCCTCTGGTAGCATCGGCAGGGTGGTACGAAGTCGACGCCCCATGAGTAGCTGTGCCGGACTGCAGCCATTTGCCAGCGCTGTGGTCCTATAGGCCAATAGAGCTCTGTACGGATCACTAGCTTTCTTGAGGAGATTTTTAACCGTTTGGACCGCTCTCTCCGCCTCGCCGTTGCTTTGTGGGTACCTGGGACTACTGGTCACATGCTCAAAACAGTAATCACTTGCAAAGCCTTTCATTTCCTGACATGCAAACTGCGGGCCGTTGTCCGTGATCAGTATTTCTGGTATTCCGTGGCGTGCAAATATTGATTTCAAATGCACAATGACATTAGCAGAGCGAGTTGGGCTGAGCTGAGCAATCTCTACATACCTAGAGAAGTAGTCCACTAGTAACAGGTAGTTTTGATCTTTCAGAGTGAACAAGTCAGCACCTAACTTCTGCCATGGTCTTTCAGGTAAATCTGTGGGCATTAACGGCTCTCTCGCATTGACTCTTTCTTGTATGCACTGTCTGCATTTGAGGACAAGTTCACTGATCTGGTTGCTTAAACCTGGCCACCACACTGCCTGCCGGGCACGCTCTCTGCACTTAACCACCCCCTGGTGACCCTCATGTATTTTGTTCAAAACTGAGTTTCTCATGTTAGCAGGAATAACTAACCTTGTGCCCCTAAGTAGTTGTCCGTTGTGCACACTCAGAACAGCTCTCTCACGCCAGTAGTGCTTCACCGCTCCTTGTAGCTGGTTACGATCCGGCCAGCCTTCCGCGCAGTACCTTATGACTTGAGAACAGACACTATCAGACATCAGCTGCTCTTGAAGATCTGCCAGATATTTACTGCTTGTAGGAAGACCCTCTAGCACAGATTCAAGGTAAATATTAGTGTCCTCCATAACCTCTGTATCAGCGCCAGTAACACTGCTTGTAAGCGGTAAGCGTGAGAGTGTGTCAGCTGTGGTGAGACTTTTGCCTGGGATGTGCTTTATCGTGTATGAGTACCTCATTAAGCGCATACGGAATCTCTGTATCCGCGGCGGAAGCGCATCCAAAGCTTGTCCTCCCAGAAGACTCACTAGTGGCTTGTGGTCGGTTTCGAGTTCAAAGTGAAGGCCTAGGATAAAGTCATTAAACCTCTCACAGGCCCACGTGAGAGCCAACGCTTCTTTTTCCACCTGAGCATAACGCTGCTCCGTAGGTGTTAATGATCGGGAAGCATAAGCAACTGGTGACCACACATCTCCCTCTTTCTGCAGCATGACTGCCCCCAAGCCAAATGAAGAGGCATCCGCAGAGATTTTCTGTGGCTGATTGGGATTGTAAAGCTGTAACACAGGAGGAGAAGACAGTTCCTGTTTAAGGTTGTGAAACGCCTTTTGTTGGTCGTGCCCCCAGTACCACATATTCTTTGTTGAAAGTAAGTCTCTCAGTGGTTTATCCTTTTCCGAAAGATTTGGAATAAACTTCCCCAGTTGGTTCACCATACCGAGAAAACTCCTGAGCTCGCTCACGTTGCTTGGCTCCTTCATGTCCTGAACAGCTTGGGTTTTGTCTGGATCAGGACTCATTCCATCTGCTGAGACGATGAATCCAAGGAATTTGACTTTTCGTTTGGTAAACTCACATTTCGACATGTTCAATGTAACGCCGGCTTTCTCTACCCGCTGCAGGACAGCATGCAGTCTTCTGTCATGCTCATCTATGGTCGATCCCCAGACCAGGATGTCGTCCATGTGACAGACGACTCCCTCGAGATCTGCTGTAACCTCCGTCACCATCATGTTTTGGAAATGTTCGGGCGCGCTGGAGATACCAAATGGTAAACGGTTGAAATGGTACCTGCCTAATGGCGTAATGAAGGTGGTGAGGAGTGCCGACTCTTTGGATAGTGGTATTTGCCAAAACCCCATATTCGCGTCAAGTTTAGAAAAATACTGAGCACCTGTGAGCATGCCTAGTGTTTGGTCTACAGAAGGAAGTATGTATCTTTCACGACACACGGACTCATTTAGAGGTGTCATGTCCACACAGATACGCACCTTCTCTTTGTCCTTTTTGGGAGCTACCACCATGCCGCAGCACCAGTCGGTCGGCTCGTCCACACGACTGATAACTCCCAACCTTTCCATTCTGTCCAGTTCTTCTTTAACTTTACCCATGAGCGGCAGTGGCACTCGCCTTGGCACTTTTAGAGAAAAGGGCTTTGCATCAGGTTTTAATTTTATGGTGTATGGCTTTTGTACCCGCCCGAGTTCTTTGCATAACTTGGGGTATGTTTTATTTACTGTCTCCTCGTTTATAGTATCGACTCTGGCGATAAGCTTCAGCCTCACCGAAGCTGTTCTACTTAGCAGTGCTACACGGAGGTTTCGGACTACATAAATCTTCTCCGTAGTGCTCCTGTCCCCATACACAATAGTCTCTGTGGTAGACCCCAAAACAGTTAACGCAGCCCCACCCGGTCCATAGAGTGGTCTTTCTGCCTTGTCCAATGTTTTGTCTTTAAGTCTGGAGCTCACAAATGTTTGTTCGGAAATAGCGGACACATCTGCTCCGGAGTCTAACTTGAAGGTCACCTTATGTCCACCCACATTTATGTCCGCCAGCCATGGTTCTTCTCCAGAATCCACCTCACCCAGAAAAAGTCCAGCTGCACTGTCCGCAACCTCGTTCACAGATGTGCTGGACTTACAGACTCTACCATAGTGACAGCGTTTTCCACAGTTATGACATTCAGCATTTTTTGCTGGGCATTGTGCTGCTGCGTGCGCGGGTGCTTTGCCACACTTGGAACATACTTTACTGTCATGTTTGGTCTGCTGAAACTTCAGAGACTTAAACTGTTTATGCTCTTTAGTTTTGAACTTGTTCAGCTTAGCTTTCCTAACTTGTACTGCATCCATAGCTGTTTTGCTAGCGATAACTTCGCCTCTCAGGTCAGTTTGCTGTCTCTTTATTTCTTCAGATTGTCTTGCCATAGTGATAGCTTTAGCTAGGGTAAGATCTTTGTCAAGCTGCATTCTTTCTGACAGAGACGAATCTTTAAGACCCACTACAAGCCTATCTCTCAAAAGATCATCATGAATAGCACCGTACTCACAGTTTTCTGCTAGTGCATAAAGAGCTGTAATAAATGTGTCCACGGGTTCTGATGGCTGTTGCACTCTCTTATTAAATTTTGCCCTCTCGTAAATCACATTCTTTCTTGGGACAAAATGTCTGTCGAAAGCTGTTTTGACTGCATCGTATTGCTGACGTTGCATGGCCGTTAGCTCGAGCCCCCTTAGCACATCGTCAGCCTCGTCTCCCATGCAATAAACCAGAGTATTGACTTGGTTTGCTTACGAAGAGCCATTCAGGTTACTTGCCAGTCTAAAACGCTCGAACCGTCTACTCCACCTTTCCCACTCTTGAGGCTTTGCAAAATCAAACGGCTCCGGTGGTTTGATGGTGAAGGTTGCCGCCGCCGCGGCTGCTCGCGCTGCTGAGGCTCCTCTCTTTTTTTCGTCCTCGCTCATAATCACTAGCCGGGCGCAAAACTGACTTCTTTCTCAAAGCACAGCCACTTCTGACACCATGTTGTGTTGTGTTGGGTTCTTTTACAAATAAAGACCGATGCTTTTGAGCGTTCACTGAGCTGCTTTATTAACAGGCTGCCCACCATAACATTGTCCCTCGCACTTCCTCTATATCTGCCCAACACCACTCCCCCCATACATGCCCGTGTTGCCCTCTAGTGGTAACATGTAATTTAGATTACACCACACACATATATATATATATAAACTAAATATGACCGCACGTTTTATACGTTTGCAGCGTCTGAAACTTCCGTCCGTCAAAAAAAATTAATTCGGATGGTTCGATTTTCTGCATTTTTCGCATCCGTAGCAAATATTTTGAGGGGTTTAGACAATTGAGAGCCACCAAATGACGAATATGAAAAACGAATACGACCGAAAGTTTCGGCCTCAGTCAGGGTGCAAGGACCTTAAACTTTTGAGGCTTGCGCAGCTTCTCGAGGACAAATCAAACAAATGAGCGCCGTTTTCTAAAGTCTAACGTTAGAGCGCAGCACACACAAACAAACTAAATTGACATACTGCAGTTAAATTTTAAAATGTGGTGTTTTTATATTTATAACATTTGAATACATTTCAGCAACATACATCACGACACACGACCTGACGACCAAGAGAGCTGACGATTGACCATCACTTAATTTGCCATCACCTCACGATTCAAAATGTGACAATGATTTCGACAGTTCAACAAACAAGTTAATAATATTAAGTTACTTACATTTTAGACGAAATAATGACTGTTTTGGTCTATTTTAGCAGCGAAAATAGATCCGATGAATCCAAACAAAGATCACAGCATAGCGCATCTCACAGCAACACTCAATCGTGTTTTGAATGATTCAGTGTTGTGAACCAATCCGTTGAGTCGAAGATTCAATGACCCATTCACAAACATCTGTCTCATTCTGTATGAATCGGCCGTTTGAACTTATCGTTTGAATGAACGACTCAATGACTCGCTTAATAAAACCGCTTATCTCCTGCACTGCGCTCCCTATCGACTACCAATCAAATTTGTTCAAAACTTTTTTTAAATCCGCCCAAACACATTTTAATTTTTATTCAGGAGTTATGTATACAAAACTATAACTTTTAATGACAGTAGTTTAGTGATAAAAAAAAACATTTAGAAAAAATGTTTTTTTTTCTTTTTATTTTCTCCCATCCTGTAGCCTACATTGAGTCGTTCATTCATTGTGGCTCGCGCTGCCACAAGAAACATCTTCACGTGGACGCGCGCTTGATCGGTTGTGGAGAAATCTCTATTCGTACTCTCTATACTCTATTCGTACCGGTGAAATCACAAAGTAAAATGCACTGATTAACATAATCGGTTTTAATGAGGGGGGGAGGGGGGGTATACGAGTGTGGGTTAGAACCCAGAATCTCTTGCACGCTAGTCTAAAATTCCACAACTGGACCATTCAAGCACTTACAAATAAAAGTCGGATTGAATATATCTAACGTTATTTCTTCACGTGAAGGTTCTTGTCACTAACACATATTAGATCTCATTAGACAACAAATTAAACACAATGTACTATTTTTAAATAGATTGCTGGACATTTGGTGTTGTATAGTCTACATCTGATTTATGATTTAGCATTGTATTAGAAACTCTGGTGGGAGGGGCATCAATGAGCGCTAGGGGGGGGCACGGCCCTCGAATGCCCCACCATAGCGCCGACCCTGATGTATCCTACTGATCAATTTAATCCTTACTTTAACCTCAACCCCTCATTTCCCCCAGTTTATTTTAAGTCTTGTGAGTTCTTCATCGTTATGCATTCTAGCACTCATTTTTAAAGTCTTTTGATAATCACAGAAATTGTTATGTGACTTTGGAGCAACTATTTTGATACCTTTCAGCTAAAAAACATTAGCTTCCTCCTTCATAGGCCCAGATCTGACACTGCGCTTAGCTTTTCATAGGGGCATTTGGGGCCGTATTCATAAAACATTTTATCTTACCACCAAGAGTTCTCCTAAATAACAGTCTTAAGACTTTCCTCTTAAAACCTATTCACAAAGCTGCTGAGGACCTACTTTTACTTAGGAATAGATGAGCTAAGAGTAAAGGCGTGGTTGACCACATTGCTATGGATGATGTAAACGCGCTTACAAACCATATACGCAGTGATTGTCTGATGGGGATGGGTCTCTGTCAGCGATTTAATCCAAGTAGAACGAGCGAGGTATCATGTTGCCATATTCAAATCAGGATTTTAAAATAAAAAAATAGTGCCATATTCATATAAAGGTTTTAAAATAAAAATATTGCCATGTTTTTCTATCTGTTTCACAGATAGGAGACATTTTGGCTGTTATTTTTGGTTTCTCCCAAATCGGCAAATTAAGTGCTACTTTTGGCCTTAAAATGTTTTGTGAATACGGTCCCTGATATCATAATCATTCACACTCTCAGTATAAGGACATTAGTATATAAAGACAGTGTACCAGTAGGCTATTCAGGACATATATTTCTCATAGTTTTAGAATTTCTCAATTTACGTTTTTATGAGCAAAAAAAAAAAAGTTTAGAAATAAGAGAAGGCAGGCAGGCTTGTGGTAGATTTTTATTATTGCAAACTAGACAAAAAAAATGTACATATGAACAGTATTTATAGTGTATAAAAGCTTTTGATATTGTAGCAGGGTGAGGCATTTAAGAACAGTTAGAGAACAATGCAATGGTGTTACTTATCACTGACACAGATCATACAGTTGGAGTCTATGTCTGTTAAATGTAGTCACAGACCATCTATTTTTTTTAACCATCTCGATTGATGATGCAACACCAGTTAGCATAAAATTCAAAAATGCAACACTGTTTTATAGTGCTAAAAAAAAAAAGTCAAATTGGTGAGTCCAAATTGTAAAACCAAAACTGGACAAAACTACAAAATTGTTTACCTGAAAGTTTCAATGGATAAATCTAAATTGCCTGAAACCATCAGCAAAGTTAATGGAGTGTAAGAATGAAAAATAACCATTTCTCCTTGCATGACTCGGTATGGAGCAGCATCAGTGTAAAGATCTGGAACAAGTAAATGCCTCCAAAATATATGCTAATATTAGAAATCTTTTAGTCACATTGGACTCCTCTCCCTGCCATTGTACATGCTTAAATAGAATTTAGCTACATCTAGCATTTGAGAAATATGATAACAGGATGCTATCTAATTTATTAATATTGGTATAGTTTTGATTAGGTTCCTAACTACCGGTCAATCAAGAACAAAGAAGATAATATTAGTGAGAATGACAAACTGTAGTGATAGATAAGTTAAAAGCTATTTTGGTTCTTCTTCCGCAGCTAATGCATACTGTATAATTATATCATAAATTCTGTTTATATATTTTCATATTTCTAGACCCACCCTTTATCCCATATCCAATAATCTCTACAAATTTTGGCTCAAACATAACATTTATTTTCCCAAATTGTTTACAGTCCTCGTTTAGAAGGAGGCACAAGGTGATCAGGAAGATCAGCAGGTAACTCGTGACCTTCCAGTTTAACCTTGATGAGGTGGTTAGCTAGGGCAAACTCCTCATCATCCAGGTACCCATCCTTATCCACATCAGCAAGCTTCCAGATTTTCCCTAGAACGTTGTTGGGCAGTTTGGATTTGACCATCTCTTTCTTGGCCATGGCACCAGAGACCTTCCCGTTGACAGGTGACAGGGTGTAGAAGATCTCGTCGTAAGTTGGCTTGTCTTTCGCCACTATCCACTCCAGCTCATCAATGCCTTCACTAGCACCCTCTCCATAGCCATGCCCGAAGGGTCCATTCATGGTGCCCTCAAAGGCACCACCCTGGACAGACTGGCTGGGCATTGCAGCCTCCTCCTGCCGAACAAGGGTCATGAGTTTGGCAATGTCGTTGACCAGCATGTCCTCTACTGCTTCCAGCAACTTGGGCTTCAATCCCTGAAACTTAGTGAAGTCCTGACCAGCAAGGACTTCCTAATGACAAGGACAACAAAGATGTAAAAAAGAAGAAGAAAAAAAAAAAAAGCACATAGAGGACTCATACAAAACACCTTAGAGGATGAGATTATATTTTTTGGAACTTTGGATCTAGTAATAAAATAAAACAAGGGGGTAAATTGTTGCAAAACTGTTTTTATTACTCCTAAAATCTTTGGCTAAAAAAAAATATATTACAAAATATTGGGACAGATGGGACCATTTCCATACCTGCATTTTACTGAGTTTAGGGAAATCACCAGGGGAGATCTGATGTTCTTTTTCAATCTTTGCGTAGATGTCACCCAGGTTAGCGATGAGTTCCTTTTTCTTATTCTCTTTCCCAAAAACATTTGGCATTTCTTTCTTCAAAGAACTGATGATGTAGGCTTGAACCTGGAGAGAAAACATTTAGTCATAACATATAATATTTAAAATAAATCTGTGTTATATTGATATTTGAGCAATTTTATATATGAGCAATTTGTCAATTTGAGAGACTTGAATGATATAAGAAAATGTATGATAATAATGAATACATACCAAGGCTGCATTTATTTGATCAAAAACAGTAATATTGTGATAAAGGCTATTAAAATAGAAAACAGTTATTTTTAAATTGTAATAATATATGTTAAATTAATATTGCAGTGGTGGCAAAAACTGTATTTTCAGAATCATTACTCCAGTCTTCAGTGTCACATGATCCGTCAGAAATCATTATGCTGATTTGGGGCTCAAGAAAAAAAATATATTATAAATCAATGTAACTTATGCTGATTAATATTTTTGTGGAAACAATTAATACATCTTTAAGATGTTTTGATGAAAATAACGTTCAAAAGAACAGAATTTATTTTAAATAGAAATATTGTGTAACATTATTATAAATGTATTTGTTTCATTTTTTATCATTTTAATGTGTCCTTGAATGGTAATGGATCATGGATCATGGTTCAAAGGGATCATCAAAAAAAACAGCAAAAACTTTTTTCAACTTTGATAATGAGAATGAGAAATGTTTCTTTAGTACCAAATCAGCATATACTGTACATGTGATACTGAAGACTGGAGTAATGGCTGCTGAAAATTCAGCTGTCATCACAGGAATAAATTACATTATATATAAAAAATATTTATATATTTAAAAGTAAACTGCTTTTGCAAAGATTTGTTTCACATTTTAAGTTATTGCAGTGCCACTCTTCCCAGTCTATCTATTCCCATATATATATATATATATATGACAGTGAACTTCAAATAAATCCTCACATAAACCCATAATAAATGTCATATTTACCTGTGCCCTTCCTGTCTAACAACAGAACACTATATAGAAATTAGCTAAGAAACAAGCTTAGCTTAGCATAATGAATGGAATCCTATGTTGTCAGGTAGCATGTCGGGAGTAAAAAAAAAAAAATTTACTTCTTGTGGCCTGCGTATTCACAACGAGTACAAATAGCAATTCAGATTAAGACTAGGTGATTTCCTTGGCAGATATTGATTTGGGACTATATTAGGGTGAATCACAGGCGAAGCACTGCTACTTAGGCGCAGTCATATCACGCAACACCTGAAATCCCCCAACTTCCATCAACATAGCTTTGTAAATACGCAGGCCACAGAAAGTAGTTTTACATTTTTTTACTCACGACATGCTATCTGACAACATAGGATTCCATTCATTATGCTAAGCTAGCATCGGCGCTGCCAAACTAAGACAATGCATGCACTGAGACAAAAATGCTTTTGCCCACCTATCTTAATGTAGGGGAGACGGTGAATAAGCCCCATTTCAAAAAACAGTGTTCCTTTAATGACAGAAAATTAGTGGCTACTGTCCCTTTAAGACCAGCCGCTGCTGACAGAGACATGGCTCTCACACGCGCCCCATTCTCTCACAACTCTTCACATTCATTGAAGACTTTATTTAACTCAAGACTGATCTTATGTTATGAGGATACTTGAAAAAAAAAAACTGACATTTTGGCATAATTGTGTTACTGTTCGTTCAAGCATTTGGATGAATAAGACCGGGATCATATAATGTAATGTAACCATATAATATAATTTAACGGATGCGGTGTTAATTACGTTAAATGTTTTAACGAGTTAAACTGTCTTCCAGCCACTTCTGGAATTTGCAATTTCCCATTTTTCTGGTCTAGTTTTCCTGTTATTCCTGCTGTACAAAATGCCTGCGTCACGCTAACGCACATATTTTGCGGCGGCAAATAAAAATGATTAAATTTATTTGAATATAGCCTTCATAATTATAGTATAACATTTTCTTTAAAACTATATATGTAAATTGTAATACCTGTAGGATTAAAATGTAATGCTTTTTAATGCTATTTAAGGCCTTAATTTTCGCAAAATCCATTTAATGACTTTTAATGCCCCACAGAAACCCTGATTACACACTAAAGAAAGTTCCAAATGTATAAAAGCAAAACAGGACCCCTTTAAAAAAAAAAGATATATAAAAAGGAAGACTCATAAAACTTGGATCACATCTTAGGTGGACAATTTATAAAGTGATCACATGAGGGCAGCACACACCAGGTTACTAAATCTAAACAAAAACAAAGAACTTTAAACCTAAAATGTTCCAAAAAGACACCTCTATATTATAACTAACAATAAAAGGTTTAATTTCTTACTTTGGCAAGACGTGCCCGTTTGATAAGGTCGTTCAGCTTGCGCAGCGCTGCATTACGTGGAAGTCCCTGGATGTCACGGAAAAGGTCTTGTTCCTCTGCCTCAAACAGTTTCCTGTTATCTGGAACCAGGAGAGGCTGAGCCCAGAAAGAACCAATGTACACTCGGATGACCTCTGGGGTGTTGACGATTTTACCGAGAGACCACATGAGGGCGCCATAGACCCTCATGAGCTGCTGGGTCCCGATCTGATCAGCTTTATTGAGCACCACCCGCATCTTGTCCTCGTGGTTTTTCAGAGCTCGGATCACCTCAGAAAACTCGTCTGAAATATCTAACTTGTGTGCATCAAAGAGAAGAATGATGCGGTCCACACGTTCAGCAAACCATTCGAGCACAGCAGCAAAGTCATAACCTGCAACAGAGATAAGGATATGACATTTTTAATGCAAGACCAGGCTTTTTAACAAACAAAAAAAAACAGTTAATCCACTTAATAAATAGTCATTCAGTTTATTTAATGCAAAGGGAGCTTGTTTGTTAATGTGAGCTTTTGTTTTAAAGCACAACCCAACACTTCTCTTTCCATCCAGATAAAGGGCAGTACATCAGTCAGCAGATATTTGACCCCTAGAACTTCCTGATCTTGCCCATATCACTCAACACAACAACACAAACAAGCAGAAATCCATTAACAGGTAAACTCACACGATACAAAATGTGTGAGTTTTGCTGTCAAAGGAAAGTCTTTACGTAATAGAACCCATCTCCTTTTATCCAGTCCTTTTATCTTGCGCTACACCGCTACTGGCTCATTAGGGTGGAGTACAGCTGCCCTTAAACATGAGGGGGAAAAAAAACAGATGAAGAGACGTCTGGTCAACTACAGCGAACTGACATCACGTCCACTCACGCTGGCAAACAGGAAAGAGAATAAAATGTCCCACAGAAACTCCTTCCTCTCCCCATGTTTGGTTATTTTCTTGTATGGTTAAAAGGATCACAGGGAACAATGGAAATCGGAGTCAAATATTTTGACAGTAGCCAAGGAGATGACGATGTGTCAAAACTAAATTTAAGATGCTGGGATATGAATCAAATTTGTGGTAATGGGAAAAATCTGTGTACTCCAAAATACCTCAGAGAAAGTCTTTTTTGCATTCACATTTTTCAACAAGGGTCAGCATTAATACCGCTAGACTCGAAAAATTTGGTGATCTATCCAAAAAGCTACTTATGAGATCTTGAGGGTTTAATCTTCAGATATCTCTACATGCCATAATACATGCTAAAGCTAAAGAAGTTCCAACCCAACTCTCCTGCTTACTGAGACAGAAGTTACCAATTTATGTTTGGATTGTGTAGAGTGTGTGGAAGACAGGAAAGACTGCGTCCCAGCTCACAACAGTTGTGTAAACGTCAGCAGGATGTGAAATCTGGGTCTGAATCCAACATGGGCGTGACTTCACGGATACAATACTCTGCTTTATTGACAGTTATCCATCACAATATTCATGGCAATACTAATGAAACAGATCGTTATGATATACAATGCAATACAATAAAATGCAAAGACAACAATAAAAAAAAAGCAAATGCACAATGCAAAAAAAAAAAAACTGTTAAGACCTTAATTGAATTTGTGTGTGTACCAGAAATGCAGTAATTTGGTACATTAAGTTAATAATGTGGTAAAAAATATATATATATGTTCTTTTTTCCAGCAGTTATGAATTTACTGTGGGTAGATTAGCAATACAAGAACGCTTTATGCATCTAAATCAGCATTCTTTCTGAATAGGATCCATTTTCTCCAGGACTTTACTTATTCTACATTCAGATAAGACACTGATAAGCTGGTTGTGGATACATATACACATAAATATGGCTGGTAAAGACTGTGACAGCAGAGGTAGCTCATATGGATGGAATTTTTACTCTGTTTTTCCCTAATGGTATGGCTTTTTCCAATACTTTGCTTGCTTTCCTTCTAATACTTTCCAAAAACATATCCTTGTGTAAACTATGGGATATCCTTGTTTATGTAAGAATACCATAGTAACTGTGTTTGTTCCTGCACTAAAATCTGTACAAGTTGGCACACAAAAGCTGCACTTAATAAAAAAAATTGAAATTAAAACATGCAAATAGCAAGAAAATGTTATCAAGACTTATTGAATTATCCTGTTGCTGATGCAGTTACGGTTACAAACAGTCACATCATTAAATGATTCATTCAATTCATGAACAAACAAAAGCAAATGAATGAACAACAAATGCACAAACGAATAAAATGACGACAGACTAAATGAATGGCCGATGAAACTATGCAGATAAGCAAATATAGCTGTTTTGAAAATAAATTACACCAGCTATCTATAAAGATGATGGTTTTGTGCATATTATGTACAGTGAATACAGGGCTGGGAGTCTGGGACTTAAAGTTTACAACCAACAAAAAGATCCAACCACCATATTTGGTTCATGCTGGTCTGAAGGTTGAACTTAATGTCCGTAAAGGAAAAAAAAATAAAACAATTTGGCTCAGTATAGATTACTGCCTCCACCCTGCTAAAATCTAATCCAGACATTGACCCACGATCTCTCTGCTTGAATAATAATAAATAAATAAAAATTACAAAAAACTCTATGAGATATTAAAGCATGCATAGATGTCATTTAACAAGCTCTCAGTAAAGGTTAACCCCTGGTTTTTGTACCTTGAGACCCTGGAAACAATAGGCTACATAATATCTAATGCAAATGTCAATAAATAACTGGTAGGTTTTAGTGTTTAGTAATGGGAGCCCTTGTCCTGCAGCATCTCTGCAATAAGGTTTGCTCATAACATTTTAAGCAGCAGCTGTTTCTGAAGCAGTTGTGAATGTTGCTTAACAGGTGTCAACTGGAATGCTGATTCAGACAAGATGAATAGCTAAACTATAAAACGTTTAGGATCGTGGTGGCTATGTTGCTTTTGACTGCTTGTTTTTATTATCAGTATTGTCTATTTCCTTACAGCTCTGGCATGGACATTTTCTATAATTTAAATTTAATTAATAATTAAAAAAAAAACAGCCCTCAAAATTCTCTCTTTGTGAGACTGCCATACATTTGACAGTAGACTGCAGACTCGCCAGGATAACTGCACTGGTGGTGCCATAATATCAGAGGGGAGAAAGGTTGGAGAATACATAAAAGGTCAGTAAGATTGCTTTAATGTTTTTGAAAGAAGTCTCATGTTCACCAAGGCTGCATTTGATCAAAAATACAGTAAAACAATAATATTGTGAAATATATTAAAAGAGATAACATACTTTTTTTATTGTAAGATTTTTAAAATGTAATTTATTCCTGTGATGGTAAAGTGGAATTTTTAGCATTATTACTCTATCAACTATTAATCCAACACACATCTTGTATTTGACAGATAAAAAGTTTTTGAACCCACTGATTAACCATGTTACATACCATTCAGTCTTTGAAAACTGAATTAAACAATTTCATAGTAATATGCTATTATATTATATCAGCACCATACAAGTGAGAATTATGGGAGGGGGCCTGAAAAAGTTGTGAGCATTCATCTGTGCATGGAAGGAAATGATCCTTTTCCAGTACCAGCATGTAAATGTGGCACCTCCACAAATTCCTGGAAAGCAGGGAGAGGAAGAATGGAGAAATCTGCTGTAATGATCTACATAAACAATAGCACATTCTCAGGGGATCAGTTTATCCAAGCTGGAAATAAGTCATTAGAATTATCATTTATGTACACTCTTCATAATAAAAGGCATTGATTTACACAGAAGATGACAACATGGAATT
This sequence comes from Meda fulgida, assembly GCA_030578275.1. NCBI lineage: Eukaryota > Metazoa > Chordata > Actinopteri > Cypriniformes > Leuciscidae > Meda > Meda fulgida. The sequence continues at coordinate 12,510,605 of CM060625.1, read as the reverse complement.
GTGATAAAAGGCATAATGCTTGCCCTGAAAACTGCGCAGCCACTAAATCTAGCCCACTGACATGAGATGTTTATCAGTCTCAACAGATGTGATTTCAGGAGAGAGAGAGAGAAAAAAAGTGCAGTTTAATAAGTATTTTGAGTAAAGCATTATGGGATGCTATCAGTGATAAAAATTGACACGCAGCAAAGTCTACTAAGCATTGGAGAATTAATGTGGGCACTGTGTACAGTAAACAGGAGAGGTACTAGAATAGAGCCCTGTGGAACACTATACAGTTTAAGACAAGGACACAGAGCAACATTTAGGAAATAAACCAAATGAATAAAGTGCACACAAAGGGATCACAATGGAATTTGATATATATATGCCAAGTTTAAAATAAAAAGGCTAAAAATTAAAATTTATATTTTCACTTATTTAAAAATAAAATGTATATTTCAAATAACAATTCTGTTTTCCACAATCACAAACACTAATTGATATAATTAGGTCTGCACGATGTATCGTTTTAGCATTGATATCATGTTCGGATCCGCAATAGTCACATAGCAGCATGTGCAATGTAATATAGGGTTCGTTGTTGATCCGTACGGGCCAGCTACCCACCGGTTCAGATTGCATGTGATTCGCAGATTAATTGCAAAGTTTAACTATCATAGAATGAATTTATCAGTTTAAACATCAAGAGCACGGTTTTGTGCACGCACACAGAGCCATGCAGCAGACAACACGTGAAGTTTGTAAACACCGAATTCCCTTCCCTTTCTTATTGATTTGTGCTTGAACGGAAATGTGCACAGAACATCAAGTCAAATGTCCAAAACGAGACGATGAAGTTTCTCAAACGCAGTCAGTGGCCATTACCGGTATTGGATTTGTGCATTCGTCTTAGTGACCGAAGTCTAATATACCCGCAACTGTTTGTCACACCAAATGAATCAAACAACAGAGAAAATCCCTTTTGTAGCTTTAACAAAGTATTTATAAAGTGAAGACTATACAGTGTTATTTTACATTTGATTATTCAATGTCTGTAGGCCTACTGTTAGTTTACCTTATTCTGTCTTTGTTATATTGTATTCATCTATGCTAGTAATTTGTTTATTATTTTCTACCAATTTACCCTAATCATCCTAGAATAATTAATTCTTTACAAATATATCAAATAATCAGGTAAAATTGTTTTCATATATAATTATATTATTATTTTTTTTATATATATATATATATGTATCAATGTATGGGAAAAAACAGATATTGCGATCATTTGTTTTTCTGCTATATATAAATAATTTTGAAGTGCCTTGTCGTTAACTGCTTATAAAGTCTAACTGCGGTCAGGGGGAAGGAGGATGGATGTGAAGTCAGCAGACTTCAGAAGATTATTAACTGGTCTAAGAATGAGCAGGACATTTTTTGGGTTTAAGGTTGAAAGTTAAACCATGGCATACTATCAGAACTATTATAAGCCATCCTTACTGATCTATTCTTCTATAAAGTCAGCACAGGAGTTCAGAACCACAATATGGAGAATGAATTGTTGTGAAGAATGAAGTGGGAGGAAATAAGTTTTTTATTTTTATTAAACGCGCACAGAGAAAAGGACTGAATTAAAATACCAAGCACACTCATCCTCTTCCAAAGAACAGCATGACTGTGGCTAGATGTCCAAATAGTTGTCATTCCTGAATATCCATGTTTTTCAGATCAGTTACAAAACTCATCATTCCATTATTCTCAGACAGGCCCAGATTTCCTCCAAAACTTATTGCTGTTAGGGTATTGTATTCACACATGACATCCACTTGACCTCAGACTGTAACTGGCTACAAGCCACACTACGATCTATGACAAGGCAATGACTAGAACTTTACGTGTGAATTATTGTCCGTTTTGTTGTCAATTCTTCCAATGTAGGACTTGAATACCTATATCATCCTAGTCCAACACAGTCAAAATACTAACACTTTCCATGTGTAGATAATGACACTACCAGGGCTTTCCTTGTGAATTTCCCTCCACTAGCATTCAATTACTGTAACATCAGTAAAGAGGAAGCTTTGAACACAATAGAGACAATCTTTAAATAAATGCATTTTGTGAAGATACAGATCACAAGCTCTGTGAATAGCTTTCAGGAGAAAATAAAACTGTTATAACAAACAGTACAATTAACATAACGCTGCGTCCCAATTCAGAGGCTGCGTCCTGAATTTTCAGATTACACTTTAAACCATTTACGTAAGTTAACACCCAATACTTGAACAATGTAATGAATGTAGGCTAGTGTATTTTTTTAGAACATGGACCATGGTGAATATATTTACACAGATTTTCGACCCTATTTGAAAATAAAAACCAGTTGAATATCGCTCAAAGCATCACACTGCCTCTGTCGGCTTGCCTTCTTCCCATAGTGCATCCTGGTGCAAAGTGTTCCCCAGGTAAGCGACGCACACACACCATTCACGCGATGTACGCTTGCCCATTTTTCCTGCTTCTAACACATCAACTTTGAGGACAAAATGTCCACTTGCTGCCTAATATCTCCGAATATATAATTTTTTATTAACATTCATAACCAAACAATTTCAAATGATTGATTTCATTTGATAAAATGTTTCAAAGATGTAATTTAACATATCAAACATAAGTACTAATGGACATCTCAAAATCCTTAATTTTATTCAAAATCTCCTCATTTCATGGCAATCTAATACAATAGAATCTTTGTGGTGACTATGAGGTGAGCCTTCGCTGTTTCCAGTCTCCGGAGTCTGAATTCTCTCAGTCATCATGCCTTCACCATCATCACTATCAATCTTTATGGCTCTCATTCTGCCTCAGAGAGAGGAAGAGCAAAGGACAGAAAAGAGAAAGTAACCCTGGCCTCTGATGGATAGCTGTTACCTCTCTTGCTCCTTTTAATTAGCCTAAGACCTTGTGACTAAAACCATGTGTGAAAATCACTGGGGTAAGTTCAGAGTGCAGCACATGGGATGCATACTATGATCACATTCAAGCTTATTCAACCAGCCTGGAAATACTTTTCCCATACACAAATTATGTCTTTACATCTGCCCTGGCACGGCCAAGCTCGGGTTGGGGTGGGGGGTTTGCTTATCAGAGACCATAGGGTGCAGCCCATTTGAAAGTAAACCTAAATAACGTGAGATAAAGCTGTACGGTGTGGAATGCAAGAGTGTTCATGAACACCTGGTTATTGTCATCCACTCATGTCTGTACTCTCTCATGGACCTCACAGGCAATTCTCCTATAACTCTATCCAATATGATACCACCACCAGATCACCCACTTATACAAAAACATAGTGTCTCCCATTGTACAATGATCCATACCATAGTAGTAAATTATTATCATAATCATGTACCATGGTATTTAATATGGTACACCAAGATACTCAAAGAATACCATGGTAAACGTGTCCAAAAAACATATTACCATGGTTTGGTGGTATCTTAAAATCTTTTTTTTTTAAATAGCAGAACCATAAAAAAAGTCCAAAATAGTGTTATTTCAGTATTATGTATAAACAAACATGATGTTAGCGTTGTTTCATTTTAAACACAGTTGGGATGTGCCCAGGAAGCCATATCTTATTCAGAGAGGCATGGATAATGAATAACGTATTCTACAGAGCTCCTAAAGGGACATGGTGATGAAAAACAAAATGATACAGGAGGAGAAATTATAGTTTAATGCTTTTGCGCCAAACATTTGCGTTACCCTAAAAAGGTGTTACCTTTTGCAAGCCTTACCTTTTCCCCCTCATCTCCTGTATTTTTTCATCACAATGTCCCTTTAGGGGTGCCTAAAGAATGTGTTATTCCATTATCAGTTTCTTTCCGAACAATTCAGAAATTCGGCTTTTGGTATTCGGCTTCAGACACATCCTTAGTCTGTAGGTATACGTTAAAAAAAACCTTGGTACCATTTTACCATGCCCACAAAATATGTTATAAACCTATCCAATTATTTGTGCGTGTACTCTTGTCTGTCTGGTGCCGACAGCAGGAAAGCCATCCTGATGTACATCTACTCAAACACATACATTATACATGCTCAATAACACAACTGAATCTTTGAACATGGATGCATTCACGCAGTCCACTCATTTGTACGTCCTTACCACGCCCTTTCTGTTCCGTGGTAATGTCTGTTTCCTGGCCTGAGCTGTCGCCCCTCTTTGTCAGACTGTTCTGATCTGTAGATACTCACCCTGTGATCACATTTACATGGTCTTCAGGGAAAGCCAAGGAGAGGCCCGCACGCACACACGCGCCACGGCAGATAGACAAGCACAGGAAGAGTCTCAACGTGACACCGGTTACCACCACACACAATGCTCTCTTAGACTTTTCTTGAATAAACAACATACTCCATTGTCATTTCTGAGCCTGTAACGGGCCCAGGCTAGTCAGTTATACTTCTAGGGAAGCAAAAAAAAAAAATCCTGTACCTTATCTCCTGTGCTGCTTAAGGGCAATTAACCATCAAACACACTGCCTAAGGGCTATTTAAACATTTTAGACATTTTTGAATCATTTCTGTTTTCAGTGAGGGCTTAGAAAATCCATTGTTCTTGCCAAATCATAGACCTAGTATTTGATGGGAAAGGACAGTCCACATTGTCACTATAGAATAATTAGGTTTTCAACTTCCCTTCCTTCCTACAGGGAAAAAAAACCTTTGGAAGAAGAGTGGGTTTGTTGTGCTGTAATGTAAACAGGAGAACTAAAAATACTTCCCTCTTAACACTCCCATAATGCAGAAGCTAACAAAATTAACCTCTCTTCCTTTGCTTGGGACATATGTTACACACTCACAGCTGTCTATGCAAATGGAACTTGTAATAATAGGACAAAGAGTATGAAGTTGTGGTAACTCTGGGAAGGAAAGTCAGGGGATGGTAAAAGGGAAGACGACAATTATAGAAAGAGGAAATAAAATAAGAACACATACCTCTGCTGATCCGCTGTTTCTCTCCGGACAAAATTCCAGGAGTGTCTATGATGCTGATGCTGTCCAGCACTGCATTTGGCATCTGAGCACATATAAACCTGAGAGAAGAGGATCAAGCTTTAAAAAAAAAAAAAGGATAGATACTTGAAACAATCAGACATTTCACCATTGGGCCTAGTGGTCTTGCAGTAATGTTTTTAGTGCAACATGACTGATTGGAAGGAATTCCCTTCTCGTTCTCTCTCGCAAAATCTTATCATTCCAACTCTTACCTCAGCTTGTCCATTACCATATGTTTGCAGCTTATCTTTCTGTGCGTTCTTCATTTATGTGCCAACCCATATGCTTTTATTTCCATGTCGTTAACATACCAGCACATTTTAGTCATACAAAAACAATCTTCAACCTCAAACCCCCTACCACTGTGTTTCCCCTTTTTGTAGTTACTCATTCCCACCCCTTTATTTTTCCAGAAAGAGTGCCATCACTTATTTTCTACATGCGGGTACCTTCACTCCTGCCAATCACATCCCATATTTCCTTTCTGCATACATTCCACTCATTACTGGACTTACTGCCAGATGAGAAAGACAGTTTGTGTTATTATGGCTGATGTAAATCAAAGTAAGCAGGGCCAGAACAAAAACATGTTTTGTTCCATATATCCAGAAATCCAAAATGTACTTTTATTTTCGAGAATTGAACAATAAATAATTTAGAGTTAATTGATAACATCTAAACACTACTAGTCTGTTTTTGAAGTCCAGCTTCAGAGGTTTAGCAAACATCCTGCAGAAGTAAAAATTTATTTCCTGAATGATGCAACTTAATATACTACCATTCAAAAGTTTGAGGTCAGTAAGATTTGTTTTTAAAGAACTTAACACTTATTATTATTCAGCAACGATGCAATTGAATACATTGATCAAAAGTAACTGTAAAGACATTTATAATGCTTTCTATTTCAAATAAATCTTTCTATTAGTCAAAGAATCCTGAAAAAAGTATCACAGTAAGTTTTGTTTAGTTTAGACTCCGTTTAGACTTTAGACTAAGGCTCGTTCTGCTGCCAGATGGGTATTTTAAAACTAAGACAAGCAGAAGGTGCAGGCTGACACCAAACTATACAGACTTAGCAAAGCCATGGACACACCAAGCCAACGATCGGCCATCGGGCAATGTCAAGCCGTTTTAGTTTTTTTGGTGTGTTTCGCACCGTTGGCTCTAGTCGGACGCCATCAGTTTTTTAGGGCCGATTCAGCATGTAGAATTGGTGTCAGGCCGTCGGTGAGAGAGAGAACTCTGATTGGCTGTTCAGCTTAGTGAATGCATGAATAAAACAGCAAGCAAAGTTGCCAAAACAGTCCAGATGTTCTAATTTTATGTCATTTTACATGAGTGTTCCTAGGCGAATATTTTAATATTAACATGAGCTGAGTGGAATAAAGAAAGTGATCAGCAGAATTGATATTCAAAACGGTAAGCAAGAGCTGCTTTGGTTCCAGTATGTGTATCTGCCGGGTCAGTTTCCCTTTTTGAATGACGAATATAGATGAATATTTCTGCAGAATTAGACTGTTGTCTCATTAACACGCAGGCGCAGAACACGCATGCTAGTTGACAGTTGGCTGTAGTTCTCTTGGTGTGTTCAAGTGCAGCTTTTTTCCCCTGATGCAGGTGAATCGAGGCGACAACACAGTTGGCTTTCATCAGCGCTAGTTCTTTGGTGTCGGTTAGGTGTCTCCCGACTCCCTACCCTTACTGTGAGAGTAAAACACTGTCTATACACTTCTAGTAAGAAAGTATGGACTGCATATGAACAAACTAATTAGCCTGTGTTGTTAAATAATATGTCCTCTTTTAAAGTTCCAGCTGCTTCCAGGACTTCTTAAAGTCCCAAAAACACCACATACAAAAAAAATCATTGTATTGCTTTTTTTTTTTATTTAATGACTCCTCGGTGTGCAAAAATTTCAGAAACCAAGCTGGCAAACACATAAATAGTAATGGCTGCACAAATATGCACATCAGAAGAAAAACCCGTTTAGTAAGATAGACAGCATTAACAGAGCATGTTTCGATGCATAACACCAAAGAGTAAACAGCAACCAACATTAATCTTCACCCTAGTAGAGGTTAAAACACCATATAGGGCTTTAGACGTGCATACATTTGCTCTTGGTAACACTGTTTGACAAACACTACAGCGGTGAGAATCTGCAATCAGCTATATGGTTCAATACAGGCCAGAGCCTAGGGAAAATGATGAATGCAGCTGCACAGGAGGGGAAAGTGCATGCATACTCAAGTTACACATGAGTAGTAGGGAGAGTGGGGACAACAGCACAAAGGCGGAGCATCCATGTTTAACTGAACTACTGGAACAAGGTTAATATGTACTAAAAATCTACAGCAGGGGTAGTCACAAGCAGTGTTGGGAACGTTACTTTAAAAAAGTAATTAGTTATAGTTACTCACTACTTGTTCCAAAACGTAACTGAGTTAGTAACTGACTTACTCAATAATAAAAGTAACTTGTTACAAGGGAAAGTAACTATTTGCATTACTGTTAAAAAAGACAGTTTGTAGCAGTTTTCACAAGTCAGTTGAACTTAGTAGAACAGAAGTAGTGCTTATATTGCACCTTGAAAATCCCAACTTTTCATTGGATATCTATTGACTCGCCATCTCTGCTGCTTCATCGAATCTCTGTTTAGCTGTTGTGTGTGTGTGTGTGTGTGTGGCGCTTGTGCTGGCATGTGTGTAAAAACACTGGATCTGATTGGCTACCAGGAAACATGACTCTGCCTTAGCCAATCATAATCGCTTACCTCGTCATTAACCCACCTCCTCACTAGCTGTGTGAGCCACGGGGTGCGTTCGGATTACAGTTTATTCAATCAATAGCCTACACACTAACCTTTACTGTCTATAATAGTAACGCACATAGGCGTCGATTTCGGTGGGTACACGTCCCCACCAGATTTCGTCATGAGTCATGTTGTACCCACCACTTTTTGAAACATTGAGGCACGGATGTTAATACAAATAAATAAAACATCTCCAGTTAGGACAGCATTCATTTAGTTCGCTATTAAATAAGAGATCTAGCGCTAAAATGTGTTGTTTTTTAAATCAAGCTGAGCGCTCGTTCCCGCTGCTATCAGTTGCAAGGATAGTTGTTCTCTTGTGGCTCGCGCTGTCGTGCACAATCTTCACTCGGACGCGCGCTTCAATCTATCGCCGTTGTGGAGACTTCGTTCCGGTGAAATCACAAAATAAAATGCACACAAACGTGTCCCTGCTGAACATATTCAGTTTTGATGAGAGAGAGAAAAAAAACAATTATAGAAGTGCGGATTCGAACCCGTAATCTCTGACATGCTTGGCATATGTTCTACCACTAGCCCACTTATAAAGTCAAATAACATTCGCGGATCGATGTAGCCTATTTATTTACTGGTTGAGCAGAGAGGCTGCACGGTTTGACAACTTTGTATCAGCATTTCTGAAAATGCACGTCCGAATGCATCTCTGTCCCCAGCACATTTCAAACCAAACTGACGCCCGTGGTAACGCACCACATTTAACGTTCAGTAACGTTAACGCCGTTGTAACGACGGGAAAAGTAATTAGTTAGATTACCCCGTTACTGAAAAAATAACGTCGTTACCTAACGCCGTTCTTTTAAACGCCGTTATTCCCAACACTGGTCACAAGGCACACACACACCCTTGATACCTCGCCAGTGACCTTCAAGCTACCTTTTAACCTCTTCGACAAGGTCAGAGTGCAAAATACTGGGAGGGAAAATTCAATATGCCTGATAAGCAATAATCAGCATAATATAAAGGAAGATGGGGTCATATATTTGCAAACGGCGGACACTTTTGCTAGTGAACACTGAAATTGCTGAGTCAGTTCCTCAGATTATCTGTGCAGTGCCTTAGCTGAATCAGTTCTTTTTAACCTATTGCCAACCTATTTATAAAAAAAAATTATAAAAAAAAAAACAAACAAGTGTCAAAAAACTACAATCACACATTTAACATATGGGGCAGCACCTACAGAAAAGTCTCTGATCAATTCATGACCACACTGAGTTTCTCAAAAAAATCTGATTTGACCTTAAAACAACACACACTGTCAAGGAGAGTTCAGGGAGGGAGGAGGGCTGAAATCTTTAACTATTCCCCTCCCATTCATGATTGACTAGTCAACCTACTTATTGCACAAATTGAAAGCATTCCAAGATTTTCTTTAAAAGGACATTTTCGTAGAATAAAAGCATTTTGCCAGCCCAGGCCTGTTGGGGTGTAAATATGATCCGTGCATAATTTGATCCCTCTAATTCAAGCATTGACCAGCATGGGGTTGTGGTGAAGTCCTCATATCTGCAACAAGCACAAGTCAAAGGAAAAGTGTAGTACTAGTCCTTGAGAGAGGACACACCCATCTCTGCTCATGTGACATATGTAACATGTTGAAAAGACAACTGTGAGTTGAACTGATACTCCATTACAAACGCCAACTCATTTCTTTTTATGTCATTCCTTATGGAGGGCCCCACTCCTCAAGAGAGTGTTAAAAAGACCTTTAAAGGCCTCTGCAGCTGTCAAAACCAGGGCCAGCTGACGTTCCTCTCTGAAGAGGGAACCAAAGACTAACGAGCAAGAAGTTTTATGCACACAAAATGTGTATTAATATCTTCAATAATTATTGAAACAATGAAAAATCAAAAGTTTTGCTGGTATAAAGGTTTAAAGTAGAGTTCAGGTAAAGCTTTAATGTCAGGTACAATAGCCTGAAGACTTTCTCTGGTTGTGACAACTATATCTACAAGTAATAAAGGTTTGTGAGGATTACAATAAAGCAAATAACATCAGTCTTCATAAACTGTCAGACATACATATTTGTATGTCTGACATATAACCAACTGCAAAAGACACATGATTATTGTAAACACTGCACTTTTTCGGAATGTGTTTATTTTTAAAAAAGGTTGTTTGAAAATGTAATGAATGAAGATCTCACCTGTTCAGAAAGGCGTTTCCAAAGGCGTTGAGTTTTCTGAAGGGTTTCTTGGGGTCAACCACTAAAGCATTGCCCGGGATCAGACCCTCCTGTTCCCCGTACATTACAGCTATGAATGAATCGGTGGTCGGTTCAGGGCCTATGCGCATCCCGGGGAAATCCTGCTCCATGAGATGACGGATAAAAGTGGTTTTCCCTGTGGAGTACTGGCCCACTAAAAGTACCATGGGCTTGTTATCGAAATCAGCATCTTCCAGAGCCGGAGAGTGGAAGTCGTGAAAGCGGTACGTGTCTTCTAATGGAAATAATTTGGTCCGGTAGAGTCGCTTCAACCCATCAGAAACAGTCTGAAACAGTTCGGGGTCCTTTTTCTTCCCGTCCTTGTTCGCCCAGCTGAACATGTTGCAAAATGTGTAAAATAAACTTGTGTAAAATAAACTACAAATTATTTGCTGATTTCTAGGCAGTTTAATCCAGCGGTTCGAATGAATTAAAGGTCCAATGTCAGGTACAGTGGACTGCCGACGTGGTGGGTTGGTCCTGTCAGCTGTTCAACTAACTGTTGTCTTTTTATGCATTAATTTATATTTTTGCTAACTTTGACTTTTTTTCTTAAATCAAACTGAGGTTAGTTTACTCCCGTCAGTTGCTACCTGACTTGCAGCCAGGAGATCGTTTTCTTTTATAGCCGCTGGAGTTGCTAACTTGCTCCCACGCCACAGCCCGAGCACTCTGCGCGTGACAGTGAAAGCTCGCGGCCCCCAACTACATTTTTAATACATTATTATGGACCGGAACTCAAGGGAACTTCCAAAATAAAAGCCCCTCCCCCTTACCATCTCTCCAAATTGGGGTTTTGTGAAACACAGCTGACGTTCTTTTTTTTCTACCACATAAAGTTTTTAATTAATTAATTAGTGAAAGAAAGAAAGAAAGAAAGAAAGAAAGAAAGAAAGAAAGAAAGAAAGAAAGAAAGAAAGAAAGAAAGAAAGAAAGAAAGAAAGAAAGAAAGAAAGAATAATTTAGAGGCCATAAATTACTGCATCGAAATTTATTCCACAACATATATAATATAGGCTTATATAATATAATATTATATATTATAATATATTATAATATAATATAATATAATATAATATAATAAAGCCATTTTCACAGGTTAAATCAATTCCATCTGTTCATGTCCAAAATATTGTATGAATGAACCTCCTATGAAAATCTTGGGAAGGACAGTAATATTCCTGTTTCCGTGGGATGGGGGTTTTCTTTTGAGCATGTAACTGGCTGACTGCTATATTTGTGACCGCCTCTTGTGAGTTGGCTCATGTGGCTCAGCTATTGTATCAGAGAGTGAAAATGAAAGAATTCTTTCTCGAGTTCTCTAGAGTTCTCATGTGGTTTGCAGGAAAGTTTCCAGAGCTTTATGTTCTGCGAGTGTCAGAATGTGATGCAGACAAACAAACCCATTGTTTATTTATTTTATTATTTATTTTTAAATCAATAATCGATTAATATTGTTTTATCTGCCATGTTATTCAGCCTAGAGGCAATTTACTGGCTGTGAGCTTAATTATAGTCTTAGAGCTATTCCTATAGACTCCCCTGCAAGACCTTTCAGGGGGGAAACTCGGGGCAAAACAAAACTGAAAGTGAAAGAAGTCTGAAATTTACTGGAAATTGGCTTCAGATTCAGGTTGTTTGTGAGTGAAGTGGAATATTTTGTCAGTGATTAGGCTTTCTTTTCAATGGCTTATGTGTGACTAAAGGACTGTTGACACCAAGGATAATAAGTAGGCCTAATGAGAACGATAAATGTAAAGTTTTAATAATCGTTCTAATTCTATAAAAAAGGGAAAGTCCACACCACAACTATAATGATAACGACACACTTTTAGAACGATTTTTTTTTAGCCAATAGGAATCCAGCTTGATTATTTAAAACGGTAGATGACAAAAACTGCAGCTTGCAATTATAATAAACTCAGGGTGCATCTCAATCAGCTCCCTAGTTCAGTAGTCAGAGCACTGATCAGGGAGACAGCCATTTTAAGGGTGGTCTCAATAACAAAATCCTTCCAACATTCACTCGCTAAATAGTCCCACAATGCATCGTGAAAACCAGGGGACGGAAGTTCTAAAGCAAGCCATGAAACATAAATCACGTGAGCCAACTCACTACACTAATGACATGCGATAGATGTTTTTTAAAATACAAACGATTATTTAAGTATATTTTAGCATAAACATACATCGCTAGATAGGTAATGAAATCTAGCAAACATTTATAATTTATTTGGCTGAAATTTTGCACATAATAAGCCAGAGGTGTAAATTCCAGGGGTCAGAAAGTAAAAGTCCTGCGATATATTTATTCCACCCATGAACTCAGCCAGCTGATTTCACTAATTAGTTCTATCTCCTGACTGAAAAACTGTGCTAATTAGCAAATCCAGGTGATTGGAACAAAATACTGAGAAGGAATTTTACTTTCTGAACCTGGACTTGACACCTCTGTAATAAGCACAGTGTTTATCATATACTTTAAATGATATTAAAACATAATGTCAGAAAGATACCATTCTGCTGTTGTTCATATGAGTGATGTTGTACAATTAGGAGTCAGGTCGGCGGAAATACGGCATGTTCCCTTTTTGATTTATAAGATCCTGTTCTTGGAAAACTCAGTGTCCCAATGTAGTGAACCAAGGTTCTCAGGCCTACTGTCTGACCATGGGAAGGCAGGGAGCTATTGGAGCTGATTGAGACGCACACGAATGTTATCATGCATTGGTATGGATGCTAATGTAGTTATCGTTATAATTATCTTTATTGTTACAAGTCATGACACGTTGATTTTAGAAAACTTTGTAAAAAATGTTAAACGAAATGTATGCAAAGAATGTAACAAAAAAAACAATACAAATAAGTAGACTATATGTTGAAAACAGTGTGAAAACCTGTAAAAGATACATTTATTTAAAGTTAAAAAGTAATTTTATTTTAAATGTTCAAATATAATGAAATACAGTTGAATAACTCAAATAAATTTACAAAAAATACATTTCCAAATTAACAATTACATGAAGGTTTTTACATTTATTCAGCCCAACAATTATACATAACATTTATACAGTGTCTTGCATTCTCTGTGCAAACCAGTGTGTGTTTAGTAGGATAAACAGGACAGTGGCCTACAGAACTGACAGGCAGCTGGACTGCAAACACTGGCTGTCAATTCATAGGTCATCACCCTGTGTCCTAGACCCTGGGTTAAACATGCTTTCTTCTAGTATAGATGTACATTCACAGCCAAGTAGGCATTGCATTAAATAAGAATAAAAACATTAGAACTTTATATTCTTTGTTCACTTCAAAGGAGCAGTAATGTAGAAATAAGGCAGTTAAAGGTGACTATCTGCACGCAACAGCAGCTCCACTGGAAGACACAAACCTTCCACATGGAGTTGCTGTTACAACCAGTCAGCACCGAATCTTTGGAGTGCGCCGCTTTTGGACAGCGGAAGGAAGTGCACTTATTCCTTATTCTCACGAAAACTTCTCCCCATACAGGGTAGTTTTATAGATAGATAGTAGACGAAAGTGTGGTTCCACCTGAAATGAAAGCATAGAAGACAGAGTTAGATCAGGATTCAGACAAAGGCTAATGACTGCCATTAAGAACATGTGAGAGTTCCTCTGTTGGCTCATGACTTTGACCTCTTGTTTCTTTCTCATCTTTATGACATGCCATAGACTCCATTATTGGCCAACAGCATGTCCAAAGTGCTAAGACTGATCTTGATAACAGCAATTTTATGACAGCAGTCAACATAAGAGTACTCTGCAGAATGTGTGTGTGATCTGAGAGAAATAAGGGTGTGTCGCTCAATAATTAATTAATTTTGTACATATCACTTCCTTTTAGTCATGAGTTACCCATCCCACATTCTCTTTCATGTTCTTTATCTCTTCTTGATTTCTTCGTTTATATCATATTTTAGACTTTGCCGTACTGTAAACCTCCCTGCTCTTTGCTACCTTTGGAAAAACAGCATAATAAAGTAATTAAAGCGGGCACACATCGCATGAGTCAGTCTGTTATCTGCCCCTGTTATCATCTTGTGAATCCACCATTTTCTTTCTCATCCCTGAGCCGTATCCAACATTTGTGTTTAGTGAGAGAAAATCAATGGCATGAACTCATGAAAGTGGTTCATTTTTATCACAATTCCCAATTGCCGTGCTTGATATTGGAGTGAGCATGTGTTTCATCAAATCTACTTTGTAGAAAAGAAAATAATTGTGGAAAAGATTTGACATTGAATATTAGATTGTTGTATAAAAATTGAATACAAAACCTAAAACTGCCATTTATTTGCATCTGAACATCAGTACCAGGCAGTTTGCTTCATGTATTGAAGATCATTTAAAAGAAACTTACTCTAAACCCTTTTTGATTTATAAGATCCTGTTCGTGGAAAATAATGTTTCAAATGCTTGAGGGCCGAGCAAAAGCCTTTTGCATTCTTTTCTTATCCCCCTTTCTTATCCTTATTACCTGTACTTTGTTAGACAATGCAAGTATATTTACATTAGTAAAATCAATCTAGCCTTTCACAAACAAACATTAACATTACATTTTCCTATGTGAATCAGCATAATTGCAGAGACGAGGCATGAGTTTTGCACTAGATGTTTTTTTTTAAATGCATATATATATATTTTTTTTAAAAGTTAAACCACTTATAAATTCCATGTTCTATGCACATATGTACCCACAACTTAATTTTCTTTAAAGAGTTACTTACCTTCACAGTTCTTCCTCATGGGAGTCCAGGACGCATCAGATTTTTTTTTTTTTTTTTTTTTTTAATTAGAAAAAATGCAAACAAAAGAACAAAAGAAAAGTTTGTATAAATATAGAGATTAAAGAACTTACAGAAGCAAAGTAAAAATATGTCTACAAAAATTTGAAAAGGAACTGAAAACAATAGCACACAATAGTTGTGACAGCACAACGAGAGAGTCAGCTAGTGAGAAGGGTGCGTCGGTCAGCAGTGCTATGTCAGGCCAGAGAGAGGCCAGTTTAAAAGTGATTTGGAGTTGAAGCTTAGTTAATAATTACACTCCTCGTCAATATTTAACATCTTTTTGGCCCTGCCCCTCATATTTAACATCCTGGACTCTTATGGACTTACACACAGGCTACCTCAGGACCCTATTTTGTAACGTTTTAGGTACATTGATATTTTTAAAACAGTTCAGACCAACACATTTTATTAAAATTGTCAAAACAAATGTTGTGGGCCAAAGACATCCAAATCAGAAGTCTTGCCAGTTTACTTAAAACACAATAAACCACTAGAGGGCGTCACAGTTTAAATTGATTTTTTAGTTGTTATTTTTGATGTAGAGCACAGAATCAGAACATTGTTTGCTGCACATCACAAGTCTTATTTCTTGCAACATATAGATGTTTTCACCCACTGTGAGTTGCTAAGGCTTGATTTATAATGTAACACAGCAAATGAGTGATGTAGGTCAATGTCTTAATTACTGGTAATAGCACAGCATGAGGTAATGCTGCATGATTAGAATAGATAAAGTAGACTATGGACTCTAAACATTGATCAAAGAATGAAAATGCTTTATAACAGGATAATAAAATACTCATGATGAGAGGGGGTTAATTATTGTCATTGTTGGGTTAAAGAGCACAGAAGTGCACACTGTGAAGGAATTTCGATTGTCAAACACAAGAATGGCGTGTAAATTAATGTACCACGACAAAATACTCCATCTAAGCACATAATATAGTACCTTAAGCAGGTGAAGGTCTGGGACTAGAGGGTGAAATTTGCTTTGTGTTTCTTGTGTTAAGAGGTTTGCAACTGGACCAGAGAACGACAACTGCGGTCAGATTAATCAAGAAAATGTTGAAAAAATGCAAAAATAATTACAGGCCTATATGATAGGCTAAATATATTTCAGGAAGTGCAATATAATGGTTAGTTCTGCTATTTCCCTCACTCTAAAGGAGGAAATCATGAGGAAATGAAATCTTTCCAGTGGTTACGACCTTAGTACCGCACACAGGGTCAAACCACAAATATGCAATAGTTTATGGGTTTCATAATTTACAAGAATCATACAGGAAATTCTGAGGCTGTTGTCCTGTGTATAAAGCCACACTTCAGGTTTTAAAAAAGCAAGTCAGCAGTCAGGAATACTGCCCTCTCCACCGTGCAAGGTCTCAGAGTTCAATTCATGTTGTCATACTTCATCATTCCCTCTATATATTATGCCCTTTGCTCCTCGAAAATGTTGCCATGTTTAATTATCTGTCATGTCGAAAGTGTCACTTAGGCTATTAGATGCACCAAACACCCTAAAAATTGTACATATGGAAACTCCGTCATACCTTGAACATCACTGTCTATGATCAGATCTTTAAATACATTTGATTTCAGAAGCTTGGACAGAATGATTGTTAAAGAAAATTTATTATTTGATATCTTGGTTATAACACCACTGTAATTTCAAATGTTACATTTTTGAGACATACAGATTTATCCTCTAATTGTGCTCAAAATAAATCAGTTATTAGCTACTAATTCTCTCATTTACAGTCGATGGTTTCAGGGCTAACCAAGATGTTCCTTATCTTATCAGAGGCTAGTATAAGGTGTGTTAAAGTGTGCATAACGCAATGGGTAATACACACCCACACAAACACAGGTATGCGTGGTCATTCACGGTCAAGTCAAGGTCTTTAGACCAGCAGAGATTCATGATTCTCTTTTTACTTCAGTAAAATGTAACTCAAATTATTTTTTGAAATGATACTGTACACAGGCCTTGGGAAAGAATGTAAACTTCACTTAAAGTAGCATTGTATACCAGATAAGATTTTTGTAGGAAATATTTTCTGAAGTGCACACTTCAAGTTTGTGTGACAGTTTCACTGCAAAAAAAAAAAAAAAAATGCTTTTCTTACCATTTTTGTATTGTTTCCAGTCCAAATCTAAAATCAAGAACCATTTACTAGAGAAGTAAAATGACATAAGAAATTCTATCGTGTTTTCTGATTAAAAAAAAATATTGATTTTTTGCTTAAAACAAGCAAAATTATCTGCCAATAAGGTAAGAAGAAAAAAAAAAACATTTATTCAAATGGAAAAGATGATTCTTTTTCTCACCCCATAGGCAAAAACTCGAATGGGATAATAACAAAAACAAACTAAATTATCAGAAAACAAGATAGAATTTCTTGTCATTTTACTTTTCTAGTAAATGCATCTTGATGCAAGAATTTTTTCATATTTGGACTGGAAACTAGAAATAATAAGAAAAGCATTTTTTGCAGTGTTGGTGTAACATTTAATATATATTTGAGTCAATTGAACACAATTGAAACGTAATTATTGAAAATACAAAGACAAGGCTCTGCTACAGTCTCTTCCTTCAATTCTGTTTAATTCAGAATTAAAGTGATAGAAGCGACAAGTTGTTTTTGTTTGTACATAACAGGTTCATTTGTTCCAGTTTAATAGAATTGTAACATTTTCACATATTAAAAAGGTAATCTGAATATCAAATTTCAGATAACTTAATGTTCAAATCCAATTCAAAATGATGACCTGTACACTATACATATATACACATGTACGTATTAAAGGGATTGTTCACCCAAAAATGGAAATTCTGTCCCCTGTATGAATTTCTTTCTTCCGCTGAACACAAAGGAAGATATTTTGAAGAATGTCAAACTGTTGACCGGCCCCATTGACTTACATAATATGGAGGGGGGAAAAAAAACCCTGATGGAAGTCAATGGGGTCCATGAACTGTTTGGTTACCGACATTCTTCAAATATATATATATATATATTTTTGTGTCCAGCAGAACAAAGAAATGCATACAGGTTTGGAACAACTTGAGGGTGAGTAAATAATGACAGAACTTTCATTTTTGGGTGAACTATCCTCTATCAGGTTTAAGTTTCTATCTGGCCACTTCTGGTTAAGTTTTAGCCATGACATGACATCAACAGTGTATAAAATGATAAAAATGTCCTTTATAAATCACTTTACATTAGTTTTTACTAGTTTTCTTTTCTTTTTTCCATCTACTCCATTAACCGCTGTTTCGGCTTCTTGGGCAGTCCTCTTTTTTGTCTTCTCCGTCACTGTTTCCATGGTATCCCAAACCTCATCCTCCTCTGCTTTCACCTCCTCTACATCTCCAGTAACATCAGGACTTGATGACTGAAAGAGAAGAGCACATACAGAGTCATATGATTAACAAAGTCATTAGGATGCCGTATAAAGTCATAAGCGAGAAAGCAACTTCCATTGTTGCTACTGTTGATAGGCAGTTACATAAAGTGAATTATCAATGATGCACCGCTTACCTCCAGTTCTCTGCTAGAAAGTAGCACACAATTGAGTCGTGACTTCAGATATACCTGCAAAGAGAAAATATGTTCATAAAATTACCATTTACACAAACACGACACTGAGTGGGAGGCACTTATGATTATATGGTATGCAACCAGATGGAAATAAGAGGAGAGGGGCTACGCAGATATCAAAGGATATGGAAACAACAGCAGAGAGAAAGAGACAGATGAAGTGCAGAGAAAATGGTGAAAGAAACCTGGTTTCTTATGTATTCATACCTTGTGTTGTAAGGAACGGTCCTCCAGGCTGTGTACTCTCAGAAATCGATCTAAACCACAAGAGGCCACCAATGGGAGGGAAGGATGGCACTGCAACCCCCGCACTGCCCCGGCCAGACCCTTAAGACACCCACGCACAAGCCCTACAGGCAGATAGAGAAGAAAATAGGGTCAGACAAAACAACACTCTCAGGAGTTCAATAATATAACAGTGCATATACAGAGAATGGCTGGCCATATACATCTTTTATACTTGGAACACACACAGATCCAGGAGAAAAAACAAAGCAATGGACTCTCAGTTCAAAACAACTGCTTTTGATCCAAGCCTGCCTAAGAGAAACAATAAACTGAGCATCCACCTACTGCTTACCTTTTCTGAGGTCAAGAATGCCGATCTCCCCGTGAGTGTTGCCCACGACCACTGTGTCCTGGCTGGCAGGAAGAGAGAGCGCTGTGAGCGGGTACTCTCCAAACTGAGCCTCCATCACCGGCCTCCTCTGAGACGTCGAAGGGTCGTACACACGCACCTGTCGGAGGATGAGCAGAACGAACAGGGCAAGATATTTTGAGTCATGTTTGATCACAGATATTTACCTTAAGACACAAAGGAAGACATGCATAAATACAATAGCAAAGGGTAAAGGACAGGAAGGAAAACATGGTTGGCTCACAATACTTGTGGAAAATTGTCAAATATATTCTGCAAAAGCGGTTCAATCTAAATAAGATAAAAATTTGGTAGCACCTATAATGCATGTTGAAGTGGCGACCAATCAGTTACAAGCTGAAGGTTGAGCCTGTGACACTAAGCAAATGATCAGCTATCTGCAGCTATAGTCAGCTCAGTTTTTGCGGAGTGTTCCGCACCGTCGACACAAGTCGGACACCATTGGTGGCTTTAAGGCTGATTGAGCATGTTGAATCGGCATCAGCGCCATCAGTGAACAATGAGAAAACTCTGATTGGCTGTTCAGCTTTAAAGCGCACAAGACGAAAAACAAATGTGATTTTTTTTTTTAGCATAGACACCCGCAACAAGCTAGCCTGGGAAAACCCAGACAACTTCCGGCAAATTCAGATTTGCTCTGAAAGTTAGTCTGGCAAAGAGCTCATTTAAGCCCATTTCCAATCCGTAGAAATCGAGGCACCAATCAGAAACATTGGGGCGGGCTTTACACGATGACGACAGCGCTGGGATTTTGAAGCAGATTACTTTGTAGCCTAAATTACAAAGATGGATGCCACCGTCGAACATCACTCGTTAGAATCAGCTATCGCGTCTGTTTTAAGCGATTTGAACGTTTCCTTTTTGTTAAAAACCGAGCAAAGAACAACACTCAGAAATGTTTCTCCGCGACATCCGTTGGTGACGCCCCTCTGGAACTGATTTGTCTATGACGCTTTGCCAGACCATATCTCAGTTACAACTGAGAATGGTCTGGTTTTAACCAGGCTAGCGACAAGCCATAAACACAGTGAGCTTTCATTGCTGCTAGTTCTTTGATGTCGTTTTGGTGTCACGGCCTCTACACTTTACACAAGCAAAACAAAGTAACAAATTCATTTTTGTGAACACTGAATTTATATAGATTATTTTACGTGATTGACAACTGTATAGGGTTCAAACTAAAATATTACTTTGAACTGATAAATTACAAAGCTGTGCATCACAGGTTTTGATGAACCAGCCTAAATTAATTTAAATACACTACCGTTCAAAAATTTGGGGTCAATAAGATTTTGTAATTAAAACTTTTATTAAGCAAGAATGCAGTCCCATCGAAAGTGACTGTAAAAACAATGTTTCAAATGATTCAAAAGATTTCAGATAAATACTGTTCTTTTGAATTTTCCATTCATCAAATAATCTAGAATTTTTTTTATAATATATCCTTAGGGTGGTGCAACCACACCTGGCCCTGCAACAAACGTGAACGGACTGAGGGGCACCACCCGGAAGACAATCGTGAACAGCCCAAACAAAAATTAAAACATGACCTTTTTAAGTAAATAATTTTACAGTGTAAGAAACAACAGTAGAAAAGCATGAATGGATAAAGCCAGAGAAAAGCGTTAATGGCTTAACAAACCTGATGGTGTCCAGTGCATGTGACTATTTTATCTGAATCTGGAATAAAGCCGATGTCTTTCACCCACACGGGCACTCGCATATCCAACCAGTCATGGGCTACCTGATGGATAAAAGAAAAAAATAACAGCTTGTAACAGTACTCAAAAACTACTGGGTGCCGAAAAGTTCATAGTTATTTTTTCTCTTCTGCCTTACATTTTTGGCTGTGAATATTGGCTTATCTGGTCTCTCCAGATCCCAGACTTTCAGCGGGTTCTCTTTACCGCCTGTAGCCACACGATGGCGCTGTGACGGGTTCTGTTGCATTCTACAAATTCCATTTCCAACATTTACCTCAACCTAAGAACAAAGATGGATGAGGTTGGTTGAGGATCGGATTTACTAAGTCCACATCTTAAGAGTCAACAAAATTATCATAGAGATGAAAAGATCATCATACATTATTCAAACCTAATCTACAATTCAAACAACAGAAGCAGGGCCCACTTGTTCCAAAAATGTAATCTGGATAAGAATGGTCCTGATTTGGAAAGCCTATGTTTTGCTATCCATGGTGAGCTAATACATTTCACTTTTGTGCCGGTTATTTAGAGCAACACTGGATTGGATCACCCCAAATAGAGATACTTGTCCAGATGACCAAATCCAGACTACCAGTGCTCTAATGAGACATTTCAAAAGGCAGGCTACTAATATATATATATATACACACACACACATAATGTAGGCAACCTAATGTCTACTTTAACACTGTAACAGTTAAAACAATTCGAAAGCAAAACATGTAAACTACATGATACAAATTGTGCATTATTTTACCACTTTTTAAGTCATTATATTTTGTTTCTGAAATCCACCCTAAAGAAAATAATGATTTAATGATCCGCCGTTCTGACGTAGAACCTGGAAGCGCGGCACTGTTCACTACATGATCAGAATAGTAGACTGACATGGAGAAGAGATTATTAAACAAAGTTGTTATTTTTGGGGGGTTTTGTGCACAAAAAGTATTCTCATCGCTTCATAACATTAAGGTTAAACATTGGACTATTTTAACGATGTATTTACTACCTTTCTGGGCCTTGAAAGTGGTAATAACGTTGCAGTCTATGGAGGGACAGAAAGCTCTCCGATTTCATCAAAAATATCTTAATTTGTGTTCCGAAGATGAACGAAGGTCTTACGAGTTTGGAACAACATAAGGGTGCGTAATTAATGACGGAATTTTTGGGTGAGCTAACCATTTAATATATAAGGGAATATTCGTATTTGTAGGTGCTAAAGATTGGTGTCCATTTCATTTAATTTTGAGTAAATACTCATGCAGTCCAAATGACCTAGTCCAGCTCCACCTCTGTGTATCTAATGAGTGGATGAATAGAGTTATGGGTAGGGAGTGGTCAGACCTTCTAGCTCGACCCATTATGCCCAGAGAGGGGGAGCTGGACTTCAAGCTCCACCCATGGCTCTGCAGTGAGTAGCCAAATAATTAGATTTTTTTTATAGCTTTAATTGAAATATAGAAAACACTGCAGGACATTGCAATTACATTGACTTACTGTGTCTGTACACCCTTCCTTCCAAACCTTCAGCAGTCCTGACTCCACACACGTGATCAAAGAACTGGAAAAGGGGGAAGAAAGTACATCATTCCTACAGTACATTTTAATGCAAAACAACAAAACATCCAGTAATTCATCAGCCACTGCAGAGACAATCAAAACATGATATTGGCAACAACCTGTCAGTGACAGACAGTCCCGTGAATCTGCCCTGTGAAGGATCCCCACACTCTCTGGTGGCAGTAAATATCCCCTTATCCGTGCTGAAAGTTTTCACAGTGCCGTTCACACTGCCCACTAAAACCTGAAAAGACATACACACACATAGACAACGTCTGTCAGTCACTAAATCATGATGATGAGGTATGTTACTCCAGTTCTCTTTCTCACCTCTGACTCGTGTGAGTCTCCCCATGCCATCACGCAAACCTCCTGATCCCGACTCAAGCAGCTCATCTCACAGAAGTTAAACGCCTGCTTTTTGCTGAGACTCACCCCTTGATATGAAATATGGATACGAAGTCATTAGTTAAGTGGCGCTCAAGAAAATTAAATGGCAGGTCTCTTGTGTGCCAACTCACGTGTACCATACATGGCTAACTAGATTGGACAACGTGTCGACAAAGAGACGAGAAACTCCCAACAACACCTTACCTTTTAATATTCCAGTTTCGGACCCAAGCCATATTGAGCACAATTGGCTTTTAGCAGCCATTTAAAAGGAAATGGGTGATTTAGGATTTACTGATAAAAATACAGAGGTCCACGCTACTGTCGCACACAACTCCGTCCGGGTATAACGCGCAAGCCAAGTAATTATAGTTCCGCTCATTAAAAGTGTATGAAGACGATACAAATCAGTGCGAGTTTTATCATGTTGTCAAGCGATTATATTTAATACCGTTTGATAAAAGCATTATAAACTATATCTATATGGATTTTACCTCATACAATTTTCTATTTTTTTCACTGACACACAAAAGGAGATATTAGGAAGAATGTTAGGGACTGACAGTCACTCTTTGCATCTTTTCGTGCAATGCAAAGAGAATGTAATTCAAACGAACATCTCCGCTGATTTGCACAACGTGAGAGTGAGTAAATCATGAATACATAATATCTTCATTTTTGGGTGAAGTTTTCATTTAATTTAGTGGTTCTCTACTTCTCAACCTTTTGGACTCCAGGGTATTTCTGATACTTCTGCAATAATTACATAGCTGCTCATTTTTACACCTTTTATTTACAGAACTATATATTAAAAGAATGTATAATACTTTACTTCGATAGTCCACTTTAGACATTCTACTAACTATGGAACTACGTGTCATACCAGTCATTAGAATATTAGTAGACTTAATATCTGCTTAATGTCTGATAAATATATGCGAACACTTTCACACCTCAACAGACATTCTGACTATTAATAAATTTGCAAGTAGGCTACATGTCAAATACTAACCCTAACCTAACAGTCTACTAATACTCTTATGAGAGTTAGTATGTAGGCTAGTTGCAAATTGAGTTAGTTGCCAAGTTAGATGCAAAGTTAGATGTAATGTAGTTAATAGAATGCCTAAAGTGGAATGTCGAAATAAAGTGCAAGAATGAAATGAAATCAAATAATATAGACTAAATAATTTAAATAATTAAAATTAATAATCCCAATAACTACATGTTCTTCAAGGTTTACACTTATTATTATTTACATGACTTTTATAGTTTGTGCTTGCAGGGTTTTTATATAGTGGGCTAATTTCCATTTGTTTTTTAGGTCTAAAAATCACACTTTATTAGATTCCCTCTTACAGTATATCTATTTTGTCTAAAATCATGAGAACCCTGATTCTTAAATAAAAATGGAAGTTGTTAAAAGAAGGAATTAATCTAAATTGAGTCGCGGTAGTCTTAAAATGGCATTTCCTCAGGATAGAGGAGAGAGTGAAAGGTGAGAGTGCAGAAAAATCCACCAGATGGTACTATTGGACTCCATTAGAAGAGCAAAAACATGGCATGCTGGAAATATCTGTCAAATGTGACATCTGAGCGTCATGATATTTTTCTCTTAATCCTTAAGTCAAACCCTACAAAATTCATCCCATTCTTGTCTATAAAATGTTCAATATTCATTCCCCAAAACCAACTTTTTCAAACTCCTAGCCATGTTTATCCAATCTTCACCAAACTTTGTATAAAGCTGCTATAGACTATGCTGGCAAAGAGTTGTTAAAATAATTTTGATACATAAAATGTTGCGAAACTTGCGAAGATATTAGCAACAGGACATTCTGAGGACACAAGCCAAGTTGCATCAAATTCTAGCCATATGTGTGTGTGCGTGCGTGTGCGTGTGTGTGTGAGTGAGTGTGTGTGTGTGTGTGTGGGGGGGGGGGGGGGGGGGGGGCGCTTCAAATAGTATATTATTCTGATAAATAAACAAACATGGCCGCCAGCCACCAATACGACTTCAGCGGCTTAAAATAACGTCGAATTTGAATGGCCAAACTTTGCGAAATATAGCAGACACTTTAGAAGGTGTTTCAATTAAGCTGTGTATTAAATTTGGTGGCAATCAGCCTCAAGGTGACGCTATAACACATTTTGCCTTTAACTCTAAAGTCGTCATAATTATAGTTAAGATTAAAAAAAATTATTGATTCAGTATCCTCAAATTAGTTGATCATCTACATACCGTCTACACACCGTTGATGCTTGGACCCCAATAATTGCCACTTGCGGCTATATTTGTCAGTGTTCCTGGAAAAACAGAGAACGCAGTATATATTGCTGTGGTAATGTAAGCAATAAAAGCAAATCAGAAGCCTTAATACTAGAATGATTCAGTCTCTTCTCCCTGGGGAGTATCAAGTTTCAATGTTTTCCACACTTTAAAGAACACACAGTAAACAAAGATGGAGACAATGTGGAGATGATTTAAAAACATAGCTAATGAGAGAAGAAAAATAAGTTTCCCTGGGAGTATTTATTAAAAATGGATTTGACAATATGTAAATGAGGTGGCAGGGACCTTTCAAAGGGGTACATTATGAACTTTTTATATATTTGTTTTCTACAATTATATAAATGCTGGAAATAATATTGATATTATTATTTCGTGGAACATATAGTGGAATTTATTTAATGGTTTTAAAATGTCCAAGCCTGGAAAAGTTATGCAAGGTTATAAAATAAATCTTAAAAATCAAATACATTTTTAAAGCAATGAATACATTTTTTAAATTACATTCTATTCAAGCTGTTACATTTGTCTAACTGGAGATATTTAAATAGCTTTAATTTAAATAAATTTAAATTTTTATCATTTACTCTAATAATAATAATAATAATAATAGGCCTTATCTATTTATTCCCATAACTGTTTGTGATGTAAAAATAACAAAAAACACAACACAACTCTATAAAATAATTTAAAAAGTCAGAATAGTTGTCATGGAACTCATGGAATTTGTGCAAACCCTGTGAAAAGGGAAAAAAGATTGTAAGTGAAATAAAATAACTCTCTTCCACTCTTGATCTCTGAAAATATGACTGCATTTTTGACTAAAAATAATCAAACCTTACTTCATCTCTCTCTTACAGTGACAGAGATTCACTTTCATGAAGAAAGTACAGGTAACATTGTACGAGAGAGACTGTAAGAGAATAAAAGAGGGAGAGAGAGAGAGAGAGAGAGTGAGAGACAAACAAGGGAAGCCAAAAAAGCTCCGGAGCTCCCTCTGCCCCCTCATATCTCTCCAGGGAATGAGAGAGTAGGGCAGAAAATACAGGGACGGAGGAAGAGAAGACTGTTGAATGTAGTTGAGCAGCGCATTCAGAGGTAATAACATCACATTTTTATTATAATCAAATAGATGGGGGCGAGAGAGAAGGGCTGTTCCATTGCTTCTGCTTTTGAGATTAAATACCAGCGGGGAATGCTTGAATTCATAAAAAAACGGAGAGAGGCAGAGAAGGATTGAGAGCGAGAGAAAGCGAAAGGGAAATGGGTAAGGCAGATGGAGGGGGGGGGGGGGGGGAGAAAACGCTTAATTAAGTGTCTGAATTCAGAAAGCTGTGCGGGATCAAAAGCATAAGATAAAACAAAACAAAATACAGCCAGCACATTCATACATGTTTTGCATCTTTCTGCTGTTTCATACCTGGTCGCAGCAGCCTAATGAAAGACTGTGATGGGACCGACACTGACATACAGAGCAAAGCAGACCAGAGATTTCTGACATGGTGTCGACCCAGATTGATGGAAGGAAAATGAGGGGAGAGAGGACAGATGTAGACCGACTTGCGCCGCTGCTTCAGAAAACACAGGTAAAGGCTCATGTTCTTACATCCTGTGATGCAACGCAGCTAAGTTAACCATTCTTCCCCGTCATGCTTTGTTTATTCATGTTTACACTGTTTAGAAGGACTGAACACCATTGCGGCTTTGTTATGGATTCATGCACAAAAATTGCCAATGAATCAAAGGATTCATTTCATCAGCCAAATCCAGCAGTAAATATTTTTAAAGAAATGCAGTGGTATCTTGGAAATGCATGCCGGTATGTCTACAAAGCCTTGTCTAAATTACTTAGGATAATAAGTTCAAAATATAACTGTAAAAACATGTTTTTGTTGCAAATCCACATTAAGCGAGCTACTCAAATTTAACAAATATTTAATTGTAAAAAATAATGTTTTATGTTACACTTACAGTCTCAATCACTCATTTTAAAGTCATATGTTGCACTAATTCTGTCTATAAAAGTATGTCATTTTTGACTTTGCGTTGGAATTAATTTGTTCATAGAGCCTATTCAAATTAAATCCATAGTAAATCCACCTTTCATCTAAGAGAGGATATGAATCATTGTAAAACCTGTCGATTAGATGCTCATATTGATTGAAAGGACAACACTATAGCAGTTAAAATACGTCTAATTGTAATTACTGCTCAGCAATTCATCAAGCTGGGGTGAACACATTCATCCATTCTTTACTTTGTAACTCGAATCAATGTCTCTTTTTCAGATCGTATACCGAGGACATTCATCTTCTGATGTGCCCACAAGATATTTTTTAAGGTGTTCTGCTGTAAATAAGGTGTGTGGACCCCGTGTACAGCACTAATCTTAGAGACGGGGGAGGGGAGCGATTCTCCACATACATACAAACACCCCTCTGCCAATCTGAGAAAAAGACAGAGAGGGAGAAGGAGAGCAAGTGGAGGAACAGAGGATACAGCAGAGAGAGTGAAAAGAGGAAACAGCTCTAGCAGTTATCTTAGGTGAACAGAGAGGAAGAATTACACACAAACACACACGGTCCAGCCGCAAATAACAAGGCGCTTCAGCCAGCGGAAGCGGATAACCAGCCAGACACCTCATATCTGCAGCTCCAGACCAAGAAGATTCCTCTCTAATTCTCTCCCGACTTCATCCTAAGCTGGACCACAAGCTTTAAGACGAGGGATAGAGAGAGACAGAAGAAGAGGAAAGTGCTTTGCAACTTCCTTGACGGGGGCGAGAGGTGAAGAGAAAGTCAGAGTGAGAGAGAGAGCAGGGGAAGACTCCCCCTCGCCCTCTCTCGACCCGGAACACCGTCAGGCTGGCTGGAACAGCCATGGCCTTCACCTTTGCGGCCTTTTGCTACATGTTAACACTAGTGTTATGCGCTGCGCTCATCTTCTTCGTCATCTGGCAGGTACGTTTAGAGCCGTCTGTAGTTTTACATCTTACTATGTGAATGTGTACGAGTTCCTGTTACCTGTAACACTTCCATTCCAATTGGCATCGGAATCCATGTCATCGGCATGTCTCTGACTGCGTGAGTGTGAATATGTGTGTCTCCGTGCCAGTTTTTTGAGCGCAGAGACTGGTGTGTGTCTGTCCAAGCTGTCTCTCCTGCCCTTAACAAGAGGCCTTATCCATGAGGTGAATACAAATCACGGCAGTTATTATTAGAGCAGACATTCTGAGTCATGGATAATTAATGATTTACAGAACAAGTAGATGGATACAAAAGAAAAGAAAAAAACGGAGGAAGGTGGGAGTCTACCTGTGCGTATATTGACTCAAATATAAACACATACAGTCAAGAATTTAAACGTAACTCTCACGAAACCTTAAGAATGGTTATTTTTCACCTGAAAAATCTAAAGAAATAAACAAGAAATTATATTTTGCCTAAAGAAATGTACTTTTAGGACTATTAAGACATTTTATTTGAGTTATCCATCTAATTCACCATACTGTATAAAGTAAAAAGAAAATTTCATTCTTTTAACTGCAATGTAAAAAAATATATAAATAAATATCTGCATACACACACACACACACATACACACACACACACACACAGGGTATTTACAAAATAATTATATATTATTATTAATTTATTATTATAATGGGAATTACAAACTAATAGCAACGTCTGAATGCTTTATACGGCAATAAATATTTTAGGAGAAAATGTCATATGTTAAAATAATATTGATATATTATATAGAAAATTCTAAAATAATGTATATTTTTAAAAAAAAAAGTTCTCCAAAGTGCTTATCCACTTATATATAACCTTATACAACTGTTTGAACTGGTTGTATAAGGTATTAAGTCATTTTAATTTTTGAAAATAGGTGACCATTTTAACAAAAATGTAATTTCTTATTCTTTTGATATTGGGATGTAATGTGACTTAGACATGTTTTCGTGAGATTCACCGCTGCCACATATAAACACACAGAGAGAGCGCTGAAGAGGAAGAGGTCAACAGCCCATTGGAACTCTTCTGGTTGTTCTGTTCCAGCCCACTGTCTGTAGAATCACAAATGAAATTTGCACAGTCGCCACCAGAGACCTCAACATCATTTGTATTCTTCATATTAGATGCGGCATTCTCACAAAAGGCAACAGCAGACAAACACAATGGCCCTGAACTGTTAAAATCTGCCTGAAACACTAAAACACCTGAGATCTACTGGAGCAGAGGTTTCAACACCTAAAACACAAGCCCTGAATGCCAAATGAGAAGTCAAGGATATTTTCAGATTGGCATTAGACTGCAGACCTTAAGTGTAATACATTCAAAGGACCATTAAGAAGCAAACTTGAAATGACTGAGAATTGACTAATGACAGGAGTGGGAGAGATTCTAAACATGAGTCATTTGGTGTGAGTGTGTGTGTAAATGTATGTGAGAGAAGGAGACAGAGAGTGGGGGAGGCTGAGAGTCTGTGTATGAGTGCATGACGGCGAGAAACCATGTTATTGAGAATGCTTATCAAACCGTAATTTCGTTCTGACACCCCATCCTCCTTTCCTCTCCTTCTCCCCCCATCTTTGTGTGGCTCTTCGCCAATAAGAATGTGAACTCACTTCTATAGTAACCATGACGCCCGCTTAGGGGCTCATTCGGTCACCATGGCAAC
Organism: Meda fulgida; assembly: GCA_030578275.1. Lineage (NCBI taxonomy): Eukaryota > Metazoa > Chordata > Actinopteri > Cypriniformes > Leuciscidae > Meda > Meda fulgida. Next base: position 12,480,822 of record CM060625.1, on the reverse strand, counting down.
TGCATATGTTTACAGAGAACGAAGTGAGGGGATGGCAAGAGATATGGATCTATAAGGGGGAAAAGAAGGAGGGGAGAGCATAGCTTGAAGCTGTAGGAATGGCTTGAGAAATGTGGAAAGTTAAAGATAAAAAGGGACTCCTACATCCTCTCTAGCCTCCAAAATTTCCAGTGGTTTTGTTGAAATGCTCATGTAACAAATTATGTTTGTCTCTCCTCAAGATTATTGCGTTTGATGAGCTACGCACAGACTTCAAAAACCCCATCGATCAGAGCAACCCCACAAGAGCGGTAAGGCTTTTCTTAGATCACGATTCCTTTCACACAGCATCAACCACTCAGCATCCCAACTGTGAACTGTGGGTTTCAGAGAAACTCTGGCATACATGCATGTGAACACACACAGCAACATGCATCCATGCTGCACAGTTACAAAACAGTTGGAGCGTGCTGCTAGAAATCTTATTGTGTTCTTCTGCATTTCCTCAGAGAGAAAGAATATTGAACATTGAGAGAATCTGCAACCTCCTCCGAAGGGTGAGTGAAAGTGTGGAAGATCCATTCAAGTGTAAACATATAAGGTGGGGAGGACATGAAAGAGAAGCCCTTAAAACAGCTATTTTCAAACTTTGTAGAAGGGATGCATTTTTTATTACAATTCTGGCCGATACCCTTGCATAAGCTGACCATTTTGGCTCAATAAATAAAAATAAAATCAGTTGTTTTTAAATGCTACAAGTGGATTTAGGCATCATAATATTATAAAATCTACAGTATGACAAATGGATATTCATTTTGAGATTTTATAAAGAATACATTTACCGTGCTATTAAATAAGTGCTATTAAAGAATAACTATAAGTGAGCAGATAACAGCATGGACAATTAAATATCCAGGTTGGTAATGATAAATGATCAAATCTCCAATATCGACCAATAATTAACTTAGTACTGATGCAATTTCATAACGTTTTTCCTTCTTTTAAAAAAAAAAGACATTAATAATATTATTCAGCAAGTATGCATTAAATTGATCAAAAAGTGACAGTAAAGAGATTGATAATGTTACAAAAGATTTCAATTTCAAATAAATACTGTGCTTTTGAACTTTCTATTCATCAAAGAATCCTGAAAAATACATCAGTTTCCATAAAAATGTTAGGCTACTGTTTTTAATATTGATAATAATAAATGTTTCTATTCAATATCAGTATATTAGAATGATTTCTGAAGGATCATGTGACACTGAATACTGGAGAATGATGCTGAAAATTCCGCTTTGTCATTACAGGAATACATTTGATTTTAAAATAGAACATTTGGAAATATTTAAATTAACAGTATTGCTTTTTAATATATTTTTGGTCAAACAAATGCAGTCTTGGTGAGCATAAGAGACTTCTTTCAAAAAACATTAAAAAAATCTTACCAACACCACACTTCTGAACAGTATTGTATCATGCATCCATACTTTAATAGTCAGAAATGGCATGAAAATGCTGTTTTAAATCCCTTCTCAATCCCGTACCTTCAGAGCCTAGAGTTTGTTACTTTGTTACTTTTTTTGCATGCACATAAAGAATCAGAACTGTATGTGTGTATGATAAGACAGTTATGATGAATATATATACAGGTCCTTCTAAAAAAATTAGCATATTGTGATGAAGTTAATTATTTTCCATAATGTAATGATAAAAATTAAACTTTCATATATTTTAGATTCATTGCACACCAACTGAAATATTTCAGGTCTTTTATTGTTTTAATACTGATGATTTTGGCATACAGCTCATGAAAACCCAAAATTCCTATCTCAAAACATTAGCATATAATGAAAAGGTTCTCGAAACGAGCTATTAACCTAATCATCTGAATCAACTAATTAACTCTAAACACATGCAAAAGATTCCTGAGGCTTTTAAAAACTCCCAGCCTGTTTCATTACTCAAAACCGCAATCATGGGTAAGACTGCCGACCTGACTAATGTCCTGAAGGCCATCATTGACACCCTCAAGCAAGAGGGTAAGACACAGAAAGAAATTTCTGAACAAATAGGCTGTTCCCAGAGTGCTGTATCAAGGCACCTCAGTGGGAAGTCTGTGGGAAGGAAAAAGTGTGGCAAAAAACGCTGCACAACAAGAAGAGGTGATCGGACCCTGAGGAAGATTGTGGAGAAGGACCGATTCCAGACCTTGGGGGACCTGCGGAAGCAGTGGACTGAGTCTGGAGTACATCCAGAGCCACCGTGCACAGGCGTGTGCAGGAAATGGGCTACAGGTGCCGCATTCCCCAGGTCAAGCCACTTTTGAACCAGAAACAGCGGCAGAAGCGCCTGACCTGGGCTACAGAGAAGCAGCACTGGACTGTTGCTCAGTGGTCCAAAGTACTTTTTTCGGATGAAAGCAAATTTTGCATGTCATTCGGAAATCAAGGTGCCAGAGTCTGGAGGAAGACTGGGGAGAAGGAAATGCCAAAATGCCTGAAGTCCAGTGTCAAGTACCCACAGTCAGTGATGGTCTGGGGTGCCATGTCAGCTGCTGGTGTTGGTCCACTGTGTTTTATCAAGGGCAGGCTCAATGCAGCTAGCTATCAGGAGATTTTGGAGCACTTCATGCTTCCACCTGCTGAAAAGCTTTATGGAGATGAAGATTTCATTCTTCAGCACGACCTGGCACCTGCTCACAGTGCCAAAACCACTGGTAAATGGTTTACTGACCATGGTATTACTGTGCTCAATTGGCCTGCCAACTCTCCTGACCTGAACCCCATAGAGAATCTGTGGGATATTGTGAAGACAAAGTTGAGAGACGCAAGACCCAACACTCTGGATGAGCTTAAGGCCGCTCTCGAAGCATCCTGGGCCTCCATAACACTTCAGCAGTGCCACAGGCTGATTGCCTCCATGCCACGCCGCATTGAAGCAGTCATTTCTGCAAAAGGATTCCCGACCATGTATTGAGTGCATAACTGAACATAATTATTTGAAGGTTGTCTTTTTTTGTATTAAAAACACTTCTTTTATTGGTCGGATGAAATATGCTAATTTTTTTAGATAGGAATTTGGGGTTTTCATGAGCTGTATGCCAAAGTCATCAGTATTAAAACAATAAAAGACCTGAAATATTTCAGTTGGTGTGCAATGAATCTAAAATATATGAAAGTTTAATTTTTATCATTACATTATGGAAAATAATGAACTTTATCACAATATGCTAATTTTTTTAGAAGGACCTGTATATATATATGCTTATAGTTATTACGAGTACTTGAAACTATCCTCTGTCTTCCAGCTAGTGGTACCAGAGTACTCCATCCACGGGCTGTTCTGTCTGATGTTCATGTGTGCAGGGGAATGGGTAACTCTGGGCCTTAACATCCCCTTGCTGCTCTATCACCTCTGGAGGTACAAACTCTTCCTCACTTAACTGAAATTCCAAAATGGTTCCCCTGTAGTAATTCCCTCTCATTTTCTCCCTCAGGTTTTTCCACCGTCCAGCAGATGGGTCTGAGGTTATGTATGATCCAGTGAGTGTGATGAATGCGGACATTCTGAATTATTGCCAAAAAGAGTCCTGGTGTAAACTAGGCTTCTACCTTCTCTCCTTTTTCTACTATCTGTACAGGTAAACCCTCCTCATTTATTCACCTTCTACCCATTTAAAAATGATTTTATGTTTGAATTTATTAACGGCATTGCTATAACTGGGCTCATACGTATAGGGTTATGTGTCTCAATTTGTACTTCACATGACAATTTGAAACGAATGATCCCTCAAAATCATGTGAGTTTTTGTGAAAAGGTATGTTCTCTAAGAGTCTAAGTTTTTCTAAGACTTGTAATATGCGCTTGCTAATAAAAAGGGTTAAAAAAAACACTTAAGAAGAAAACCAAGCAGTGTCTACAGAACAGAATATCATAGAATTGGGGTAATTTGGATTGTACCACTACGGAACCACCAATAACACCCTACCCAGAGAGCACACATACGTCTGGCCGACATCGGCCCAACATTAGGCTAATAACCACCTGGCCACATTTGAGACGGATTTGAATCCGATCGCTCAAACCACGTAAGGAGGCGGTCTGGGCCGTATTCCAGATGAAACTGGACAAGTGTAAATGCATCTGGTTGTTGAAACCACATATGTAGATCTTACTCCTCCCAAAAATGCTACAAAATAAAATAAAACGTTATAGTCATATATGACGACGCCACTGCAACACGCATTAGCTACCGCAGATGAGCATCTATTCATCAAGCCAACGAGCAAACTATCGCAAATCAAAGTGAAGTAAGTCGCAGACGCTTAACACACAATCATCTTCATTAAAAGTAGTCTAAAGAAACGAAATGATCTTACCAGGGTTGTTGCCGCGATCTCTCTTATTGCGGTGTTTGATTTTGAAATTTTAGCTGACGAGTCAGTGATCATGACCAATAAAATGCAGCTCAAATCTGTTGCTTTCGGTGACGTGGACTCCATTAAATCTGCATATAGCGCGGGAATTGAAGATCGGATTTATATCCATTTATATCCGTTTTGCGAAAACACATTTATGTGACCAGGTGTTACTGGACCGTTTTGATAAATCAGATAGCTAAATGATCTGAGAAAACGCATGAAGTGGCCAGGTGTAAACAGCCCCCAAATAACAATCACTCAAAACACCTTAGAAATGGCACAAGAACACCCTAGTGATCCCTGACCCAAGGAAAAAGAAGTGCGAGAGGAGAATCCAATTCCAGCACTCTTATCCCTGGTTTCAAGAATTAAAAACGGAAAAGTTTTTTCTTTGTACAGATGACAAGGTTAACGATCCCCGTTCACACGGACCTGTGAAAACACTAATAACGCTGCGTGCCAGACAAGTAGGCCTATTTGGCGAAGTCACTTTGTAAAGAAAGACTACGCGCCTGCCCTACACACATTGGCTACACATTCTTTTACTACAGTGCAGTCGAGCCGAACGCACATGTCTACACAAATTAGGCTACATAATCTATCATTTTTATGTCCGATTTATTATTTATTCTAAGGATGTTAATCCTGATAAAACTGTATTATTACTTTGTCTAAAGGGTAAATTTCATCTTCACAAAGCCAGAACCATTCACTGTAATCGCAGTTCATCTCATTCTGATATAAAGTCCCTTTTTACTTCCTTTAAGAAAATGTCAAAACCTTTGAACACAAATCATACTTGAGTGTGTTGTAAGGAACCTTTAATTTGGCAGGAATTGCAGTTTGCCAATTTCTTACTATCTGTATCCTTTCGTTTGCACAACAAAAGAAGCCCATGCATGACTTCACCGTTTTCACAGATTTGCGTTTTTGAGTTTACGTGGAGATTAGGCCTATAAGAGTGTCATTTTCAAAAACTTGCCCGTTGGAACCCGTTTTCAAAAGTTAGCATTTGTCAGGCCAACAAAACACTGTTGTCATGTATGAACCGCCAAAACATAAAAAGTCTTCAGATTTTAGTTGAAAATGGTGTTATAAACAGCCCCATATACACAGGCTAAATGAAGACACAGACACCCAAACATTACAACATAAACAGAGCATAACCATTACATATAGAATCATGGCTATTATCTGGATTAATATAAATACAATAATTTACATACTGTTTAAACTTTTGGGTCAGAAAGATTTTTCACCAAGCTTGCATTAAATTAAAGTTTTATAGCTTTGGTGTCCATTAAACTGAAAGAAGAACAGTGAGGTTGTGTTCAAGAGGGCAAAATCGATTGATTATTCTTTTTAAGATAACTAAGTTATTTTGGTATTAGTGGGAGCTTCTTTATGACTTCTATCTGGGAATCCTGGCCAGTGTCTTGTTTTATGCAGTGCATTGTTGGGGAGGTTGTATAACTGTGGATGACAAAAATAGGATTATTAAAATGATTGAAGGCTGGTTCGGTTATTGGTTTCACTCCAGATTCACTTGAGGTCATGGTGGAAAAGAGAACAAGGACAAAATTAAGAATGATTTTGACTTATGAAGGTCATCCACTATAGTATTTTTAGTGTACTTAAAAGTTAATTAATTGAGAGATTTGTGATGCCTCTGTGTTCTACTGTGAGATTTAGAAGCTCTTTTATCCCTGCTGCAGTGAGTTTTTTTAATGAAGCTGTGTAATTATTGTTTAGATTTACTATGCTGTAATGTTTAATTGTTGGTTGTGATGTGTATGGTGGCAAATTAATTTCCCCTAAATAGGATTAATAAAGATTTCTAATCTAATCTAATCAGCAATATTAAGACATTTAATGTTACAAAACATTTCTACTTCAAATAAATAAATTCTGAATTTTCTTCATGAAAGAATCATAAAAATGTATCAGTTTCCACAACTGTTTTCAACATTGATAATAATAAGAAATGTTTCTTCAGCACCAAATCAGCATAATGATTTCTGAAGGATCATGTGAAACTGAAGACTGGAGTAATGATGCTGAAAACTCAGCTTTGTCGTCATTAGAATAAACTAAATTAAAACGCATTCAAATAGACAGTTATTTGAAATCTTAATAATATTTTATAGTATTATTGTTTTTAATGTATTTTGATCAAATAAATGCAGACTTGGTGAGCTTAAGAAACTTTGTTCAAAAACATTAAAAAAATGTTACTAACCCCAAACTTTTGAACAGTAGTGTATATATATATACATATCTGATTAAATAATTTGAGGAATAAACCATTTTGAAATCATTCTCTACCGACTGTATTCTTTGCAAGGGATGTAAATATTCGAGATATCACTAGCAAGTGTTTGCCACAGAATGTCTTGCTTAATTCAAAGTGCTTAATTGATTTTTTAAAAAAATTAAATCTCTCTTAATTTCTCTATGTGTCTCTTTTGTAGTATGGTGTATGCTTTGGTCAGCTTCTAGTGATCAAATGAAGGAAAGAGGACTATGAAAGGAAGGAGAGAAACGACAAAGCAAAGATCGACTGTGTCGTGCTCACCTCTCCCTCATCCACAGACCTTGTTCAGCTCCTCCTCAGATCTCCTGGGTGGGGATGGACGAAGGACAGATGTAGAAAAAGCTCAAGACAAGGAGGCATTTAAAGCCATCAATGTAAAGCTGCCTCAATCACTGCCAGAGAAAAAAACGAGTGCAATAGAGAGAGAGATATGTGGTGAACAAAAGACTCAGGCAGTGTAGATGTTTTGTAACACCATTTAATTTCTCAAGGGCTGCTGAAAATTTCCGCTGCTCATAGCAACAACTGATCGGTTCTTAATGTCTACAAAGAGACACATAATGTGCTACCAAGACCATTACAGAATGTGTTACCTTGACTTTTAAATCAATAGACCGTGGACTTTATGTTACGACGTCTTTTTCTTCAGATAACAACCGCATTTTTTTGTGGAAAAACTTATGTCAAAGTATTTCATAACTGCTAAGTATTTGCTATTTCAGTATTTGTGGTAGATACCTATAAATGTACCCTGTATGTAGAGGTACAATATAATAATTGATTAAATTATGAATATATGGCTCAGTTGTTGCAGGGTAGTTCTTTTAGTGTCCTTAAACTGCACAATAAGTATTTTTACGCAAAATCAGTTGGTGAAGTTTACACAAACATTTCAAAGCAAATCAACCAATGAGATAAATATTACAAGCCGGAGAAACTGTTTGAGCAGCATCTCATCTGAGGACTGACACCCAATGTTTTGGGTTCATTCATCATGGGCTGCGGTGAGGACGAGCGGTCGAGCAGAACGGCAGACTCTTAATTGAGACCGGCATGCGGGACGGGCCGTACCGGAGGGAAGAGAGATCTGACCCCAACCTCTGCCGGAGTTCAAATACCCGACAGACTGTGACAAATCATAAAAGCACTTTTGGAATGCCAACAGATGAACTGTAGCAAACAACAGAGGAAGACTCATTTGCGTTGAGTGGGCTGATGTGCATGAGACAGAGGAACACAGCAGGCCGTGATGCAGATGATGGAGACACTGGTGTCGGTAACGTTTGCTCATGATGATTTTGACAACAGACTGGACTGATGGTGTTGTCATGACCACGATGATGATGAATTCAAACTTTTCAGGCAATCTTCTTTGTTAGACTATACACATCATTTAACACCACTATGTTCTGTGTATTATAGGGCCTCTCGATTCACCTCACCTGGAGTTCCAGTGTTGTGCTGTGTCCATCAGTCTGCTAAACAAGTCGAATAATGATTATTTAACTAAGCTGTGTGTAGTTCTGGCTTTGTAGATGAATAGAGTGGCCAAGCGTATCACTCCTGAGTCACTGCACTAGATAGAATGGCTTCATTATTACACGTATACACTCACACACTTCAAATTTCAGTACAATAAGCGAGTAATTTAATGACGACACAGTCTGACTGCTTTTTAGCAACATTGCCTATCTGGTTCAAACTCCTGGGTCCTCTTTCCATCTTGGCTTTGACTTGATGTACCATGTACCCTCAAAAATGTGAAAATATACCCTAGACAATCGCTATTAGCACAGGAATGTGGGCAGAGAGACAACTGACTAGGGTCTTCGTTATAGACGTCATCACTGAATGTTTTTTGTGATTAATATAGTTCACATGCAGAATCTACATTTAAGAATACCTGCATGATAATGTCTTTTATACATGATTCATTACTGTACGCGACAGCACCTTTGGTAACTTTACGGTCTGTATTCAGTTGAATACTACCGAATATCTTATATACTACAAAAGCAATTCCAGATGTTCTAATAAAACAATGTTTCCGACGAAAAAAAAAAAGTGTTGTTGATTTGCATCTTGGGGTGGGAAGTAAATATACACTATACCGTTCAAAAGTTTAGGGTCAGCAAAAAAAAAAATCATTATTATATTCAGCTAGGATATATTAAACTTTCTATTCATCAACACTGATAATAATAAGAGATGTTTCTTGAGCATCAAATCAGCATATTAATGCTTTCTGAAGGATCATGTGACACTAACGACTGGACTAATGATGCTGATTTTTTTTATTACTATTATTTGCCATCATAGGAATAAATTATATTCTAAAATATATCAAAATACAGGTCCTTCTCAAAAAATTTGCATATTGCGATAAAGTTCTTTATTTTCCATAATGTAATGATAAAAATTAAACTTTCATATATTTTAGACTCATTGCACACCAACTGAAATATTTCAGGTCTTTTATTGTTTTAATACTGATGATTTTGGGATACAGCTCATGAAAACCCAAAATTCCTGTCTCAAAAAATTAGCATATTTCATCCGACCAATAAAATAAGTGTTTTTAATACAATTTGTCAATTATGTTCAGTTATGCACTCAATACTTGGTCGGGAATCCTTTTGCAGAAATGACTGCTTCACTGTGGCGTGGCATGGAGGCAATCAGCCTGTGGCACTGCTGAGGTGTTCTGGAGGCCCAGGATGCTTCGAGAGCGGCCTTAAGCTCATCCAGAGTGTTGGGTCTTGTTTCTCTCAACTTTGTCTTCACAATATCCCACAGATTCTCTATGGGGTTCAGGTCAGGAGAGTTGGCAGGCCAATTGAGCACAGTAAACCATTTACCAGTGGTTTTGGCACTGTGAGCAGGTGCCAGGTCGTGCTGAAAAATGAAATCTTCATCTCCATAAAGCTTTTCAGCAGGTGGAAGCATGAAGTGCTCCAAAATCTCCTGATAGCTAGCTGCATTGACCCTGCACTTGATAAAACACAGTGGACCAACACCAGCAGCTGACATGGCACCCCAGACCATCACTGACTGTGGGTACTTGACACTGGACTTCAGGCATTTTGGCATTTCCTTCTCCCCAGTCTTCCTCCAGACTCTGGCACATTTCCGAATGACATGCAAAATTTGCTTTCATCCGAAAAAAGTACTTTAGACCACTGAGCAACAGTCCAGTGCTGCTTCTCTGTAGCCCAGGTCAGGCGCTTCTGCCGCTGTTTCTGGTTAAAAAGTGTCTTGACCTGGGGAATGCGGCACCTGTAGCCCATTTCCTGCACACGCCTGTGCATGGTGGCTCTGGATGTTTCTACTCCAGACTCAGTCCACTGCTTCCGCAGGTCCCCCAAGGTCTGCAATCGGTCCTTCTCCACAATCTTCCTCAGGGTCCGGTCACCTCTTCTCGTTGTGCAGCGTTTTTTGCCACACTTTTTCCTTCCCACAGACTTCCCACTGAGGTGCCTTGATACAGCACTCTGGGAACAGCCTATTTGTTCAGAAGTTTCTTTCTGTGTCTTACCCTCTTGCTTGAGGGTGTCAATGATGGCCTTCTGGACAGCAGTCAGGTCGGCAGTCTTACCCATGATTGCGGTTTTAAGTAATGAAACAGGCTGGGAGTTTTTAAAAGCCTCAGGAATCTTTTGCAGGTGTTTAGTGTTAATTAGTTGATTCAGATGATTAGGTTAATAGCTCGTTTAGAGAACCTTTTCATGATATGCACATTTTTTGAAACAGGAATTTTGGGTTTTCATGAGCTGTATGCCAAAATCATCAGTATTAAAACAATAAAAGACCTGAAATATTTCAGTTGGTGTGCAATGAATCTAAAATATATGAAAGTTTAATTTTTATCATTACATTATGGAAAATAATGAACTTCATCACAATATGGTAATTTTTTTAGAAGGACCTGTATTTTAAATTGTAATAATATATCACAATATTGCAGCCTTGGTGAGCATTAGGGACCTTCAAAAACATTAAAAATAAAATCTTAACAATTCCAAACATTTGAACAGTAGTGTATATCTGATCAATATTCAGTGGTACTGAATCAGCCCTAAAATTGGTTTTCAAATCACAAAAAAATAACTTTAGCATTACGTCAAGCCACAACAATATTTAATAAAATGCGGTATGCAATATATTTTATATCCAGTAAATTAAAAATTTGCATTATTAATGTTTTACTGTATTTTGATCAAATAAATGCAGTCTTGGTGAGCATAATAGATTTCTTTAAAAAACATTCAAAATCTTACCAACACCAAACCTTTGAACAGTAGTGTAACTGTCTGTAAATGCGCACGTTGAAATCTTTTAATGAGAAATGAGAAATGAAAGTTTTTTTTTAAATTAAAAATAAGATGGTCTGCAAAAGGAGGAAATTGAATTCAACAAAAGGGGGGGAAACAATAAATTGAAAGAAATAAAACTGATAAGAGAAAAAAGATCAAGGCAAATGATGAAGGCCAAGAGATAAAGTTTTTTTGCAAGTCAAGCAAATGGAAATGTGAAAGAGTGATAATGAAAGGGAGAGACGCAGAGAAAGTGCGAGTGCATTGGAGTCAATAAGAGGCTAACACAGTTTGGTTGCCATGGAGACACAAAAGGAATGAAATGCATTTTATGTTAGGTTCTCTCTCTCTTTCTCTCTCGCTCTCTCTTGCTCGCTGTCTCTCTCTCGCTGTCTCTCTCTCGCTCTCTCTCTCTCTCTCTCTCTCTCTCTCTCTCTCTCTCTTGCTGAAAATCAAAACCAAAAAGCCTGTCCAAAATAGGTTTTCTGTGCATAGCATGGCCACGCCGCTGAAACATTTGCCAAAGCTTTGAAAAGCAATTTGATATGAAAATGGAGCAGGGAAATGGAACAGAATATAGATAAATAAATAACATAATAATGTCAGGGGTAAAAAACCCACATTGCTGTTTTTTTTCAACATGCAGTTTTATCAGAGAGCACCAGAGTGCTGTTTATCTGCAGCGCATGCAGAATACACGCATGTAATCACATACACTCCATTGCCAAAGTCTGTCTCTCTTTCTGCTCTTTCTCTCCATCTCTCTTCAACTCTTGAGAGATGTTGCTATGGAAACTGGTTACAATTGTTAAGTTTGAAACATGAGTGAGCCACAGACAAGCTGCTGGTATGTACAGACACACGCGCACACACACACACACACACACACACACACACACACACACACACCGAGACAGCTACACTTGTATGAAATGGTTCTCTTTTTGAAGAGCTGCTTTTCAAATCACCAAGATTTTCCATCTAAAGGAAATGAAATGTAGTAGAATCAGCCATTTAACCCTTTCTTTATACAGCTTAAGATGCCTTTTGTCAATGATGAATCAACAGCTATAAAGATATAATTCAGTCTGATGTCTAGAAAACCTCTCGGTGCTGTTGAATGCATGAGAACATCTCCCTAAAATTGGAAGAGTCATTTCAACAATATCATGAAAAGACTGACAGAACATTAAGAAGGACAGAGGGAGACATGAATTATGCATCGGCGCAAATCTCAGTACAGTGAACCTTATAAGAATTAAAATGAAGTTTAAGGTTAGGGGAGAAGAACATTAAATTAGAACAGTGGAGTGAGATTTAGAATGATAGATGAGTTGAGAGAACAAAGATTGGCCTTTGGACATCAGACAAAACGTCACCTGAGATTTTATATGCACAAATAAGACTGGGTGAACTGGTAGAAAACCTTCTAATAAATGCAAAGGTTTAATTAATGGGATTAAGAACATTACTGAGTTCATAAAAACGTAAATGTTCATAACCCTGATTTTTTTTATGAATTATTATTTGAAAAAGGGGGAGTCCGGAATTATATGAGAGACATGAAACGTTTATGTTATTACAGTTTTTACTAACTGCTTACACACATTTTCAAAACTAAGTCTCCTTTTTTCAAAACTCTACACACAATTCTCAAAACTGCACACACAAAATGCCTCACATCTCCTTCAAAATGCAACACTGCATTCAAAATGCCATAAACACACATCAGAATGACGCATTTGCATCAAATGGCAAACACTTCTTTCATAATAATAAATTTTTGGATATACCATGTAAACACTGCTGTTCTAAACCTAAAGCTCTTTGGTCTTTCACAGGCTTATATCTACATTTCAATACAATGTTCTACAGTGAAAGTAATCTGCTGAGAGGGGTAACAAGTACACCGGAAACGTCAATGCAATGTACAAGCAGAAAATATTTATTAGGCCATGTTGCATGCATTACCATACAACAAAACTATAAACATTTACGTAAACCAAAAGTATATTCTTTACAGTAGAATACAGTAAATTGTGTGTGGGGTCCCGGTCCAGGAATTGGCAGGGGGGAAGGGGGGTGCAGTCCCCAGTGCTAAGCTTCATCTCTTCTCCGAGCTGGGTCTGGCCACAATACTTCGTCCACATCACAAGATACGTTTTCTCTTGCCAAACATCGAGGGAAGTATCTCCTAGCATGGCGTATCCAACCTTGGACAGAGGCAACCTCTATGTCCCCACATGTGTCCTCCATTGCCTGGAGAAGCGGCATGCGGGCATAGGGTTGGCGATCATACACTTTCCAGCGCCAGGCTGAGAAGAATTCCTCTATGGGATTTAGAAAAGGTGAATATGGAGGTAGGTACAAAACTACAAATTGTGGATGGGTGGCAAACCAGTTTTGGACCAGAACAGCCCGGTGAAAACTAACATTGTCCCACACAACCACAAATCTAGCAGGCTCCTGATCTGGATCAGGGACAAGCATTGTGTGAATTGCATCCAGAAAAGTGAGTATATGGCTGGTGTTGTACGGACCCAGTGTGGCATTGTGATGGAGGACCCCGTTTTGAGTGACGGCAACACACATGGTTATATTACCCCCACGCTGTCCAGGGACATTGGTAGTTGCCCTCTGTCCTATTACATTTCGTCCACAGCGCCTGGTTTTGGTGAGGTTGAAGCCAAACTCATCCACATAAATAAATTTGTGGCGAATTACATGGGCGTCCATCTCTCTGTAACAGACAAAATTATATACAGATGAGTAAATATGGTATGTCTGAAGAACTGGAAGTAGTGTTGCATACATACCTCTACAAAGTCATGTCGCAGATTCTTGACTCTGTCAGAGTTTCTCTCAAATGGCACCTTGTAAAGTTGTTTCATCGTCACTTGGTGCCGTTGGAGGATGCGTTATATGGTCGACAGGCTTACAGCATTGATGTTGTTGAATATGGTGTCATTATTCAAGATATGCTCTTATCTCTCGAATCCTAATTGCATTGTTGGCCAAAACCATATTTATAATTTCAGTCTCTTGTACATCTGTAAACAAGCATCCTCGTCCTCCATGATGTCTTTGCCTTTCCACTCTGTACAGAATTCAAACAGTGCGTGTTCAGCATAGGAACTGTAAATCATTTACAAAAATAAAGGTAGTACAGCATGATAACCAACCTCATTCATTCAATTAAGTGCAGTAAATGGATGGCTTAGAGTTACAAATGTTTATGCAATACTATGCAGTCATACGTATTTTACAGTACATTACTATAATGCTAAAATAGTCATTAGATAGTTGCATACCTGTTCTCATTTCTGAAGGTTCGAATTATGGACGCCACTGTAAATCGACTCAAGTTGGGCTGGACTCTCAGTCCAGCCTCTCTCATGGTCAAACCGTGGTTGATTACATGATCAACAAGTGTTGCCCTAATCTCATCAGAGATGGCTCTCCTTCCTTCTCTTATTTGCCCTCCCCTTCCCCTTCCCCTTCCCCTTCCCCTTCCCCTTCCCCTTCCCCTTCCCCTTCCCCTTCCCCTTCCCCTTCCTCCTACTCCTCTTGCTCTCTGTTCATTGTTAGCATCCATTGTTCAAAACAGGTAATCTGACCTTTGACCTATTTATAGGCCTATCTATACTAAAGTAAAACAGTGATTGGTTAGTGATCAGTTAAGCAATTAGTGTTTGCACATGTGAGGAGTGTGTCTGTGTGACCTGGTGAATAAGTGTAGCATTTTGATTGGTTGTGTTTGGAAAAGGAAAGCAAGTCACTTCCCGATAGATCTTTGTGTTATAGGTAGAGAATTGTGTGTAGTGTTTTGAAAAAAGTGTTTTATGCAATTGAAAACTGAGTCAAAGGCTGAGAAATAGCTTATGGTTTTGAAGATTTGGCATGTAGTTTTGCACTTTGAGTGAGAGATTTCAAAAATCGTGTGACGTGAAAAGATTTTGTGTGTAAGCAGTTGGTAAAAACTGTAATGTAACCCCACGTTCCCTGAAGGAGGTAATGGAGATGTTACGTCAGTGGCTGACATATTGGGATCTCACCTGAGAGCCAAATCACCTTCAATTGGTAACAGAACAAGCCAATGGACATTGGCGAGTGAGATTTGCACCGCTGTGGGTATATAAGGAAGTGTGCGGGACTCACTTATTAAGTTGTTCTTAAGTTTTCACTGAAGAGCTGAGCCCGTACCAGGTCGCTCAGCGGTGGACACAGGGATTGTGGTAATGGGACGTAACGTCTTAATTTCCTCCTTTAGGGAACAGGGGTTACATTAGTAACCTAGACATTCCCTAACAGTCAGTCAAGTTCGACGTTATGTCAATGACTGACGTATTGGGATCGCTAAGAAAAAAGCCACAATCCAATGGAAAGGGATGCGACGGAGGCCACTTCCTGCCCGTAGGGGATGGTAGCATGTGGAGTTACATATATGGACTGATAGGGGCGGTGCTACATACGGAATCTCTGTGGTAGATCCTGCCTAATAGGGTGGAGTCAATACCAAGCAGAGACGGCAGAGTGGGCTCTGCCAAGGGAAAGAGACGGGCTCACCAAAAGGGAAGCCGTACTGTGAAAGAATACACATATAATCAAAGGCTCAAAGGAAGCTCTCTGTAAAGACCAGAGAGAGGTCCCAAGTGGGGATGAGGCGAAGTCAAGGAGGAACCTGATGACCAGGTCATGCTTTCCCACAGACTTACCTTCTACTGCATCGGGAAGTCCGGCATACACTTTTAGGGTGGAGGGAGAAAGCCTTCATTCCAGCCCTTCTTGGAGGAAGGAAATGATGACTCTGATCAGGCATTTACAGGGGTCTTCTTGGTAAGAAGGACACCAATCAACGAACAGATTCCACTTCAATGCGTAAGCATGCCTTGTAGAGGGGGCTCTAGCTGAAGTGATCATGTCAACTACTGGTGGGACCTTGCTTTTGGTAAGACTTAAGTCTTCCGCGTCCTGTCCAGAGACCACACATGGAGGTTTCAGAAGTCTGGATGCGGGTGCCATCTGGTGCCCCGTCCCTGAAAAAGCAGGTCCTTCCTTAGGGGAATCCGTCATGGAGGGGCTGTCGTGAGGAGCATCAGTTCTGACAAGATCAGCTCCTTGTCTTCCCTGACCTTGCAAAGTGTCTGTGTGAGCAGACTCACTGGGGGAAACGCATATTTGCATAGGCTGGATGAGAGTGTACACACACCGGTGGTGCCATTCGACGTGTGTCCCCAGCTACGGCTCAGGACCTTGTTCAAAATCCTGCCACAGAGCACCATTTACATAGTTTTATATTACATTTACATTTATTTCTCTCAAATCGACGTTAATGTATATACTGACTTCACCCTGTGCTGCAATATACATTTAGTTTTACATTCATTTACAGAAATTAGCTGCTTGAATGAAAATTGCTGATGTTATCGGATTTTCAGGTGATATTCTCAATTCATTCAGTTAACGGACGCTCTGAGGTAAAGTGTTCAGACTGCAAACTTAGCACTGATTGTATTTAATTGTACAGTACAACATAACATAGTACAAACATTATCTTAATTCCATAATATCCTTAAACATAACAATATTGCTGGCCATAAACTGAGAAAGTGCACGTCCGGTGTGCGATACCTCGAGTTGTCCTAAACGCGGCGCGGCGCTGCGCTTCTCGTCCGGTGTGCGACCCCCTTGAGGCAGTATGCCAGTTGCACATGGCACCCCAGACAGTGGTGGAGGCATCTGTTGAGACAACAACATGCCTGGACACTTGTTCTAGGGGAACTCCTGCCCATAGAAAAGCAAGGTCTGACCACGGGTTGAAAGTTTGGCTACAGGCCGGTGTGATTGTCAGCCGCAGTGTGCCATGGTGCCATGCCCATCTCCGGACTCGGTTGTGTAACCAGTGCTGAAGCGGTATCATATGAAGCAATGGCTGAGGTGCCTGAGCACCAAGTCCCTGTGTTCACACAACTGATCTTGCGAGTGGGCCAGGGTGAACCAGTCGTCGAGATAGTTGAGGATGCGAACACCCACTTCCCATAGAGGGGCATGGGCGACAGGGACAGCGTAGGAACAGTCTGTGTTGAGGGAGAATTGAGATGTGAAAGTACACATCCTTCAGGTCGATCGCTGCGAACCAATCTTTGGGGGGGACACATTCAAAAAATAATTTTGAACAGAAGTTTGTGAAGGGCCTGATTCAAACCATGCAGATCAAAGATTGGACGTAACCCATTGCATTTCTTGGGTACAATGAAGTAGGGGCTGTAAAACCTTTAATGACCTCATGATGGGAGGGACTGGCTCTATTGCATCCTTCACCAGTAGTACTGCGATCTCTGCACGCAGGACAGGAGCATCCTTGTCCACCACTAAGGTGAACCGAATGAACCTGGGGAGAAACAGGGAAAAAGAATCGCATACCGAGTCTAATCGTCCGAATGAGCCAGCATGACGTGCTGGAAAGCTCTAGCAAGGCTCCTAGACACTGAGCAAGCGGGACCAGTGGGACCACAGGTGTACCCGCGGTGGGGCAGCGAGGTGGAGGACAGGGACCCGACCCAGAAGGCATAGCGTCCTGGAGTGGGGTCTGAGTGTACGATGCAACTTACCTGGCTCCACAGTTCCCGTGAGGGAATGGCAGGAGACGCATGAGAAGGCATCACATCTTGGAAGTGGCATAGCGTCGCTCACTGTCAACCACGCCCTCCTGGGACCCAGAGATTGTTGAATCTACTCTTTTGTTGAAATTGTGCGGAACTAAAAACAAACTCAACAAAGTATTCTCCACCCTACCCTCCTCTGGGAGAAGGAGCGGTGCACCCATCGTCTCCTGAAGAGCAGCTCCCTCCATCTCTGGGTTGCCCATTTCAGGAACACTGTTTCCCTTTTCCTCGTCGCCTTCCTGTGACCAGCTCCATGTTGCGGTCTGGGTGAACACTGCTGCTGGCCCGACTGGAGAACCTCCACTGTAACCCTCAGATCACCCTGTGTATAAACCAAAGTAGCCCTCTGCTGGGCAGAGTGGATAGTAGAGGGGACCCCACCTCTTTCAAGTCACGTCGTACGTGAAAGACTGATAAGGACCAAGCACTTTCCTTGGCAATTTTGCAAAATTATTTGACGGGAGATCTGTGATTGACCGACCACAATTAAGTATTCCAGAACTCAGTTTACAGGAGCGTTCATGCCATGTCATAATTACCGTAACGATTCTGAAATGTAAAAATCATTCACGTGCTTGTGGAACTTGTAATTATAATGAGAGCTACAACTTGTACCACATAGCCGCTGTACCACCTGACCACTGCAGATTTAAGGTGTGTTTGATTTGAAGCGGCGCTGTGCAGACCGATCGTTGTATGACATTAAAATACCGTCAGAGTGATTCAAAACCATACGAAGCTTAATTTATGCACTAGCGTAACCCCCATAAAACCACAAAATTACTTTTTAACCTGCAACCCTTTTAATTTATTAGCTGTATATTTATGTGTTGATGTATACTCAGGATAAAAATAGCATACTATGACCAGCACTCAATGTTCTTGTTATGTATTTGCTCAAGACAGAAAGGTCAGTTTTGCACAGAGCAGAAGCTTAAGCACATATGTACTTGTTTAAATATATTTTACTAATGTGAAAAAAGATGAACTTCTTTGTATTTGGGAAGTACAGACTTTTAGGTATCCATTTCCAAACACGCACTCACACATACCACGTTTCCCCTTTCCACAGATGATTTATGTACAACAACACATACTGTAAGTGTGAAATAGTGTTTGAAATTCTGCCGAGAATTGTAAGTGGGCTCTGCTTCCCAACGCCATCCCAGCCATGATTAGCATTCATACTGGACGTGCTGCTGTAAAATACCACACAGGACCTCACCACACAGGTGTTGAACTGTGTTAAACGCTGTTGAGAACATTATGAAAGCATTGTGCGTTCTGTATACATAAAACAATACTGCATAGACAAGGGCGAACTATTACCGCTTAAAAATGCAAAAGCACACCTATAATCATCGAAGGTAAACCACACAAAGTCTGCATACACAGACACGCACATTAATATTTCCTTCAATGATCAGCGGTGCACCTTCGGGAAAAAACGGGAGTCATGGCAACAGGAGCAGGCATCTGCAAGCGTTACTCTAGCAATCAGAGAGGAAAGGCAGCCAGGGGGTTGGCGTGAGAGGTGTCATTATAGACTGAGTGATTTGGAAGGGGTGTGGGGGGGCGCGAGAAGCAGGAAACGATTAAATATTCAAGCAATAACGCACCCAGTAGAAATTACCTCGCTTTCTGCTTCAGAACATCAGAAGTTTAAACCTCTAGCAAGGATGGAATTCAGAACAGGAAAGGTGAAGGAAACGTTGTGGTTACAACATAGGCTGTCTGAAAGTTCTAAATACTGGAAGTTTTAGAACGAAAAATATGTTTTATATATAAAACACACTCACACACACACACACACACACACACACACACACACACACACACACACACACACACACACACACACACACACACACACACACACACACACACACACAGCACAGCCAAAAAGTCACTGTTTGGATTTAAATGGGCAAATGCTTGAGAGTCTATGATTGGATCATTATTGTGATAATTATGTTTCTAGCATGTTATGTTTGGCAACAGTTCTTAAACCCTAATCGATGGAATGTGTAGCTTTTTATTTCTTAAACAACCATTTAGGAAGACACATCATTGCCATTTTCCAGGATGACAATGTAGAGATTCATCAGGGTCAAACTGAAAATGAAGAATCATTTTCACACATGAATTGGCACCCCTCTGAGTCTTAAATTCATTGAAATCTTTGGGATGTGCTGGAGTACACTTTACAGAGTGCTGGACTCTTGCATTGTCAATACAAGATTTTGACCAAAAATGTATGCACATCTTGATGGAAATAACATCACATTTATTTTCCATCAAGAGGTGCAGAATTTTTTGGTAAAGATTTTGCATTGACAGGAGTCAAGCACTCTGTAAAGTTTAAACAGAATCATGCACATTTAACCTATCAACAAAATTTGTTTCTGATAGGATTCCTTTAGACTGCTCTGACTAAACCGGATGTAATCCATTTCCAGTAAAATGCAGGCTGTTATTGCAGTAGAACCATAATATATGGATATAGCATCTTCTTTAAATGTTGTAAGGGGCTTTAGAATCATCTTGTTTTTTTCTGCTTTCATTGTTATGGTAGTGATGGATAATAGCAAGTTATCTTAGTTGTGTTGTAGTAGCTGCATGGTGTTTGTGCAGAAACTATGGTTGCCACAGCAATGTTTCGTAAGGGATGAACAAAGCTCAACGTGCTCAAGCTGGGAAAATGTCGCTTAAAGGGACACTAATGTATACCTTCCTTTCTAGCTATCTATTTTGCACCTTGACTCTGATGGACACACATTATCAGCACTTATGTGCTTTCTCTACACCCACACAGCCTGCAGTGCCTGTGCCTGTACGGAGTCACACACGCACGCACGCACGCACGCACGCACGCACGCACAGACACACACACACAAACACACACACACACACACACACACACACACACACACACACACACACACACACACACACACACACACACACACACACACACACACACACACACACACACACACACACACACACACGATAATATGTTGGAGCCATCTGGTGGAAAGTATAAAATTAACAACTGTTCTGTGTCCTACTGTTTTTTTTTGTTTGTTTTTTCAGTCAGCTTGTAGCTTTGCATTATGCAGAATGCATTAATTTGACCCTTAAAAGAGGACTAATATTTTAAAAATCAATATTTCAAATTGAAGTAATGTTCTGTTATATAGTCAATGATTAATACCTGACTCATTACCTCATCACACCACATTCCACAAATAGTGTTGTGTTTGTGTCCTAGTATAGCATAGCATGAGTGAAAACCATTAGATAACTATTATCTAACAATCAATTCACCTAGCATAAAAAGTAGATCCACTGATCGACTGTCTAAATGTTGATTTTGGCCTGTCCTGCGTCAGAGGTCTTTTGACTGACTATATCCAACAGTTAATGTCTTTTTCACATAATCTAATCAACTGATTGTTAATTCAGATTTTTTCAGATATTTCCAAAACTGTCCCACATTTTTTTTTTGCAATCCTGATCCTGTTATATAGTTAATATTCCATTACAAAAAAAAAAACAACTCCAAGAAATATGAAACCCAAGAAATAACATTATCTGGAACCTTTCCACATTAAAGTTAATAATGGTGCGTTCAAGTCATCTTATTATCGAGTTGAGCGCACTTGAACGCCACCACAATGTCGTAAATATGAGTGGGGAGCTCGGGATTTTCTTTAATCCCAGATCTGTACGAGTTGGGGGCGTGTCACTGAGAAACATGGCGGAATACCACAATATTTAAAGGTATTTAGCAGTGATATTGCTATACTTTTCTATTTACAGTGAAGTAAGCTAATTGCCTGCACCTGATGGCATTATAATATAACAATGTAATGTAATGGTAAAGTTTGCAGTGGCTTCATAAATTAATTAAAAGCATAAAAAGCCAAAGCACACCTGATGCACATTTATTTGTTCTTCATTTTCTAGAACTAGAGTTTAAGAAACTTGCTCTATTTTTGTGTAATTAATTAATAGAAAGTACACCGCCATCTTATTCCGACGAAAGTGACTTGAACGCACATGCCGTCATAAACATAAACTTCCCACCTCGTAAGTACGAACTTCCCAGGAGGACTTGAACGCACCATATAGAATTCAATGTTTCTACACAAATTGTATTGACAGCATTGTAATAAATAAATAAATAAATAAATAAATACAATTAAAAAGTTATAATTATTATATTATATAAATATATTATATGTTTGTTGTCGATTTGATTTTGATGTTTATTTAGTTTTACAATGTACATATCGCAATTTTGTTAACAGGTTCTATTGGAGAAAACAAAACTCTTAATATTTGCTTTGAACTACGGTCATCTCCTTTGTATGCAGTGATGTGATGTGAGAGTTAAAAGACTTAAAAGCACGTGCGCCTTTTCATTTACACAATAATATTTGACCAATCTGCCAGTAACAGGTTAAAAAAGTTTCATAATGATGTACTCCCACAATGCACCGCATTGTGTCAACTGACATGCACTGACCTAGCTCTTTGCCTAGCTTTCTCCGCGATATAGGAAAGCTTGATCATTTATATTAAGAGTATAATTAAAGAGTCTTGTCGTTCTCGCGGAGAGCTCGTGCACACCATGAGCGCCATGAGGACCATGTTGGCCTCGATCGGGCTGGTCGGGGTTGTCGGTGTCGGCTACGGAATGTGGGCCATAATTTCACCAGGAGAGGAGAGGAAAAGGGAAATGTTGAAGGTACTGAAACATTGCAGTTTTATAAATGAGTGCGGAGGTGATGCGACTATAGGCATGCCTCATGCAATTGTTTGTTACCAATCAGTTTCGAATGTGGTCGTACAGGGTTTTACACGATCTCTTATTAACGAATTAATTTAAGCAGGGTCATGTTTTATTACACTTTGATAATGATATTTACTCTCTGGTCCCTTTACGCCTCCGGGTAACAAAACAATGAGTGAGCTGCGTTAGTTGTTGTTATTCCATTGGATAGCACTTAATAGTCATGGAGGAATAACACCTTGTTCACGAGAATGTTTACAAAATATATTATGAGGTCTTTAAATTGCATCTGATATTATAGTTCAAATCCTGATAAGATTTGTAACCTTGATCCATCTCTTCCTCTATTTTTTCCAGAATCTGCCCGAGGCCAACCCCGAACGAATGGAGGAGAGCAGGAAGAGAAATGCCCTGATACTCCAGGTGCTGAAAGAGGCTGCGGAGACCAATGAAAACATTGCACGCAGAATTGGAGGCCAGAAATGATGGAATGAGTTTTCACATATCAGACTTTAACATGCTACCGTGATTCTGTATATATATGCATGGGATGAAAAGTATGTGACTTATTTAAATAAATGATCTGCAAATGCTCCATTTCATATAGGCTATGATGACAATTATTTGATGGACATTGAATGGCACTGACAGATTTACTTTTTGTTTTCCTTTCTGGAGAAATAGTCTTGAAATAGTTGCTGTTTTGGATCATATGTTCCAAAAACAACTTGACCATATTAAGTTGGTTTGACCTGCTTTTTGCTGGTTTTATGGATGTTCCAAAAGCCTGGATTATCCAACAAGTGTTTTACACGTAAAATTGTTTATATATATATATATATATATTTAAATTGTAAATAAAACAAAGTGTTTTTGTGTGTAAAGAATATTTGTACAAATATTTGGCCGTACCCTTTATATTGTACATCTCAATCGTGAGCAAGTTAAATGAATAGTGTTTTTTATTACGCTCTGTAGTCGAATGGTAATCGTGTCTGCGCAATATCTGCACAGCAATGACTTGCACGAGTGCATAATACAACGCTAACACTAAATGCTTCCGGTTTATAAGGTCATTGTAATACTCGCTCTTTTTCACCATGCGTCCAATATCTTGATCGAGTTGGTGCTGGTGCATAGTTCTCTGTATCAAGATTAATAATGTTACCAAATTATTTGGAAAAGTAGACCATGTCATTGTTTAGAAACAAAAGAACAGTACAAGAGGAGCTTTGACACTTTCTCCTGAACATGTCAAGTCCAACGCCACTACCGGAGAAGTCGAGTCCGGTCATAAAACCGCTCTCTGAGAACTGCTGGAGCTGTCGAATCCTCTCGGGCGGTGGGCTACTGGCTTCAGGCGGATATGTATTCATGCAAGCGCAGAAATTCAAACATTTAGGTGGACCCACATCTATGGGCACAGTGGCTCAGATCATATTTGCAGCAGGTGAGATCATTAATACACTCTCTGTTATGAGTTATGAAATTAGATCTGACTTTGAGACATTTTCTCTCTAGGTTTGGCTTTTTGGGGCGTCGTGGTGATCGCTGATCCAGTGGGAAAGAAAACAAGAAAATAGCATTGCACTTGCTGCTCCTATATTGACATGGACTTTTAGAATGAATCACCCAAGCCACATTGCATGATGCAGCAAAGTTCAAATTATATTCCAATGTATTCAAACTGTACAAATAAAATCAATCAATCAATCAATCATATTGCATTAAATGTTTTTTTTTATTTGCAACTTACAAACCATCTTTCTTTTACTATAATGTACTTGTACAAAACATCATTATAGCATATAAAGTGCACAAATTAGTTTTATGATTCAGCTGGCTTTTACATTACAATTTTTCTATATCAAAAAAAAATTACTCATAGGGCAAAGTAAACTGCCCAGGAATGCAGTGAACACTGATAGTCATTTTGAAGAGGAAATCACGAGTTGGCATTTGGTCCTTTCTTTTTGCCAAATGTTGGAACAACATTGACAAAGCGCCGGTTGTACTGAATTCTTCTCTTTGCCCTGCCGGTCTTTTTCTTTTTCTTTTCCTGCTTGTCCACCTGAAATGATCAATATCAGTGCCATAAGTCAATAAACAAGTAAATGCTCACAATTAGGATTCTCACAATATTATGCAATATGAATATTGTTGAAAATTGCTGCATCCCAATTTGCATACTATTCATCCTAATAAATTCTCAAAATTAGAATGTGTCCAAAATCATAGTATGTTGAAATGAAGCTTGCGGGATAAGGTTTTAAGTGAACTAAATGATTGGAGAAATCCTTCATTAAATCTGCAACAACATTGTGAACTTTTACAAAGATATGCTGGGCCATGAACTTTTAAATGCAGCATTATGCAAAAAGGAAAGGAGTTTCTCCACATGAAAGACCCTCAACTCGCATATAAACATGCTACTTCTTTTCTCTCCAGTACAGTAGAGCATGAGTAGAGCAAATTAAATGAACTGAAATGTGAAGTGTGTGATGAAAATGTTAAAGGGAGAGTTTACCCAAAAACTTAAATTTGGTCATAATTTACTCCCCCTCAAGTTCTTCCAAGTTGTTGATAGATCCCTTTGACGTCCACAGTAGAAAAAATAAATACTGTGGAAGTCAAAGGGGTCCATCAGCTGTTTGGTTACTGACAATGACATTTTTTTACAGGGTTCCCACACCTCGGCTAACTTCAAATTCAAGGTCTTTCCAGGTCCAATTCCCTCAAATTCAAGGACTTAATGTGGGGACACATTTCAAGTGAGAGCAAGGTTACATTGTGTTACCGTTTTCATGTGTCAAACACAACTATGCAAAAAAGCTTTTTTTGCATTTATTTTTGGTCATATGACTGAGATCTATTATTCTATTTGCCGTATTTCTGTATAACAAAGTACCTCACACGGGAAACACTTAACGCAACGCGTAAATGTGAGTAACTAACGTAAATCAAGCAAGTGTTGGCGAAATAACATTAGCGCACCGGAGGGAATAATACGGATTTTTTTCCAGAAAACTTCTATGCAAATAAATTCAAGCACTTTCAATGACTTGTGTCTATGTATGTCTATTTTCAACAACTTACCAGGGTCTTGAATTTTTTTTTTTTCAGGTTTACAAACTTTAAAGGATTTCAAGGACCCGTGGGAACTCCTTTTTTTGTGTGTTCAGCAGAAGAAAGAAATTCATACAGGTTTGGAACAACTTAATGGTGAGTAAATGATGACATAATTTTCATTTTTGGGTGAACTATCCCTTTAAATGTGACAATATGACTGACAGGACAGTTTACTGTGACAGGATTCACATTCGTGGTCCATTAAAGACATCATTATGATATGGTAGTATGTCCTAAAAATTGCCTAATCTGCTTCACACAAAGTTCTGTACTTTTTCTTCACAGAAAGAGTACATTCTTATAGGGAATAGTATAGGTAGGAATGCAAATACATGTAGACTTACCTTGGGAGTTTGTCCTCTGACCTTTCCTGCTCTAGCCAGGGAACCGTGGACTTTGCCTTTAAGTGGGGAGAGGTTATATTTATGAAAACATGCAAACCAAGATAATGCATTTTAAAGAGGCAAATACCAATTACTCATCATCAAGGAATATTTATAATTTCTTTGATCCACTTTCAGCACAAATTAAGTTTAAAAGGTTAGTTCACCCAAAAATGAAAATTCTGTCAGTAATTACTCACCCTCATGTTGTTCCAACCCCATATGACTTTTGTTCATCTTCGGAACACAAGTCAAGTTAAGATATTTTTTATTAAATCTGAGAGCTGGATTACTCCTCCATAGGCTTATATGGGACCGAAACTTGCCAGCCCAGAAATTTAGTAAAGACAATGTTTTAACTAGTCCAAGTGACTACAGTGGCTCAACCATATTTATCAAGCGACGAGAATACTGACTGAATACATTTTTGGGTGAACTAACGTTAACCCTTTAAAATAATGGAATTCATCAGACCTTCCATCTACAACATTACCATGGTAAATTGTAACAGGTAGAGGGTAATAACTCCATAGGGGTTTGATCCTTACCTCCTAACAGCCTCGAAGAGACCTCAAGAGTGTTGAACTCCTCAATACCAGACTGACAAACCAGTGTCTCATCCCGAAGGGGAATCCCGCAGTGTGAAATGATCTGATCATCACAGGCCAGACCCTCCAAAGCTTCAATCTGAGCCTGAGAAAACAAGTACAGTTCGTGAAATGCAATTTCCGATTCTTATTCAAGTTTGTCTAAATAAACTAAGAAAAAAAAAAGCGTAATATAGGACAAAGTACCTTGATATGGGCAACAGTCTCTGACCCATTCAGATGAACAGAGTGCAAAGTCTGGGCACGAACAAACAACTGCATGGTGTCAAGTCTTAATGAATAGAGAATTAAAATGTCATTAGCTTGACAGAATTGTTACAAACGGCACAATATCATAACCACTATTACTTAAATATTGAAAGTAAAGACAAGTAGCCTACTAACACGAATCGAGATGACTACAAGCGCCAAACACAACATCAAAAAGTTAACGCGATTCTAGAAAATGCCACGCGCATGCGCATTTTATTAAAGCCACTTAAAAGTCCTATGGACAGCATTTTAAGCACAATTTTATTATAATGTTGCGTTTTCACTTCTTGGTACAGAGAAGAAAAAATAACATGTTATAAATATATATTTTAGTCAAGGTCTTGAAAATAAATATTTAGCATTTTTTTCTTTTGTCAATAAAGCTTTTAATTCAGACTCATGACGAGACTGTCCTTCCTCTCTCTCAGAAAAGAGAAATGTCCGCCTCCGTCAGAAACATGTCTTTGACAGTCTGCCGAGCTGCTTACAGAGCCTTTAAACCAGCCACGCGTTCATTGAATTCTGGATCTTGCTTAAGAGTTAGTATTACAATCATTTTGACCTTATAATGTATCCTTTAATAATCGGGTTTAAATCGGGTAAAATATAGTTTAATAATCGGGTGCACTGAATGTCACAATATATGTAAATTTGCATCGCGATGATTTGTTCTTGAAATGTTGCGAGTGGTTTTGTGCAATAACAAGCAATAATTTTGGCTTAATTTTGAAACATAGCTGAGTGCTTTAACAAGACGGTTTTGTTTGATTTTAGACAGAAAACAGCCCTGCTGAAGGATCAGTGGGCTTCATTGAATCCACAGAAGAGTTCAGATTTGTGGAGAGACTTATTCCTCCTTCACGCATCCCAACTCCTCCTAGACGTGATGGTCCTGCACCCTCAGGATGGATCCCACCACCAGGTAGACGCACTTTTATTGTTAACCTAGATGTGAAAATGCATATGATCATACCAGTCTCTTAGCTATAAGGTTAAGGCCTGTGTGGTTTACATCATATTGCATTTTAATGAGTTGTTGGAAAAGTTTTATTTGTTTTTTTATTATTTACACAGATACTCCACCTTCACTGCCCTACATGATCCGTCGCTCCAGAATGCACAATGTTCCTGTTTACTCTGACATCAAGCATGGAAATCAGCACAGCACTCTGCTCAGAAAGGTTGAGGGAGACATATGGGTGAGTGCAATGAACATACGTGTTTAGAAGCACTATGTGTAATAATATAATGGTCCAAGATTATTTTATTAACTTTTCATCAATCATTTCCAGGCCCTGAACAAGGATGTTAAGGAATTCCTGCTGGGGCTTACGGGCAAAGAGCCTCCAACACAGGTCAATGAAGTAACCGGGACTATTAGAATTAAAGGGCAGTTTGATGGAGAGCTGAAGGACTGGCTTCTGAAGAAGGGATTTTAAATGCTGATGTGGTGAACCGTTACTGGAGTCTCAAAAGCCACAGCTAATGAACTGAACTTCAATACAGAAAAGGCTGAGTCATAAGTTTGTCAGTTTATTAACTGTTGTTTAGGATTAAAACAAATAAATGTAAGGTATTCTCACAAAATCCGATTTGTAATACTTGTGTCTGGAATATCTTTCTAATAAAACATACATATTATTGAATGGCATTATGTACAATAACAATTCAATTTATTTTGCTCCCCATAAACACCTTTTCATGATAATTCACAAAATATACATGAAAAAGGTGTAGGCTTAAGGCTAATATGACTACCCTTTTAACATAATTATCTAGTAAGTGTCACTTTTCTCACTGTAGTTGCTTAATACAAAATAAACAAAAACAGTTACATAAGACATTTCCCAAAATGTGCATACTTAGCTAAAAAGGTACATATTTCAAACATTAAGAAAATTATTTAAATTCCACATACACAAATTATTCATTTTGAGTTATTTATTTGTTTACCACCTCATTAAATTTTTTTTTTACAAAGTGAACTACACATTCTTAATTCCTATCACAATTATTCCATGGGTTAACCCCTTTGACAGATATACATTTATTTTTTTTTACATTAGTTCTTGCCCTTATTTTTAAAACGCGTAGATTCCCCTTAGTTTATACTGACATTCTCTAATTTCAAACAGCCTCTGAATACAATTAGAAAGTAAATTATTACACACTTTATACATCTTCTGTGCAGTGAAAAAATCAACACATTTTAAAGCATGTAATTTATTAAATAATATATTTGTTGGTTCACATAGTAAACCTGATTTACAATCCTTATTGCTCTTTTCTGTAACATATTTCGGATTTATATTGGATATAAATACTTTCGTTCAAATATTAAACATACAAGTATGAACACAGCAATAAAACAATACAAAAGAGAAATAACGACAAAAATCTATCTGACTGTCTGTCAATCTGCGCAAATATTGCGCAGCCTTGTCACTTAGAGCAAAAGGAGATATGCGTCATCATGTTGCGACGATCAACGTAGTTCTAACGTGACGCGTCAATATGAAAGCATATTATAAACACGCGCCGACGGGAAGATCCATTACTTTTTAAGTTTAATTGTGTGTGTGAGAAAACAAAGTGCGCATACACAGATTTTAGTCAGGTAAGATAAATACCAAAAAAACTTTATTAGTAGTGCTGTTGATGTGTAATTGAATTTAAAGATGTTTTTACGTTTTAATTGCAGATCATAACTATCAATCATACAAATGCATTCTAACTTAGCTTCTAATGGATCCCGTTGTTAGACGTAAAATCCCTACGTGTGTTCGTTCATTACTCACTGATATTGCACCAAAGGAGGAAGAACACTTAAGCGACTGGCCAGAAACAGATTATGAGTCAATTACCACCAAAGATGGGATCGCACTTCCCAAAAGAGGGACTTCTGAACCTCTCCTGACACCTGCTAATGGCACAAAGGATGGAACTACTGATGGAAATGCATCATTAGTCAAGCCATGTGGGCTTTGCTTATCCAAACCGTCCTGTTACACTTGCCCAAGGTGTAACGTCCTGTATTGCGGACTGGCTTGTTACAGGAGTCAGAATCACTCCTCATGCTCAGAAGAGTTTTACAGAGAGTCTGTGCTTCAGGAGCTCAAATCACAAGGTGCCACAGATGAAGAGGGGAAAAGGAAAATGCATGAAATTCTGTCACGGCTCAGACAGAGTGCAGAGAGTGAGGGAGGGATGGAGAATTTATTAAGGAACTTGGGAGAAGATGAAAATAATGTGACTGAACAAGATGCACATGCTTTGGAGCTGCTTTCTAGGTTAGCAGAGATTCAATCTGGCGGGGATGAAAAAACTCACGAGGTGCAAGAAATACTGGCAAAACTCGGAGATATTGAAAGCAGGAGTGATGAAGAGGAATCTGATTTAGCTGAAAAGTTAACCGGGCTGGATATCGACTTTCTTTCAGAGGAAGAACTCTGGTCGTTGTTGTCAGCCCAGGAAAAGGAGAAATTTGAGAGTCTGGTGAAAGGTGGCGGCATCGGTGGGCTGGTTGTCCAGTGGAGCCCCTGGTGGGCACGGCATGAGACGGACACTAAAGCACTTATAGAGGAATTTCAGTCTGAGAATCAGGAAGAAATGGACAATGTGAATGAGAAAAAAGACAAAAAAATCAAGGAAGTCAGTCGCATTAAAGTACAATCAGACAAAACACTAAGACGCTCAATCCCTCCAATAAGTGCCAAAATTCCCCCTCTTCATACGTTATCATCAAAGCCATCTCCTCTAGTACAGTTCAATCTGATCAATGCTCTTTATGGTTACACCTTCTCCCTGTGTCTCTACAATGGAGACTTCTCAGAGATTCTGCTAGAGTTTTGTCAGGCGGTGCTTGCCATCTCAGAGGGTTTGGGTGGCGGACGGGTCTTCAACTCTGTCCCAGAGGCGCTTGACGCTGGGATAAGGGCAGTATCTGCAGGAGGGTACTTTGATCCCGAGGACCCTTTAGCTTCCCTTCGAGCTGTGGAAGCGGTGGCTCATATTCTGACTGGAGAGAGCAGAGAGGACACTGAGGGATATGCGCTGTCTGCTCTGTCCCAGCTGCGCACAGCTGTGAGCGACGCAAAGGCTTTTGTTCCGAAGGAAGACGAGCGGACAAGGCGGATGTTTTTTCAAGCAGGAAAGAAGTGCCAGTTTTTTCAGTCTTGGGTGAAAGAGAATCCCAGAGTTTTGAGGAGTCTGGCAGGATGCGTGTGGACGGACTATGAGAGAAGGGAAGAGGAGAGGACGACATTAGAGGGAGAGAAGAAACGCTTGGAAGAGGGACGGGAAAAAAGTAGATGTAAAGGTGCGTTGATAGAAGAAATTGAGTGAGATTGTGATTATTACTATATACTAGTAATAAGGCAGTTTTTTTTTAAAGCATTTGTGTGTAATGTAATTTAAAGAATAAAAAAATTGTGGTTGTTGAGTATCCTTAAATGTCATTTATGCTAGTTCACACTTTCAAATTTTTAAGATTCAAAAAGCACTGAGTACTGATGATATTAAAATGCTTTTTAATAATATAATGCAACATTTTTCATATTTAAAAAAAACATTTGAATGATTGGATAGATATGTTATGATGCAAAAAAAAAACAATATTTATATATTTTATATTGGCTCAATCGATATCTGGTTCTCTGCACCGATGATGACATCCACTTTTGCACCTAAATAGTTGCACGCAACCATCTTTTGGTCGTTCAGAACGCATCAGTCCGCATTAATAAATGAACGGGATTATTCTGTAGGGCACTCGTCTGCAGTAGGTGTCCCAGGCCAGTCCGTACTTGGCTCTGCATTGCTTCTCATCTCTGGCCTCTCGGTGGATGAGCAGAATGGTGAAATATATGACATAAAAGTAAGGCAGAATATGTGACATTCCTAGGTAAAAAAAAGTGGAATAAACAAATTATTATATTGAAAGTATGATTTGTCTTACATTTCCTTTTATTTATTTTGATGGCAAAACATGGATAGTTTAAAATACAATGGCAAACAACTAAGAAATTTGTATTTAAAGTGATAGTTCACCAAAAGAAAGAAAAACGAAAATGATCATTTACTCGTGTCATTGCAAACCCATAAAACTGGTTAATCTTCGAAACACAACTTAAGATATTTTGGTAAACATTATGTTGTGCGATGATCATTGTTTAGATGTAAATAAAAGCCTAAATAATTCTATTAATCATATAGGGACCTTATTTCTCTCAAGACTTGAATATAAACCACTCTATTCAAATATATTTCCTTTATGACCTGTTTGATTCTAAGTTTTGGTTACCTGGACTTTCAATCGACGCACAGAAACCTCTCGGGTATCATTTGAAAATCTTACTGGTTTAGAATGACATGATGGTGAGTAAATGATGACAATTTGTAACTGAAATGAAGGATATCAGTTATTAATAATTTGCCCATCACTTACCGCAAGGCAGGGACCAGGCCAGGGCCATGAGAAGGTCCCCCAGGTAGTTTGGATGCCTGACAAACCCCCACCACCCTGACACCAGTAGCCGCTTTCCTGTTGCTGTAGCAATAGTTTCCAGGTCTACAAGTGAAAAAGGTTGATGAGAAAATGTATTTAAATTCATGTGTTAGATACTGATAATGTATGAGTTCACTGGATATAAACTCAAAGTATGTAGTAATGCAATTACTGACGTTCTACACTTTTATGTGTGGGGTCTCTTCTGAACTGGTTTTTCTGAGAGTTGGACTTCCGGAAAATGAAATAACCCATTCCTGTGAATGATTGAAAAAAGGAAAGTTAGAAACTGTTAAATGCTCAGATTTCTGCAAAACAGGCTGTAGATTACCATTTAGAAGAATAATCCCTGCTGCTCCAAGAGTACTGAGGGACTGTGGGTGCACAACCAGAAACATGGCCTGAAGGCCATATGTGAAGGGAACCCAGGCCAGATCACCAAACGCCAACATGAACCCAAATCCATCATGCACGATGTCCATAGTAGTAAGCACAGCCTCCTGCAGATACAAGGAAAAGTATATTGTTATGTATCTGGGACTTTGTCAACATATTCCAAACTGTTCCTTCCACTATTATAAATGCATTTCATAAGTTTTCAGACTAGACTAGTTGGGTCATACTTCATTCCACAGTGCATCTGTTACATAGAGGAGCTGGAAGCCGTTGACAAGCAGCATGGCAAGAGATGGAGAGTCCCTCAACTCTACTTCTTTCATTAACATCCCCAGGTTTATTACCACCTGAAAAACAATGGCACAAAATAAAAAGAGACATAGGTAAAAATACTTGTGTTAATTTTAAAGTTGCATAACCTGAACCTGCATGTATACTTTCATTCAGCAAGGATGCATTAATTTGATCAAAAGTGATGGTAAAGACAATTGTTATAAAAGATTTATAATAATTCAAATGAATGCTGTTCTTTTGAATTTTCTATTCATCAAAGAATCCTGAGCAAAAATGTATTACAGTTTCCACAAAAATATTAAGTAAGCAACACAATTGTGTTCAAAATTGATAATAATAAGAGATGTTTCTTGGGCACCAAATCAGCATTTTAAAAGGATTTCTGAAAGATCATGTGACATCTGGAAATTCAGCTTAAGATCTTAAACAAATTAAAATATATTAAATTAGTAAACAGTTTATTATTTATAATTTATCTTAAATTGTAATAATATTTCACAATTCTACTGTATTTTCGTAATAATATTTCACCATGTTACTATGTGCTGGATTTTTGGTAAAATAAATCTAGCCTTGTTGAGAATAGAGACTATTTTCAAAAAGATTAAAACTCTTACCCAGCCTATTAATCCAGGTCTTAGTTCACAAAAATATTTCAAGTCAAAGTCTCCAATGCGAGGGTTGAGCTCTCGACCCATGAAGAAGTCATACAGAGGATTTCCTACAAATGACAAAGAAACTGAATTGACAGTAGCAGCATCTGGAATATCTGAAAGGATTCTGCATTAAAGAGGTCAAGTGACTGCATGCATAGTGAAACATTACTTATAGATAATATAAAAAATAAGTATCAGAACTGATTATCTCACCTGTGTTTCCTCCAAGTGATAAAGCATGTTGAGGTGCCCAGAAAGAGCGGATATACAGGTACATAGACAGCAGGTAGGACAGCCCAATGGCACATACAGCCAGGGGCAAAATGAGCTCAAACAGATACCCGAGTGGCATTCCCAGAAAAACACATACTATCAACAGGGCAGCAGTAATGATCAAGGCATGGAAACCTAAGAAAAAATAAATACTAGAGGTCACATTCATATGCACACATATACACATACACTACATTTCAAAAGTTTGGGGTCAGCCAGTTTTTTGGTTTCATGGTTTTCATAAAAATATTATGCAACATTCATGATAATAAGAAATGTTTCTTCTTCACCAAATCAGCACTAGAATAACGAAGCATATTATATTAAAATACATTTTATTTTGAAGCACATGGGGGAAATCGGAGATTACTGACAAATGGAATTTGAACTTTACTTTGTATATCATAGGTGGTAAAAAAAAAAACAAGGACAAGGGGTCAAAGGCTATCCTGTTTAATTCATGTCAAACACATGAAAAGTTAAAAAACAATTACAAATGTAAACATTTCAGACAGACAGACAGCCTATATTACCATTTATGGGATATTTCAGTCTGGATCCATCTCTGAGGACCAATCCTTCAGAAACCTGTAAACAAATTAATTTGTGTAAAATCTGACATTCTTTCTTCAGAAAAGAATCTAATGACTTTCAAAGAAATGAATGATATAGTATCTCACCTTCCCAATGGGTAGCAGGTAGAGAAAACTCTGCAGGGTGATCCAACCTACAACCAGAACCGCAGCCAGAGGGTTCCATAAATGTGCTGCGGGGGTTAAAGGAGGGGGCCACTGCAGGACACTGGCTTCTGGAGACCGACACACACTCAGGAGGTACAGAACAGTCAGAGGCAGGAACACAGGGATGCAGGTGGCACCTGGACAGGTGAGGAGAACAAATGATCTCAAATATTGCACAGAAGCCATATGTAGTTAATCACACAATAGATCCATTATTACACATACACAAACATATGGATATATAACAAATAATGGCTCACCAAGAGTACCTCCAAATTCCCTTTCAGCTGAATGTAATGCTTTGTGCTTGTTCGGCTTCATTTTTTCCTGTTTGGGACAAAAATGAGAGAAGATGAGATCACTTAGCATGGCTGACAACACATTCAGTATACAAGAATAGTGCATTATTTCAATTACATTGCGTTTGTAAATATAAGATGTGTAAAAGACGCATTCGTAATATCATGATTATTCTCAGACTTAAGCGAATCAACCAAACAAAACATTTTAATATATGCATAATATAAACAGCGTATTTTTCTCTTACCTCGGTTTTCCACGAACTTACTGTTATATTGTATGGTAGCCGCACATTATCATCACATCACAGTTGATGACTGAGAAGGTGACGCCTGCGTAGTTCCGCCCAGAACACGCTGTTTGCATGTACTGTCTCTGACCAATCAGCGCGTACCACTGCTATCAGAAGAGTGGGGAGAGACAACCAGCGGACCAATCCGAATCAGAGTAAAGCGGAAAAACCCGCCCCTACTGCTTTCCTGACCAATGGGGAAAACGTTTGCTCTGGCTTCATATTATTACTGTGCATTAAATAACAGCAGTTTCTCCCCCCCCCCCAAGACACGGTTAGATGCAAAGTTATTTTTGTGCATTACGTTTATTAAATACATACTATCCAGTTATGCAGA
Source organism: Meda fulgida (assembly GCA_030578275.1). Classification (NCBI taxonomy): domain Eukaryota; kingdom Metazoa; phylum Chordata; class Actinopteri; order Cypriniformes; family Leuciscidae; genus Meda; species Meda fulgida. The sequence continues at coordinate 12,445,160 of CM060625.1, read as the reverse complement.
TTGAACACCCTTTAAAGTTGATGAGTATAGTAATCAACAATTAAAAATAAAAATTTCAAACATACTGATTTGTTTTATAAACAAATCATCTTACCCTTAATATATAGTGATTTTAGTTCAATAAATGGCTTTATTTACTTTCACTGTTGAGTTGTGCTCATTTTGTGACTCTGAAAAAAAATCGTTATAATTGACCTTTTAGCACCCAATGTTCACACATCCAAAGCTTCAATCAAATGACGCCCCCCAAAAAGTGCAATCTCAATCCAGCTTTAATAGGGTTCAATTGGAGGTCACAGACTTTATATTCAGTGTTCAAGCGACCAGATACAAGAAAACTTCCAATATAAGTAGTAATATTGTTTACCAATTGAGTTCAGTTTCACCTATGTGCAAACTAGACTGCAGATTTAAGGAAAATCCCCCACTCTACCCCCTCTCACAGATGACCTCAATGACACTTTGCTCCATTGGAGACGGGTCTAAGCAACGATGGGCGGCACTACCCACAATCTCATCCAACAGGAAGTGCACCAAGTTCTCATCAGACACAAACCGCCACAGGTACATCTGTAAGTAGTGGCAGTCCACCTGGATTTGCTGCAGTCCGTATCTGCCAAACGTACGGAGACGGACACATTCAAGGAATGTCTTCAGACTTATCTTAATGATGCCAGTTAGCACTGAGACCTAGGAAAGAAAACTGATTATACAGACTGAAAACACTCAAATACGAATATCTGCACTGGTCAGTTAGATAAATTACACTAACAATAGTTAGATAATAGTGTTTTGTTTTCTACCTTGTTGAATTCCACTGGGCTAAATATATCGATCCTCTCAGAAAATAGTTTGTGAATGTTACTGAGCAAGTTTGTGTCCATTGGAGCACTGGAACAAAAAACAAAACAAAACAAACAATATCCTGTATCAATGTGTGACTATATATTCCATTATACCTTTACAGAATTCAGGCATGTGATCATCTAAAGACAAAAAAGAAGGGGAAGACCTAAGGCTTCTGTATGTTTGACAACAGATTTATAAAAGCTTTTTAAAATATGGGAAGATGGTTGACGCAGGTTGCATTTTCAAAAACACGTCATAACTTAGTAAAATTAGTGCAGTGATTGTGCACCTGGGTGTGTAGCTTGGTGCATAACGGATCTGCTGTCTTGAGCTGCTGTAAACAGAGAATGTGCGTTTGCTGGAGTCACTGCTGTGCGCTTTCCTTACTCCTTCTTCATAAAGCAGTCCCACCTAGACATATGCAGGAAAGAGAATCATTACAATTGGCTTATGCAAATGATTGCGATTTTTTTGTTTAATGACATTTGGAACAAATGTTCGATGCATCACCTGTACATCAATAGAGGTAGTATCTTCCACCACCCTCTTCATTACAGCACGAACATTTCTAGGTTCAATGGTGTTCACCCAGTCTCTTGTTTCCACGCTCTTCCTCAGCATTTGACTAATGATTAACCCCTGAACCTGTATCAAAACAAAACCAGCTCAACAAATGATGTCCAGCAACAATCCTAGACCGGAATAAATGACTCAGGACAGTTAAATATTTTCTATGAATTACCTTAACATAGTGGTTCAGTAATTTCTGAGCTGCTTCTCTGGCCTCAGCACAAAGTGCTGTAACAGGAGTGACTGGACTGTGGTGCTGTTTAGAGAGGAAAGTCAGCACGAGTAGTGTATTTAGAGTTTGTTTTTATCATAATATAATGGATATGTAATACCTGTACAAGAAACTGTTCATCTGTGAGTGTGAGAATGTAGGAGATGGTGGAGGTCTCGTAGTCCAGACAGAGACGGGAGAGCAACAGAAGGAGGGCAGGAGGGGTGGATCCTCCTCTGTCACCTGCGCTCTCACAGTACTGCCGAGATGACTGGCAGATAAACTTAATAAAGCTCACGACCAGACCCTCACGCACACCCTGACTGCAAAACTCACCCTGAGAGAAACATACGAGACAGGTATTAGACACACGACATGGGAACAGTAATACTTTTAAAAAGGGTTACTTCACCCAAAAATGCCATTATTTACTCACCCTCGTGTCATTCCAAACACGTAAGCATTTCGTTCATCTTCGAAACACAAATGAAGGTATTTCTGTGCCTCCATAGACAGCTACGCAACTACCACGTTGAAGCTTCAAAAAGTTCATAGAGATCGTAAAACTAATCCATATAAATAGAGCAGTTTAGTAAACATTTTCTGAAGAGACAATCAATTTGTGTGACGAACAGATTGAATTTAGGCTTTTATTCACAATTAAACATTGATTAGCAAACATAAACAGAAGCTCAGCCGAACCTGCTTGACTCGCGGGAACAAACCTCATTGGTTCTTGCTAAAGCTCAAACGTGCAGCGTAACAACAATGAACCTCATTGATTCTCGCACATCAAGCGAACATGCTTAAGCGTCCGTTTACCACAACTGATGTGTGAGTTGATTAATGTTTATATGTGAATAAAAGCCTAAATTAAATCTGTTCATCATATAAAGCATGTCTCATCAGAAAATTTTGACTAAACTGCTCAATTCATATGGATTCGTTTTACAAACTCTTTATGTACTTTTTGAAGCGTCAAAGTGGTAGTTGTGCAACTGTCAACAGAGGAACGTAAATCTCTCAGATTTTATTAAAAATATCCTAAGCTGTCTTCCGAAGATGAATGACAGTCTTACAGGTTTGGAACGACATGAGGGTGAGTAAATGATGATTCATTTTTGGGTGAACTAACCCTTTAACCCTCTGTAGGTCTTTAGCTATTTTAGACCGTAAAATGTATGTTTTGAGTTTGGATTGGAATAATATAAAACTTGACTTTTGTGGCACTTGTTATATGAACATGAAAAATTGTAGGCATGATTAGAAAAGCCTAAAAGATCTTTAAAAAAAAATAGTCACACTAGAACACCATTGTGCTCTTTGAAAATGTCTATATAATTCTATAGTCACTTGATGATAGTAATACCATTGTATTGCATATCATTTTCTTTATTTCTCCTACCAGATGGCACAAATCTACCTTCCGTTTATTGAATGTTAAATACCTTTCAAATTAAACACTTTATAGTACATTGATTTCATAAAAAAATGTTACACTTACTGTACACTTACTTCAGTCAGTTTTGACCGCAGAGGATCACAAGTGTGACACGGGTGTGAAAGGTCCGATACTAAACTGTAAGTATTTTATATACATGTTTTAAGTTTCATATATACACTTCATTGTTTACCTTGAAATAAGGCTTGTTGGAGAATGTGATGTCCTTTGCTGTGAAGAGATGCACTGATGCTAATACAGACTTTAACTGATTCAGAATAAAGTTTGATAAGGACATCAGCAGTTCTGGCAGACTGGGCAGGGCGTCCTTGCTTGTAGTCCCTCCTACGAGAGCCCCGCCTCCCGATGCACTGGCCCCAGCCACTGAGAGACGAGGGGCAGCCAATGCCTGTCTTACATCAGTAAGGCTGTCATGGTAGAAGGTCTGTAAGGCAGACAGGTACTGTTTGATTCTCTCTCTTGCTGCTCGCACCACTATCTCAGTTCCTTGGCTGGGCACTGCTGACCCCGGAAGTAGTTTGGATATGGCCTGTAATCTGCGATGAAAGCGATCCAGAGCTCTCACTAACAGAGAGTTATCTCCCACCCCCTTCTCTTCCTGTATCCTCCGCTCCACTAGAGAGAAATACCTAGCAGCTAGATTGTCGACAAACACATGTAGCTTGCCATTAGCCATCTCTGGGATGTTCTTCGAAGCTAATTCACCTTCTTGGGGACGGTTGATGAACAATTCTTGATAGGAGGCAATAACCAAACAGAGACTGCTGACAAACTCATTACACCCTCGATCTATGAACTCTAGAATGTCTGTTCCGGCCGTAGGGGGGAGGAATGGATTGAACACAGAGGAACTAGGAGATAGGGGATTTGATCCAGGACTTGTTTTTTGGGCCGAGCCTCCACAAGTATCAGTAACCGCAGAGTCTTTAAGCTCCGCCGAGTCTTTAAGCTCCACCTCCAGCCCCTGGAGATCCGCCTCCAACCGAGACTGGGCGTGGCTGAGAAATTTATCACAGAGCTCCTCCGCTGGCTCGTCTAACTGCAGAAGCAGCTCAACACATTCAGAGAGATCTTTAGCACTCGAACCTCCATCCCTGCAAGCAAATATTACCTTTACATTAATAAAGAGCATGACATTAAATTTGAGGGGAGGTATGTACTGTAAAAAAAAAAACACTTCAACCCAGTGTTATAAAAGTATTAGTTATATACTATTAATATTTAGAATTTGCTTTTAATTTTATATTTCAGTTTTTATTAATAATAATAATAATAATAACAACAATTTGTTACATTAATATATTTCTGGGTAATCAAAGCGCTCTACATATGGCTCGTTTTTTAACATTAGTTAACGTGTTAACAAACGTTAACTTACAATGAGCAATATATCTGTTACAGTATTTATTAGTATAATAATTAATATTAATGTGTGATTATTAATGTATATAAATACTTAATTTTTAAGTTCAATTTATTCATCTAATATTTATATTTTATTTCATCTTTATTTCAAATACTGAAGATGATTTATGATAGCTTTCTTTACCAATAACAACACTGCTTCCCCCATTTCATCTTGGTCATTGTATAATGTATGGTAGAAGCATCTCAACTTCGATTTGGGACCAAATTTCTTATGCTTCTTGCTAAATTATACTAAATATAGCATCTAAATTTTTTTCAAAACGAATACAAATATGCAATGAAATCCGAGAGAGCACAGACCTGAATTTCTGCCGCAGCTGTTGAGCGAGCTGCTCCATAATGACATGGCAGTCGTCTTGGATGCCCCTGAAAGAGGGCATATGACTATACTGCTGCAGTACACACCGTGCCCTGCGGTGGGCACTCACTGCCTGGGCATAGGCCTGCAACTCCAGACACTTATTAAGCCTTGCTGGCAGCTCAAACAGAAACTGCAGCTTACGGAGGAGAGTGTGAACACCTATACAGAAGGTGAAAGATTCATGACTTGAGCAGAATTCCTTAAGAGCCTTTAGATCACTTGTATATGAGAGTATCTAATATGGTTTGAAGACCTATTTATTGGTTGTTATACTAGCAATACAAGGCTGTAAAATTAACCAGTCATGGATCATACATTTATTATTCATACCTGATAGTTTAGTGATCTGTGCATGCTGGCCCTGCAGCGTCCCACTAATGCGGGCACTAAACTCTGTGATAGCGGCCATGTTGGCTGACAAGCAGTCCATTTCATCTTCCATCTTCTTAAAGTCATTCTTCATTTTTCTGATTGTGTCTGTGGAGAGACAAATACACTTTTAACATCATCAGAGAAGGGTTATATATGATACAATGCTGTGATGTCCAAACAAAACTATCAAAGGAACTAGAAGACCAGCCATGCTGGAGAAATGTCATTAAAGTCAGCATAATAACAGAAACTAAATTGTCTTTTCTCCCTGAGATGTACATCCAATCAAATGGCTTCTCGAGCAAGAAAAGATGTAGGGCAGGACTTGATTTTGTCAATCATGAACTGATTGGATTGTTAGATACACCTTACAGACTATACAGGTGAACGGATGCGTTCAGAAAACCCTTATAAAGAAAACGCTTAATGTGCAATTTAGCACACTATCTGCTTGCCTGTAGGTGTATATTGAATTTGATCTTTTAAACTTGCCGTTTTAGTACATTAGGGTCGTTAAGCATTATTAATGTTAAAGTCGGTATGAAACGCAAGTTTTGATCGTCTTTTCTTTCCTATTGGGACATGTAGTGAAACGGCTTCTCAAACAAGAAAATATATGGGGAGGGACTTTTTGTGACAGGAGATTGTCCCGCCCTCGCACCACTAAACACATCGTTTCAGAAGATTTCGACGGCGCATGAATTAAAAAATAATAATAATATTTTGCAAAGATAAATAATTTATAAGGTAATGCAATATTCCATAAAAAACAAGAAATGTACATTTTTATTTCATGGTGACTTTAACGGTAAATCCGAACAACATTCCATTCCGATACTTATCATTTCATCCATTTGCTAACCTGTGGCTGAGATGAACTTATTGTAGTTTTCATAAACCAGGGTTTGCATGTCACTGTCCAGAGATCTAATCTGCTTCACCATACAGCTTTCATGATCCATCAGCTCAGCCAGAGAACACTCCTGCCTCAACTGTGACAAACAAGACATTTCAAAGCCAAATCACAGTACATTTGAAACTTCTATTATAAAATACAGAGCATGTATTGGAGAATATATATGTGGCATAAACTACTAAGTGACAGTATACTTCCACGCAACATTACTGACGGATGTGTAAGTTACAGTACACACCTCTACATAAACAATAGCACTCACTATTTATCATTATTCAATACCTTATTTAAATAAATCTCTGGGTCGAAATGCGGTCCGTTGATATCACACGGACCCAGAGACTCGGCTTGTTCTGCGGCTTTTCCTTCCTCATTCAGGCCGTAGTAGAGCTTCAGCATATTGTGAACCCGTCGACGCTGGGCCGGGTCCGAATCCGGTGGGGTTGTAGCTGAACTCATTTCCACCACCGCTCAACTATAGCCTAATGTCAGAACGAGTAACGTTAGGACTTTAATTCATGAATGAATAACAGATGTCAACAAAACATCTGTTGCAAGAGCTCTGGTTGCTACCTGCCAACTCAGTTTGTGTATGGAGCTGCGGTGCTGCTCTGATCCAAAATGGCACTACTGTAGACTGTATTTCAAAATAGAGGTCCGTGACGCAAATTTTTATATAATAAAAGCAAAAATTTACTATTTGGCCCATTTTAATTTCGACAAAATAATAGTGTTCTTAATATTAATTCAATTAAATTTTAATACAAAATACCTTTTAAAAACATGTTTTAATGTTAATTCAATTATTTTTCTCCTGAAGATATAATTCTGTTAATCAGATCAAAGACCTTATTGCAGGTATAGTTCGTTTAAATGAAACACCAATAGAAAATCCATTATACGGAAAGTTTTATTAATTTTATTGAAAAAATTACTGATCAGTATGCCAGAAGTTAGTACAAAGCAGGAATAAAAAGGTTTAATGTTGCATATAAATGGTTTCAGTTAATTTTACAGTCACAAATTGTGGTAGACATTTGAGTATAAAAACTTCACAAACAACAAAAGGTAGTGGAGATACATTTCAAGGGACAGATAACAGCAAAACTACAACAACAGATAAAATGTATATGTAAAAAAAGGCACTTTAAATTACTATTGACAAACTCAGTATTTTATAACATAGATGTGACTTTCTACAGTACAGTTATTATGTGCATGACAGATGTTCAGATTGAAATACAAATATTGGATTAGTTTTAGAATGGAAAATATAATACGGTACAGATCTGGGATTAAGCATTTTAGGATTAACATTTTGACGACAATGTAAGCATTTGGCTTACTAAAATGCAGTAAGATTTTCTGATTTCAGTGTGTACTGATCATTTTACACCATTCAGCTGTCCGTTTTCATTTCACAATTCAGCTTTTGATGCAAAAAAAAGTTTTAATTTTACACACTTTTAAATCATTTAAATCATCGATTCCCATATGCAAGCAGGTAAAAACAATGATTACAGAAACATGCACAACACAAAATCTATTTAAGACAACAGCTGTCATGCATGGATAAATACAGAATTGTGTTGGGTAACTGAAGACCTGTTAATACAAGGCTTGACATTAAGCTTTTACAGGTACCTGAATGTTTAAGTCACTTGTAAAACAGCAGTGCATATTAATACCAAAACAGGATGCATAATGAACATATATTCAATAATTTTTGCACAATTCAGGCAACTGGTAAAATCTTGAATTGTTTGATGATGATGCCACAGGGAGAATAACTGGAAACTGAGGACCAGATGTTACGATCAGATAAACTATGACACCTGACAATTAGCGTGACACTTTAGTTACCAGATCAAACAACTTCCTTTGACATTTTTAGCAATTCTCCTGAACAAACATTAATGTCAGGCCCTGAATTGCCAATAATTTAGTAAAAAATCAGATACATTTCATTTATTTGGGTACATTCAAGCTCTGCGAGCCTGGAAATAAAGTACAATGCTTATGGTTTCATACACTGTTTAAAAAGCATTAAGCACCTTCACAACTGGTGATTTGATGTATTAATTAAAGTTCTCTCTGCTTGAAAAAGGCAGACCGGGATTGTTTTCAGCAGAGCACTACATTGCACCCCATCAGAAAGGCATGATTCTCCAGAGCAACAAGGTAATGAACAACACTCAAAATGTTGTTTCATGATTTAACTTTGGTCACTAGTGAACACAAAAACAAAAAATCAATTTGACCTGGTTGCTCAGTAGAAGTCAGCATATGCAAACAAGCCCAATAATAGACAGACAGCCAAAACAACAAACACATTCCTTAGACAAGTAACGCAGAATGTCATAATCTCACTCTATGCCGTCTTTAAAATGCTTTGCCACAGACTGCAGCCTTGGTTTAGTGTATGAGAGCGGTCGTCCGATACTAGAGGCATTGACTGTTCGCTTTGGTGCAGAAGGACTAGTTTTAGCTGTATTAGTGGCATGGATCAAAGTGCTGAACTGCTGTAGTCTTGATTTAAACCCACTGGGATGTAGTTTGGTTTGATGGTTGCATAGTAGAATCTACATTCAGAACAGTGACCTAAGCGGAGCTTACAGATCGTCTCAAAGCTTTACATTTGCACTAATGTCCATAAATTAGTTTGACAGAAAAGCATAACTGAAGCAAATTTCACATTCGTTTTTTTAACAGCCAACGAAATTAACTTAAACCTGTGACATAACGCTCAAATCATCAATAAATAGTGGTTTAGCTCTTCGGTCTGTGATCTTGGTCCGATCTGTCCATTCAGGTGGTTTTGCACTGTGTCTCTAAGGAACTCAATAGACAGATGTAGTTTTGGTCACCGGGCAGAAGAGGGCAGTGTTGAAGCCGGGGCTCACCCTTGCTCTAAACTTTCAGTGACCTGAACAGCCGAGTAAGTGGGAGGCTGCGCCTGTCGCGTAAAGAAAGAAGCAGCTCTCTTGGGCTTTAGACGTTTTATCTCCTTGCCTGAAACAAGAGAGGTAAATTAAACAGCTTATTTATTGCAGATGATAAAAGTTAATGGGCATAACAAATGAACAGAGTCCATCTATGCATAGACACAATTTTAGTCCCTCACCGTCATCAACATAGCTGATGGTGTTGAGTGAATGGACTCGACTACAGACCACGCTGTTCTGTCTGCGCAGTTTCCCCTGTCGACGCTCTCGAGTTTTCTCATTGGTTTCCTGACCCGTAGGTTCTTGGGAAGGCGTGACCTCACTGTCAGTACCCGCGGCTGCTGACTCACCAACAGAGCTTAACTCCACACAAAACTCAATGAGTCCACTCATAAGTTCAGCCTAGAGAACAAAAGGTATTTTGGTAAATAATGCAAGTATACATTTTAATTCATATTAATTTATAACAATAAATATAATTATTTTTACATTTTTAAAAATAACTTAATTTTATTGCATTTTAATATTTTATTGCTATAATCCAAAACATTTTAAATATATGCTTGCTTACACTGTCAAATATAACATTATTATTCATTTATGTGTGCTCACCTGTTTTGAATAAATTTTTAATAACTTATTGACATGCACGCCAGCCTCCTCTCCATCAAACTCCAGCCAGAGTATATGCGAGTCTCCCTCTGTCTCTGGATAGCTGTGATCCCAGGACAGCTCACTGAACTTGAGACCCAGGAGGACATGCTTCTCTTTCACATCCATGACATACACTCCTTCCAGACTGATGCCCACACTCACGGCCTTCCGGCCACCTCTGTGAAGGAGGCCCTGGGCTGGCTTGTCAATCTCACCCATGAAGAAAGCACATCTGCCAATGCAAAAACAAACAAATGTAAGCTTCAGTCAATCACGTGCAAACAACTTTCCACTTGCGTCATTCGTACCCATAGTAAGGCAGTGTGTGGCAGCTCTTGAGGTACTGGTGCAGCAAAGCAACAGGCTCCTGGCTGGGTCCGGTGGCAGCAGAGGAGCAGACCGTGCGATACTCCTTTTTGAGATTATGCTCCATCTCAGCATTCCGCCCACCTCTCCCCCTCAGTGTGGACAGAAAACCTCCTCCTCCTAAAGCAGCGTGGGCTGGAAGGAATGAGGACAGCTTCTTCTCTCTGGAATAACATTAAGGGGAGAAACTGAAATGAATTATAGCAATTCAGGATAAATTTTCAACACAAGATTATAGCTGAACACCTTTACATTATCCTCATTTAACCACTGATACGATTTAATCACCTGATTGCCGCTGTTAGAGCCTGGTCATCCAGCCCAGTCCCCAGCTCGACAGCACAGGACAACGCTCCCAACGTCAGCCAGTGTTCAGGGTCACAGGGGTATCGACCCTCCAAGATATTCATCTTTGCCTCATCATAAAGCAACCTTAACACTCCTCCATCTTCAATCTGACATTACAAAATAAAAATGTTACACAACATGAAATTAACATCATCTTATAGCAGTGGTTCTCATCCGGGGGGGGGGGGGGGGGGGGGGGGCTAATGACTAATCTAAAAATGAATATTTTTATTAATTAATAAAAACATTATTTACCCCCAACCATATCTAGTGTTTTTATTAAAGAACATTCAGTTCACAAAACAAATCATGGTTAATTTACTATATCAATACTCCCATTTCTGTTAATAAATAAAATTTTGAAAAGAAGCAGCTGCAAGATTTTTCATGTCTATGATTGATATGCAACATAAATCTCTTAAGGTTCCTTCATGTTATGATCGCTCTGAAGAATGTCTCAGTCTCATGACCTCTACTGCCAAAGCCAAATGACTTCAGACATAAATGCTGTCCAAGGAATCAAGTCCTAGATAAGTCTTAGATAAGATGTATACTGTCTGACATGAGAGACATTTGATGTTGCACATGAGCCTTGGATTTTACGCAAGATCTCTCTGGGGTCATATTGCACAATCTGATAAGCAACAATCGTAATAGACAGAGAAAAACACAAAATGTGCACTGGGCTTCAGGGCTCTACGCTAAGGTTTTTCCCAAGGAGCACATGTGCTCCTAGATGAAAAAATGTAGGAGCACACAAAGAAAATTTGGAGTGCAGTGAAAAATGTTCAAGTAACAGAGTTTAACAAACTATTTATTATACTACGTGTGTGCTCCTTCTCTGTGTTCAACTATGGTGTGAAACCGTCGATTTGATGCAGAAGTATAAATCACACTTTACAATCACTTTAGTAAAACAGAACAAGGGGAACGTGTTGCTCTCAGACATTGACACACCTGTGAAATCTGCATCTTTCCACTGCAGAGGCTCTTTCCACAACATGGAGGAGAAACTATAGTTTAAATGAGTGTATTAGTATTCATATTATTAGATAAAAAGTTAAATTTTAATCTAATAGTATACTGTTAGTATGTTAATATATTCATGATTTAATTTTACTTGCATTATAATTTTATGTAATAATATGCTATATAGCTTACCACAGGTATAATATTTATTCCAGTCGGACAAAACAACAGTTTCAAATTTGTTTTCATTCATTAAATCCTTGTGCAAGAAAAATGGCCTACATTGGTCTCTAATTTGTTAATGCTACCATCTCATCAATAATCAGAACTATTCATGCAGGCGTTCAACATTTGAAAGTTTACTGTAGCAAGGCTGTTTTATGTCCCGCCCAGTGTTCATTTTGACAGCAAATTTTGATTTAGTTTAAGTCATATTTTAGTCATCTGAATTGTTTTAGTTTTAGTCTAGTTTTAGTCGACGAAATACAATACGATTTTAGTCGACTAAATCTACAGATTTAAATCTACAGTAGATTATATTAAGAGACACCAATTTTTGTAGATTAAGCCGACTAAAATCTTATTGTATTTCGTCGACTAAGACTAGACTAAAACTAAAACAATTCAGATGACTCAAATATAATGGGTTTAGTTCAATTGTAATGCATTAATTTAGAATTACTCTTAAATTTCCAAACCCATATACTCCCGGAGAAAACATCTATTAAGCTCTTAATATAAATGGTTTTAAAGTTTGAACATGCAATACAGATACAGATTTAACTACTGTGACTTAAAAAAAATCTTACAATCAAATAAAACCACTTTTCCTAAAGTAGAATAGTCTTCTTTTCAATGAATATGCATTCTTTATAGGCTAACTAGCCTACTTGCATACATCATTCTTTATTCTTTCAAGCAGCAGACATATTTATTTGTATGAATTAAATATAATGAATCCTTATTAAAGCTATTAACGCGCAGTGAATGCTTTTCTTTTTCTTTTGTTGCTTGATCAATATTAAGGACACGGACCGCACTGTATTATTACCCACTGTCACTTTAAGACAGCGGATCCTGTTCAATGACATGCGGATCCAATTGCACTGATGCACATCCGATACACTCAAAACTGTTTAAGACATAATAACCACTAATAGTTTACGTGAATACTCTCCAAAATGGACATTTCGACATAATGTTGTGTATTTGTCCATTCAGACACGAAAGAGAGCTCAATTCAGTCCTCGCGCGCTGTAGGTACATGTGCATGGCTGCACGCTTCGGGTCGGGTGTGTGCGCACAGAAAACCGAACCAAATAGTGCTGTTTTTTTTCGTCGTCACTCACATTCAGATCTATATGTCCGCTCAACTCATTCTCCCAGATGTTTAAATTTTTTAACGTTTTATGAGACATGCAGCGCATGCGCACTCGTGTGCCGCTGGGTAGATCAGCTCGTTACAGTACAAATGTGCGCATCTACCACAAACGCAGGACATCAGTTCTGACTGGATCGCTTCCAAAATCATCAGTATCTAACATTTTTGTCTAGTTTGTATTCGTTGACGAAAATGTCAATAGATTTTCGTCATAGTTTTTGTCATTCAAAACTAGTTCTTACGTAGTTATCCTCTCGTTTTCGATTATGGTAGGTTGTAGTTACTGGCACATTGTGCTCGTAAATCATTTTTCCGGTTCGCACGTATCGATTTTTAGGGGCATATGCGAGCAAAATGGTCGCACTGTAGAGCCCTGGGCTTAAAAGTATAGATCACCATAAAAAACACCATATACTCAACCTTATGTCATTCCAAACCTAACTTCTATAAAACACAACAGAATATATTTTGATGGATTTCTCAGTACCCATATAGTTAAATTTAATGGGGTGCAATACTGTTTTGGACTTTCAGTGTGTGAATAAAACAGTTGATGCATTCTTTTTTTCAGTTTCTGCATAAAATAAATAAAGTCATACAAATTTGGAACAACAATTTTTGGGTGACCTATCTCTTTAAAGACACAAACATCTAAAAACATGTTCATTACCTGAAGTTCTTTTGACCTGGGACAAAAAACATTTCTTTTGTACATCAGAACGGGCTCATCTGAAAAACACAAGAGTGTTTTTGTTAGAAACTTAAACTTTCAGGGGAAGTGAAGTATGCAAAAACACACCTTGAGAAATGTCTTCTGCAGGGGCCTCAGTAAAGCGGTACAGCAGGTCCTGCCACTGACGACACAACTTGTAGGGAAGATGTTTCGGCTTCAACTGCAGGTCTGTTCAAACATACCACAGCAGAATGAGGAAAAAGGTGTGAATCAACTAGAAGGACCTCAGAAAAAATGTATGATGATCACTGACTAGGGCATATTTCCTTTGTTAATCATAAAACACAAATGTTTTTATTGTATTGTTTTTGATTATTATAACACAAATAATGTTGTTATTAGAATATAGGTCTAAATAATGGCTGAAATACTGACATTTTTGCCCCGATTTTGCACTCTGGACAACTAAATGCCAATTGGTAAAAGTCAGAGACAGCCTGCAGATTTTGGACAGTCAGTGTTAACAGATTTTACAGAAAATGGTGTCGTGTATGATGGGCAGAGCCTAAATTTTTTAGCTTCAGACTATGATTCCTTTCATTTGGCGGATATCAAAACATATTGAATTGGTGTATTCAGATGTGCTCCTACAGTAGTCACTTTCAAATCCAGACTCAAAACGCTTCTGCTTACCTGTGCATTTACTGAATGAGCACTGTGACACTACTCGTCCGACTGTTTTTACTGTATTTTATCTAATTTTTTTTATTCTAAACTGTTTTAATTATTCTTATTTCTTTTGATTATTTAAACTTTTTATTCTAAACTGCTTTAATTATTCTTATTGCTTTTGATTATTTTAATTTCTTCTATGTAAAGCACTTTGAATTACCATTGTGTATGAAATGTGCTATATAAATAAACTTGCCTTGCCTATTCCAGCCTTTAATAGATTTTAAGTCAAATTACTCCTTTGTTTAAAGAGACATAAATATTCATATATGTCATAAATGTCAGTTGGTGGCATTACCACCCAGAGGACTTCCTGAAGTCCCCTCCCAACCCTTCACTTGCAAATCAGCCATAGAGGCTGTAACTGCCATCATTGTATCTAGCCTTTCTTCATAGCCTTAATACGAATAGGTCATACGACCTTGTATCAGTCTGACATCTGGCCCAGGCACAAAAGAGCAATAATTACCAAGCAAAGGAGAGCAGAACCAGAAAGCAAACACATCTACGGCAGAGTTGGGAATGTTGAGAGCCTCCCGGACATTGCGGCCGAGCTCCTGTGCATTCATGCAGCCGAGACCCTCCAAAGTCAAGTGCACTGCACTGTCGCTCACCAAGTACACCAACAAATCCTGAGCTGGAGAAACACAAGAGTGACACTGATCATTTCAGGTCAACAATGATCAGATCGGGATCTCCAGTCAGATCCGGAGAGGAATCAAAGAAACATTAAGGAACAAAGAGCAAACCTCTGGTGACTGAGGAAGCCACACTTCCTCGCTGGGACTGAGAGTCCTCTGATGGCTCAGGGAGGAAGTCGCCATCATCTCTCTCCATCTAACGTAATCCAGAAACAAACACAAGTAACGTTCCTGAATAGGAAACACAAGACGTGGTTATATACGAAAATTCTGATACTTGTTGTTGGCATATTCTTAACAAACTAAGAAAAACCGAAGTCATCATTTCGGATAGTAGTTTTCATAGCAAAATGATCAGTCATAAGCATTAACAAGTTTAAGTAATTATTAAAGGCTAACCCAGCAACTTTAAAATTCCTGAAGTATTCTTTGCATATTTTACAATTAAGTTACTTTTTGCTCAGTTGTACCATAAATATAATATATAATCGATTAAAATACAATAATATTATAAACAAAGTAGAGAAATTAAAGAAAATAAAACGAAACACAGCTAACGTCCCTATTCTGACCAGCTAACGTTAGCTAGCTAACATTACTCCAGAACTGCCTGGCAACCAAATTACAAACAGCAACATACCGAGACACTGTCCTTCGTTTCAGAAGCTTCTTTCTCGATAAAAACAGAAAGAAATCATCGATATTTGAACGGATTAAGTTACATAAAAGAGCTGGAAGTGTGACGGCAGCAGAAGCGCATCTCGATGTTCTCAAAACAGCGCCCACCAGTGAAATCAACAAAAACCGGGAACAAGCTTCATGAATGAAGAAGCGTCGTAATATTAATTGCCAACAGAGGGCGCACTACCACAGCGAACACTAGAATATTTAGTTATCCTGAAAAAATATAATTTTATGAACTATAAACTGTATAAACTTTTATTATTAATTTTTTCATATAATAAATGCAAAATTTTATTAAAAATATATTGCACATAAAACATCTGGATATAGATGTTTAAAATCTTTACTAAATTATGACGCAAAACAAATTACTGGTCAAACATTCATATAACTATGTAAAATAAAATATTAATTAGAGCGGGACTTAGACTATTGCACCATATTCTCCCATTCATAACATAAGTAATGCCTGCATCGTCTTGGTATATCTGAAGTTTTGATTGCCATCATTCTAGGAGAATCTCATCTCCTCTCTAGGTTTGATCATTTCTGTGCGACGCCAAAGTGGTCCGCGTGATTTCATCATTGGCATGAGTTACTGCCATCTGCTGCTGCTTTGAATTGCCTAAACTAGATAATAAAGATATTTTTGAGGATGGTTTTAATAACCATTGCATTCATTTTATATTCCATTCAATTACAAATTAGTTTTTGCTTTTGTACTGTGGTATTTGGGGCAAAATATACATTCATACTAATGTACTTTTTGTTTTTGTTGTTTTATGTAGGCTATATATATATATATATATATATATATAGGCCTATATATAACCATCAGTTTCACATTGATCTGCACATTTTGTAATAAGGAGTGAATTCAGTCACTAATTGGACTGTGATTGGGGCTTTATTTCAGAAATTTTCTACATAAATTATTGGGTATATTTGGTATTGATATAAGGTATATTTCCTAAATGAAATGACCACGGTTTCTAAAAGGATATGTATAGGATTATAGAAAGTAGGATGTTTCTGTACAGCCCCTGTAGATTATGTTCCAGAAAGCATGCAGGATAGTTCACCCAAAAGTTTTAATTCTGTAATCATTTATTCACCCTCAAGTTGTTCCAAACCTATGAATTTCTTTCTTCTGCTGAACAACAGTTGATGGACCCACTGACTTTCATAGTATGGGGAAAAAAACATGAATATTATCATCTTCTTGGAAGAACAAATGATATAGCAAAACATTAGTTAAAGTCAGTATTTAAGAGTGCAATAGCCTACAGTCCGATGCAGATTTAATTATTAGCACTTAAGACTGCTGAAAAAAAATCAACAACAAAAACATTCCTCTAGAAAATTATGGTTTCACATCGATGTTTGAATTAATTCATTAACCTCCCTAGTTTACTTTTTTGTAAAAAACAAAACAAAATGACCCTCTCAAATGAAATTCTCTCTTTAAACCGGCATTTTGCATTATTTTTGCATCATTTTCTCACTGTGGCAACTTTGGGCAATGCTTTTTTATATGATTCAGTAGAGCACTTGACTGGCAGAAGGCCCTCCCACATGAAGGGCAGATGTATGGCTTCACTCTTGTATGAATTCTCTCATGTTTTTTCATAGATCCTGACTGCGAGAAACTCTTTCCACAGTGTGAGCACTTGTGCGGTTTCTCTCTAGTGTGAAGTTTTTGGTGGTCTTTCAAGTGACTAGCTAAATTAAAGGCACTCCCACATTCAAAGCACATATGAGCTCTCACATTGACATGCAATTTCTGGTGCTCTTTAAAATGGTCCATGGGTGAATAACTCTGTCCACAAACGGGGCACAAGTAAGGCTTATCATTTGTATGGATTCTCAGGTGTCTTTTCAAGTGTGCTGCAAACATAAATTTTTTGCCGCACTGATCACAGTCGAACGCTCTTACTCCAGAGTGGGAGAGCTGGTGATCTCTGAGATTCCTTGGATCTGTGAAACTCTTGCCACACAGATGACATTCGAAAGGCTTCTCTCCAGTGTGAATCCTTGTGTGAATCTTAAGGTTTCCTTTTTGTGTGAAGCTCTTTCCACACAGAGGGCAGGGGATTTTTTTTTGGCTCCTGCTTTGTTTTCAGTCTGTGAGGAACTGGAAGATTTTTGTCCTGATGCTATCAATTTATTCTCCACTTTGCTCAGTTCTTCTTGGGGTTCAACCAGGTCTAAAATGAGCACGACATTAATCAATTGTCAAAAAAATATATATAATGAAATAAATGCTTTTATGAGATCTCTGCCATTATCGTGTTAATAAATCAACGTCCATACACTGTTTTAACCATTTTATGTAACCTTTTAAGGGATTCATTAATTACACCACTCTGCTTACATTAAGATCTATGACCACCAGATCAGATGAACTTACTTTAATTTCTTAATGTCAAGAAAATCAAGAATACCAATCTTGTTCTTCATTATCTTTGGTTTTCCTTTTGCGTGGTTCAGAATCTCTCGTGCACACACTTTCTATTCTTGCACGTAAAAAGTTGGCTCTGCTGATCTGTTATGAGATAGAATGGTGGTAGGCCTTACAGATCAATGTATTTATTACTGAATTGTTGTGGGAGCGTCTTGAATCTGTGAATTGCGACCGCAAGGTGTGAATGGACGATGTTTGTGAGTGTTTGTGTAAATCGCTCTTTAGACCATTCTTATGGTGTGTTCACACCGAACGCGAATAGAGCGTCTAATACGCGTCAATCGCGCCTAGTTATACGCTTGAACATTTTGAACCCATTCCCGCGTCACTCACGAATAAAAAAACAACAACACAATTTCTTTCTGGCATACGTTTCCGTCATGTCTGAAATAAAAGATATTGCTGCTCTGTACTTGTTGTGGAAGTCCCAAATACGGAGGAAAGCCAAACGCCGACGTGTCTAGATTCACCGCACCATCAGAGGCGCATTCAACTCGGTGACTTTCACCGTCTTCTCCAGGAACTGCGCCTGGATGACAGCCGCTTCCAGCGCTATTTGACAACAGTGATAGACCGGACGTATCAATTAGCTCTTCGTTGATTGGCTGGCGCAACAAAGCGTCATGCGAATCTTCCTCGAGTTCAAATTTTTCAACTTGCGCGGAATACGTTCGCGGCAAACGCGTCGCCCAATTCGCGTCATTCTTGACGCCCGGCGCGAATGATGCGTCTATTCGCGTCTTTGAATTGACTTAGTATGTAATCTACTCGCGCAAATAATTAAATTCGCGTTCGGTGTGAACACACCATTACGTATCATCACAATCGATTCAACGCGACCATTTAGAATGGATGTTTGCAGGGCAATAGGAATGATCCTAAAAGTGTTTCGGGGGCGGGGAGTATTTTGATTCAAAACAGCAGTTTCAGTCTACTTTTAAATGTAAAAGTTCAATGTTAAAAAATAAGGTATACTGAATACCATTTTGACTAAATAATAATTGCAAACATTTTCATTTACTCACGGTCATTTAGTTCACAACCTGTATTACTTCTTCTGTAGAACACAAAACCTGATATTTAGATTTTTCCCCCATACAATGAAACTCAATGCGTGTCGTTTTTGGGACTTGAGATGAAAACAGTTTATTTGTATTATTGTTTTGCGGACGACAAATGAATGTCATAGCCTACCAGTTTGGAGCCACATGAAAATGACATCATTTATGACTGATTTTTTGGTAAGATCCCTTTAAGATCCTTTTATATAAGACAATCAAAATAGTCTGACTCAGCCACAGGCACGCACACACACAAATAAAATGAGAAACTAATTAATACACACAAAACAACATAGTTTAGTTTATTATCACAGAACCACAGTAAAACTCCACGATAATGCTAGAGTCACTGCTTTCCCATGCTGATGTACAATGACCACTCAACCACTTGATCTTCTTCAAAGCATAACCAAGAAAAGGCACCACTTCAGAGTTGCGAATCCCAGTTCATAGGTTATGAATATTCACACGATTGGATCAATTAATTGGATCAACTATTAACACAGTGATCTGGACATTTTTCACCTTCATTTGAATCAGAGTGTGTCTGTGCTTTAATCTTATTTTCAAACACAACGAAAATGTGGGAAGAGCCATGAATGCTTCTTTGTTAAACAACAATAATGATTTCTGACTTTGAGCACCATGTAGGAGAAAGTCTGTTATTAATATCCAAATTGGTCATCTCTACACAATACTCATCAGTGTCCAGTCATGCTCATCGCCCTCCCTGAGAATATATGCTCTAGCAGCATCCGCCGCCTGACTGTTTCACCGGGGTGCTTTCGATTTTAAGATCAGGTTTCTCTGAACCCCCTGAAGTCCCTGGTCTCATGCGCTTCTTTATTTCTTCTGCCATGGTCATGAAGGCCTGCTCCACGTTCGTGGCATTTTTGGCACTCGTCTCAAGGAAAGGGATGCCAAGAGAGTCAGCAAACTCCTGTGGAGAAAAAGTGTTTTCAGAAAAGTTAATATACAAAGGCCAGTTTCACAGAAAGGGTTTAGATTAAGGCAGGATTAGGCCATATTCAATTAGGACATTTATGTAGCTTTTATTAACATGCATTAGAAAAAAACATTACTGGTGTGCATTTTGAGACAAAACTGGCACTGGCATATTTTAAGATATGTCATTGTAAGTTGCTTTCAGTTGATACAGCTCAAACATGCATTCTAGTCTGGGACTAGGCTGAAGCCTTGTCTGTGAAACCGGGGAATGTGTTTGGCATAGAAATGACAGATTTCACGTTTAACTAATCTAAAGAGAAAGTTCATTATACTGCCCTACCAACCAACCTTAGCTGTAGTGTAGTCCACAACTTTTTTTGTAGTGAGGTCACACTTATTTCCTACAAGTAGTTTGTTGACATTTTCACTCGCATAGCGATCGATTTCCTTCAGCCACTGTTTCACGTTGTTGTAGGATTCCTGAAAAGGCACCAGCATAAACTTTTCAAAAAAGTATGTAGTTTAGATTACATTTCAGTTCAGCTCTAATCTTTAAGCAAGCAATAGCCATAAATGTTTCAAGTATGGATGTGCATTTTTAGAAGGGGTCTCACAAACCTGATCCGTAACATCATACACAACAATGATCCCGTGAGCTCCTCTGTAGTAGCTGGATGTAATCGTGCGGAATCTCTCCTGTCCAGCGGTGTCCCACTGTAAACATGCACGGGACTCTGTTTATCTGTGGTTTCACGTTAAATTACACACTTCATTTGAATGTTAAAGTCTACAAACTCACTATCTGCAATTTAATTGTTTTTCCATCCAACTCAATAGTTCTGATCTTGAAATCCACTCCGATCGTGCTGATGAAACTCTCTGTGTAGGTGTCGTCCTGGAAGAGAAGAGTCAAGAACACAAGATCAGATTTTGTTCATATCCAAAAATATCCAAAAAGGCTGTTAAGAAAACACTTACTGCAAAACGCAAGAGAATGCAGGATTTTCCAACCCCAGAATCTCCAATCAGAAGAAGCTTGAATAAGTAGTCACTGGAGAAATATGCAAAGATAAATATAACGTTAGATTCATAACAGTTCATATACGTGTGTATATATATATATATATATATATATAGTCCTGTTTGATGAATACCTATCACACTTTTATTTACAGAGCAACTAACGTTATGTTGCAGTCTGACAACTGTTGTGTCAGTCGCATCACAATTCATTCAATTTATTATTTAATTATTACAGAAATTGATCAACAACTGCAAAGGAAATTTGATTGACCCGTCAACGAAAGGTAAATGTACATAAATGTTCATATATGACAGGGTAAGACGACTTACTATTCAGGGTTCATGATGTGACAGCAAAGGGATTGTAATTGTTTGTCCAGCTGGTAGAAGCGCTCTGGGTTGCTTACTGTTCACCGGCTGACCGCAGACTCTGAGCCAGTATTTAGCCTGGAATAGCAGCAACAAAAAGATTATCTTTACGTTTTGATAAACCTTTGTGCGCCGTTTCCAGATTTACTTGCAAAATGAACCCAGTCTGACTTTCCGCCACCTCTCTTCTCTCAGGTTTTTACAAGCCGCGCAGGTGCGGCAGTGACGGATGAGGATGCGCCGCTTTTCTTATCCGCTTTCGCCGCCTAGTGGTAGGATCCATCCATTCAAATGTAATGTGAATATGTTGCCAAAATTCACATAACAGAAACGAACAGTTTGTTCTCTGTGGTTATAAAATATGTTGGTTAGATCAGCTGATATAGTACAAGAATCAAACGCCTGTCTGCGTGTTGTTTTTGCCCCTAAAATTTAAACCGCCACGATGTTTATGTTAACTTAGGTGGTTTCCAAGGCGTTTAAGTTAAATGCGGATGCTAAGAGGTTTCTGTGTAACGTTAGCTGCTTTCCGTTCAAGTCAAAATATCCCAAGTCTAAGGATGATTTGTGATCCTGATTAAAGATAGGTTACTCGAGCTGCAAAGGTAAAACATTTGAGTTTGTTTCATTTGTCGTCAAATGGGATTGTTGTTGTTAAAAAAACTACGTGTTTTATCCAGAAAAAAAACACAATTAACTTTATTATACAACACTAATTCAAACATCTTCAAGGGCAATTCTTAGTCTATGGGCACTTTCATGTCCTTTGATCATATTTTATAAAAAAAAACATTTATTTTTGAAAAATTCACACTTTCATAGTTAACTTTACAATGAAAGTAGTTTAGGAACTTTTTACTGGTAGTCTACGATGATTTTTTCACCTTTTTAAACATAATTATAGATGCAAATATAGCTGTTTTGTGCTTGTCCCACACCCAGACTTCTGATCTTCAATGATGAAAAAGAAGTGTAAAAAATATATTTATCTACTTTTTTTAAAATATGACTGAATAAAGTATCAGTAAAATAATCAAAAATTAATTGTGGTATTTAAGGTCAGACAACTATTAATGTGATTTTATATACAAAATGTAGTTGTCCCAAAGTATTGCCGTCATTTCCACCACCACGCTGTAATGTCCATTTTAAAGTTTTTTTGAAAGATTGTTTGGGTAGTTTCTATGGAGATGAACAATGACATCACAGCACATTTCTGACATGGGGAGATTTTTTATTTCTTCACCAACTTGGAGAAGAAAACTCAAGATAAATATTGCTTGAAATGAAAATATTTTTATTGTATGTCATTTCCAAACATGACGCAACATCAATTGAGTTTGTAAATAAATAGATTTTTTTTAACATAAATAGATGTATTTTGCAAGCATGCAATGCTAGCTAACAATTCATAGCTAATCTGTAATACTAGCTTTTTTTTTTTTTTTTTTTTTTTTACAAAATACTGCAGGTTTGTCATTTCCACCACCATCATTTCCAACACATTACCTTGTTGGGTGGAAATGACAAAGGTGAGGTGGAAATGACATTTATGATAACAAGATGCAATTCATAGATTGTGTTGCTACATATGTATATTTTATTTATTGAAATGTACAATGCTAATGTATTTATTCAAATACATATTTGTTGAAATGCCTTTTCATCTATTTTTAAGATTCCACGGAAGTCAACTGCAGAAAGGTCTCAGTCCTATACCAAAACAGAACCAAACAGACTAATGACTAATGAGATTAATGATTTGTTAAATGGAATTGTCTGCTTCAGAAGGTTTCAAATAAATGTCTTCTGTTTTTCTTCATGGACGTCCATTCATTGTCATTTCCACAACACCCAGTCATTTCCACCCCCTGATAACTTTTTAAAAAATATTTACAAAATTCTAATCACTCATTAAAAACTTCTGCATAGTTTATGGGATAATGGTCCACTTAATGTAATAACACAAGTAGTTATTTTTCTGAAATGTATCTAACCAATCCAATATTATATTTCAGGTTGTGGTGGATGTAAGCTTTGTTTTTGGGCCTCATGACAATTAATTTACTTAATCCACAAATCTATGGTAATTGCAATATAGGTGTAAACTGGTAATACTATGTGTGAAAGTGGTCTTACACTGTTAAGAAATGATCTATATCATAATATTTTAAAATAATAATAAAATATTTACATGTGATGGAAATGACATTTGTTCAGTGCGGATCGGAAAATATGTAAAAAAACACCAATTTGTCTTATAATGTAAGTGCATTCTCTTATGGATCATTAAACTAGACTAGTTATATTTAACTGTTAGACTGTGACAATTTTGATTTGAACACTTTTTTCCACCTCAAATTCACAAGGCCAAAAGTGCCAGTAGTCGAAGAACCACCCTCAAACTTTATTGAATAAAACACTCTTAACGTAAATCTTACAATAGGAATGAACAACATATTTAAATATCAAAAAGAGTAGTCAGACAAAATACTTTTATATCTATAAAACAATCCATAAATATTTTTTTTCATTTTGTATTATCTTTCAAGGTTTAAAACTGAAAAACACAGGCTTCGGTATATATAAAAAGCCCCTTTTCAAAAGGTATTAAATATCTAAAGGCACTGCAATGCATTAAAATGTTATGAATACATTCATTTGGAGACACATTGTCTGATAAACGATCAGAGAATACAATTTGCAGCTAATACAAGACAACAGCCCAACAGAGACATTTTGACATACCAGGAAACACGCTTAAATAAATAATGTAAAAACAGCAAACTTTGACGCAATTCTCTTTGCCTGTTCGATACATCTTGAAGACAGTCAAATCATCTTAACCATTCATCTGGAGCAAAGTAAAAAAAAATATTTTTTTAGAAACAATACATTTCCAATAAAACTTAACAAAGGAGAACAAAATCCTACTCGCTGCTGTAGCTTGGAAGAATTATATTGGTTATTGAACAGTTTTGTTCGCTTCAGCAAAAATGAAAAAAATCCTGACGAAGGTCACATGACAGAAGTCTCAAGAAATATTTTTTATTTTGCAATCTACAGCAGTAAGAAGGATTTTTCACTTTACTCCCTTTTATTTCTTGTGTTCAGTTCATTTGTCTGTAACCATTCAGGTATGTGAAGGAGGTTTGTTTATTGTCCAATAAAACAATAAAGACCTTTTCAGATTTAAAGTAATATTGCTTATAATATCAAGCTCTTTACCAATGCAACCTGGAAGAACCTTCAAATCATTGTGCAAACTTTCAGGGTATAACTAGTATGATCCACACTGGACATGTTATACATCAAACCGATATCACTGAGATCTTGAAGATGTTGTGAGGAGGGGCTTAACGTTGAAGCCTTAAACATTGAAAGTTAAAACAAGGCACACTAATGTCCTGGTGCAGTCAAATTCATCTAGATTGTCTCTTGTGCAGTGAGCCTCAGTTTTCATATGAAGTCTTTATTGAAGAACACACTTTTCCTTATTGCTGAATTTTCTACGTCTTGCCTCCAGACCTTTCTGCAGTCTTTCATCCTCCTCCAAAGCTCTGCATATACAAAATACAATTAAAATCACATAACCCATTTATAATTTTCACCATGCCAGTGCACCAAAACACAGTCGCTGTGTCAGGAAATCAAATACTTCCCTATTATATAGGCTAGTATGCGAAAAACAGTACGCCAGCAGCGTAGTCTGCGAAAAACAGTAGGCAAAAAGTCCCCGGATGACCTACTACTTCTGGCGAGATTCTGAAGTGTGCATTCGATGGACACTTTACTATCCCATGAGGCCATTGGAGAGGATTAATGAATAGCAATGAAGCGATGTAACTGACGCTGGAAGGTCACATGATAATGACAACATGGTGGATCATGTCCGGATTACATTCATAGTACACACATTCATACTATATAGAACATACTTTTTTGACGGTCGTGAAGTAAGTTCAAATTCATAGGTTGTACCTACTATTAGTACTAGTACGCGATTTGAGAGGCACAGAGTGCAACTAGACTCACCCTCTCTCTTTTGCATCCATGTCTCTGACCAGCTCGTCCCGCTTGTTGACCAGTGACACCAGCTCCTGCAGCAGTAGCTGTTCTCTGTGCTGCTGGGCCTGAGTCTTCTGCCAGTCTGAGTGATGGAATATGAATGTGAGTGATGAAATACTGACTACTGAAGCTGCATCCACAAAGGAAATAGGCAAGTAAAGGTTTAATGTATTAATATACCAATTTTGTGTGTGTTTTTAACCCATTTACAGACCCCAGAGATTATACATTGAATAATATACACATATATTATGTAAACATAAACTTTTACGTTAGATGTGAAATGTGATCGATTTGACAGCTCGAATTTAAATGGACTGATTTCATTTTTGTAATTCTATATTTGAATTTAATGTAATGCTTATCTACAGTGGTATATAATTATAATGTCAGCCATTTATTGATTATCAACCATAACTAATACATTATTATGGATTGTTATTATTAAATGAATCTTATATATTAGAATTATCAACATCAGCCAAAATATGAGTGTATTGTTGTGACTGACCAAACGTTTCCATTAAATAACTCATATCAGTTACATGTCTTACCTTCAATAGCCATCATGGCTCGGAGCTCTCGGTTTAGCAGCTCAAACCTTCTTTCTAAATCCTGCTCTTCTTGCCTGCAAGGATAACATCATGTTTATCGGTGTGGACTGACATATCACTTGTGAATGCGAGTAAGATTATCAGGACATACAGCAGCTCCAGATGGTCTTGTCTCCTGATCAAAGCATTCTTCTTGTTGACCAGAGTGAACCACTCCTGAATCAGCTTCTCTTCTTCATCTTTATCACTTCCTGTTAAACAGACAATAATGAAGTATCATGCTAAATCAGTTTAACTCTTTTTCTTTCAATGTGAGGTTTTTTCTTACCTGTCTCCATGAGCTTTCTGAGCCTTTTCTCCACGACATCAGCTCTTCTGTCTATGTGCTTCTGTTCGGTTTCCAGGGCCTGTAGTTCACTCAACACATACTGATTGGTGTCCTGCAGACACTGGCCAGGAAGGACCACAGGGAGACATACATAAAACCAGACAAGAGAGTATCGCAGACAGAGAGAGAAAAAGAAAGCGAAAATGGTTGGAAATAGGGAGGAAGAGAGATGACGCACAAAGATAATGGAGAGGAAAGGACAGGCTTGATTTTACTGGATACAAGGAAATTAAATATGGGATGGTAAAAGCTTTTGAATCAGGGGCCGGATTCACTAAAAGCAAATTTCTTCAGATTCATTCTAACACCGTCTACACCAGACACGAGTGGTGCGAGTAGGTCTTTAAAAAAATAAAATAACATTCCTAAAAATTGTTTTTTGGGAATGCAAATTATTCTTGACTTTATTTTTAAGTTAGAAAATAAGAAGAAACAGCAATTAAGAGTACTTTTATTTTTAAGCCTTTGAATGCAGCCCCAGAATTTGACTATTATGATGGTTATTGTAAATTTAGATAGTTGGACTGCATAATATTGGTGAAAAATGTGATATGCGATAACTTGTTAAACAATGCGATATTCTTTATGATCATCCTATATTTAAATATTCTATAAATAATCCTATACGATTTGTACATTTGCAATATTTCATTAATTTAATGAATATATTGTGCAGCCCTATTAAAAAATGTACTAGGTATTTGACATGCAAATTGACTAATTTTATATTTTAAAATCACAAGCTTTGAGGTTATCCAAGAATGTCACTTTTTTTTTTTTTAAAGATAATTCTCTGTAATTCTCTCAAAGATGGGAGGGTATACTGACCATTGTCTCATTATCTGCTGATTTAACATCATGGTTTACTTCGTGAGGTTCTGCAAACACATATCAAATGGCAAAAAGAGGTCAATTAGAGTGTGTAATATCAAATCTTTCCAAATTCAATACATTTTTAGGAAGATGTTTGGATAGATTACCTGTTTCAGCACTTTCAGCTTTTGAGCCATTTGTTCCTTGAACTCTTGGTTCACGTTTATCTGACTGTCAGAGGTTAGTAGAAAAGACACTATTAGATTAAATATTGAAATATAAATGCGAGAAAAGGAAACATTTAATGTCCTTTACCTCCTTTGGTGGCTCCTTTGAATCAGCCTCATCCATAGATTCACTCTTCACCTGTGACCGCTGTTTCTTCATCAGATCCGCATCTCGTATGTGCCCGAATCCTGATCTGGAAGCAGCTGCGTTTGGTCGTGGCGGGGCCACAGGTGTCTGCGCACCTTCCTGTGTCTCCGTACTGCCCTTCTCATCCACCTTTCCCGCACGTTTAGTCCGAGGTGGAGGAACAAGACCTCCGTTGGGCTTCGCCACAATGTCACTTCCCTCCTCTCCCAGTGAGTCCTTGCTGTTGTTGTCTCCTGACACAGATCCAGCCTGGAGCCTCTTCGCACAGAATTTGGCAGCTGCATGTACATCCGCCCGCTGGTTTGGCCCGGCTACTGCGTAGCTGGACTGACTGTTGTTCTGCTCTATCTGTAACACACTCAACTCCTGTCCGGTGAAGTGAGCACGGATTTGGCACAAGTACGTCATGACGATCAAACGATCTGGCACAGAGAGAAGCACCATGTCTGAGGGCTCCAGCAGACGAGAGATTCCCTGTGATGCAAAACCATCAAAGGCCTGAAAGAGAAGAAAAAATAGGTAGCAAGAATGATGAGGTTTATTTTGTGTTTATAGTTAAAAATTGTTCATGTGGAACATCTGCTTAAAACAAACTTACATTTTTGTTGTTTTGCTTTATGTTGTGAGGCTCTAATGCATCAAAGTCACTGGAAAACAACAACTAGGTCAGTACATAATAATAAATTCATTTAATATGATATGTTTTACAGTGTTTAATGGCGACAAAGAATAAATTAGAATAAATTAAAATAAAGCCTTTGAAAGAATTTTTGAACCCTAGCAGTTAGTTTTGTTTTAACATCTGTATTTGGGAGATTCATTCAAGTAATTATTTTATAATTAATTTTAATTAAGTCTGTAATTATTGTCATACATGAACAATAAGCTATGAATGATGTACAATATTAATATTCTACATTACTTTGTATAAATAAAATGTATTAAAATAAAACAAACAATAAAATCAATTATTTTAAATTCTGCAAGTTAATTTAGGCATCACAACATTACATTGCACAATATAAACAATGGATATTCATTTTGAATTTGCCGAAAATTCAATTTTCCAGTGTTATTAAAATATTGTAGTTTTTAAAGATTTTAAGTGAGGGTTATATGATGGCAAAGATAAATGAAATAAAAAATAGATAAAATCGACATTAAATTTAAAGCTATCGATATGCTAAAAATACATAGTACATCACCTTTTTTAAATTTTCAATTGTACAAAATGGCTGTTAATTGAAGCAAGTAATCTATAAAAGAGGTTTTTTTTTAGATTAATAAATTGAATCATACTAAGAAAGAATAAGTTTGTTTTGAGCCGGGTATGAAAGACATGAAACTCACATTATCTCAGGGTGGAAGTGATGTAGGATAGCACAGAACGCCAGGCCATTACGCCAAGAGGTGCTGAAGTTTGTGATTTTTACTCCCTTATAGTTCTTAGTGATCTCTTGACACCACTTCAGCAAGGACTGACTGGAGGTCACCAGACCAGGACTGGGCAGTGGACTGGCAAACTGTATAGTGACAAATGGAAAGACAAAAAAAAAAGAAGACCTGATTAGAAAAAGAAAAAAAAAACAGCCTACATTTAACATGCACTTTAAACAGCAAATGCCACTCACATCCCACCCAGGCACTGCTGAACCCTCTTTATTTGATTCATCTATTGTTTTTACTATTGTGAGGTCCATAGGTGGTGGAATGATTTTCTTTTTACTGCGCATTGGGGGCACAATCACATGACATGCGTCTACAGTGGTCTGGCCATTAACCTGCACACTGCCTGGGCTCCAAGATGGTGTCTCGTTCCCTTGACCCTCTGGGGTTACATTAGAGGAATCCTTTTCTTGAGGATGACCAGACCTGTCAAAAGGACAGTAAATATGTTAGACATACTGACATGATTTCTTTGCCCTTTGCTACAATAAATACACAATTCCTCATCATTGGTTTTGCTTCACCTAGTTAAAAGTAAAAATGAAATGCCTTGAACATTTTGGGTGTTGTTTTAAAGGTTGATGAAAAGACATGCAAATATAAATATACATAGTGTTCAACAATATGATATGGTAAAATAAGGCTGAATTTTAGTGTTTACACGCCAGTCAAACTTACAATTCATCAGGCACTGATGTTGGTCTATCCTGCTCTATTTGAGCCTCTTCACTTCTATCAATACTTAAATCTGGTTGTTCCTTGTTCTTAGTTTCAGCTTCTGTTTCTGTGTTTTCTGTCTGGTTTGTGGGCTTAACAGCTGGCGTATCTTGGCACTCCCTTTCAGCTGCCATACATTCCAGCTGGACATTTTGTTCTTGCTTGTTTAACCGGACATTATCATCTAAAACAGCATTTCTAGCATTGGCTTCTCTATCATCTAACTTCAAATTCTCCAGTGGCACAGAGGAAGTCTGAGACTGACTGATGACAATTTTCTCATCTATCTCATCTTGAGAAATCACTGATGGTTGAGGTCCAATAGTATTTGTGATCTCAGTCTGATCTAAACTTGTCTGTCTCTCATCCATGGGCAGTTTCCTGCTAGACTTGAGTTGCAGGGGAGGAGTTGGAGGAAGTTCGAAATCAGACTTGCAGGGGATCAAGCGTTTCTTAGTGCGTGGAGCAGGAGCTGGAAGCTGTGTCGTCTCCTCTTCTACCATTTGACAAATCTTTGCTAACAGAACATTCTCCTCTGAGAGGTCGTCATCTTTTAGACTGGAACTTTCTGTACCTTTTGTTGACTCACTGTGTCTTTCAAGTTTAGGAGAGGGGAATGGCCACGGGACCACAGAGCTTCTCGGTGAAATGTCCTGCCCGGAAATAACATTCTCATCAACATTTATATCTGTTGGCCTCACTGTGGCTGCTACAATAATACTTTCTGATGCCTTAGTGATGACTGGGCTGCTCTCTTTTTCCATCTCAACTTTTGAAGTGTCGCCCTCTAGCGGTGATAAGTTATTCTCACTCATCTCTTTTGCATCATCAATGCATATCTCATCAGTAGTTACAGTTGTTGTCTCTGTAGTTACATGTAAAGGAGTGGTTTCTTTTTCATTGTATTGTGGAACCACATGTTTGTTATCCGCTGCACCGCTACGGTTTTGATTGATGGCATCAGGGCCGACTTCCTGTAAAGGCACTGGGGGTGGTGACTGCATACACTCATCTTGACAAGGAGGGATAACTTTGTTAACAGGTTGGGAAATAGTTTCCGTGTCTTTTAATTTAGACAAATATTCTGATGGAAAGGCAGTCTGAGGTGCTTCTAGTGTTTGTATAGCTGTGAAATCTCTTGGTTGTGGTATTGGCTGTATTGAGGATTCCTCTGGTCTGTGAGAAATGGGACACCAGAACAAAATATCAAAATGTTGCACCTTACCAATTTGGTTATTATAGCGTGCAAATGTTTTTCAGTAAAAATGCAATTAAGTGAAAATGGCACAATCAGTTCCAGCAAGGGGCTACAAACAGCAGCGTTAGCCCACAGTCGCTCTGTAACGTTTTCTGCTAACAAGTTTTTGCAAGCTTGCAGCAGTAGTTGCAAATTAGACAAACAAGCTGCAAAATTGCGGTTTAGTCATTTTTGATAAACCACAGAGATCCCAAAATCAAAGCCTGCGCTTTAAAAAAAAAAAAAGGAACCAACACTATGCTTCATGCTCATAATACACTACCACTCAAATGTTTGGTGTCTGTAAGTTTTAAATAAATTTCTTATTCTCACCAAGGCTGCCTTTATTTAATCAAAAATACAGTAAAAAAAAAAAAAAAAAGAAAGTAATATTTTGAAATAGTATTAGTTTAAAAACTGAATTTATTCCTGTGCTGGCAAAGCTGAATTTTCAGCAGTGATTACTCCAGTCTTCAGTGTCACATGGTCCTTCAGAAATCAATCTAATATGCTAATTTTGTTGCTCTGGAAACATTTCTTATTATTTTCAATGTTAAAAACAGTTGTGCTGCTTAATATTTTTGTGAAAAATAGTGATACATTTTTTTCCACAATTTTTCAGGATAAAAAGAAAGTTCAAAAGAACAGCATTTATTTTAAACAGAAACATTTTGTAACTATAAATGTCTTTACTGTCACTTTTGATTGTGTCCTTGCTGAATATTGAAGTATTAATAAAAAAAATATTTGACCCAAAGTTTTTAATGGTAGTGCATTCCAACCAATCTCTTAGACATAAGATACATTAAATGCACTGCTTTATATCACACACAGACACCACCAGCCCATGTCACAGATAAATACGAATAACAACTACGTTTGACTGTCAGCCAGATGGAACATTGCCAAAATCGTGCCGATCATATAAGGAGGGTCATAAAAATGAGAGGCAGTGCAAGCAGAGGTCATGCACTTACCCTCCATCCATATATAGTTCAGCAGACCACACTGTCCCTAAGTCTTCCTGACCCAGTTCAAATTCCAGCTCCTCCGCCATAGGCCTTAAATCTGCTGTCTTTATCTTTCCAGGAGTCATCTTACCAAGCAGAATTTCTCCATGTCCATTTCTTTTTGGGCTTTTGTGTATTTTTATTTCCTCATAGTCTACCACCAGACAATCTGTTTCCACAGCACTGACGTTTTGCACCCCTTTCTTAGCAGGTATGTCTTCTTTTGTGGTTTCCAGTGGCAAGCATGTCTCTTCATTTATCTTTTCATTTGATATCACACTCTCAGACTTTAATTCCATCTTCTTGCTTTTGTCATTTCTTTTTGATGTACGTTGGGTTTTCTCAATAGCAGTTTTCTGTTTAGAAGGACTTCCTTCATCCTGGGCTTTGAAATGAATGGATTCGCTTTGAGTTTCTCTGGCAGCCAGTTTCAAGCACTCCACCAAGCTCATGGCCAACGGCTCGGCAGTCTGAATATCTATCTGTGACTCTCTAGTCGGTAACAAATCCTTTATTAGGTGTTCCTGGAGATCATCATCAGTTGGATGCTCCATTTTGGTGTCACAGAAGGCCTCGGGAGGGAGAATTTCAACCACAGATCCATCTTGATTGTCCAAGATTGTGTCATCTTGGACATCGGTTTCTGCAGCACTTGGCTGCTGTAGTATAGATGTCATGGTCTCATAACTAAAGGACGAGGACATTTAAATGACACAATTACATTACACCATAACAAAACAAACGGTTTCCGTTCACAAAAAGGCTGTTATTGATTTAGCCGCAAAAATCACCAGCCAGTATTTAATCAATCAAACAAGCAAGCTATGCTTCTCATCACTACAGGACATCCTAACTGTGGATGCAAAAGCTTCCTTGCAAATGTACAATCACACCTAACAATAACCTTTCAGTGTTTCGGGGAAATGAAATTATAGCCATGCAGATGCCGAGGCCAAAGAAGCTCTGTGCAAGTCTCAGAAATCCCAGACTTACCCTTTGTACAGAACACCGAAAATTCCCCTTATGAAGCCTACAGATACCTCTTCCTGATCAGAGTCAAATTCCTGTTTCCAAGTGTCCATGGTCCTATCTGTTCCTACATCAATCTCAAGACCAAGTTCAGTCCCTGAACAGACACCTACAGTCCTGAGATCTTCTTTAGGTCCAGCTTGAGTTGTCCAAATTCTCTTACTGCCAGTTTGCAGCAGCATCTTATCATCTGAATCTTCCACTTCAGGGGTCTTCTCAATATTTTTTTCTCTCTGACTCTTTCTGATAGCATTTTTATTCAGATTGTGGTGGAAAGGGGACAAATCAAAGGAATCCTTTTGCTCGTCTGGCTTGGTTTCTGATGTTTTCTGTCCACGTTGGCTGCCATGGACCAAAAAGTGTAAGTGACAAGAATATTCTTTGAATTTTAATATTCTCTCACTAACATCTCAACTCCCAGCCAGTAAAACTAATGCTTACTTTAAGAGATCCATTAGAAACACAGGCAGAATAAATAAATACATTGTCAATGTACTTAATATAATGTCAATATATATACTTTCACTTTTGATTAGTTTAATGCATCTTTGCAGAATAAAAGTATTAACTGTTTTAAAAAAAAACTTACTGACTCCAAACTATAGTATGGACGAATCTATGCAAGCCCAGTTTGCAGTCCACACAAAACTCCATGCAGTGAGGTTAACAAACCTCACTCACTTACCCCCTATCCAGGACCACTTTCTCTGGTATCGACTTGGCCATGCTAACAACCTCATCACTTTTTTCTTTTGTTTTCTCCTCTACTGTGGCCCACAACACACTCTCTGTTTCAAACGTGACCTCTTTCTTTAAACCATTTTCGTCAGACTCGGTATCCAGAGACAGGTTGGGCGTCAGAGGGCAAAGTTCCTCCAGATGCAGTGATGTCCTGTTTTCCTTTGCAGCAACAGCAGGGGAGATCACAGGAAGTGAAGGCTTCATACGGACCTGTATACTGACTTTGAAAGCTTCTTTACTCTTCTCCTCAATTGTCTCAGCTGGTTGTGGTTTAAGGACATTGGAGGGCTGCTGGGACACTGGTTCAGTTAAAATGAGATTCTCAGCACCCTCAATTTGGTTTACAGCTTTTTCTTCACTGTGAGGTAAGGAATAGGGTTTATGAAACATTTTACTTACCTTGTTTTGATCAAACATGCATTAATGAAACTTTATCCACATTCATTTGCCTGCTATAACACTCAGTACCAGTTTATATCCAAATCATCAAATATGGCTTGCCGAAAGTAAACTCACTCCGAAAGTAAACTCACTCTCTTATTGACGCATGAGAGTGCACAAAAGCCCCAAACGACCATTTTAACACACTTAATCGTATGAGACGTGATAAAACTCAAGCATGCAAGCACTCGGCCATGCTGAACATTAGAGGCCATGTTGGGCACTGTCAAAATGTCTCTTACCCTCCATCTAAAGATTTTTTTGTGGACACTTCAGCTTTATTTTCTTCTTTTGGCATCTTTGGCGTTTTGTGCTTTATATCCTCATCTCTTGTTTCCTCCTCCTGATCTTTTACATTCTCTTCCAGAGAACTCCAGATTGGCACCTCTGCTTGGGTGAACGGAAGTGAATGGACCTCAATGCTCTTCTGCATTAACACTGTGTTGTTTGACTCCTTTACAATCCGCTCTGGTTTAGCTGGTTCACTGACTGCTGGAGTTTCTTCTGAGATCCATTTAAGGACTCTGGGCTCCAGGGATTGGGGATGAATAGGAGGAAGCTCTTTGGGCAGAGCTGTTATCAGAGGGGCAGCTGCTTTGAGGCTAACGCTAGGCCTGTCATCTAGAGTGAAGGCCATTTCATTTTGACTGAGAGAATAACAGGGAACAGAAGAATGAGACAGGAAGAAAATAGTTACAGATAGAGAAAAATAAGAAAATGAGCATTTAGTAAATAGTTTAGGAGGGTCAAATACAAATTTCTGGAGAATTGATGTGGATGATGTAATTCTACAGAAGTTTCATTTTGTGGTTGGTGAAGAAGATATAACAAAACTATCTCTTCATAATGAGGTCAGTTAGTATATATAAAATGTGTTATCTATAAAACAGAATTTTATGTGCCTTACTATTCAAATGAACGTCATTAAAAGACAGATAAGGGTTTATTGAAACAGGAAGTAGCACAAAAGAGGAAAGTTCAAGTTTGCAGCAATTTGGGAGTGTAATAGTACCATGCAAGCAACACACTCACCTTTCCACAATAGTTAAAATCTTGTCCAGCTGATCCTTATGGGACTTTTGCTCTCTCAAACTACTGTCGACCTTAGATGCAAGGACTTCTTCCACCCACGCTTGACTTTTTTCCCTGGGAAGATCCGTAGGTTCTTGCTCTGGAGGTGATGAGCTGGATAAAACATTGATATTTTGTTCTTTAGGGGTAACCGCGGTTGAAGCAAATTTCTTGATTATCTTGTCCTCGTCTGACTTGTTGAGGTCGGCACAAAGCAGAGCACCCTTCGCATTCTGCTCAGTCGGTTCCTCTTTTGGAGGAACTTCCCCTGCTGATTCAATTATTGTGTTTTCTGGTTGCTTTAGTAAGTCATCATCGGTTATTGAAAAGGTTTGAACCAGACTTGACTGCATTGGCAGTTCAGGGTCAATTTTGAGGGGTTCTTTCTCAGGGCGACTGCTAAAAGTAACGTCTTTAATGGGTTGAGAGGTCATGATCACTTTATCAAAATCGGCCACTTTAAAATCAGGCTCTTCCTCAGCCAAAGGTGGTATCTCTGCAATGAAAACTTGTTGATTTTTCTTTGTAAGAATGGAAACCACTGATGAGTGAGGTATTGTTGCTAGAGTAGAGAATGGGTGAGGAGGAGGGACAGTCCCAATGTCCAATTGCTCAGATCTGGGAGCTTCCACAGGCGGTACTCCAGATGTGTCTAAAGATGACTTGTCAACAGGCCCAAGACTGGGGGACAAAGATACTTGGTGTCAAAGGGGGTAAATATAGGGTGAGAGGCCACAAAGCATGGCAGTGTTTGGTAAGATTAGATGCAGCTATTGGCAGCAATGTTAGTGGCGAAAGAGAGATGCAGGATTGGAGTGGTGAGGGAAAGCAATGGAGAGTTCAAACATTTACACAGCTGGTGTAGGCAAATGTCATGGTCTGTTTATGATAGGCTCATCACAAGCTCAAGCTCATTTCCCCTTATGTTATTAAGGAACAGTTTTTCTCATTTAAAGAGTTAAATGTATATTCATGCAGAAACGCTTTATAAACAGAGCAAAATACTACATTTTGAATGCACCTCTGCCAATCAGACTGTGTCTGCAAAGTTGATATTATGTTAGTTTTTACTGAATTGTAAAGTTAAAAACGTATATTAGTGAATTATACTTGATATCAGAACAAAAACAATGTTTAAGTGCCCACCTTTTTACAGCTGTGGCAGGTCTGAGCTCTTTTCTTTCAGTGCTGCTGGTTTGAGGTTGACGGAGGGAGGAGTGAGATTGTTGATTCGCTATGCTAATGCTGCAGACTGTCCGATGTTGCTCGTGTTTGGGCTCGGAGGTCTTCAGTTCTTCAGCGAGTAAATCTGTGGAACATAACAGCAAATTGAATAAGAATAATTATGATTAAAATAAATAAAAGCTAGTCAATCTTAATCTATTGGGGTTTCAATCATTTGTAGGCCTTTTACATCATTAATAATAAGAGTGAAGAATACTTATTCACCTTGTAAAAATGGATTTGTTTGATCCTCCTCTGTAAGTGTGTTGAGCTCCCTGGGTATTTCTGGAAAACAATTGACACAATAAAAGTAAAATTTTCAAATAATTTTATTAATGTATTATGAGTTTTATTAAGTTTTAATTATTGAATTAATTTTCAAAGACAACTGCTGATTTTAGATGACATGACTGGAATCATCATTGCAGAGTTTTATGCAAATAAGCAATCTCTAAAGTGGGATTTTGGACCAATGAGAGTTCCCTGTGGGCGGGACTATCTAGCATGAAATGGCAAACAAATGATCTAATCGCGTGTGGTGATTGTAGCTAGTTACAACAAAAACCTTAAATTAATGATAGATTTGATTTAGGGGGCATTTACACAACACGACTACTAAAAACAAAACTTTTTATACATTTTGGCCGTTCATTTACATGACAACAGCGCTTTGGAGGCCTGAAATGGAAATTTTTGAAAACTGGTTTCAAAGTGCAAGTATTTGAAAATGATACTGTTATGGTCTCTGTGTAAACTACAAAGGCCCAAATTTGTGGAAACGGTGAGGTCATGTGCATGCGTATTATGTGTTCAATTTAACAACACTGTGGTCTGTAAGCGAACTTTTCAAAAAGGGCAAAGGAAAAACTTTTCCGTTTTTAGTTCATCGTTGTGTAAAAATCGCACAATCTTCTAGTACATTATAACAGTTAGACCTATCACCAGTCAAACTAGTTCCTATAACGGTCTCTTTTAAAGTAAACTAAAGGCAGTTTAGTACCTGGCCGTGCAGAAGAAGATTGAGGTGAACAGCAGGGGGCATTTGTGAGAGCTTCACTGGTTGACAGGGCAAGAGCAGAGATAGAGGAGGAGACAGTTGCCGAGGTAAAAGAGACAGGTAGAGGTTTGCTAATGGGGTAAGAGAGGGAGACAGAGGGAGGTGGCTTGGGGAGTTGACTAGAAGGGCAAGATGTTTCACAAAGAGCTTCAAGATCTGGTTTGCTCAGCAAAGGAACAGCAGGTTCATTTAGAGGGACACTGAAGAAAGGAGATGTAGAAACCGCCATCGTCCGCTCATTTAGCTCTGCAAAAGCTGTGAGAAAAAGATGGAAAATATATACAAAAAAAGTAAAACAGGCAAAGGAAGTTTTTAGATAGATCAACCTAAATAACAGGCATTACTTGATCACGTGTTAGAGGCTCAGTTTGAATCAATATATATTTATCTGAAGCAAATATTGATCTAAACATCAGAGTAGGGGCTTTCAAACTTTTTAAGGGACAATCACATATAATGATGATGGAACCTTTCCTAAAGTATAAAGGCAGGTATATATTTTATGTATAAAAAAAAGCATTTATACTGTTTAAGAAAAATAATATATGATAGTGCCTGCTTAATTATTATGCAAGTCGTTATTCTGATAATATTTTCACAACACTTCCGTTTGTGATTCTTATTAAGTAGGGGTCATATTTTAGGAATGTTTACCTTAGCAGTGTCTCTGAGAACCTGCCACTTTACACTTCTGGAGACTTCAAGTAAATTCTGAAAAGGGTGACTAAAGGGTTCTTGATGGTTTCACACCTAATTCCTCACCTTTAGTCTTAAAGTATTTTGTAGTTAACCTGTTTTTTTTGTGACCCTGCTGACCCAATGTCACTAATAGATTTTATACTAAATTAATAATAGTTACAAATATTGATGTGGTTTGGAATTGATAAAATGTGCTTGGAACAAATTATGAGCAGAATATCGACTTATATATGCATTATATGCATAATAATAATTTGAATAATAATTTGAAGACAAACTTAAATGATTTAAGTTTTAATAATTTTACTTCTATATTGTCATTGCAGAATAAAGTAAATTAAAATATCATTAAAAATGTTTTAGTTTGTTTGTTTTAACAAAAATATATGCAATTACCTTTTTCTTTTTTTACAATAATAATAATAATTGCAATTTTTACAATTTCTGACCAGTCTTTAGAAAGCAAAATGAAATATATTCCAAGTATTGTAGTAACATTAAATTTAAAAGGAAATTTAAATTAAGTGATTGTGAACAAATGTTCAACATATTTTATTAATACCTTAAGTGCACTTGTTAACTGTACTTAAGTATTGCGGCCTCTACTGTTTACATGCAGTCTGGAAGATTTCTCAATACCTGGCACACTGCCAGCAGATGGATGGTTAAGCGTTTCAGAAAGAGAGAGGGAAGAAGTTTTGGGTTTGAGGAGAGGGACAGGAGTGGGGGATACAGGGCGAGCACCAGGGACAATCTTGGGCTTAAAAACATTGGTGCGAGGTGCTCCAAAAGAATCTGAGACAGAAGTGCAATGACACAAAATGACACAAAGAGAACGCAGACCACGTGAAAGAAGAAGATTAGTCAGAGATGCAGAATAAGTGAGAACAAGAGACAGTGGCTAAGAGGAAATGAATCTGACTTCTCCAAAAGCTATCTTTACGTTTCCTTTAGAGTCAGGCTAAGATTTACTATTCCTATTAGAATTACAGTAAATGTAAATGCAATACTCTGACTTGCATTTAGTCTGTGAATGTTTAGAAATCATGAGTCTTTACCTTTCGGGAGCACAGTGGGAAGATAGGGAGACTGAGAGAGGAAGGGATCGGAAGGGGAAGAAAGAGAAGCCCGAGGGAGTTTGAGCAAAGGATAGTCAGAGGTCACCGGGCCCTCCAGAGGGGCCTCGGAGCCTGACAGTCTTCTTGGAAAAGGCACAGGAGCTGGACATAATCATAGAGGGAAAAATAGACAGATAAACAATATGTAGTCAAGGCTTTGTCGAGAAATACACAGATGCATAAGCACTATTAGAATTGTTTCTCTGGGTGATGACTGTAGAAGAACATTTGCATGGGTCCATTTGGAACACATGCATGTGGATGTCAATGAATTCACGCATGCACACTGCGGTCAAATATGGCTCTCACTCTTCTTTTTTCTTTTTAAATGCGGTTGTCACTATTCAAAATTTGCCATAGTGAATTTTAGTTCTCAGTTCTCTGAAACAATTTCTTTTGCACCACATACCCACATTTTGCAGCCCTACACATGCTCCATAGTGATCAAAAAGATTTTCTAAAACTTTTGGCCAAATCATCCATGTAAAGTCAAAGATGACAATGCAGAAGGAAATGAAATGATACCACATGACCCTGGTGTTTGTCAAAAACAGTACGCAAATCAGCCAGGAATTTTCTCATGAGTGAAAGAAAACTACCAAAACATTTAGATGACAATAAAATTACCGACTACATGTAAATGCTGAAATGACTTCACATCCTCAAGTGACACAATTAGCATTTGTGCAGTGATTTAGACATTTTTATGAAGAAATATAAGACTATCAACACGAAATGGTCAATAAATATTTACTTCCATTGAAAAGTTTGGGGTTGGTAAGATTATTTTTTTTTAAGAAGTCTCTTATGCTCACCAAGGCTGCATTTATTTAATCACAATACAGTAAAAACTGAAATATTGTTAAATATGATTACAATTAAAAGTAACTGTTTTCTATTTTAATACATTTTTAAATATTTTTTTTTTCCTGTAATGGCAAAGCTGAATTTTCAGCATCATTACTCCAGTCTTCATTGTCACATGATCCTTCAGAAGTCATTATTATATGCTGATTTGCTGCTCAAGAAACATTTCTTATCATTATCAATGTTGAAAACAGTTGTGCTGCTTAATATTTTTGAGGAAATCATGATAAAGGAAATCTCAGGATTCTTTGTCAAAAGAACAGCATTTGAAATAGATATTTTTGTAACAAATGTCTTTGCTGTCACGTTTGAACAATTAAGTGCGTCTATTTTTGTATTGTAGCTGAGGTGGTGATTTTATCAGAAGAGAAGAACTTCAATTCCAATTGAAGTACTCGTTGTTACCATGGAAGCCATATAACCATACATACAAATAACTGTAATCAAGTAGGAATGTCAACAAGCAACCAACAGTATAGCAGGCTTGCTGACCTCCAGCGGTTTAATTTAAGTTGATCTATGGTACCTGAGCCAGGGGATGGCTTGAAGACTTTGGGCAATGCTGGGGGGAGCAAACCAGTAGTATTTTGCTCTGTGGGGGAGTCAGGTGGGGCCTGTAGCTGGGCAATGGGTGGTGGACGTGGTGGTCTGGAGCGGGCGGGTGAGGGCATGGTGCGAGGGGTTGGACTGGGTGGGGTGGGTAAAGGTGGACGTGCTGACAGGTCAGGGTTACGGATAGTGCCGGATGATGGGCGTGAGAGGACACCATCAGCAGGCCTCTCCTTACCACTGACTGAGGTTAGCATGAAAAATGGAGGTAGAAAGACAGCAATAGAGTTAAAGAGAAAGTAAAAGAGCAGTATTGAGGAAAAGCAATGAGGCAAAAGAGAAATATAAAGGTGAGAGAGAGAGAAAGGTCATGAATGTATCGTTAAGGATGGTGGTGCATCGTCATGAAAGAGATTTAAAGGGTTAATTCACCCTAAAGAGAATATTGTATATTTTCTCACCCTCATGTTATTCCAAACTTGTACGCTGTTATTTTTCTATGTAACACTAAAGGAGAATTTAATGTTTTTTTCCAAACAACAGTTCACAGCAGCCATGTCTGTCCCAGAAAAGAAATTTTGTAAAAAGTAAGTTCCCAGGCCCTGCTTGATTTAAAGATGGTCATTATTTCCCAAATATTACATGACAGATTTCATTTATTTTTTAATTACTGGTTAAGTAAATTTTCCGTCACGTGATCTCAGGGCAAATCTATTTCATCGACATAAAAAAATAAATGTATACTACTGTTCAAACTTTGGGGTTGGTAAAAAAAGCTGAAATATTATTACAATTTGTAAAGAGATATTTTCTATTCTAAAACATTTTAAAATGGAATGTATTCCTGTGATGGCAAAGCTGAATTTTCAGCAGTCATTACTCGTCTTCAGTATCACATTATCCTTCAGAAATCATTCTGATATGCTGATTCTTTTATCAACCTTGCTGAATAAAGTATTACTATTATTTTTTTTATATTAACTGACCCCAAACTTTTGAACGGTAGTGTAACTTTAATTTCTTAGCCAATATTTTGCTTTGAGACTGTCTGATGTATATTTTTTTCAGTATTTGACAGCATTTGACAAATGCAAGTTACAAATAATTACGCACCATTCTAAAATAATCGATGCTAATCAAATCGAATTGGAGACCATTTCAAATTTCATAATGCATCTCAATAATGAAGTGAAGAATCATGAACTTTTGTTAAGAAAAAGAGCTGCATGAATATGTTTCAAAATTCCTTTTGTGTTCCAGGAAAAAGACATGAGGGTCCTGACAACAACATGAGGATGAATAAAAAAATATTTTTTTTCATTGAGAGGTGAACTACACCCTTTAAATTAGATTTAAATATTTTCAGGAAATTCATGATGAAATGCAAGTCAGAGCAATGAAGGACAAAGAATGAATGTGATAATCATATGCAACAAAACCAAATCAGTGAAAAATCATATTCCTGAAACATTCTAGGAATATTTCAATTAATGGAAATATTTGGATGTGGTTTTATATTAACTTAATTTTTATAAAGAAAGAAAAATATATCAGTATGATCAGACACGTGATATGACTGAAAAGAGTGTAGAGAGAGAATATGCAAAGAGCATATGTAAATATAAGTACCTATTGCTGAAGGGCTCTTTAGAGATGCAGGTCTCTTTTCTTGGGAGCATGTGGGTCGAAGAGGAAGGTGGGGTGCTGACAGAGAGAGAAAGAGAGAAGGAGAAGTTCTAGCATGTGAGGAAGTAAGGGTGACTATGGTAGTGATTCATGCAAGAGGGCAGATGAATAAGGATATAAGATAAAGAACACAAGACATGAGTATACAATACAGTGGGGTCCTTAAGTCTGAGACCACAAGAGAAAATGCATCTATTGTGTATTTGTACAACTTATTGCTTTAACTTTTCATTACAAATTATATTTTCATCAAAACAATGTATATTTCTTCTGCATTTTACATCATTATGTTACTTGTTGTTTTGCATTTTCCAGAATCCAAAAAATTATTTCCAAGTTTAAAATCTATTTTGAATCCAAGATTTTCAATGTGGTCTCAGACGTTTGGTCCCCATTGTATATGTTCATTGTTTTTTATAATACCTGGAGCTGGAGTACTGAGATTAAGCCCAGTACTGGATCTCTTATCCTCCTCTTCATCACTCTCATTAAAGTCGTCCAGGTTCCCAATGTCTGTTGGTTTTACACTCATCAGACTGGCGAGACTCTGCATGTCCTCGTCCCTACAGAGGAAACCCATTACTGGTCAAGAACTGTGAGGAGATGTAAAGGTTATTTGTCAAGAGATGTAGGTATTTCATTGAACCAGCTGTGAAAACCTTACTATGTGAATTGTATGTGCGAC
The DNA here is from genome assembly GCA_030578275.1 of Meda fulgida. NCBI lineage: Eukaryota > Metazoa > Chordata > Actinopteri > Cypriniformes > Leuciscidae > Meda > Meda fulgida. The sequence goes on along the minus strand of CM060625.1, from coordinate 12,401,958 downwards.
TTTACTTCCAGAAGCTATGTAAAGTTATTTGATCTAATGGAGATTAGGCACAAAATTCTTTTGCATTACATCCTAATGCAGCATCTCTACAAGGCTGTATTGTTTTGGAAATTTCTGCTCTCCATGCTTCTTGACCTGCACATGTCAGGAAAGAAACTCACACCAGTGTTCAACAGCAAACCATTTCTCTTGTTGGATTCAAACACACTCCAAATATGTTTAACAGAAATCAAGGAACATGCTGCCTTTTGTTTTTGGAACAATTTTCATGCATTCAGTTTTGGTGCAATCACAAAACTTTTTTTGCTGTGGTCACATTCCCACATGATTGAATCTAGATAATAAACACCACATGCAAGTGTTCTAACTTCCTGAGCAAGAACTCCATGTGGATGAGGTCAACAGGGAGAAACTCACGTAGCTTTCCCCTCCTTGAGGAACACACAGGATAAGGAGAGCTTCAGCGTGGCCTCCACCACCTTCACCGACAGAGGCTTCATTTTGAGCATCAGGTCTGTCTGTGAGTGTGTTGCACTGGCAAACTTCTTCATGTTCAAGTCCACAGATGCCAGAACTTTCCGACTGCCCTTAGCTGTCTCCTGTAGAACATGAGAGAATGTAACATTTAGAATAATTACATTTTTCACATTTTGTTCTTTTTGCATTTTTAATTACCTATATATATATATATATATATATATATATATATATATATATATATATATGCACACACACACACACATTTACAAATCACTGGCCACTTTATTAGGTACACCTGTTCAACTGCTTGCTAACACAAATATTTAATCAGCCAATTACATGGCAGCAACTCAATGCATTTAGCCATGTAGACATGGTCAAGACGATCAGCTGAAGTTCAAACTTAGCTTCAGAAACATGAAATTTGAAGAAATTAAATGTGATTTAAGTGACTTTGAATGTAGCATGGTTATTGGTGCCAGACGGGCTGGTCTGAGTATTTCAGAAAATGCTGATCTTCTAGGATACAACCATCTCTAGGGTTTACAGAGAATGGTTTGAAAAAGTGAAAATATCCAGTGAGCGGCAGTTCTGTGGGAAAATGCCTTGTTGATACCAGAGGTCAGAGGAGAATGGCCACACTGGTTTGAGCTGATAGAAATGTAACTCAAATAACCACTGGTTACAACCGAGGTCTGCAGAAGAGCATCTCTCAACACATAACATGTCAAACCTTGAAGCAGATGGCCTACGAATCTATGAATCAAACTTCATCTTTATTAAAAAGAACTCACATTCTCAATGAAAAATGTCCATTCTTTGTCTTCAAACTCATCTGCATGTGGGTCCTGTGAAACAAAAGCATATTCAAAAAGTTAAACAAATTTACTGACACAAATTATAGTATAGTTCAGCATTTGTCAGTATCTTTAACAAGTTGTGTATTGCATGAGTTCATATATATATATATATATATATATATATATATATATATATATATATATATATATATATATATATATATATATATATATGTATATATATATATATGTATATATGTATATATATATATATATATGTATATATATATATATGTATATATATATATATATATATACATGAGGTATATATATATCGTATAGCTAATAATAAGATGCAATAGGTGTCAATACCCTGTAGAGTGTGACGGCAATATCCACATTCTCAGGTACGGGCCACACCACCATTCCCCTGTAGGGATTTTTGATGCCTGGCTGCCATGCATGAAGCTGATGAGAAAATAACAACACTGTCAGTCATAATAATCCACATTGTACAGCAGTTGTAATCATTGTAAACACTTGTAAATCACTGTAAATAAAGCATTGTTAAACATAATAATTTAAGTATCAGTACACTGTTCTGACTGAAAGCTTGGGAAGAAAATCAACATAGTGGATTCCAGGACATGCATAGTCATAAACTAAATAACCTTTGCTTTCATGAATAATTAAGTTTTGTAACAATACTTATATTTTATAATATTTTGTATATTATTTATAATGTCTGTCAATAAAAACATTGATTAATATTAAATAATATTACTTACAGTTTTTCTGTAAATAGTGCAAATAGTGATGTGAGAAATGCACCAAAGCGACTGAGAAAAACTGTAAAATATCTTATTTACATATTTATATAGGCGAGGCAAATTTATATAGCACATTTCATACAAAGATTAAGATTCATAAAATAATCCTCAATTCCTGATCAACTGCCTGATCACTAAGTTTTGGTGTGCTCCTATCTGGAATGGAAGAAATCGAGAGTCAAGTTTGTGATTTTATAGACAATTAAAGATTTTTATCTTTGAACCTTGGAGCAAATGCGTCTGTTCCTCCTTGTCCACACCACTCTCAGTTTGTCTGGTTGCCTATAAAACAAAAATAAAAGAGTGCTGAGTGGGAGTTTACAAGTTGAATAATGTGTATTTTTACTATTGATAAAGACATACAATAAGACTGTCACTTTTCAGTGCTTGCTTAAAATAGCAGGAAGTACATATAAAGCCTATACGAAATGATATTGAGAAAGCCACTGTGGCATTGCTTGTTTGTGTATGTGTCTACAAAAAGCTACAGGCAGTGAAACAGATCTTGCGATCTGGTCTCCCAGTGTTACCCAGAGGCAGAAAGGAATCAATAAATGCTGCCAAATGTTTCAAACCCAAAACAAAACAAGAGCACATGATGCAAGGCCTTGCATGCAAGACGAATCCAAACTGGGGGAAGCTTTTACTCACAAACAAGCACCGAGAACAAATAATTGAGTGAGGTTGAGGCAAGAAACGTTGTCTTACTAAATAACCAAATGTCAATTTGGTGTAATTTGGGACATGTGGTATTTATTACTTTTACTCCCCTGCATTGCTACCAATATTGCCAGATGAAAATGTAAACAAGTTAAAGAAAAAAAGCTTTTAAAAAGTTTCTGTGATGTTTAAGTCTGTTTATTGAGGTCACATAGCATCCTGAAGTCCCAGATAAGCCTTATATCTGATATCCAGAACATTATGATGATATATTGCCAAAAAAATGCAAATCAATAAGTTTGGAGCTTTAAAAACAAATTAATGCAAATCATCTTTACCAAGTGTACAGTGTACATGTACACATCTGCTCTGGCACATTTTTCCTAAATAAACTTGCCCTTTTGTAGAGAATTGTTCAGATGTGAGCCCATTGTACACCTCTGAGCTGTTCATTGCCATACTCGCTGCATTAAGAATTGGAGGAAACTCGGCAAGGTCACATGACAAGAGCTGACTTTGGCTCACAGCACAAGGGGTGTTGGCCTCTGATCTCACTGTGTGTTTACAAACAGCTGTTCACATTTAATAATGGCGACTTATATTTTGGGACATGAGGGCTGTCATTAAGCTTACAAAAACACTGAAGGGAACAATAAGATTTGTTGTATTCGCTACTATTCAAAAGTTTTAGATGTTTTTGTCTCTTCTGCTCACCATGGCTGCATTTATTTGATCGAAAACACAGCAAAAACAGTAATATTTCGAAATATTATTACAATTTAAAGCAACTGTTTTCTATTTTAATATATTTCAAAATGCAATTTATTCCTGTGATGTCAAAGCTGAATTTTCAGCATCATTACTCCAGTCTTCAGTGTCACATAGAAGTTATTCTAATATGCCGATTTGCTGCTCAAGAATTGTTTTTCTTATTATTATTAGTAGTAATGCTGAAAATAGTTGTGCTGCTTAATATTTTTGTGGAAACAGATATTTTTTCAGGATTTCCAATAAATAGAAAGTTTAAAAAACAGCATTTATTTGAAATATATATATTTTTTGTAACTTTATAAATGTCTTTACTGTCACTTTTGATGAATATAATGCATCCTTGCAGAATAAACTACTATTGACCCCAAACTTTTGAACGGTATAGTTTTGCTCTCATGATGTTCCAACACAAAATGAGGATTTGCCCTGTACATCACATAAAGCTATTAAAGCAGTGTTTCCATCCTATGTGTTCAAGAGAATAAAATTGTCACTTCCTGGGAAAATGGCGCCAAATATCTGTAATAAAAATGGAAGTTTCTGCATTAATTGACTTGCATAAGTGACGAAACGCAATAAACGCTGTCATGTTATCTTGCATTTGGATGCCTGATGTTTGGTAATGCAATCATCTGAGACAGTTCTGGGAAGTCATTATACAAAATCATTCTGATGACAGACTTTGGTAGAGGTATTTCAGAAAGATCAAACAGATGCTGTGCAATGAAATTGGTTCACTGGTTAGTACAGTTATCCAATCACATCATCTGTTGTGGCAAAGTCATGTGAGTTTTTTGTTTAGCATCGAGGGATTTATTCGGTAAATGTGCATGTCTTCTTATCGGATTTTTTAAATTGATCTAACTCAATTTAGAGCATACTTTTTTTATGCGCATGTTTAGAATTTCTACGCATCTTGCCGCTTTCATACAGAGTTTTTTTAATGCGATATCCCAAAATGCGCATAAAAATAGGTGGTGGATGGAAACATAACTATTGCAGCTTATGAGTCACATGGACTTTTAAGATATTTTTATGGTGCTTTAATGAAGTCCCTATTCATTCTAATCGCATGGAAAACCATGAGCAGAATATGAATAGAAATTGCTACTTTCGCATACCACAGAAGAAGGTCAAACAGGTTTGAAATGGCATGAGTTTCAACGAAAGGAAAATTAATAACATCCCTTTAAACTGAAATGATTCTTAATGAACGTGGTCCAGATGTAAATGTCACAGTACAGCTGGATCATCTATTGTTGTTCACATTGATGTTTGCAAAGGTAATGTGTGTCAGTAGCAGCACGAACCTCTACACAAAGAGAAGCGAGACCCAACTCTTACTCAGGTTACAGCTAGTAATAGCAACAGGGCAGAACGGTCTAAAAGGATAAATTAGGAGGAGAAGAGGGGTAACGTGGGTAGAGGACGTAAAAATAGACTGCCAGCCTGGTTGGAAAAATTAGTTATCTTTCTGTAATTTTCTTCCTGTAATTTAGTCCTTCTTTTTTCACCACTTTGACAGATAAACACACACGTGCTCACATACACACCCCATTTAAGTCATATTACACTACCAAAAGCAACCACTGTGTCGTTTTCAGCTGTCTGATATCTCCTGCTCACACCCTCCTCAGCTGTGGCGTAACATCAACAGACTTTGGCCCACTGGCTGTATACGAAAATGACCCCTTTGAGCTGCACAAGATGAGACGTGCTTACAGAAATTCACATTCTGTAGTTTCTCCTCACCTTTAGAAACACTACCTGCTCTACAAAAGAGATTTTAAGAAAGCTGTACTACGATACACGTTTAGGTCAGCAAGAGAAAGCTCTGGAAAAGATATACAGGAATTTCTTTCCTCAGTGTTGCAAGATAATCTAGGACATAGCACATCAGCTGTAAGCTCATTAGCTGATAACAATTACGACTGCTAAAGTTTACTATTAACCCAACTTTTCCAATAACAATGTTGAAAGTTTAAATATGAGTACATATTAAATAAGAAAGAGTAACTCATTTCTAGAATATAGAATTGGTGAAACTGAGATCATTTAGATCACCAATGAGATGATTCAGACATTCTATCACAGAGATTGTGCTTATCTCAGTGCTTAACTCTAATAGGCAGAAATTACAGAGTGATTCAGTTCCTCCTAAAGGCCGATGACAAACCATTGAATAACGGAGGGTTGCTTCATTTGCCAGGCCAAGACTTGTTCATAGAATATTGTCAATCCTTAATATCAGCAGCAAAAAATGATTAAAACAAATTCTCCAGTCCAACAGAAGCATTCAAGAACATCTTAGCGTATTATGTGTATTGTGCATATGGGTATTCTGCATCTTGTATATTGTCTTATACTGTCATTACATGACTGCAATGTTGGTTGATGAACCACCCAATATTTCCACTCACTGTTGCACTTGTGTATGGTGTAGTGATGATAAAGTAATTTGATTTGATTGCTTTGATTTAAAGACCCCTTTTTGTCTTTGCTATGTACTTGCGATTGAAAAACAGTATCTTTTTCAAATCCAATCAGACTGAATTATTTCTGATAATGCTGTCTTTGATCATAGATAAGAACAGATAGACATATAAGACACATGCCATTAATGAATGTGAGGACAGAAACTCCCTCAACAGCTGTCTCCTGATCAAGACACTTATGATAGACAGCAGAAATAGTAGAATTGTTTCATTCTCTCACCTCGACACTGTGTTTATATGGAAAACTTTTTGGAAGAAAAAAAAAGAAAATAAAAGCCAAATATTGCACAAAACTTAAAAATTGAGTTTTGTGTTGAAAAACAGCAATAAAGTATTTTCCCGAGTATTTAAGGGTGAAGTCAAGAGGAATTCAATGCACTTTTAAGCTCATGATATAACGAATAACCGAAAAAGAAAGGAAAAGCAACACTACTCAATTTGAAACAATGAAACAATTATAACTCCCGCTTATGTGAGTCGGTAGGTCTTAGATTATCATGATGGATGTTTATAATATGTTCAGTGTTGACAGCACGAGTGATGGAGGCGGAAGTAGAGGTGTGTGTGGCTGTCAACGTTATCCAATGCATTTCAAATACAGTCTATCGAGAGCTGTATTAATTGTTCTATTCACAATCATTTAGATTAGCCTACCAACGCTAAATTAAAATAAGATACAGTGTGTGCGCATTGTAGCCTAATGTTTCAGTCAGAAGAACCGCCCTTCAGCACTGCGTATTTAGGAAGCACACGCGCTATAACGGGAAAGAAATCATAACTTACCATTTCTTTGTACATTCCAGAACAAGTTCTTGATACGAAGCAACGAACTGAAATTTAGTAGCCTTTTTGCCAACTCTTTGTAATCTTTTCCACACTGAAGTCATTCTTCTGTAGGAAATGCAGTATCCGCGAATGAAGTCAGGCACATGGAAATTATGTTTTTACCGTCCCGCCACTGAACAAAAAGTAAAACCTACTGAAATATACGTCCGTCAAGTGGCTCGTAAAGTGAAATGTTCCTGCTGAGGAGCACGAGCTGCACCTCATGCGGCTCAGTACCACCGAACTGTCGCCATCGAGTAAAGACCATTTACGGAAACTACTGCATCACGTTACACACCAGAGCGAGAGATTGTCAGTGTATTGCAATTAGTTGCCTTGGAGAAAAAACATTTGTGCGTATAGAATCTTGAGGGACCTTATCGTTTTTGAGTCGTGGAAACTCACGCGATACGAAATTATTCCAAAAAGCAGCTGTCTGACCATGAACTGATGAAAGTGGATGAAGAAGTGCAGGAGTTGATGGGAAGGGTTATGCAAACATGCATATGATGCAGCTCTATGCAAAATCTCCCTCATTGTATCCCGGACAGTAGCCTACTAAAGGTGACATGATGGATCAGGGGTTACATCCAGTCAGCTAGGGGTCAGAAGAGGACGCACTCTATGAATAAGTTTGAATAATTATAATATCTTAGTTACAAAATTACAGATAAAGTCCAAAGTGATGATTTTATGAAAATCAGTTTAAAAAACAAACAAAAAAAAACTAGTTGAATTATTATATAATACAGTTGCTAAAACTGTACTGCAAATAGGTGGCGCTACAAAACGAACGCTGTTTGTGGGGATTGCGAAAGAAATTTTTTAAAAAAAAGAAATGATAATTGTGGACTTGCAGTATGGCTAATAAAAATAAATAAAATTGGTCTGTGATTTAAGGGCAAAATAATTAAAAGGTAGACATGCATATTTATGATTATTTCTTTATGTTGTCTCCAAACATTTTGGGTAGCTTTTACCACATTTTACCAAGTTATGTTGCAATTTGACAATACTTTACATAGATAGATGGGAGTATATGGCAGCCCATATAACCATTTGGTAAAATAGGCCTATGTTCATCGTTCATTGCATTGTCACCTAATTTGAGTGATGAGTGATCTTCTGATCATATAAATGTACCATATGGGCTACCATAGACTCCCTTATAAAACTGTTGCTAAAAAAAAACATAATGAACATTCAGTGCATTTATCAACACAATGATCTGGAGCAGCAATGTGAGGCTGTCCAATCCTTGATCTCGATGGGTATTTTTAGTGGACATTGACAAGGGAATTTTTCAAGTTACAGAGGATCTATTTTAGAAGGCTGGGAGCGAGGGATAAATGGACAGAAGCAGCTGGAGGGATGGAACGAGTGGTGCCAGCGGGAGCACAAACATTTGGCTCAGTTGATGACATAGAATCCAAATCGGTGACCCCCTTAGTCATATTCCTGTGTGAAACTAACCTCTTCCTGTCCGGTGTTTCCACTCACTGCTAACCCCATTATATTTCTGTATTTAAAACAAAAATGAATTTGACATTACAATTTCAAAATACAAAACAAATTCAAAAACTGTTTCAAAAACAGCAATGTGCATTTAAGTAAAGCTCATTACCAATAACTGATAAGCAAAGCTGATTACTGACGTGTGAAACTAACTACCAGTGGTTTGTTTTTGAGAGTTGTTGAATATAGTTTGCGGTCTAATTTCAGGTACGTAAATATGAGCCAGCTCATGTAAAACTTAGCAAACAGACTTTAGCCTACTGGGAAACAGTGATTTGTGGTCATGACTATGAGTTTCCAAAATGTGCCCCTCCCTTCACTGGACATCACAAGCTGAGTTTGTATCTGGGTAAGACATGAGCTCACTCATAATACATGCTTACTCACAAGGTGGATCAAGAAATGCCTCATCGTTATAATGACGTGCCACACCACCTTATGGTATAAAAAAACAAGGGCCTCATTTATTTGAAAATAACATGAAGATGACATACTGTTCTCCTTCGACCACATATGCTACTTTTGAAAAGTTTAATTCTTTCCTGCATGCATGCAGCACAACTGTTTCTTGAGCATTAAATCAGCATATTAGAATGATTTCTAAAGGATCATGTGACAATGAAGAAATTACAGTAATTAACGGCCTAATACACATAATACACTAGTAATTATGCTGAAAATTCAGCTTTGCCATCACATGAATAAATTACATTTTAAATGAGCCTATATTAAAATAGAAAACAGTTTTTAAAATTTTGACAATATCTCACAATATTACTGTTTTTGTTATTTTTGATTAAAAAGTAGCCTTGATGAGCATACGAAATATCTTTCAAAAAAGCATTTTAAAAAATCTTACCAACCCCAAACTTTTGAATGACAAAATGTAAATACATGTAAATAAATTCACGTTAGAATGATGGAAATGTTTAAAGTATGTGTTGTAATGTTTAAAAAAATGCTTAGCTAAACAAGAGAAGTATATGTAAAAAGTATGTGTAATCATTCCTGCCATAATATTTATGCCTTAAAGATTAATCAAAGGGCAGAAAGTGCATATTATTCATATTAATGTGATTGATAAGATAGCAATGTGACCTTTGGTTTAAGTTACTTTTAACAGACATTCCTTGTTGAGATATTGTATCCAACAATATCTTACATCTGTATTTTATTTATAGAGCTTTCCAGAGAAATCCCAAATCCTTCACCACTTAATCACTCCATCATACCAAATATGTGGAGTTTGAAACTTTGAGATGGTCTCCCTGAGGAAGTATGCAATGTGGAAACTACAGTGTTTCAGCAAGATTTTGGCACATGAGTGGGGCTTGTGGGACAATGACAAATTCGTTGAGAGCAGAGTGTTGTTCTTGTTGTCTACCTGCAAAGACTCAAACATACGACCACTTAGCCTAGAGCACCAGACGGAAACCTTTAATAACTCTTTGCTATTCTTTGGAGGGCAGACAGCAGTAAGCATGGAAAACCATGACCTCACCGAATAGCAGAGTTTAGACACTGTGGTTCATCCACCTGCTCAACTTCAACCCAAATAAATGTCAGAGATTAAACCAATGGCTATATATAACATGTAAAATGCTATAGACACATAGACTTCATAGAACCAGCTACAGTTTGCAGTGTAATTTTAGTTAAGCAAATATCAGCTATAGCTTATGTAAAATTTGCAAACATCCCCTCCATTTAAATTAATTTGAATAATAGAAAATGCTACAGTATATTACTGTCTCTGGTCTCACTCAAAGATAAGCATTAAAGGAGAAGAATCTAGCAATCTTCTTTTGCGCTAAACGTTACCAAGGCAATGGAAAGAAGAGATGTTTCCCAAAAGAGTTATTTTGTTTATTCTAATATTCTTGACATCATGACTCAAAACAACATCAATTTCCAAACTTTAGGAAGGAAATGTGTGCCACCTAATGGCTGATGTGTTCATATCTGCACTGGACAGCTGTTCTGAACATGTTGAGCATGTATTTTGAAACATCGGTGGATAAAGTATCAGACAACAAAAAATGTAAAGGAAACAAGTTTAGACACTGTGGTTCATCCACCTGCTCAACGTCAACCCAAATAAATGTCAGAGATTAAACCATGGCTAACATTTAAAATGCTATAGACACATAGACTTCATAAACCAGCTACAGTTTGCAGTGTAATTTTAGTTAAGCAAAATCAGCTAGCTTATATAAAATTTGCAAACATCCCCTCTATTTTAATTAATTTGAATAATAAAAAATGCTACAGTATATTGTTATATATTACGTTAAACTCGCTATAGTATTTTACTATTTCTGTCATACTCAACTCTCTGAGTGTTTGGCATGGTAATGAATATGACAATGTTGATATGTTTGGTCTTGGCGGAATAGACGCTGCTACGCTGCTGCTGCTGCAGAGAAAGACTTGCTACTGCCAATATAATACATATACGACTTGCTGCTGCTGTACCATATAGCATACATGAATTACCCGTATCAGATCTATACAGATGGAGCTGGGGAAGGTAGAGGGTTTATAAAAGCGTCTTTGAAAGTTGAGCAGAGAGCTCATTGCTACTGATACAGCAGAATCAATGAATTGTTAACCCTATAGAGAATCATGTGATTGCAAGAAGATTGAGTTAAGGACCTATCAGCCTGTGCCATCTGGAGTTTTATGACAGAACTTTATTTATTAAACTGTTATGGACTTACATATAGACTTGATAAAACCTAAAGCTTAATTTTTATGGAAATTACAGGACATGCCACTGTGTTACTGTAATAATAACAGTGATGGAACAGTTTTTTTTAGTTGTGCCTGGCCTGTGTCTGAACTTGTTCCTCCCTTCTCTCCCTAATGCAAAAGAAGCTAGCAGTATTACCTAATAAGCACAAGAGTAGCTGGAACCATTTGTTTATACTTTCTGCGTAATGAGTGAGTGGTTCAGAAAGATCTGAACGAGTCTCAATCCAAACATTCAAATTTAGTATAATTGTTTTAATCGGATAGCATGCACTTTATCTGATCTGACTCAAAGATAAGCATTAAAGGAGAAGAATCTAGCAATCTTCTTTTGCGCTAAACGTTACCAAGGCAATGGAAAGAAGAGATGTTTCCCAAACGAGTTATATTGTTTACTCTAATATTCTAGACATCATGACTCAAAATAACATCATACATGTTGAGCATGTATTTTGAAACATTGTTAAAGTATCAGACAAGAAAAAATGTAGCTAAAGGAAACAAACCACTTTTACTGTAGTACATTCTTGAGACCATCAGCAAAAAGGAAAAGTTTGACATGTTTTATTACTCTTTCATTTTGTACAAAATGCAAGTTTAACTTACTAATGGAAAACAGAGGTGGTAAATAATATTGTATAATAAAATAAACAGTATCTCAAATGCTGGTAGGTGATAAAGAAAATAGACAAGTGATAATAAACATCTGACACATCTATATAATATAATAAAATTGTGACTTGATATATCAAAAGAGAGAATAGTAAGGCATGTCTTTAATTCATTTTTTGATGTACCATAAGTAGAAAAACATCCAAGACTACAATGTTTCTGGCCATAACATCCTCTTCCTGTCAGTCCACATCCGGTCTTTATGACTTCACAGGAAGTAAAAAGGCAGTTTTCCATAGTTCCCCTGAAACAAGCTTACAATCACCATTGTAATAGTATCCTACATAAACAATTTGATCATTTTGGCCTTGATCATTTTGATGCCTATAGAATCCTTCAAACAATGGGGTCATGTTTGTCACGGTTTATATCGATGAGGATCATGGGAGATCAGATCTATAACTAAGAGAGCACATGCTTCATTTAAATGGGTATGTGGAAAGAGTCTTTGATCCACTGGTCTCGGGAGTTCTGAGTGGGCTGAGGAAGGGATAACAGCGTCTCCCCACTCTCCCCTTCATTTTCATCTTCATCTTCATCTTCAGAATAGCCATTTTCGGTGTTGAAGGAGCTCTCGCACAAAGAAGAGGTGATGTCCTGGAAAGCTCCTTTGTATTCCTGTATGGACTCATATAGAGACCACAACTGGCACAGCAAGGACATGTCTAACTGTCGAAGACCAACCTGCAAAAGACATGAGAACATATGAGCTATGTGGAGTTCGGATACATATTTTATTTACAATATATGTTCAAAAAGCTGTTATGAGTTTGCATAGTAAAACTTAAACATGTTGTAGGGAGAAGACACTCCCTTTAAAAAAATACACTGTAAAAAATCATACGATCAATCAATCACTTATTTTAAACTAGACTTTTAAAAGATGTACTTTTTAAAGGGGTGGTATAATGCCCTTTTCACAAGATGTAAAATAAATATTTGATGTCCCCAGTGTGTATGTGAAGTTTTAGCTCAAAATACCCCAGATATTTTTATATAGCATGTTCAAATTGTCACTTTTTGAGGGTTAGCAAAAACGCACCGCTTTTGCGTGTCCCTTTAAATGCAAATGAGCTGCTGGACTGAACATTTCAAAAAAATGTAGCCTTTTATGTTCAAACCGGAGTCAGACAAAGATGGAGAGACTCAAGAAGAAGTGACATGTAGAATGCAACTGGACATTTCTGAATGGTTAGTTGTAGAATTTATGCAGCTGTTAACTGTCTTCTAGTCATTGATTAGTATATCCTGTCATGTCATGATAATCTATAAAGCGGATTCCGGGGGCGGGGTTTATGTAAATGTTAGGGTTTGTGATGTCACTAACCCGGGAGGAACGTCGTGTAGTCCTTAAAAAAACGACTTAGTTATAAGCAAATATCTTCCATTGCTTTTAACGTTGAGCGTTGGAACTTTGTATATGTTGTTTATGCTCAAACAGCAACATTACAAAAGTTAGAAAAGTGAAATAATAATCAACCACCCCTTTAAATATTCTCTGACATTTGTCTTTGATCCATAAATAGCTGTCAATTTAGCAGATATCCAGTGAAGGTCACACACTGGCACATTCAGGCGTTGTCTCGTACCATCTCTTTGCGCAGCACGGCCAGCGCTGCGTCAAGGCTCGCTGGTTTACTGCGGCCAAGACAGTCGCTCACTCTGGACTTGCTGATGTCCGCTTGGATGCGTGTCCTCTTGCTGTAGACCTTCTCAATGTCCCTCCATGATCCCCCGCTCGAGTTTAGGATGCCACTCAGTCCTTTGGGCAACGGAGGCAAACCTTCTATGGAACAGACGCTTCCAGCTGGACAATCCGCTGGACTGGCCTGAAAACCGTTCATTTCCGATTTCACTGTTTTCGCTTTTAAAATAAAATCCTGGTTTGAAACTTTTCAAGGCCTGGTGTTATTTTTCTAATTTATTTTTTAACACCATTAAAATATGCAATTGAGATTAAATGCACTATCTTTCTATAAAAAGACAAGCTAAAGGTGAGCGCATGACCTTTACTGCAACCAACTGTCACGTCTAAAAACGAACTTCCGGAAAATATAAAGAAAAGTCATATGGGATATTCCTCATATGTAACCGCTGGTCTAAACTAAATGATAACTATAACTAACTGCTCGTTTACACCGTATCTCTTCAGGAGGCATATGATTTTCCGCTCTTCCTTGCTTGCATTTCGTCGTAAAGCAGCGCATTTATTCTACTGCTCGAGATGAAAACAAATCCCAGCCCTCAGATATAAGCAAAACTGGTCAGGGAACCCTGGTCGGGAGATCAAGGCACCCCGCTTTGTTTTCGTTTAACGTTTTCTTTTGTCTTGAGCAGATAAACCTCGCCCACTGAATCTCTCCGCCCATTGCGCCGTTTGGCCACAGTGAGGCGCTGTTTCTCACTTCCAGGAGTAATCTCAATAAAACCATGGCTGCATCCGAAATTGCATTCTTCCCTATATAGTTAAGCAAAAAACAATAGGCTATGTGACAAAAGAAATATGTCAGAATTCATAGTAGCCTACTCCTGAAAGAGTAGGCAAAAAGTACCAGGATGACCAACTACTTCCGCAGAGATTCTGAAGTGAGCATATGATGGCCACAGGAGAGTATTTTTGAATGGCAGTGATGTGTGTCAGTATCTGTATCAGTGATGTGATAATGACAGCATAGCGAATGTAGTATGTCCGGAATACATTCATAAGCCACCTTTCCACTGCACATAGTATGACATTACTTCACGACCGCTAAAAATTTGTTCTGCATAGTATGAGTGTCACTCTGTGTGTAGTATACATTTTATAATTAACACAAAATAAACACACTCATGATAGCCTACAGAACATAACTTTATTTTTAGCGGTCGTGGAGTAGCCTAATTACTTAGGCTGCTCAAAGTAAGTAGGCCTACCTAGAGTATGCAATTTCGGACGCAGCCTATCTGATGTCAATCATGTTATTTCTTTCCTTGTGTATATTCTTGAGTCTCAATGAATCTTTACAGATCCCTGTGGAAAAAATCAAGTTTTTAATATTATTTATTTATATGCCTAATATGCTTTAAGACAAACCATGTGTAAATTCATAAGTCAATGAATGAGATTGAGTATTTTCTCTTTAAAACTGCAGTGAACCAAAGACAATCTCAAAAACGCGGTTTGAAATCGTTATCTTATGTCACAAATATGTTGTAACCAATCACATCAACATGGAGGTGGGCTTTGGCATATCATTAACTGCTGCAAAGCAGGGTAGACTCGAGAGAAGCCAGGTTATTCCAGTATATTTTTCTGTTATGAAAAATCAGGTACATTTAGCAATATGGCAGGTGTATAGGCTAATGTATATGATGTAGTATGATGTTACTGATATTCTAAGTTGTTCAAAGCGTTTCTAAGGATGCTGATTTTTAGAAGGCAGCTGCCGACTCTGAGATGGTGAACAGGAATATGGTTTGTGTAACATTAGCAACATATTATTAGCTGTTTGATAACGTAGTCAAGCAAAAGGCTTATCATATTAATTACGTTTTGCGTCCAAAGTTGAAGAGAGCGATAGATAAAACGCACTACCATTCTGATACATTGATTTGTAGATGACACTTTAAAATTCACTGATCCACTTCATAATCAATTTATGGTTAAACATATGGCTGAATTAAACCAGTATTTCCACTTGTCACTGTACACTGTACAGTGTTTACTACAGTAAAGTTGACCGAGTGGATCAGGACATGTAGTCTGAGCTCCTGTGATTTAGTGGAGGGGGCTAATTTGCATATTCATGAATCCACCTATACTAAATGAAGCAAGGGTGCAGTTACATTCAAGCTATTTTAAGGCATGGAAAAATTATTTGATGTAATTTTGGTTTTAAGAGTTTGGAGCTTTAAGAGATAAAATTATTGATAACGGGGACTTTAAAGGCGTCATCTGAGCTTTGGTGGCCACAATGAGGCGCTGTTTCTATGGAGCTAGAATTGTGTCTATTACATTCCAGAAAATAAATGATCTGAGAGAAAGAAAAAAAAAGTTTGAGATAAAAAGTTCACACTGATAGCAAAAAAGCATTTCATGAGAGAAAAAATAATATTTGAGAGAAAAAGTTCATAACAATAGCAAAAAAAAAATTATATTTGAGACTAAAAAAAGTTGAAAGTATTTTCTCATAGAACATAAAAAAATATAAATTTGAAATGTTTAAAATTATTTCTGAGAAAAAAAAATCTCTCTCAAAATACTTTGAAAAAAATCTCAAATATATATTTTTTGCTATCAGTGTGAAAACATTTTCTCTAAAAAAAAAAAAAGTGTTTCTCTCAAAACGCTTTTCTTTGCTATCGTGTCAGGATTTTGCTTTCGCTGTGAAAATTGTGTCATGGGTGGAGCCACGCTCCTATTGGCCAGTCGGGTGAGCATCGTCTTGTTTTGGGAGTCAAACTGAATCATTACACCATTGTTCGGTTCACACATAACTCGATGGGCAGCTGGCGGAGCAAGTTCAGCATTACAGAAAATGTTTTCACACTGATCGCAAAAAATATATATTTGAGATTTTTTTTTCAAAGTATTTTGAGATTTTTTTTCTCAGAAATAATTTTAAACATTTCAAATTGATATTTTTTTTATGTTCTATGATAAAATACTTTCTCTTAAAACTTTTTTTTAGTCTCAAAATATTATTTTTGCTATTGGTTTGAGAATTTTTTCTCAAATATTATTTTTTCTCATGAAATGCAATTTTGCTATCAGTGTGATAACTTTTTATCTCAAACTTTTTTTTTGCTCTCAGATCATTTATTTTCTTGCATGTAATAAAGACAATTCTAGCTCCATATGTTTCTCATTTTTAGCAGTAATCGCAATTGTAGAAGATCATGTTCTTTCTTTCCTTAAGCATTTTCTTGATCTTCTTCATCTGAGCTTTATGTGGGAAACATTTATATTTTACTGACCATTCGAACAGTGTTATTTTGTTTCAAACGCGAAACTGAATAGTGGAATGGAAAAAAAAACTTGAGCACCACGTTTTTAGAGTATTGTGTCAGACGCAAGATGCAGCGAAAACACAAGCTCAAGTCTGTCCAGCGAGTGTTTACACAGAAAACCGATGAAATAGTCGTGCAGTAGAATCAAAAAGTCAATGCCTAGAAACACACTTTTTTTAAAGTTGAACTTTATTAACGCTAGCACAATGGTCACTTCTGTCTATTGCTTGTTTACAAAGAAAAACGATAGAAAAGCGCCGTAGTGGAAGGCAAAAACAGGTTTTCCCCATTCCATTGCCTACATCTCACTTTTTCTCAATGCAAAAATAACAGTCAATTTTATAGTAGTTACTATTCTGAAATAAGACATCCTTTATGACGTATGCGGCCGACGAAAGCGACCACCGGTGGACGCAGTCTTAGAAATGAGACACAGCTAGTATCAAACTTAAGATACTGCTATTCCTTACCATGGCAAAGCTCAGCACTAAAATGGTGCCACTGTAGTAACATTATGTCATGCCACAAGGGTCATTCAGAGCTTTCAGAAAATATGGATTTCATAAAGAAATGGGGAAAAAATCATGAAAAAGCTTTTGCAGCTAAAGCAACGTATTTCAACACACAACAGTCACATGCTGCTTTGGAACAAACACAACTGAAACACTCCATTGAGTATGTTACTATATATATACATATATATATATATATATATATATATATACACACACATATATATATATATATACACATATACATATATATATACACATATACATATACACATATATATACACATACATATACACACATATAAATACATATATATACACATACATATACACATATATATATATATATATATATATGTATATATATATATATATACATATGTATATGTATATATATATATATATGCATATATTAGTGCTGTTCATATTTCATATTATATGTGTGTGTGCTGTTACAGCCCTGATTGTAGTTCAGTCTTACGAGAGCTGCAGCTCTTTCAAGCTACGCAGGGATTCGGCACAGCCTCGGATGAGATTGCAGAGCTGGATACTGGCCTCCACTGACGCAGAGTGCTGGAGCTCCTGCGTGGCCCATCTGAGTTTGTGTAGCACTGCCTCCTCTGCGCTCGACAAGGCTACGTGTTGGAGGGTGTTACCCAAGGACCCTGAAGGAGGTGTAGTCTGGACAGGAGGGTTGGCAGGTGGCAGGAAGTTTGCGCTGGCAGGGGGGGCAGAAACAGGAGTGGATTGTGTGGTGGGAAGGGGACCTCTCAGTCCAGACGCAGCCCCCTCGCAGTGCTCTGGCCGGGGCTGGCCCGTGATGGAGAGAGGGGGTTCGCTGGATGAGGCTCCGTTAGATTCAGGGAGAGACTGACTTGCAAGCTGACGCTCTCGTACCTGTGACAAGGCTGCCTGGGCATTCAAAGCTGAAAAGGAAAGTGAACAAGTTAACAGAGATACACTAGAGTCAAGACTCTTCATAAACAATTCAAGAGGCTGCATTTAAACATACCTGGGTTGTCCTTGTCAACATCGGAGTCCAGCTCTTGACAAGCAACACAGTAATATTTCTTCTGCTTATCTTGTAGCAGAATTGTCTGAAAATATATAGGACAATTCATTGCATTCCTTAATTCATACACATTGTAATAAAAAATAAATAAATATTATTATAATTCCAGTTGTCTAAACACCTGAGAATGCTAGTACAATGCTTATGTTTCACCCCCCCCCCCCCCCCCAAATTAGAAATTACATTATCAGCATAATTTCAGAGAAAAGATTAACTGACTTTTAAAATAATTTCTTAAAAAAAAAAGAAAAAAATTGTTTATTTATTTGGTATTGGCAGATATTGGATATTTAATATTAGATTATCATAACATAAAAGTAATGTGCAATATTATACAAATTTTACGGTTTTCTAATTTAATGTTAAATGAGATTTCTTCCTGTGATGGCGAAGCTGACGTTGCAGCATCATTACTTCAGTTGAGTGACACATAATCCTTCAGAAATCATCCTGATTTGGTGCTTTTATTTTATAGAAACATTTATTATTATCAATCTTGAAAACGGTTGTATTGCTTAAAATATTTGTGGAAATGGTGATACATTTTTTTCAGGATTCTTAGATCAAAAGTACAATAGAATTATTTTTGTTACATTTAAATGTCTGTAGTGTCACTTTTGAACAATTTAAAGCACATCCGAGTGAAACAAAGTGGTGCTCACTACAGAGCCAAATAACGTCCAGCTCCATCTCTCTGGATGTCATGGGTTGAGCTTGACCTAGTCCAGCTCCACCTCTGTGTTTTAAAGAAGAGAGTGTTTGGTAAGGTTAGGAAGAGGTCAGATATTCTAGCTCCACCCATTATGACCAAATTACATCCAGAAAGGGGAAGCTGGACTTCATGCTCCTCCCATGGCTCTGCAGTGAGCATAATTAGGGCGGTATTTTGTCCATCGGGAATTAGGGATGTTACCGATTAATCGACAAAACGTATCAATCATCGATTAAGCAGGTTCATGCGCGTTCGTGCTGCTCAACCGCGAAACATGTAAGCGAGCGTGCCTGAGTTATGTTTGAGACTATTTTACACCATGATGACTAGAAGTTTGCGTGTGCATTCGCAGCCTTTTGTTTTGCGATTTGGGACTGTCATATTACTAAACATGAGAACACTATTTTATTAAATCGTTGTGAATTCATTGGGTTTAGTTGCCGTTTTCAGTGCGTTGTTCCAGGGAGAGCACGTTCACAACTGTCACACATTCTGACCAGCACAAATCTGAGGCGGCGTTGGTGACACGTTGTATTAGTCGGACTCGTTATATTTGATTATTTATTTATCACATCGATAATTTAATTTAATTATCACATCGAAAATTTTTACAATCCTAATAGCCCTTTATAGATTAAAAACCATTCTCATTAATTTGGTGAGGAACATAGCGTTTTGAGCATTTGCAGACCCTGTCGTGCTGTTGGCCATATGCCACTGATTCAGCAGTTATATTGCAGACAGTATAAGGCTAACGATTAATCGATTAATTGATCGTTAATTTAAACGGCGATCGATCATGGGAATTTGTGAAAATTGACATATCAGGAATTGATTAGCCTTTTTCACATGGGATTGAAAACTACGTCACACAGGGTAAAGTTAAAGTTCCGCACCTATTATATTAGTATGCACTTTTAAAACATTTATTCCGACTACAAATGCACATTTCCCCCCCCAAGGATAAATTAAACAAACAATTATGAGTCCAATTTAATCATGTATTAAACTCAGAACAATGCTAATCCCAATAGAATAAATAAAATCAAGTCATTTCTTATTTAGTCTAATTTATTTCCTGAGGCATATTATTAGTGCAAAGTAGAATAATTTCAAATTTGTAGGAGAATACAACATTACTTAAATGTTATTATTATTATTATTATTATGCATGATGTGCAGTAAGTATTACATCAGATATTACAGTGCATATTTACAGACATTGTCCAGGCAGGGTGAGACCGGTCCTGCTTCTCAATCAAGCAGCGGAGCAATTATTTTAAATTTGTAAAAAGACTTCTACTGCCACATTTATTCTTGTTAGGCTCACCCATTGTTGTAACCGGTTTACCCTACATGCACCAATCTGTAAGCCAAAAAGTGTGAAAAAGGGTAATTGGATCATTGTCAATACGAGGGCAAATCAATTGTAGAAAAATAGCGATGTCCATGGATAAATCTTTTATAAATACTGAATATTCCATAAAAAATGAAAATAAGATTTCATTGTCTTTAAGCATCCTTGGTGAATGAATACAAGTATTAATTTATTTAGAATCGTACTGTTTACATAATATATATGTAGATAGAGAGAGAGAGAGGTGGGTAGTAACGAAGTACATTTACTTGAGTATTTTTTTCGGAAAAAAAATACTTTTAAGAGTAGATTTAATTGTAGATTACTAGATTTACCCGTTTTTTTTGACATATACATTCGTTTATAGGCTACATAAATAAGCTACCATTGTCCAGTTTATGAAATTAACACCCGCCATTCCGCGGTAATGTGTGTGTAATGCGCAGTGGCGTGCAAACTCGACTTGAAAACGAATGCCTTTGCCGGCCTTAGACACAGTTAACCCCTTTAAACATGCTTTCAGAAATATAAATTTAAATAGGCTACATTTTGGAGAACAGACAGAAGATCCGTCGATGCGCATTTGATCATTGTTTGTGTTCAGATGTGGTAAATGTTAAATGGACTGCATTTATATAGCGCTTTCACAGACCCACTGGGCCACCAAAGCGCTTTACATATTGCCTCACATTCACCCATTCAAACACTCAGTCATACACCGACGGCGGTGTCTGCCATACAAGGCGCTTGTTCAGTGTTCACAATGTTCAGTAGTTTTAACTCTTTCTTCTCTGTGTCAATAGGTCCCTTCACATGCCTTTGAATGCAAAACTCTGCAGTCACTTTATTTCGACATTGTCTAATAATCCAAATGTAGTTGTATAAGTTAATATTATACAAACCAAAGGACAGGCAATGGTTTTCGTGCAACAGATATAATATACAGATATACAGAAATAATGCTTGTCTCTTCTGTTTTTGTTGCAAAGATAGCCTTTCTAATTATGATAATAATAGTAATTTAAATTTAAAATATCTAAATAATATCATGTTACATATATAGGCCTATATGATCCAAAGTAACTAGTAACTAACTAGAGTAGTTTTTTCATTGGATGCTTTTTACTCTTACTCAAGCAACGTTTAAGATTATTACTTTTACTTTGAGTAAATATTTCTATAAATACTTGTACTTTTACTTGAGTACAGTTTTTGGATACTCTACCCACCTCTCTCTCTCTCTGTGTGTGTGTGTGTGTATATATATATATATATGTACCCTAATATTAAAATTCTTGGCAGTAATGTATATACAGTATATATATATATATACACCCTAATATTAAAATTCTGGGCAGTAATATTAATATTCTGGATATATATATATATATATATATATATATATATATCCATATATCCAATAATGACAATAATGTTATGAAGTCACTGATGAGTGAATGTAAGGTGTTTTACTCTCACCCCACACAGCTCACAGCAATCCCCCAGCATCTTATATCCCTTCAGCAGATAGTCTCCCATCAGTTTGCTGATCTTGTCCTGCCGCTCCCGTCGAGCCTGAATCACTTTCATCTCCGCCTCGGAGGGAGGTTCCCATTCAAAGTCTTCATCTAGATTCATCAAAGCACATGGATTCCTCAAGTGTGTACATGTGTCATTAATGTACAGATGACAAACAGCCAGCCAGCTAACATCCATGTGTTTGGAAATTTCAGAGTTACACGACTTTAGGTTCGGTTGTCCATAGACTGTATAAAATAAGTTTGTCACTAATAATCATTTATGATAAAGGCATTGTAAAGACCTAGATATTTCGAATAAATTAAAGCTACACACTCATACCGACAGACATTGAAGCGCTAACCTGCTAGCGGGAGATGTTATTTTAGCGCGGCTGCACGTGCACTACTTTAGCATGACGGAAGTAAGTGAAGTGACTGAAGATTATTGAGAGATATAAATAGGGAAGTCAGCAACAGAATAAGCAAAATATTACTTTATTCACATTTTACCTGCATTAAGGGCCATGCTTTCCTCACCAGCCGCCTCACAACACAGATAACGTTTCCTGCTGCTCGAAACATCAGCGGTGAAAAATGTGTGTGTAAAGTGATGAGAAAACGGACTGACGCCATCTAGCGAGCTGAATGTAGCTCCTGAGCAATATGGGTCCATAGACGGGAAAAAAATGGGGTCCTGGAGTCATGCAGTTTTGTTTTCCCTTTTATTGAATATGACCACAATGAAAATCTGACATTTGGCTTTCACTAAAAATGGAAATAAATAAAGACACGCATTTTGACAACAGAGAAAAGTTATGATGGAAAGCAAAGAATGATTATCCAATTAAATATTCTGGCATTCATGTTAATTTTTTTACTTTAATATATATTTTTTAATTATTAGAGAATTTTTTAAAATGTAATATAGGCTATAACCTATATATATATATATATATATATATATATATATATATATATATATATATACATACACACACACAATTTATTATAATCTTTCTTTAAATAAATAAATAAAATGTACAACTTGTATTGGCTTTCATTTTGTTGCTAACACTTAACAATAAGGTTCCATAACATTATTAACAACATGAACAAAAAAAGTACTTCTAAAGATTTAAGTTGTATCTGTTCATATTATTTCATGAACCTGAACTGACACGAAATCACAATGAGCAGTTGTATTTTTTAAATTAATGTTAACAAAGATGAATAAACACTGTAACAAATGTTACATGCTTATTTAGTTAATTAATGCATTACATACAGGTAGGGTTCTATATAGAACATAAACATAATTTAACTTTTTTTTCTAAGAGTGTAATGTTAACTAATTGAACATTATTGTAAAGTTTACATTTTTTTATTATAATCTTTCTTATCTTACTATCATTATTGAATCTGGTGTGTCAGCAGCTAATAAAGACATTTTTTAGTTCAAACAACATGAACACAGAACTACAATGTGAATAGTTGCATCTACACATCTGACACACAAAACGTCTTATGATGTTATCAGACCAACACGCAATTGTTCTAATAATAGTCTCAGCTGAGTGCCAGTTTTGCTCGTGCAATCCCAGCAGGGTCCCCTACAGTCTCCTCTCCAAGGACACTGTCCTCTCGCCAGTTTCCACGCCACAGTATGCTGAGCCAGCGCAAAGTGCTCTCATCCCAGTTTTCTGGAAGCTGCAGCATAAGATACCCTGCTGAGATGATGCTGGCTGCTGCTGCTCGCACATGGCTAATGTGCAGAGTTACGGTCACAAATGTATCTACAGCTTGAGAAAGAGAGAGAGAGGGCAATAGACTTGACCATGGAAAAATATGCAAGGTGCAAAAACAGAAATTAGATGATTTACACGTCCGATGATTTTTATACTAGGCCTATAGAGTGCTGCAGGGATGACATATTTGTTAGGCCAACACCTGGACAAGAGTTAGCATTTTAGCACTTTCTCTCAGAAGCCAATGGGGTTTTTGAATTTGTTTTTGATTAAATTGCCTACCTGAAATAAGGTCAGCGGTTTACACAAGCTCAAGATACTTTAAGATTTTATTCAACAACATAAAATATATCATGATGAACAAAACGTATGAGAATCATAAACTTTTGTTGGTCGCAGAGCTGATTTCTGCAATAATCCAAAAGCCAATGGAAAAAATCCTATTGGGTCTTTTGTTGAGGGAACCAGGGCGATGCTAACTTCTACAAAAATCACTGCAGCACTCTATTTCACATATCTGCGGCTTCAGAAGGTCTATTTTTATGTTTATTTATGTACAAATACATACCTGCACTCGCTGGGATGGTCAAGAGAATTCCCAGAGAAATTAAACTAGGGTACGTAAACATTCCTCCCAGATTTACCAGCACATTGAATACTTAGGAGAAAACAGGACAAAAATTAGTTCAAAGTTATATGTCAAATAAAAATCTGACCTATTATGTTTAGAATATTTGATAATATTATTAATAATATCAACAAGAAATTGTGAAATTATAAAAACTTTAATTATTAATAATTAATAATAACAATAATATAATTTAAAATATTTAAATACCATCAAATATAACACATAAGTATTTTTTATTTTCTAACTTCAGAATTTATAAATATTAAATGTGTGCAATCATTATTACATAATGTACAGTGGAAAACAAAAGCATAAGTTACCAAGCAGTAGAGAAGCCATGACACAGAGTTTATCCCAGGGGATGTGCTGAGAGTGAGGCCAGTATTCCACATGTGTGAAATAAAGCAATACACACACCCAGGAGTGGAGGACGAAACTACACAGACCCACACAGGATAGTAACACACTGGCAGGACCTGGATGGACATTCCCTACACGCTTTCTGAAAAGCACCTGAGACATGAAGCTATCAGTCGTTAAAGTAAAACTGCAGAAAGAAAAAAAACATTTTTCCGTTGTTTACGCACTTTTAGGTTTAAATTAATTTCTTAACATCATACAGTCTTCTAGAGTTTTGTAGTGATCTAGTAATTTTAAGAACGGATAATTGTTTCGGTTGTGAATGACTCAGATTTGTTAACAAATAGGCGAAATTAATGATTCAATGACTTGTTCATAACACAAGATTTGTCACCACCAACTGACACTACTGTACAGTAACTGAATAACGTGACACGGTCGGTCACTACGAAAGTGAACGTTTCATAAAGCATCTTTATGATGAACGAATCTTTTTCGGATTCAAAAGAGTCTCATGGGATGAATTAAAATTCCCACTGCTGACCTTGAATAACGCAGAAGTTGAAGCTGAGCCAACTCCCAGTGCCACTCCTGTGATTGAGTCGCTGTGAAAACCGTCCCCATAGACCAACATAACAATGCCAGTGATGGACAGGACGGCAGCTACTACCTAGATAGAAATTAAAATAAATAAATAAATAAATAAATAAATAAATAATTGTGATTGCCTCAATGAATTGCCACACACACACACTCACACACACACACACACACACACACACACACACACACACACACACACACACACACACACACACACACACTCACACACTCACACACACACACACACACACACACACACACACACACACACACACACACACACGCACACACACACACACACACACACACACACACACACACACACACACACACACACACACACACACACACACACACACACACACTATCCTGTTTGATTGCTCACCCTGACACCCATGAAGCGGTCCTTGAGTCCGATCCATGAAAGGAGGAAAGTAAAAGCTTGGCTGCAGCAGAGAACGGCACTTACGTCCACTTTGGATATGCGGCAAAGCGCCAATAAGTACAAATAACCAGATAAACTCCATAGCACAGAGAATGGAGCTGCTCCTTTCAGAACAATCCTTACAGTCAGTTCTTCACCCAGGAACTGACTACATTTTCTGTATACGTCAAAAGAGAATAGAAAGGCCTATAAGGCTACAGCAGCACGTCACATCAAAATGATCGCACAACACCATCTATCACTTATTCTTTCAGTAGTGAAATAGGGTAGACTGGGGCAAGTATAGGCTATAGTCACAAGCTTTATCTCAGTCATTAATCCAAAAGTCCAATAATACAACAAAGCAATAAGCCCCAAGCCGTGGTTTACAGTGAATTTAGAACAGTCAAAGGCCGTTGTTCATGACTTCACGGGACCTATTGCTTTTATAAAACGGTTAATCCATAAAAATACTTATTTTAATATTTATTTTGGTGTAGGCTATGTTTGTAATTTGTATGTTTGTATGTAAGTAATTTACAACGCAGCTCAACCAATCAGAATCAAGGACCGGAATTATCAGTTTTATAAATAGGCTGTGTTTTCTCTAGCAGAGAAATTGTAAAACTTAATAAAAGAATTAGGGTTAGGGTTAGAAGTAAATTATCCAAAATGCAGCAATGTAAAAATGTATTATTATTATTATTATTGTTGTTGTATTTTGTATTTGCATCGGTCAAAACAATGTCTCACTATTTGGGCATGTTGTCACAAAAGGTCAATAATGTGTCAAAAATGTAAGAATGTATGCAGTTTTATTACTAGAACGGCCTAAACCCCATGTGTGAAAATGCAGCTTAGTCAGGACTCTGTGCATGCACAGTACAATTTATAATAAAGCTTTAACCTATCCCCAAATGATAATGCTGAAGGTTTTGCTGTTATACCAACTGCCAGCCAGTGATGACTTTGCACTCATTATGGGTTGTTGCAGGCGTAGATTCATTAATAAAGTGGCAATTTGTTTAGCTGTACTAGAAGCTGGGAGGATTAGGGACTGAAAGCAGCTTGCACTAAACAGCTTTCAGAACATTAAGTCAAAATAAGAATGATATACAGTACAATAATGTTTATTTTACTTGATTTAATTGCTTCAGCACTCTTGCAAATTAATACTGGACTGCCAAACATGAGCAAGTCATGAAGATGAAAATTATTAAAATAATCCAGTGGTCATTTGAAATGTTTTCTTCTGACCTGAACTC
Organism: Meda fulgida; assembly: GCA_030578275.1. Classification (NCBI taxonomy): domain Eukaryota; kingdom Metazoa; phylum Chordata; class Actinopteri; order Cypriniformes; family Leuciscidae; genus Meda; species Meda fulgida. Next base: position 12,374,969 of record CM060625.1, on the reverse strand, counting down.
GGTAGTTAGCAACTGCTTCTGTTTCTCTGTGAGAAGATGACACAGATAGTAGATGGGAAAAAAGAGAATGTTCCAGATGCTACAGAACCAAATGATGAAGAAAGGGGTGGGATGTTTTATCAGAGTTTCTTTAGCGCTGTGAGTACCCCAGGCCCAGGACACAGCCACACAAGCCCCTAAAATGAGGCCACAGGTCACCCTCCGTGCAGCTCGGAATGGCCATCGAGAGCAGCAACGTTTAGATGGTCTTTCTGCATCAGATTCATCCTCAACTAAGTTCTGTTCCTGGGGATCCTTCTCACTTGCTAAGAAAAACAAAGACAAGTCATTTAGAGAATTATAATTGCCACCTTTTCCTACTTCTACATTTGATAGATTTCCATATCACTCTTAAAATAGGTTCCAAAAAAGAGTGATGCCATAGAATAACCATTTTTGGTTCCCCATAGAACCTTTCAGTGAACAGTTCTTAAAATAACCTTTTTATTTTCTTAGTGTGAAAAACATTTCCTTGATATTTATAAAATCTCCCAAAAAATAAAATGTTTCGCTATAAAGATACTTTTGTGCAATGGAAGTCAGGAGTTATTAAACAATAAAGCACACTAGACAGGACTAGCAAACTTCATCCATCTCAGAACTCAACACTTCAAAATAGTAGTTACAATATAATTAACTAAAGGTTCCATAGCTTCCTTATGGACCTTTATGTTTTAGATTGTCCCAATAACTAAATTATATCAAAACTCCAGTAAAGACTACACAGAACTAAAAACAAAAAAACATTACCTGGTGTAGGCAGGTGAAGTGTGATGGGTATTGGTCCGGAGGAAGGAGATATCTTGGCTGTGAGTTTGTTCATTGTTTGTTGTGCTCTCCTAAAAAAACCTAACCCTTAGGTCAGGGTTCTGAGCCCCTCTCTATGAGCTCGGGCTCTCATACCAGTAATATGCTTTAAGTAAACCCACATGCTAAGTGCAGATTACTACAGATCCACCTGTGATTAAAAATCTAAGGTCGATCAGCTTACAGTCCTGCTTGCTAAATGCTGTTAAATCACAGTTAGTTATGATGAGTTCTACATATTAAACTGTAAAAAGAGTGAGAGTGAGGTTTTGCATTGACAGTTTTAGTATAATAATAAAATTGATTTATAGATATTGTACATAGTATAGTATTAAGTCTCTCAACCCCCATTGACATTACATTGACATCTGAGCTATAATTCAGATTTTGGATCATCATTGGACTATAAAAACACTGATGACAAGGTTGTAATTTCAGTCTCTAAACTAGTTCTAGATGCACAAGAATGCTTTTCTGTATGTGAAAGTGTATTTAATAACTTGTCATGTGTCATGTCAATAAGAAGAGATTTTCAGATAGTTTTCTGTCACTGCATAAATTTGGGCATTACTGGCCAGAAAAAAGGTAGGCTATAGCTTATTTTGGACACAATAATCTTTTGTGACAACATGCCCCAGTAGCTGTGTATTATTCTGACCAACAAATAGTCAGTCTGAAAATCATCGAACAACAGCAGTTTGCTACTTCCCTATTTCATCAGTTGTCAAGTCAAGTCAAGTGTATTTATATAGCGCTTTTCACAATATAAATTGCATCAAAGCAGCTTCACAATATCAATCAAATAACATAATGTTTGTTTCTTAGTGAAAAAACATCCACGTTTGGTAGGGCTGATCAATGGTATTAATGCTTGGCTAATTATTTTGAATATCCCCAACTGAGCAAGCCAAAGGCAACAGTGGCAAGGAACCGAAAAACTCCATCAAGTGACCTACTGGTGTCCTAAAACTCCATCAGGTGACCTAATGGAGAAAAAAAAAACCTTGGGAGAACCCAGGCTCAGTCGGGGGCCAGTTCTCCTCTGGCGTTTATGAACTAGAGGCCGGATTTACAGTAACTGTAAATTTGATACAGAATTTTGTTTTATTTTATCACTTCGGGGTGGGTACGCGAACCGGAATCACAACATTTTATCTGTAGAGTGGGAAAGGGATCCTCCATAGGGAGAGGCTAGTTGGCACTTCAGCACTGCGTTGTCATCGGGTCCAGGCAAAGCTCCTAGTCAGATCTGGATACGGCCTGGATCCGGTCGGCTGCGGGAAAACCTCGGGATAAACAAAGACACTAAAATTAGCGTAGATGCCATTCTTCTTATGATGATTTAAGGGAAGTGTTCCCAGTTCCGGCTGACCTAATCTATGCAGCCTAATATTGAATTATAGAAGTCTATAATATATTATGTGTATGCTAGGTCAAAGAGATGTGTTTTTAGTCTAGCTTTGAACTGACAAAGTGTGTCTGCTTCCCGGACAATGGTAGGAAGACTGTTCCAAAGTTTTGGTGCTAAATAGGAAAAGGATCTACCGCCAGCAGTCGATTTTGAAATTCTAGGTATTATCAACTGGCCCGAATTTTGAGATCGCAATAGACGTGAAGGACTATAATGCGTTAAGAGCTCGCTCAAGTACTGCGGAGCTAAACCATTTAGTGCTTTGTAAGTAATCAACAATATTTTAAAATTTATACGATGTTTAATAGGCAGCCAATGCAGTGTTGACAGAACCGGGCTAATATGGTCATATTTCCTGGTTCTAGTAAGAACTCGAGCGGCTGCGTTTTGGACCAGCTGTAGTTTATTTATTAAGCGTGCAGGGCAACCACCCAGTAGAGCATTACAATAATCTAGTCTTGTTGTCATGAAAGCATGAACTAATTGTTCCGCATTTGTTAATGAGAGCATATGTCGTAATTTAGATATATTTTTAAGATGGAAAAATGCGGTTTTACAGATACTAGACACATGACTTTCAAATGAAAGATTGCTATCAAAGAGCACACCCAGGTTCCTAACCGACGACGAAGAAGTTGTCAGTTTATCAATTCTCTAAAGTTTTAAGGGTTAAACTTTACAAGGTCTCATTTGTTGAAGCATTAACTATGAACTAATTATGAGCAATAAACAGCATTAATTAACCTTTGTTAATGTTAGTTAAGAAAAATGTTCACATTCATGATAGTTAACAGTGCATTAATGTTATACATCTTGTGATCTTCAAAATGTATAAATGTTGAGATTAATATTAACTAAGATTGACAAATGAAATATTGTTGCTTAATGTTAAAGAATGAAACCCTTTAAGCTATATACACACGTTTATTTAGTGTTTTATAATTTATACCAATCCATATAAACACAAATGTCCATGAAGGTTTTAGAGGTATTTTATTTGGTTTAATGACTCGAGTCAAAAATTCCACACATGACAAAACAAACATTACACAAAATCACACGAGTTATGTGATTTAAATGACTAGACTCTAGGCAAGACAAGTTAACACAAGCATATAATGAAGTGATCAAACTCCATACATTTTGAAATTCCTCACTCAGACACACTTTGTAACCTATGGGCTAATGTATAGGAAATATGATGACCATCAGGGAGCATATTCACCAAGAAGAGGTATGTTATTCCTGGACTGAGTATCTCAAGGCAACCATTCACCCCAAACTTTTGTCTTAAGTTGGATTTATGCTTTAAACTCTTTAAACTGTCATTTTTATCACCATCAGTATGACCTAGTGACTTTGCTAAGAGATATTTATGTGTTTTTTGTTGTTGTGAGGTACTCCTGTCATTGTCTGAGACGTGACTTTTTCTTGTGCTGCTCGCTTTGAGGGAATGTACTCGAGGGTAACGTCTGTCCTGTGGAATCTTACACGGGCATTCAGTCTGATATAATTAGAGAGGGAGACAAAGAAATTGGGTGAGATACTTCACGGCAAAAAACACTGCAGACCACGTTTGGCTATGGCAAGAATGAAGAGAAAAGAGGGTGCTTGTTTACCTTTGGGTTTGGGGTGCATCAGGGTCAGAGGCAGCTCTACTGTCACATCACTGTAAGTAGAAAACAACAGGTTAGATAAAGGCCATTTCTGATTTCCCATAATGCATTTAAACTATTTTCAAATTTTTGACCTACCTTGCTGTCAGTCCTCCCAGCAGACTGCAAAAAAGAGAGCAGAAACAGATAAGTATAAATATAATTTTAGTTAACATATTGTTACAACAATAATAATTATTGTGTGTGTGTGTGTGTGTGTGTGTGTGTCTAAACATATGTATGTTCATATGATAATAATAAATATTATTGAAACAATAATTTATTTATTATTGTGAGTTTAGCTTAAACTGGACAGATATCTCAAAGAAAGAAATCCTTACCCTCCACCTGATACCATGAGGTTAACTTTGATCTTGTAGGACACCAGAATTCCCAAAATTTCCTTATCCATTCCTGCCCTCATTCTGAAGAAAGGACGGAAAAGTAAATGAATAATTAGCAGTTCACAGTATAGTATCATAGCGAATGTGCTGTATTAGGAGCAGTTCATTACAACCCACAAATATTTTATTTTTTATTTTTTATAACTGGATTATGTGTAAGTTTACTCATTTCTAATGGGGCGTACAGTAAAACTCTGTTTGAAGATGAAACAAACACTCACATAGTGGTTGAGGCCAAATTGGTGTCTTCATCTTTAAGCCTGCCGTCCAGTGCCAGGCCACGCTTCTCCTTGTTGCTTGACAGCAAAGGAGTGATCACGAGGGATTTTTCAAAAATTGCACTCCCTTCTACAGTTTCCCTGCACAAAAAAATGTAATCATATACGTAGGTTAGATATTACAACTGATCATTGAAGAGACCTTTGCGATGGCTGACATACATGCACATCACAGTCAACGAAAATGACACTCACCCAAACTCTTCACTCAGCACATTCTTGGTGTATTTGTCAGCTGAGTACAGAACGACGTCTGTGGTTTGGTCAACTATGAGAGTAATGGATTTACAACATCAGTTCATTCAAATATACTGCTATATTTATTCTACCCTCGATGGAATGCTTGACTATATATATATATATATATATATATATATATATATAAAATCTTAAAATAACTTAAATCAATATTTAAAGTCCATTTATTGATTTGGTTGGAAGCAGTCATGTAATAGGATAATATATAGTCAACTGGTCATTATAGCAAAAGAAGTATGGTACAATAATCCTATCAGGGTTTTACTTTGTATTACTTTGTAATATTGACAGGATTACTCTACATTACCTGTTACACATACTTGTGAATCATTTGAAATTGCTTTTGATCAATCTCACCTGTAACCTTTATTTTTTTCACAACTTTGTTTGTCTCGTTCTTGACCTTAATGTTGATGGGGATGGGATCACCATGGTAGTAAATCTGTCATCAATGGGGAAAAGACACATGCATTTCTTCTTGATTTGGTAAATATCAAAGCTTACAGTACATCATAGTTTACACACTTCCTTATCCAGAGAGGCTTCCAGAAGAACAGGCTTATCAGACATCATAAAGCTCTTGCAGATCTCAGCTTTCTGTCCAGATCCTGTGTTATCAGGAGCGAACTGGATTTTACGAATAATGAGACGGCAAGTGTCCCTGAGAGAGACGACCGAAAAAGATAATTTGTAAAATTTGTTAACAGGGGTTAAATGTGCGAAAGAACCTATAACGCACTCACTTCTTGTCGATTTTCTCATCGGGGTCATCAGCTGATTTGGCCACGTAGGCCTTGACCTCAAAGTCAACACCGCAAGCCTGCAAAAACAGAGCCATGAGCAAGTCCATTCAGCACATTTCCATTTGAAGATAATATATTGAATTTACTCTCATTTCATCTCACCTTTCCTGAGTCATCTGGGCCAGGCTGAAGCGTAACAGAGCAGGGGAGGTTGGTAGGGATCTAAAAGAAAAAGACAGTTCATTTTAATTTGTCACATCATATGAGGAAATGTTCTTTGACAAATGGTGTACAAATTGTATATTTTATTTATAAGGGGTGTGTAAAATTATTACTCCTAATCATTGTCTGTATTATTTTTGTGTTATTCACAGTGTAAATGAATTATTCTGTTGTTGGTGCTGGCTGATGACTTACATTAAAAGTGAAGGGATGGCCCTGCTCTCCAGCTTTCTTTAGGAGAGTGTCGTGCATCTCTGTCAGGGTGGGTTTGTGGCCTGCATCAGGATAGAGCTGTATGTGCTGAATCCAGATGTCTTTTCTGAAGGAAAGCCCAATCACATCCAGGTCTTCACGACCATAACGGAAAGCGCAGGCCAGCTGAATCCAAACTGCATGAAGCAACATTAGGCATTTTTTTAAAATTTGTTCTATTGTCTTAAATTCATCCTTTTTTAGAAAGAAATAACATAATCATGAAATTTTAAGTATGAATGATTAAATTATTTTTTTTATTTAAATGTATTATCAATGGTCTTTATATAATATTTGTATTTATTCTTTAATTATATATATATATATATATATATAATAATTTATATATAATAATATATATAATATATAATAATAATATATATATAATTTATTTATTTTATAAAACGTAATCCTGACAATACCTTTTCTGTCTTCAAGGTCTGCAGGGTCGATTTTGACTACACCCTCTGTTTAGAATAAGAAACAATTCATATTTAGTTGTTGGATATTACCTGTTGTCTGTGTTTGTAAAAACAATGCAAGCAGATTCTCACCAACAAGGTCAACTGAGTCAACATGGTCAACAAAGTCTCTCTTCCCCAGGTAGAGAGTGAGCTGAAACATAAACAGTGCATTTACACTCATTTATTTCCAAATATGAAAATTCAAGCATGAATCTGTAACAATAAATTGAGAAATTCAGTTAAAAATCTTCAGAATCAGAATCAACTGAAAAATCTTCAGTTAAGTTCAGTCGTACCTGGCCATTTCCACTGGTCTTTTTGTAAACTCTGAAAACACAAAAAAGAAAATTGTGAATAAGGAACAAGATACATGGTTGATGGTGTAGGAAACACTGATAAAACAAGATACAATTAGTAAGTGTTACAAAAATTTTACTCTGTAATGCCTGACTATATATATACATTGCAGAGGGTGTCAAAGAGGAGTGAGCAGGGATCATTTGTCATATTAGGTCTATACCTCAGGTATTAACCTCTCTACCTCAGCAATGTATTTGAGTTGGCAGGTGTGACCTTTTGCCCTGAGCGTTCATTACATTGTTAAAGATTAGTATTTTAAGACACTTTAAGGCCAAGACCTGAAATACCCTTTGCTATAAATCCAGGCTTCATGAATGGAGGCAGCTTGTGTTTACTCCAAAGAGGATGCCTGGTAATTGATTGTGACTGCCGGCTTATGACATGTTCATGCTGGACTCAAATCAATGTTCAATTGATGAGATATATTCTAAACTTTCTAGAGCATCCTAATTCTGGCATCTTAAGTGATTGTTTTTTTCTCTCTTATGTGACGCTTCTACTGGCGTCTATGTGACATCCTGTCCTATCCTATCCTTTCCTATTTAGACATGATATATAAAGAGGTTTGTTAATTTTTGATTTCTCAAATGATTTTTTTTTTTTGTGTGTGTGATTCGGACTTTGGATTGACCCTTTGTCATTTCTTCCGGCCAATATTTAATAAGCTCAGAAAATTGGAAAGTGACAAAAAAAGCATGGAATATTAATAGAAAATATAAAAAGATAATAAAAATTAGTTACTCCAAACTAAGCACTTGGTAAATACTTAGGTGAAAAGTATGATTCAGCAATGTTAGAGTTCAGCAGGTTGCTAAGCATAATTTGCTTTTCGGCTTTCTCCAAATCTTAATAAATTGTTTTGGTATTGAAAAGCATTGAAACACAACATGTTTAATACTAAATAAAACAGTAAAATGTATTTAGAAACGTTTTTTTTTGTATGTGAACAGTGTGACAATTCTCAAAGGTGAAAGCAAAAAGGAAATAATACTTACTTGTCTGCCATTGTTCAAAGATTTTCCTGAAATAAATGAAATAGGAAAGGGAATTTTATGAAGAGTGATTTTTTTTTAAACAAATGACCCTCACTGCATGAGTGTTTATGTGTGTCCCCACTCTTTATTGCAAGACATGATGTGTGTTTGTGAATGTAGTGATAACAGCAGAGCAGCTGTTACTCTTATTTTTCTTTCAAACAAATCTTGGCACAGAGATGAGCATAGATGTACGGCATTGCTCATCCAGTAAACTTTGATGTGACCCTCTCTAAATATGCCAATTTATGGGCTTTAAACTTATTTATAAATGTAAACTGCATCGACAGGATATATATTTGACTAAAACTAACATGAAGAGAGTCATACAGGTTGTGAGCACAATATGCCTACTTTTCAAATAAAAATTATCAAAATAAAAAAGAGCTGCTAAGAGGCTGTGCATATTCTATAATGGCCTTTATAAATGTAAAAGAACCATCTCTTAGATGTTTTTGCACAAATCGGTGTCTAATGTCTCTCAGCTGTAAAGCAGATATGCAAATCATGAGGTTCTTAATCCTCAACATTGTCCAATATCAATTTAGCTGTTTGAGTGGCTCTTCACAGGAAGACAGTCTGAATGCATTCAAATATTGGTTGTACACATAGGCTAAATTAATATTAATATAATATAAGGCCCTGCTGATAATCTGCGAAAGAGGGCTAAATGAACTCAAGGAAGTAAATTTAATACTGTACTAAAGACAATAGTGTCCTGCTTTCTTTTGTAAGATGATAGGAAGAATTGTTACCTACTGGACTTTTTGATGTAAAGTCATTTAGTTCTTACCTGTTGACTGTTAGGGCGATCTGCTCCCTCTCTCTGGTAATCCGCAGCCCGTCTGGTGTAGTCAGAGAGTGCGGATGAGACTCAGAGGCGAAGGGTTTTATACTCGGACATTTGCTCTGATGGCTTGCGCTCCTCTGATTTAGATGCTGTTGTCTTTCTGTCAATCCAATTAAACACTTAATATGCTATTTAGGGCTACGCAATGTTTATAAGTAAAAATGGGGAATTACACCAAAGAAAGACGTGAAGCTTGCAATGGTTTAGTCTAAAATGTATGAAGTTTCTACTCCTGGAAATGAAAACATTAAACAAGAAAACAAGAGAAGAGAATTATGTATACAAGAGAATTATGACAGAGTTCTGTGACTGGATTGGGACAAGGTTATGCATCTCAATTAGTCAGATTTACAATTGACTTGAAGCAATACATTTTTTTTCTTTGTTTTTTGTTTTACTTTTCAGTGTATTTTTGGCTTTATATCAAAATGATTTGTCATAGCCCTTCTAATAATAGGTATTAACAAACCACAAGCGAATTTTCAAGATTTTAAAGATAAAAAAGGCACAGTGTGAATCATTGTCTTCACCAAACAATCAAGTTAAACTAATTTATAAATGATGTAGTCTGCTTTACTCACCTTTCAAACGCTAAACAATAAAAACAAGGCAAAACAAAAAAAGTGGACAATTTAGCATGAGGACAGAGCCAATAAAATATGGTCTGACCAGAGGTGCATGTAAGAATGTACAGTAGCATCTAAATAAATGATGGTAAAGTATTTTTATAAAGACTTTTATAATATAATATAATATTAATAAATTTTATTTATTTTTAATATACATAATCTTATAGTACAACATTGTACATAGTTCAGAATAAAGATCAAAATTGTTAAAGCATTATGTCAGGAGACTGATCAATTTGTCTATGCTAATCGGATAAACAAACAAACAAACAAACAAACAAACAAATAAACAAACAGTAGAAAGTGAGGCGAAGACCTCAAGTTTAGTCCTATTAAATGTCCATCATCACCTAATTGAGCTTTTTATTTAACAGGGCCTCCCGATGTAAATGTAAATAAAACATTCCTATAAAAGTCAAAGCAGCTGGACTGCAATTGGAACATGAGCAGGACACTCACACCTGCAAATATTACACAATGCGGAATGGGTCAAACTTCAAGCCGTGAGTGATGTCAGGACCTCCTCTGAGTATTTTAGATGCCCAGTAATATGATTTGGTAGACAAAACAAAGTGAAAGGCATAAACATAGACCATTCACCCTGTACCTTAATACAGAACTGCACATATTTTTGTACACAATTTTAGATAGAAAACAGTGTGTATATATTGTAGGATTTTCATTATTAATCATTTATTTGTTCCTTTTCAACTTATGCCTCTAAAAGGACACAACATTGAATGTTGGCTGCTTCATCATCATCGTCATCATCAATCATCATTATTCCTTGAAAAATCAAGGAAACCCAAAAAGAAAGACAATAGTATAGGATAAAACAGGAGTCTTGCTGCTACAGATGGCCAACAGGCTTGAGAACCCAGTGACTACATGAGCACATAAGCCTATCCTTATACAAAAGCTTTTTGTGTTGAATGATGTTCCTTAAATTGTTTTCTTTAATATTTTAATTATATACTTTAATCCCCAAACATTAAAGGTGCTTCCTTGCGCAAAAGGTGTATGTAAGCTTATTATGAAATCCCGATTTTCCCAACACCACGTAAATCACTTAACGTCACTGTTCACTGAGATGGCTTTTCCTTCCATCTGTTCCCTCCTATCAGGTACTGGCAGTCCAATAACATCGTGTTTGTGAAACAGCTCTGTACCAATCCCAGGGGTTCAGAAAGAGCAATCAGATGGCGCGTGTTTCGCCGGTGCAAGAATGGGCACCATAAGGACATTTCTTGAGCGTAATCCACTTATTGCTAAGAATTGACTTAAATAGCAACAGTCGAGTCAAAACATTAAGTTAAGAATTAAAACTTTATTTTTAGGACATATTAAACAGCATCAAATTATCACAGCATTCTTTAATAAAAAGTGTGATAGGTTAATAGATTCATTTAATCCTTTCTTATATTAGGGACATTTTAATTGCAATGATGTAATTAAAGAAAATGACATCAGCATTACTTAATCAACCACCATATTTAAAATGTATAAAAAAATGTAAGAAAATAAAACAAGTCAGAAACACCTTAGTCCCTAACTTCTAATATCTAAGGTCCATTTTTAGTTCAAAGTGTGAAGACTTAGGATTTAATCCAAAGGTAATTACAGAAGAGCTCAGAGGCGTCTGTAATCACACTTTAGGGAGGGAGTGCAGGCTTGTTGAGAAAGAGGTAAAGCCCAGGTAACAAAGTGTCAAAGACTGTAGTGCACACATACTAACTTATTTCTAAATGAGTGAATAATCACAGAAAATATTTTAGAATCCTTCTTAAAAATAATTAAGTCATTTTTCATGTCTTGTATCCTTCATAAACAGGATTGTATAATTTATAATTTATGTATAATTTTTTACTCTAAACATTTTTCGGACTTTTCTGACCTGCAGACTCTTTTCAAACGTGCTTGAAATAATAGAGCAGATTTGTCTTTGAAATGATTTAACTTTGAGTAATGATCCAAAGTTATGTTAATGAATGACTTAAAGTGGATCTACAAATATATACAATGTTATACACATCCTCCCTAGACGGCATCTGGATGATCACTGTTTGCATGAAAAACTCACTAACGGATCTATAACAGATATAACACTAACACCATATAACAGTCATTTTTGTCTGTTGATTAATGTAGTTTGGTTCTGGTGCTGTTTAGCAACAGTTGGCACAGATTGTTTTAAAGTTTAATCTCTCTTAATCTGTCTACACTCCCACTTTGTCCATAATGGGATTGTGTCGACTGAGCACACAGGATGGATTCCCTCTTTATTAGAAAGCGCTCCCAGTTCTCCGTGACAAAACCAATGTCACTCAAATAAAGTAAAGACCTATGAACTTTGGCCTAACCTTTTGAAAATGCCCAAAGATCCGGGTGGCGCTCAGCCCCTTCCTGGCATGTTTTCAGCATGGCTTCCATTGTAATTAAGCGTTTTAATCTTTGTTATGAACATTCAATGAACGAACTGTTACATGTTTGGTAATTTTGAGTTCCTTTGCGTTTCCCCTGGGACCTAGTTTAGCTGTGTTCCAATTATTCAGTTGTTCATGAATTTCATTTTAGACTATTGAATTATGATAAATGAAATTAATCAAGTTTTTTCTTGGAATAGTAAAAACGTAATCAGTGTCCTTATTTAAAAAAAGGAGATCAGACGTTGTGAAGAAGTGTTAGTGTCCCCTTGTCACATACTGGTTTGACTTGATAATCCAGCTGAAAGAGGCTTGACGCAGATGAAAGAGGAAATCACTTTCAAAAACTGAAGATAACTGAGGGTATATATACACAAGATGACAAGGGGCGAAATAAAGGACAGGTGTAGGTGATTAGTGGACATGGTAACAAACAAGAGTAACTATGGAAGCTAACAGGATGATAGAGACAAGGGGAACAGGAACTGTGCACAGGAACTGAACATAGGCACAACAATAGAATAGAATTTCAAAATAAGAGTCCATGAAAACAGAGACAGTAATCGTGAAAGAACCCCCGCCAACCTTAACTCACAGAATATTTTGTTGTATGAATATCTGAACATGCAATATGTAAAAAATACAGAAAAACACGGATGTAAAGGAATAAGGCCATTTCATTCTACCGAACTAACTGTTACCCGCAAGTGCTGAATTAATACTCGCACAGGTCAGTTTATTAGACGAATGAAACTTGTGAGGTAACGCAGCACTGTTTCACTAGGTTTACACTATCACACTAAATTGCATTTGAGTGTGTTGAAAGTTATAATGTTATTCTATGTGTTAGTTTGTCTGTATGAGACTAGCAGTAAGCTAGATCAACATTAGAATAACATACGGATCATATTCTAACATTTCATCATGTTGTGCTGACATTGATTCGTTTTATTTATTTGCTCACCTGTCTAATTAAGTACATGCAAGAATGGCGTCTCTGTCAAGTCGAAGTTAGTCATGGACCTGGAGCTCTCAGCATCTCGAAAACGAAAACATTTTAGTCCCCCCCCCCCCCCCCCCCCCCCCCTAAAGTCTGCTTTCCATTGTCCATAAAGTTTGAACGAAACAACAACAGCGTGAGCGTGCCACTAGACGTAACGCAGTTGTCCACGTCTGTCGCCATGGTTACTATGACAGTACAGGAAGCCAGGGTAGAGTTGGCAGTGACCAAGTGAAGCCAGAAGAGCAGGCGACCACCAAGGCAGAACAGAAGACCACCACGTTGGAGCAGACGGAGTTGAGGACCACCAGGGTGGATCTGAAGGTGCAGAGGACCACCAGGGCGGAGCAGAAGACCACCATGGCAGCGCAGGCAGAGCAGAAGTCCCCTAAGGTGGAGCTGAAGAGAACCATAGCAGAGCAGACGGGACTGAAGAATATCCCCATGGCTGTTCTAAAGACCATGTTGGAGCCTGGAACCATGATGGCATTGTTGGGGCTGGATACTATGGCAACAATGAAAAAGAGCACAGAGAGATTATTGTCAGCCCTCAATGGCCGTAACAGATAGGATAGATAGTTCATAATCAGTCTCATTGGTCATGACTAGACAGACAAATAGTTTAAGAACAGCCTTCTTGGCCGATCCTGGACAAGCAGAGAGTTTATGGATGGCGTCCTTGGCCATAACAGGGCAGACTGAGAGTTCAGATTCGGGCTCCTTGGCCTTGAAAGGGCAGAAAGAGTTCACGAGTGGGCGCCACTGCCTCTGGAGCTGTAGCGGTCGAAGCCGCATGGGGAGGAGCTGTAGAAGTGTGTGTGGCCCAAACACACAATATGACAGTAGCCATCACAAAAAGCTCAGATGACAGTGGAAGTAACTTTGGGACCACCTGACTCGAGATGAGACCACCGGACTTGAGTGCACTGAGACCACTGTGTTCTGTGACCACTTTCACTCTCATCTTGAAAGTCCAGAACAAAGATTAAAAAACTTAATCACAGTGGCAGTAAAGCCATGGAACATGGCAGGAACGTGCTGAGCACCATCCATATCTTTGGGATCCTTAACATTTACTAAAGTCAAACTTAATAGGCCTGTCCTTAATTTGTGTGACTGCCAGCACTATGCAAACTTCTCACTCAAATTGCTATCTAAAACATTAAAAATGGAAGTGGATCCGTGGACCACAGATATGAAAGCTTTAGCTTAAGTTCAGACGGCGCCTATGCCAAAGAACTTTATCATAATTTTGCTTGCCGAGCTGTTAATAAATGGTTACTTGTTACAGTATTATTCTCCTGAGTCTTTCAGGTAGAACTATCAGGTAGTGATCTGCTCCTGACTCTGAGATGGACTGGGCAGCTTGCTTCAGCTCGGGGGAAGACCCAGGCAGCTGGTTATTTGTAACTATAACTATATTATATGTAACTGTAGATAATCAGTAACGGAGCAGGCAAAACAGGAACTAACAAAACAGAATGACAAATAATAGAAGTCCGCAATCATGACAGTAACAAGATGTTCTGTTTTGTTCTGTTTTATTATCATGGTGTTTTGGTTTCTCTGTTTGCCTGTCTGTGTTCCCTGGTTTGCTCCGCCTTGGTTCTGTGCCACTGTCACGATTAGCCACTCACTCCCTGGGTTATCACGGACTACATTTCCCATCATGCACCTCCCTGGACTGATTACACCAAACACCATACACCTGCACGGCGCTGATTACACACACCTGCATCTCATTCACACACACACATATAAGCCACTTCCACGCACCACACCAGGGCGAAGTCTTGACTTTCCTGGCTATCCTTTCTGAGCGTTATATCCCTGAGTCTGTTTCCTGTGTTTGATCTTGGATTGTTTATCGTTGCTGACCCTTCTCTGCCTGCCCTGACCCCGGACTGTTTACTGGACTCTGATTCCCTCTGCCTGCCTCGACCCTTTGCCTGGCTACCTGGTTTGTCTCTGCCTTGCCTTCTCTGTTCTGTTTGACCTTGCCTGTTTTGGACTTTTTGGCGTGTTGTCATCTGGGAGTGATAAATGACGCCCAGCTCGTGGACCTGTTTTGTAGCGGGCATGATTGGCACATCGCCCAAGTGATGCCGGAGGATCATACTGGCTGGATCCGGCAAGGGTTTGTTGATCTGGCCCTTTCCTTGGGCGGTTCGGCACTTGCAGAGCCTGAGTTTCCCCACGTCGCGGCAACCGTCAACCCAGCCATCGGATCGGTCTATGGCCATCCAGGACTTGTTTCCAGCATAGCTGACCCCCCGCTGATGTCAGTTCGTGCTACCAAGAGAACCATCGCTCCCGTGTACGTCCAGCCAGAGCTTCACGTCAGCCACGTCCAGCCAGAGCTTCACGTCAGCCACGTCCAGCCAGAGCTTCACGTCAGCCACGTCCAGCCAGAGCTTCACGTCAGCCACGTCCAGCCAGAGCTTCACGTCAGCCACGTCCAGCCAGAGCTTCACGTCAGCCACGTCCAGCCAGAGCTTCACGTCACGCCTGCCGAGCCAGAGCTGGAGCCCTCTTCCCCGCTGGTCCCGTCCAGCCCAGAGATCCCTTCGCCGCTGGTCCCGTCCAGCCCAGCACCCTCTCGGAGACGGAGGAGGAGGAAGAGGACTTCCTGCATCCTCCAATGCCTGGAGGGCCTTCCTGAGCCTCGGGTTAATCCAGAGACTGTCCACGTCACGTCTGCACAGCCAGAGACGCTTCCCGTCCAGCCCAGAGCCCTCACCTCTGGCGCCGTCCAGCCCAGAGCCCTCACCGCTGGCCCCGTCCAGCCCAGCACCCTCTCGGAGACGGAGGAGGAGGAAGAGGACTTCCTGCATCCTCCAATGCCTGGAGGGCCTTCCTGAGCCTCGGGTCAATCCAGAGACGCTTCGCGTCACGTCTGCACAGCCAGAGACCCTTCGCGTCACGTCTGCACAGCCAGAGACCCTTCGCGTCACGTCTGCACAGCCAGAGACGCTTCGCGTCACGTCTGCACAGCCAGAGACGCTTCGCGTCACGTCTGCACAGCCAGAGACGCTTCGCGTCACGTCTGCACAGCCAGAGACGCTTCGCGTCACGTCTGCACAGCCAGAGACGCTTCGCGTCACGTCTGCACAGCCAGAGACGCTTCGCGTCACGTCTGCACAGCCAGAGACGCTTCGCGTCACGTCTGCACAGCCAGAGACGCTTCGCGTCACGTCTGCACAGCCAGAGACGCTTCGCGTCACGTCTGCACAGCCAGAGACGCTTCGCGTCACGTCTGCACAGCCAGAGACGCTTCGCGTCACGTCTGCACAGCCAGAGACGCTTCCGCCTCCGAGCCAGTGTCTACGGACAAGATGGCCGCCTCCGAGCCAGTGTCTACGGACAAGATGGCCGCCGTCACAGAGTCTGTTCCTGTTCCTGAACCGGTGTCTGTTCCTGTTCCTCTGCATGAGCCGCTGTCTGTTCCTGAGCCGCTGTCTGTTCCTGAGCCGCTGTCTGTTCCTGAGCCGCTGTCTGTTCCTGAGCCGCTGTCTGTTCCTGAGCCGCTGTCTGTTCCTGAGCCGCTGTCTGTTCCTGAGCCGCTTGCTCTGCCTGAACCGCCTGGTCCACCAGGACCACCTGAACCGCCTGGTCCACCAGGGCCACCTGAACCGCCTGGTCCACCTGAACCGCCTGGTCCACCAGGGCCACCTGAACCGCCTGGGCCACCAGGGCCACCTGAACCGCCTGGGCCACCAGGGCCACCTGAACCGCCTGGGCCACCCTGGACCCCTGAACCGCCTGCTCCGCCCCGGTCGCCTGCACAGCCGGCTCCGCCCACGCTCCACGACCCAGGTCCGCCCATGCTCCACGATGGGACCATTGCATGCCCTGGTCCGGTTCCCCTGCACGGACCTGGCCCTCCATCCCTCCCTCAAGACCACCTCCGCTTCACCACCCTCCTGAACTTGTGTTTTTGTTGTTGTTTTTTTTGCGTCTGGAAGCCACTCTTAAAGGGGGGGGGGGGCTCTGTAACAATTAGCCACTCACTCCCTGAGTTATCACGGACTTTCCCATCATGCACCTCCCTGGACTGATTACACCAAACACCATACACCTGCATGGCGCTGATTACACACACCTGCATCTCATTCACACACACATATAAACCACATCCACGCACCACACCAGGGCGAAGTCTTGACTTTCCTGGCTATCATTTCTGAGCGTTATATCCCTGAGTTTGTTTCCTGTGTTTGATCTTGGATTGTTTATCGTTGCTGACCCTTCTCTGCCTGCCCTGACCCCCTACTGTTTACTGGACTCTGATTCCCTCTGCCTGCCTCGACCCTTTGCCTGGTTACCTGGTTTGTCTCTGCCTTGCCTTCTCTGTTCTGTTTGCCACTGTTTGACCTTGCCTGTTTGGACTATTCTAATAAATGCTGCAAATGGATTCTCCTGACTCCGCCGCTTCACTACAGCCACGGACTTACGGGCCTTCAGCTATGTTTTGTTCCTCCGCCCCTTCGGCTCCGTTGGGCTCCGCCTTGGTCCTCAGTCTCCCCACCTGACTCCTCCTGCTCCTGGCTCCTCCAACACCACCGCCCTGGTCTCTTGCCACCAGCGCCACTTGGTTCCAGACTTTTCCCTGCTCGACGTCCCCCTCTAGAGCCCCGACCCTCCCTCTTCAGTTGGACTGTTACGGTGCAAGGACAAACCTTCCTGTAGGGAGGCATTCTGTAACGTGTATGTTCTGTTTTATTTTCATGATGCCTGTCTGACTGCCTATGTTCCCTAGTTTGCTGATTACGTTCAGCTGTCAATCATAATGTCTCCCCATGTATTTAAGCCCTGATTTTCCCCAATTATTTTATTTTTAAGAGTTTTCTTGTTCTGGATTATTGGATTTTTTTGGGTCATATTCTCCTTAGTCCTGCACTTCACTGCAGTAATGCGTGACACACAGGAATAAATTACATTTTAAAATATATTAAAATATTCACATTTATTTGTATAGAAAACATTTGTTTTAATTTTTAATAATATTTCGCAATATTACTGTTTTTACTGTGTTTTTGATTAAATAAATGCAGCCTTGGTGAGCACAAGAGGCGAATACATTTTTTTTTTTTTTTTTTTTATGTTTCCAAACTGTTGACTGGAATGTATGTGTGTATGGACATCTAAACATGGATGTGTTATAGTACTACTATAATTAGGTTGATTTAGTCATTAAATGGGATTTTAATCAAATAAGATACAATCAATAAATTGATACATTATGTTAAATGTGTAATTGGTTCATTTATTATATTAATTTATAGATTTAATTTTATTCTATATTTACTAATTTATTATAAATGTAACATCACACACGGGCGCGCGCACACACACACACACACACAGTATTCATAATTTATTAATATATTTTTAGAATTTATTTATAATTTTTGTATCACATTTTTAAAATAGGCCTATTTTTTATAATTATTGTGAGTGAGGTAATGATATGGTGTTAGGTGGGAAGAAGGTATTTGGCCGAGTGCTTATCGACCTCTGTCCATGGTGCTGGATTTTATAACTCGTGTCCCTCACTATCTGTAACACTTGCAATATAATCAGGTCTGATTCGAGTAAATCACACAAATGATGTCATGGATAGATTTTGTAACGCGTAAGAGTGTCATTCTATAGGTGTGACAGTAATGAGCAGATAAGTGCGGTCAAGGTGTCGTCGCCACTGCAGCATCCGCTCTGCGACTGCTCGCTGCTTCTGCTGCTGCTCACAGTCCCGCAGACAAAGTCATGGAGGGAGGGAAGTTGTGAGGCTAAGAAGTGGGTCTACATTCCCACGAAACGGCAAATTAGAAACAATGGCGGAGGCTAATCCACTCAGGGGACTGCCCCGGATCCAGAGGGCTGCGGTAAGATGGATTCTTCTCTGTTTTGGACCGGGTTTTTGCTGCAGAACTGACACACGCTATACTGCGGGCGCTGGGTGGGAGTCTTATGCTTTATAGAGAAACTAAAAAAACTAGATTACGCGCGCGTTTGTAATGTTGACTGTTAGTTATTAGCCTACTGTGATCATTATTGCAGTCAGCAATGGTTTGTTTTACATTTGAATAGTTATGTGCAATGGTCGCCACGTTTTTAAACACCTGACCACGCTTTTAACTCCATGTGTGGATTATGACTAACGCAATAATAATAGGCTACATTATAGATTTATTTGGCTGTCCATATGTTTAATTGCAAGTAACATGCACCATAAGGGGACATTTTAACCTTTGATGATGGGAGACCAGCACAGCAATTTGAGTGAAAAGTGTGAGTGTCTCTGATGAAGTTTATTGATCATCAGTCTGTCAATAAGGGAGAAGTCAGACATGCTACACTTTCTTGTCAGCATTAGTAGGTTAACAGTCAACAAATTCAGCTTTGGATTTCCACTGACATTGATTGTCTTCAGGGTCTGAAAAAAGTGCATAGTAGTTGCTTGTAGTCAGACTGAATTTCCTGCTTTAATCAGCAAGAAATGTGTTACAAAAAGCAATTGTTTCACATTTTTTAGCTTTGTAAAGGCTTTAAAAAAACACATTTTAATTCTAAATTGAGCTCTGTTCTTGATATTACTGTAACTTTTTCTGTGATTACTTAATTACAATTTAAATATGTGCATCCACGGGGACATGTGGGTGTCTGAGCTAGATTTCTACATCTATGAACACATTAGAAGTGGGAGGATGATATACAAGCAGCGACCTTGCTGTTTATGATTAAATTACCATATTACTAGACCATCCTGAATTATGTGATAGGAAAGAAGTTGAACATGCACTGAAATTGCTGAAATCACATCTCTTCTTCAGATGTCATTCCCTGGACATTTGCATTTAGTTCTAGTGCTGAGGCCCAAAACCCACCTTCAGACCACTGGAACAGACCTCGGTTTCCGCTTCAGTCAGGACGACTTTGCGCTCAAGATGCCGGTAAGAGCTGACGAGAATCCTCTGTGGTACAAAACAATATGTTTTAGTGATGTGATGCATACCTGAAGTCTTGAACAGCAAAACAAACATCAAGTTGTAACTATAATATTGAGACCAGTCATTTGTTTTAATCCCCATTGATTATGTGGGACAACATTTGCATCTATTTTTATTCAATCTTTATTTAACAAGGCCGTTAAAAGGCCATTCCACCCTTACAAGGTTAGTCTGCTTAACGAATGGATTATTATTCGTATTTAATTTAATTTTCATTAAATATAATGTGCTTAAATAATTCCCTAGCTATTTTCTGCCTTATTCAGATGATAATGCTAAGCTCCTTGTCAGACCTGCTTCGCTTCATTGATGAAAATCAGCTGAGCACTGAGTTCGGTGGTAACCTGGAGCAATGCCATAGTGACTGGATAGTTCTGCGAACGGTAAGTTTTCTGATTTCAAGAAAGGAAAATGACAAGTAATTTATGCTGTAACAAAAAATGCCATTAGATGCTCACAAAATGGAATTTAATTGCAAAATGTGTCACTATTTAATGCTGATAAGAGAAATAATTCACTTACTAAAGGATATCTGTTAACTTCCTATTAATTCATTTAGATTTGAAACTATATATTTATATCTGATTTGAGATAAGCGGGTTTTGAACTATATTTGCAATAACTGCTGAGTAATGCATATTTCTGTCTGTGCTGCCTCCTCCAGGCCATAGAGAGTTTTGCAGTGACAGTGAAGGAGATCGCTCAACTACTGCAGACATTCGGCACAGAGCTGTCTGAGATTGAGCTGCCTGATGAAGCCAGTGGCATTGAGTACCTACTCAGATCACACACTGACAAATACAGACAGATGAAGGTATGGAGATGAGTCTCACAATTGAGTGGGCCTATAGTGCACATAAACAGTGGGGTCTGACACTTTTACAAATGGTCTAATGTAATATAATTTTATCTCATGCAAATTATTTAATTAATTATTTAATTAATTGAAAAAATCATCTGAAATATTATTTATTTTTTGAATCCCTGACTTTCAATGTGGTTTCAGACTTGGGAAATATATTAAATATAAAACACAATGACTGTGTTTGGGGGAAAAAGTTGCTAACACATAAAAAAGCTTTAATACTGGAAACATTTTAAATAATTATTTAAGTTATGGTTGAATAAGACATATGATTTGAAAACTACTACAGGATGACATTAGGTCAGTTATGAGGGATGGACGTCAGCTGCTCTCAAACCTCGAGGCCTCAAAAGCAATGGAAGGAGCTGCAGCAGAAGACAGAGACATCAGCCAAGACAAAGAAAGAGTCCAGAGGTAGCCTTCATACAGTATTACTCACCACCAGCAGAGTAAGTATATCATTGTCAGCTCTTTCGGGTTGCTGAATAACTCTCAAAGGATTATTTATGTTTTTCAGGTAATCAAAATCATGCAGTCTTTATTGCCTCTATTAATTTTTATCCTCCTTGTATTGGATTGGTTGAGGCCCATTCAACTTCCTCTAGTTCACAATGCACTTTTTGTGCCAATCATCAAAATGAACTTCAGCATAGGCTCTTTGTGTAAAATTCAGGTAGGCTCTTTGTGTAAAAATTCCTCATGTTCCATTTGTTTATTGCAGACTCGTGGCACAGTTACGGGACATGGAAATGGCTTTTGATGGCTTTTTTGAGAAGCACCACCTAAAGCTTCAACAATACCTTCAACTCCTCCAATACGAGCTGAGCTTCCATGAGGTACAGACCAGTGTTGGAGTAATAAGCTAAAAGTGTGCTAACTTAACTACTTTAACAACACTGCTTTTGTAGTAACAAGCTTTTCCAACTATTCACGGTAAAGCACAACCAAGTGCTCCATCTCTGTTTTGAATGTCATTGCACTTCGCATGCTATAGATCAAGTCCGCTACTGTGAGCTGAGGTTTAACACGATCTTTCGTCTCTCTCTCTATCATATGTAACACTGGAAAGTCCAATTTATTTTTGTGATTCTGTTGGTCCTAAAGTCAGCGTACTCGCCTCTTTCATAAGATGCGCTGGGGAAGTCATTCTATTAAATTGGTTCATCTGAAACGGTCTAATTTCTCATATGCAGCATTGCAAAGTCTGAATCATTCTAGTGAATTGGTTTGTCTTATTTGGTCTATTTTCTCATATGCAGCATTGGAAAGCCTGATTCTATCTCTTAAAACAATATAAAGGGGATCTATTATACAAAATTGAATATACAGTAAATGTGTGTAGGCAGTGTGTGTACACAACCACCCTATAATGGTAAAAATCCACCCATTCCTTTTTTTGAATCCCCAAAAATTCGAATGTCTCAGAATTAGCTGTATGCAGTTTCTATGCAATATGACATCACATTGCACAGGCCCCGCCCACGACTTCTGACAGACTCTGCCTTATTAGCATAGACCCCGTCCTGATTGAGCTGGACACAGTCTGCCATATTTATTCCAAAGCCATAGCATTTAACAGCGGCATTCATGTAAGAAATTAATTTTTATTAAACCTATTAAATTCAATCAAGAGCTGTAAGTGATTTTCTGTTTTTCTTTTGTTGTTTGATTCATATTGACAGCATATTTAGCAGTAGGTACTGTATTTTACGATGTTTTCACTTTAGTACACAGATCTAATATACACATGTCATTTCTTTACTTGCTGTTTACGTTCACAGACACAAAAGACTGTGTTTATGTGAACTTTGTGTGTTTTTGACATAACCTTGTGTGTATTTGACAGTTTAAGCACAAAAAGACGTGAAAGAGAACGTAGTTTAATACTTACCATCCGACATCCAGCTCTCTGTGCTCGTGCTTCAGATGTGTGCACTCAGAAAACCATATATCAGAAGTTTAGAGTGAGAAAATGCAGATAATTGACTTTCATGATAATGAAGAACTCCAATGTCACGTGAGTGTGACTGTGATAGAGGTGATATTAATCAAAATCAAACAGATGTTTTAGTTTTTGGCAGAGTATAGAGGCAGGAGTTGTACAGGCTCCGCCCTCTTCCTCTGCAGCTCATTTGCATTTAAAGATACATGCATGGAAGCATATGCAGAATGCTTTTCCTTTCACTCAAAAATGGGCATTTACCACATGGTTTAACAAATGATCTGTGGGGTAGTTTGAGATGAAACTTCACAGACGCATTCTGGGGACAACTGAGACTTATATTACATCTTGTAAAAAGGGCATAATAGGTCCCCTTTAACAGCTGTGGAAAAAAATCCATTAAACCATCTTTTGTAATTTTACCAATGCCAAAATCCTCTATAATTTTTTTTTGAAAATCTTGAATGAATGCAATATGAAATATTGATCTTAAATGCATTTTTGAAAATAATTATTTTGTCTTTGTGCATAGATGGAGGCAATTCTGGAGAAACTCAGTACGCAGGAGAAGGCAATTGCATCTGTGGGGACAACAGTGGCCCAGACGGAGCAGCTGCTCAAAGACCTCGAGATGCTGGAGACCACAGCAGAGGTTTAAAATTTTAATTATTAAAATGTGTTACTTTTTTTACTTTTTTTTTTTTTACTAGTAAACATTCATAGAAAATGAAAAGAAACCTTTTTGAGACTGTGCTTCAGTTTAAATGCATTGCACACCACAAATGTTGACTGATGCTGATGTTGAGAGCTGACAAGGTGAAACATCTTTTGACCTGTATTTCAACTGATATACACAAGTGTTTGATTAATAGCTCTGTTGTTCTTGCAGGATGAAATGGGCCGTTCTCAGATTATCATTCTGCATGGGCACCAGCTTGCAGCAAGTCATCACTACGCTCTTGCCCTAATAGTTCAGCGCTGCAATGAACTGAGGCATCACTGTGACACTCTCACAACAGCTCTGCGTGCCAAGCGGGCATCTCTCACACGCATACGAGACCTGCTGTTGCGGTTGGAGGAGGTATTAAATGCAAATGCAAGAGCCTTACAATACTGTATATGCACTTAATGCAAAGCACATACAGACTCTGCATATCTCTGTATGGGCAGACTGTGCGTTGGTGTGATGAGGGGGCCTATTTGATGGCTAACCAGCTGCTGGATAAGTTTCAGTCCAAAGAGGGGGCGCAGGTTGCACTGCGGGATATTGAGAAACTGATGGAGACAGCCTCAGTCCTGCGGACTAACCCGGGCTTCCTCAGTCTGGAGTTTGAGGCAATACTCACACCACAGCTGCAGGTAGTGACACATGTAGAGCACACATATACACTTTAAGACCAGTAGTGAAAATGCCCCTCTTTTTCTATAGTATGTCCTTAATAATTTTCTATTGATCAAGGGCCTATTTTAAGTTCACCCCCTTTTGGTTTCATGTTAGTCTCAAATAGAGGCTGTCACAGAGAAGGTATCAACAGTACAGGGAATGATCCAGAGCAGACAGGCCTGTCTTAGAAAACTGGCAGATATTCAGGTCAGACCCATCCAGCTGGTCGCTCCAAGGCCTGAGAACTCGCCACGCTGCAAATCCCCTCTGTTCTCTCCTAAACACAGTATGTTTATCTATTTCATCTGCATTTGCTCATGGTGAACAATTGCCATCGGTCTGACAGTTTCCTTTCTTTTTCTAAGGTTTTGATGTGAACTCCAGTTTAAGGTTTTCTTTTGATCTGGCACTCCCTGGTAAAAGGGCCTCACGGAAAGGTCCCAGCACAAAGAAGGTTTGGCTGACCGTCCTTGTTCGTCTCAAAATCATACAAAGTGGACCGGTTCTACTCGTTGCTGACAGCTTTAGGAACTTTTTCCTGGTTCTTGTACTGTAGATAGAGGTGATGCACGACTACGAGGAGAACCGCAGCTGTCTGTCCTACGGCCCCGATGGAGTTGAGAACCCTGACCAGCACAAACGGTGAGCATTTATGCAATATCTTGACAAAAAAATGTATGTTCACGAATCATGATTTCCTTCTGAACCTCCTCTTTTTGTCTGTCTCTCACCAGTCTCTTTCCCTTTCTGTCCTCATCTCTTTCTTCCCCTCTCTCTGCCCATGCATCCCTCGCCTCTACAGCCACGTAATGAAGGAGCTGATTGAGACGGAGAGAATCTACGTGGAGGAGCTGCTGTCTGTTTTGCTGGTAATGTCTGGACCAAATGACCTTGAAATAATTGGTCTGTGTTTTGTTCTCCCACATCCCATTTGCATAACAGCTGTGATATAGTTGATGATCTTTTACATACACGTTTTTCTGATGTTTTCTGTACAACCATTGGTAGAGACTGCCATATAAAAAGAAAGTAAACTGTGATGGCTCTGAACACTTGGCACAATGCATTCTTTGTAGGAAAGCTACACTTTAGTCTATCTGGAAAGTAAGGCTTTAACTGAGAAATGGCCCCTAAATTATAGACTTCAATGACCATAGTTGTCAGGGTACCCTAAAACAGATGTATGTATTGACATGTTAAAGACCTTTCTCAAACAAAACATCTTTCCACATTTCATTTCTGGATGCTGGGCTAAATGAGCAAGCACTGCATTCCTGACATCAGCTTCAGTCACCTCTCAGATATCAAATACAGACATTATCGAATACATGAAAAGAACATTTCAGTAATCACACTGGTAACTTCTATAACAAAGTAAAATCTCACAAGCCTATAGAAGTCAACTCATGTGATATTTAGAAGGAAAAATACTGATTAATACCTTTATTATAATAACTCATTAGATATACATTTAAGCAGCAGTAGATTCCAGATTTCCCCTTCAAGAGCTAATAAAAAAAAAGTTAGTTAGAATATTTGAAAGTCATACATTTTTTCCTGTTCCTGTGTGAAAGGGTTATAGGGCGGAGATGGATAACCCATCTCTCTCTAATATACTGCCATCTGTACTGCGAAACAAGAAAGAAGAACTGTTTGGAAATCTGCCTGAGATCTATAAATTCCACAGCAGGTGAGAAATATGCCCACACATGGATAAATGAACACATATTCATGCTGATCCTGTCTTTGTTGTGTAGGATATTCCTGCAGGACCTCGAGAGCTGCTTAGGATCCCCAGAGAAAGTGGGAGCACGCTTTCTGGAAAGGGTGAGAAATTCTGTGTCATATCAATATATTAAAAGACATTTATAATGTTACAAAATATTTCTATTTCAACTAAATGCTGTTTCTTTGAAATTTCTATTCATTAAAGAATCCTGAAGAAAAAAGTATCAAATTTTTTACAAAAATATTAAGCAGTGCAACATTGATAATAATAAGAAAGATTTCTTGAGCAACAAATCAGCATATTAGAATGATTTCTGAAGGATCGTGTGACACTGAAGACTGGAGTAGGGATGCTGAACATCACAGTAATAAATATTTTGAAATATATTGAAACTTTTATTAAAAACTTTAAATTGTAACAATATTACAATATTATTTCACAATTTTACTGATTACTGTTTTTACTGTACTTTGATCAAATACGTGCATTAGACTACACACACACACGCACGCACGCACGCACGCACGCACGCACGCACGCACGCACGCACGCACACACACAATGTATATTTAATTCAATAAATCTATGTATCTTTAATGACATATCATATATGACACTGACACAAAACACATTCATTTTGATATGGACATAACTGAAAATAATGAAACTTGCTGTTTAGTAAGTGAGTTATACAGTACGTTGATTCAGTCACACTGACTGAAAAAGATTTTTTTTTAACTGTTGAAGCTGCTCAAAAGAGTAATTCACAGTGGAACTACACCGGTCATGCTGTATGCCTTTGATTCACTGAAAAGAACCGACTCGTAAGAATCATTGGTTCGTAAATTGTTTATTGGTGACTAGACTGGTCACGTTGGACGTTGTTTTTGCATGCAGGCTCTGATGACATCTCAACAGAAAGACATTTTTTGCCATACATTTTTGGTACACTGCCTTTTATTGCATCTCATTCAATAGACTGTGAACTCACATTCACAATTCAGGTAAATATGATTTATTCTGCTGCGGTGCTGAAGATTCAGTAGTGACTCCTTAGAAAAGTAGTATAGGAACCACTTATCTATGCCCTATATAAGTTCCTTTGTAATACATTTTTTTGCAGAAAGAAAATTTTCAGGTCTACGAGCGCTACTGCCAGAACAAACCTCGCTCAGATGCCCTCTGGAGGCTGTGTTCTGATTCAGTCTTCATCCAGGTATTGAAATGGATATTTTTTTGGAATTCACACAACCATAAAATAACAACTGATTACAATGATTACAATAAACAGCACTCACAGATATCTGTAGGCATAGATAGTAATTAGTGGGATGGTTTATATCTTGTTATGAGTTTTAAATCTTTTATTTTACTAAATTTATTTTCTGTTTTTTAATTATTTTTTTTATTTAGGAGTGCAAAAGGAAGCTGGATCATAAACTAGGGCTGGACTCATATTTGCTGAAACCTGTTCAACGTTTAACCAAGTACCAGCTTCTTCTGAAGGTGCTTAACCAAACCAAAACAAACCACATACAAAATTCCACATTTCCCCCAGTATTTCACTAAGTGCTTCCCGTCTCTTTGATTAGGAACTACTAAAGCACAGCTCAAACTCACAGTACGCATCTGAGCTGCAGGGGGCGCTAAATGCCATGCTGGATCTCCTCAAGTCTGTCAATGACTCCATGCATCAAATTGCCATCACAGGTTATGAGGTGTGGCCAACAAATAAGAATCGAGGGTTATATAATAGACAGGAGGAATATTAAAGTGCGCCTATTATGCCTCAGCTACAACTAGTGTTTGAGGGCGGCTCAAAGTAGACGTTGTTCGCAGACGGCCATTGAAGACAACATTCTAGCATTATGCTCAGTTGTTACAAACCTACGTAGGTTCAGGCAAGAAGTTTTAAGCCTGGAATTACTGACGACTCATTTCAGGCAGTGCAGAATCGGTTCTTTCTGTTGGGAGACAATAACTCAATTTATTGTGCGCTTTGATCTTTGAAACTTTCTTAACTTTTACATTCACAAACATTTTACATTCACTATATTACACACTACATGAAAGGTAATATCTGAAAAAGCATAATGGGGCATTTTAATGTTTAATGTCATCATGACTGACAGTTGATGCAATAAGTTTTTGTTTTTAGAATATGGCCTGCAATTAACTTTCAAATGTGTTTCTATTTGCATTCCCACATTTGCCTTTTTACGTGTTCTTTGTATCCAGGGTGAACTGAGTGACCTGGGCCGCGTCCTTATGCAGGGCTCCTTCAATGTCTGGATCAACCATAGGAAAGGCCCAACGCGCATGAAGGACATGGCTCGCTTTAAACCCATGCAGAGGCATCTATTCCTTCATGAAAGAGCTCTTCTTTTCTGCAAGAAGAGAGAGGAGAGTGGAGAGGGACATGATAGGACAGCCTCTTACAGCTTCAAACACTGCCTGATGGTGAGAGAGAGTGAGAGACCGACCTATTTGGCATTTAAATATTTAATTGGTCAGAATGGATTACTACTTTTGAATGACCATGTAAAAAGATGATTTTGACAGCCAGATTTTTGCAGTTACCACATCCACCATGCAGCTAGCCAGCCAACTTTGACCTACTTTCTACACTTAAACCAATTTTTTTAGCTTTTTGTGTTGAACTGATGTTGGAGTTAAGCATGTATTTGTTTAGTCCAGCCCTATTTTAAGTATGCTCAAAGAGATTTTTATGAAAGGGATTTTACGCTTAACTCAAATTTCATTGGCAGTTTAAAAACCCACAAGGTTATTAAAATACTGCATTACTGAATTACCAAGTGAGGTCTTTGACTCCTCTGTTTCATTTGCAGATGAGTGCTGTTGGTATCACAGAAAACGTCAAAGGGGATGTAAAGAAGTTTGAAATTTGGTACAACGGAAAAGAGGAGGTGTATGTTGTTCAGGTGAGTCATTTTATCAAGGTTAAAACTCCACAGAATGCAATGGATAAAAAGTTACAAGGGCCTCTGTCATCACTGACTTACGCCTCCTCACAGTGAACGTTAATGTCAAGTCCTGAACGCAAATTTGTTTGTAGAACTTGCAGAGCTAAATAATACTGTATGTGGGTTTTTAGATATACTGTACTTCAGAAGAACTAACTAGCTATTTTTTTATTCAGATTTCATGTACACTGCGGTCCAGAAGTCGTGAAATCACATTTAAAGTATGGGATTCAAAAGAAATTTGAAAACTGGAAATAAGTAAAAATGTTTTTGGTTTTAATGAAAGGGAAAAAAGAAAGAAAAGAAATGTATGATGTGTTTACTTATTTCTTAAATCGTTGTGATGATTATATCGCTTGTAATAAAAAATAAATAAATAATAGAAAAAAGTATTTAAAATATTATATTAAAATATATTAAAAAAATGAAAAAAAGAAATATAACAGTTACAATTTAAAATAAATATTAAATAAGAAAAAAATATTAAATAAGAAAAACATGTTGGAAAAAAAGTATCTGTAAAATTGTTTTATTTTGCAGGCTCCAACAGTAGATGTGAAGATTGCATGGCTCACTGAAATTAGAAAAATTCTCAACAATCAGCAAAAGATTGACAAAGGTTCCTACTTTGCATTTTTGTTTCTGTTAATACCGGTCTTGAATAAATCAGTCGTGCTTGGTGGGTCAAACTCTGCCTTTCTCTTTCTCAGGTGATGCTCTCCCGGATAGTGAGCAGACATTATTTCCACCCTTGGGCGACAGGTGATTCTCTCTGTATTCCCATAACCCCTCACATTGTTTTTGAAATCTCTTCAGCATGGATGTAAAATGTGTAAATCAACATCTGCATATAAAAAGGATCTGAAACTTAGCACAATAATCAACAGGTTTTATCTTATGTAAATCACCTTACTGTTTGCTTTGAGCCCGTCTGCATGATGGATATAGTAATCTGTATCATTCTGGCATGAAAAACACTCTTGATCTCCTCATTTTTGAAAACTACTCGATGGAAACATTGGGCTTGGACTTTGGAGAACCAAATGTAAAATGCTATTAGCAAATGACTTAGCATTAGCATTATGAACTATTTTCAAACATTTAGTGTGAAGTTGAAGAAGTTGTTCTAAGAAGCATCGACTCCTATTCATTCATCTAAATCTAGTTTAAAAGTATTGTTAGTCTAGTCATGGGCTAATTAATTGTCTAATGTGCAAGTTTTGATTAATTTTTTATGTGACAGACATATATATATACTTCACCCTAAGTGAATGCAATGTTTATTTGTAATAAACAATAATTGTGTATTCACATAAATAAGTTATTTGCAGCATTACTTCATATTTGGTTTTTCAAAACAATTTCTTTGAATGTCATGTTGTTCAACGGAACAGGATTGGAGTCAATCTCATGTCGACTCAGCTATTATTGAATATTTACTGAAATTTAATTGACTGACTTGAAATTACACTCACATCATTAATACCGAGTTTACTTGCCATTTATTTTTACATGTAGGCAACTGACTGCAGTCCTGTTCAAGAATATCCTGTTTGTGACGACGTTTGATGGTTGTTGTTGTGTTTTTTTGATGCCCTTGTTTCTGTTCGGTTCATCGGTTGGTGGGGTCAGTGTGAGGCATATGTCCGTGTGCATGCCCTGGAGTTCCACACAGATCACTGGCTGCTCAGGTTGTTTTGATGTCCTTCCTCACAGCAAGCTCCAGGGGGCGTCCGTCAGCTCAGAAGAGGCCGATTCAGGCCGCGTGAGTCCGGTTCTGACAGACCCAGTCCTCGTTTCTCCACGTCCCAGCCACCACAACCGGCGCAGTAAGTCAGAGCATTTTCATTGGAATTAAATCGGGTTGATAAGGTGCAGACACATTTACTATGCTATCGAACTCAGTGGGTTTTTGGAATGGGATTTTTAATATGAAATATGTAAATTGTGGCACATTTATATGCATGAAATTGAATCACGTAATTGCAATGCATGAAAGATATACAATCCATATGGTGGGAGTGTCAGTTATGTTTTGGCTGGTTGTGGGTTGCAGGCTGGCCTGGGACTTCTCAGTCAGTGGACATCTGTGAGGGTCTGGAGGACTGGACCACTGACATCTCAAACATCTCCGACTCTGATGAAGAAGACGATGTGCTGCTGGTGAGGTTTTGAAATTGTTTAATTAGGTTTCAACAATGAAGGATTTTGGGTTCATATTGTCTAAATGATTTGCTTTAACCTTGTTTTATGCTGGTTTGCTTGTTTTTTTTAGGTTCCTGGAAGATATAGAGCAATGGTGGATCACTTAAAGTGCGGCAAGGATGATGTTATCGTCAAATGTGGTGATGTCATTCACGTGCTGCAGGAGAGTGCTATGGGGCTTTGGTGAGAGTCATTTTCCATTTTTAATTTATGTTTAAGTTGTGATTAGTCTTTTCTTTCCTATTTTGATGCATATCTGAGTGAAATGGCTTCTCAAACAAGAAACAATGTAGGTCAGAGTAAGCCAGATAAGGTTGACGATTTCCAGCCCAAAAGCTCTCCAAAGCTCTGCAAAAATATTCACAGCCAAAAGAATATGATAGAATTCAATTGACATGGCAACCAAGGTTTATGAGGACCATTTACCTCCTTGAAAACTAAATAATGATGACAAAATAAAATTATTAAAATGAATTAATTTCCCTGCCAGAACAATACAACAGGAACACGGATTAAGAAATTAACACACTTTAACCCCTGCACACATTTGTGTTAAAGAAATGAACAACAATATTAATGCACTTTTCTTTGTGATTCGCTTTAACTTCAAAAATAACTACTGTAAGTCTCTCTTGAAGTACACATTGTAGAACATAAAGCAGAGCTTTGAACAGCCAAAATGAATCAATCGTTGATTCAAACCTCTTTCAGTTTTCGAGTCTAGACAGTTTAAAAGTTGCAGATGTCCAAAATCTGACCCCTTAATGAGCTAAAAACCCATCACTCATGAATCATCACACCTGCCTGCTATCGCTCTTGATTGGCTAAAAGTGCAGACTCAGCCGCAACATCAACATCAACCCTCCTGCCCAAACCAATTTTTACCCACATAATCAAATTCAAAACTGCCCAGTTGGGTGGAAGTCTGCCCTATGTAGCAACGCTGAGAGGGTGGGACTTGATTCTGTCCATCGTGAATTGATTGGATGGTTGTGGTTTGCTATTGCTGTGATGTCATGTGAGTGACAGGTTGTCCCGCCCTCGTGCATCATCAGAGAAGAGAAGAGATGTTGCTACAAGAGGGAGGGGAAGTTATTTGGTTAAAGATTACAGAGGCACATGAATTACATTTTTTTTTATTGATGTGCATGGATAAATAATTGTAATAGAATAAATACTGTAATATTCCATACCAATTTTTTTGATTTCGTGGTGACTAAGTGCACCAAAAATATAAGCCATGGTCTGATGTTACAATTCTGGTCGATGTTGATAAACTGATCATTTTCATGTTATTGGTTATAACTATTAAATGGCCAATATTAAAATACTGTTTTGTCTAAATAAATAAAAATGAAACACTAAACTCAAAAACACTAAACTTAAAATCAATAGTATTAAATGCTACATGTGAATTTAGGCATCACAACATTAAAATGATCAGTATAAAATGGATATTACTTTTGAGATTACACTTAACAGTATATATATATATATTGGACAATATATTAAAATCTTTTAATATCTTCCATTAACCGACATGGTACCAAATACTGATATATTGTGCATAAAACGCCACACACACGTTCTTGCCTACTTAAGACTTAATAATAATTAATCCCCATATATTTGGCTCCAAAACGCTTACATAATTTTGCATTATCTTCTGGAATATGACATTGATTCATTGCCCTCAGGACGAGAACATATTAAATAATTCTGGATCACTATTTATGCAACAAGCATCACTCTAATTAACAAGTTAATGATTAATATCATGCTGTAATTCCCACAGGCATGTTAAGAATTTGACTCGTGGAGGTGAAGGAAAACTCCCAGTAGATACACTACTAAGAATGCTGGAAGATGCAGGCAGAAGTCCCTCCATTAGGTCGGGCAGTGGACTTGTGGTGAGTGAGCTGTACAGGCCTAATGATTTTTGTCTCCTCCTGCTTAGTGAAAGTGTAATTGATGTTGGAGACAGTACCTTTATTATTAACACTATACTCTAAAATGCAGCTTATACATACATTTATGTTCATTAAAAATATGTTGAACATTTTATTTTAAAGGGGTCATGACTTGCATTTTAATTATTTTTTTTAAGGTTCATTTTTAATGTTAATAAAGTTTTTGGGCAAAAAAACAAAAACAAAAAAACAAACAAACAAATATATACGTGGAAAACCGATTATATTCAACCTTAATGCTCACTATCTGAAATTACCTGTTTTGAAGGGGCGGCTCCTTTAAGGCTTATCATTAAACGGAAACTGTTATGATTGGCTAATGTCATTGCATAGGAAACAGTATAAATGCCCACTCGCTATTGTATGCGAGTAAATGTTTTGAAAACATAACTGTCATCTACAGACAAAGCATTGTAAAATAATTTACTTATGGATGGTTTGGGATGCAAGCGGCTGTCAGATCCAGTACAGTTGGCTGCTTCATCTTTCAACCAAAGTTTCTTTGCGAACTCTCCATTGCACCGGTGCCTCGTTTACAAAACAAAATGCTACAAAAAAAACATAAGTCTCCGACGTGATCCAGTATGCCATTAAAATAAACCATCCAATTGTTTCTGATGCTGGTATTCATCTGAAGTCTGCATAGAGATGCAAATGAGCTGTTTACACTGGACGCGTTTCTTTCACTTTTCGTCTGTATACTACACCGTCAGTGATTACAATGGGTTCTATTTGACACGACTCTCACATGCAGTTTAAGTAAATGTCAGCCGTTAAATTGACGGTTGATTATGATTTAACTTTTCTAACTTTACTTATTTACTTCTTTAACTTTACTTTACTTGTATAATGTTGCTGTTTGGGCATAAACAACATCTGCAAAGTTACAATGCTCAAAGTTCAAAGCAAAGGGATATATTGCTTTTTAAGGTCTACAACAAACGGATGGTAGGGACTATACAAACTTCCTCCTGGGTTAGTGACATCACAAACTCTAACATTTACATAAACCCCGCCCCCGGAACACGATTTATAGATTATCATGACGGAATGTGCTAATCAATGACTAGAAGATAACTACACATAAGCTACATAAATTCATCAACTAACCATTCAGAGATGTCCTGTTGCATTCTACATGTTGTCACTTCTTCTTGAGTCTCTCCATCATTGTCTGACTCCGGTTTGAACATAAAAAGCTAAAAGTTTTTGAAAATTTCAGTGCATTTCTGTGTGAGGTAAAAGGACACAAAAACAGTGCGTTTTGGCTCACCCTCAAAAAGTGCCAATTTTAACATGCTATTAAATATATCTGTGGGGACATCAAAAACTTATTTTACATCTTGTGAAAAGGGCATTATACCACCCCTTTTAGTGATTGAATGCCAGTAGGCATGGTATGATAATGTATAACTATTTGTCATTGTCATTCTCTTGAGACAGTTATATGTATTTGCCCGTGTGACGTCACAGATCTCCCAATATCAAAACAAGCCATTTTTTGCCAATTTAAATAAATGTTTTGTTTATAATGAGGAGGACGTTTTAAGCTATGAAACTTGCATGATGTATTACTGGTACAAAGGCCTCTTATATTTCAAAAGATGGAAGGCTAATTTGAATTCTCATGTCATGACCACTTTAAAGAGACAAACTGATTCTTTTTATCAGACTTGAGCGTACTGTGCTTTACTGCAGTAGAATTTTTTCTTTCTCTAAAATACTTTGGTGTTGTTTCATAGATACAGGAAATATAAACAGCAGGAAGCCCAGCAACACCTAAGTACATAAACCACATGTACACAAAGCTCCCACCATGTGACAACCCTAAAGGCTATTACTGCATTCAGGACTGAACCCAGTCACGCCAAAACGCACACAAACAAACACAAAGTCAGGAGAACAGAGCCGCCAAGTCAAGAGAAAGTTTCCATCTGCCATCAGTGGGGATTTTGGATTATGTTGGATTTAAAAACAAAAAGAGACACCACCTACAACAATACAGTGTGGAAATAAAAGGAGCTTTGCGAAGCACAAACTTTACACTGATCCACTTCATCCCTGGAAGGTACCTCACCATACTGTGCCATAACACACGATATGAAACATGTATGTATTTGTGTAGTTAGGACAGTATTTAATTGTATTGTAAAACAGGAAGGTTTATAGCATGGTGTGTACACTGACCAGTGAGAATAGCAAACTTTTGTTCTCTCTTCTCAGATGGGTACGGTGGTTGGACACTTGTTTTAAAAAAGCCATTTAATGCTGGAATAGATACCAGCGCAAAAATGAATGAAAGATGAAAGCTCACATCAGTAACTAGTCTATGTGCCAAAACCTAACATTCCTTTTTCAAAGAGTATTAGGTTCTTTTTTTTATTATTCTAACTTTGCTTTGGCATCAGTATTTTAGAAATATCTCAACGAAACATGCAAGAAATAGTTCGGAGAGTATGTGAGGTGAAAACGTTTAAATCACTATTCAGCAATGTGATTGCTTTATTGCTTCACTGGCATGCTTAAAACATGCTGCTCATCTTCAGATGATCCTGCGTTTATATTCATATTTACTTTGTCAGATTATGGCTGTTTTGGGCTATTTAGCCCATTTTTTTTAGTTTTTAAAGTATTTTTTTACATGGGACTACTGTAGAAATGGCAACTCGTTTGTTAATCATTTTTCATATTTGAGTTTTTGTCATTGAAATAAAAATGTGCTAGGTGGTATACATCATCAAAATGACCACTGTAAGCTTGTCCATTTCATTTTTTTTTTTTTTTTACTTTCTCCCTGTCCCTTCCTGCATTTACAATGTGCACTCGTTAACCGCTTAGAAACCATTGAGGTGAATATGCAAGATGTCATCTATAAGTTAGCCTCATTAAAAACTCCAATGAATAAATACACAACCGTTCAAAAGTTTGGGGTTTTAAATATTAATTTCATTCAATTCAACTGATCAAAAGTGGCAGTCAGGACATTGATAATGATTTATATTGTAAATAAATGTTGTTCTTTTGAACTCAATATATCAGTGTATCATGGTTTCCACAAAAATATTAAGCAACCAGCACAACTGTTTTAGTACTGATAATAATAAGTAATGTTTCTTGAACACCAAATCAGCATATTAGAATAATTTCAGAAGGATATCTGAAGACTGGAGTAATGATGCTGAAAATTCAGTTTGGCCATCACAGGCGTATATTACATTTTAAAATATATTAAAACAGTTGTTTTAAATTATAACAATATTTTACAATGTTACTATTTGTACGGTATTGACCAAATAAAAAACAGCCTTAGTGAGCATAACATGTCTTTCAAAAAAAAAATTAAGAAATCTACTAAAAAATCTTACCGACCCCACACTTTTGAAAGGTAGTGTACATGTGCATGTCATAAAGTTAAAAGGGGAGGAAGAAAAACAGTGGTCTGAATGAGTTTCATGTGTACTTCAGTTTGAAGGACACGTCTTAAAGCCATACAGCCATAGGTGTATAATATGTACAGAGTTAGTAAGAAGAAAGTGGTACTGTATATCATGTATGAAAATAATTTTACTAGATGTACAAGCAAAAAGTATAAGATGGTAAACTATATATTTTCTTGATTGTTACAGTATGTTTGTTGAATGATGACTAGTAAATATTATCTGTACAGAAATGACTGAGCTCTAAATCATTCCAACGTGTATTTTTCTTCAAAACAAACCTGGAAAATGGCCTCATCTAATTCAAACTCTATTGACCAATATTGAACATGTGTCCTGTTCTGATCCCAGTAATGTTACTTATCCAGTACATATATCGTGAGATGCGGGTGTAGATGCCATACTTTCCCTTTTTGGCGCACTCTTCACCCCAGCTGACGATGCCTGTGAGAAACCATGTGTTCTGATAGCGGGTGGCATGGGGTCCTCCGCTGTCTCCCTGACAGGAATCCTTGTGTACCATACTATAACCAGCACAGAACATGAAGCGGGAGATGGCGTCAGTGCTGCTGCTTTTGCATTCTGTCCGGTCCACGTAGGGGAGCTCTACTTTCTGAAGTGTTTTGGATTCGATGCCCCCGAAATGTAGCTGTCCCCAGCCGCTCACCAGGGAGTTTTGCGCGCTCTTGAGCAGGTTCTCTGTGAAGTCTTTAGAGCCCAGGCAGATGGGCAGGACGTAATCTGAGAATTTAACGGGTCCCTTGAGCTTTAACAGGGCGATGTCATGGTTATAAAGACTGTGTTGAGAGTTGTAACGTGGATGGATATGGTACTCTGCTATGCCGTGGTCACTCTCTTTTCCCTCCTTCTTTGAGATGTCATGTTCCCCTAAAGAAATATAGCAAATTATTTACAATATGCATGACATCACATCACATTTGCCCTGAAAGACACAACTGTTGATTGTTAAGAGTCTCTTAAATTAAATAAAAAGCAATGATAATAAATTAAATAATAATTGAATTATTGTTTTATATATATATATATATATATATATATATATATATATATATAAATATATATGAAATAAAACAACAATAAATTAATAATAATAAATGGGTTAATAAAAAAATAAATAAAAAACAGATAACAGTGGTAGTAGTAGTAAAAACAACAATGATTTTCTTGCTTTATATGTACAACTGCATATTACATCTTTTTTATATATATATAACCAAATAGCAATAACAACTATATGACAGTGCAGTTCTCTCACCCACTCTAATGAAGAAAGATCCCACTTTTCCTTCAACACAGTGGGCAGCTGTAATGACCCATTCTTCACTGAGAAGAGAGCCTCCACAAAATACAATCTTATTCACCTTTGCAATAAAAACCACCTGCCAGAGAAAAAGACAGATTGATATTACATTTTTTATTATTTCCTCCACATAAGGTTCTGTTTTGTGGATTTTTCGACACAAACCAATGATTATGCTAGCCCTGCTTCATAAGACGAGGAGCAATCTCATTAATGTTTTATTTACACACACACAATTCATCTCTTCACTACCTGCCAGGGAATCTCCCCAGGTGTTGCCTCATTGCCTCCTACAATGCGTTTATTGTTTGTTGCATTTTTGATAGTCGGTTGAGTGGGAAAGAAAGCCCAGGAGGAGCTGTTGTCCAGTGTAGGTTGAAGTGTGCTAGTGCTGTTCACTTCAGGGGCATCTGTAGGACTGGACTCTGTCATATTGTGTTCGGTTGTATTGACGTGATTGATGGATGATTGGTGATTTTGATTTCCATTCTCAGCACTTATAAGGGATCTTGAGTTAAGAGTTTCAGCAATAATCTTACTGAGACGTCCACATGGGTATTGCCCTATAAAGATGCAAGTAGACAAATCAAGAGCAAGATCTAATCAACAAACCAACCCAAGCGCCTGCTAAAACATAGATCAAATTCCTTGAATGTAAATGGTATTCAAAATACACTACTGCAGATGAAAGGTCATACTGCACAATATAAGAAAATATTTGAGCTTGAAAAACAGTATATGTACCAGTGACAATACAGTGGCTTAATGCAGATAAATGTCAAATAATAAGTGGGAATAGATTCCAGTACCTGTAGGTTCACATGTCCTGCTGTCCAGAGCCAATTTGTAACCCTCGGCACAGTCACACACTGCTCCATAAATTTTATCCACAGTGCAGAAGTGCATGCAGCCTCCATTATTTACATTACACTGTTTTGCCATCTCTGCACCAGACCAACCCATGAAACACAACAGCAGAGGAGGACCTTAAGATTAACTAAAGCAGGTTAAGAATTTCTACTAACAAGATAAAAAGGTGTATATTTATATAAATGTTTTTTTTTTTTAAATAAATATCTGTGCGTGTGTATATATATATATATACACTTTGTTTTTTAATATCTAATATATATACAGTATACTGTATGTATTATTCATATTTACAGGTCCTTCAAAAAAATTAGCATATTGTGATAAAGTTCATAATTTTCCATAATGTAAGGATAAAAATTAAACTTTCATATATTTTAGATTCATTGCACACCAACTGAAATATTTCAGGTCTTTTATTGTTTTAATACTGATGATTTTGGCATACAGCTCATGAAAACCCCAAATTCCTGTCTCAAAAAATTAGCATATCATGAAAAGGTTCTCTAAACGAGCTATTAACCTAATCATCTGAATCAACTAATTAACACTAAACACCTGCAAAAGATTCCTGAGGCTTTTGAAAACTCCCAGCATGTTTCATTACTCAAAACCGCAATCATGGGTAAGACTGCCGACCTGACTGCTGTCCAGAAGGCCATCATTGACACCCTCAAGCAAGAGGGTAAGACACAGAAAGAAATTTCTGAACAAATAGGCTGTTCCCAGAGTGCTGTATCAAGGCACCTCAGTGGGAAGTCTGTGGGAAGGAAAAAGTGTGTCAAAATCTCAAAAAATTAGCATATTTCATCCAACCAATAAAATAAGTGTTTTTAATACAAAAAAAAGTCAACCTTCAAATAATTATGTTCAGTTATGCACTGCATAATTGGTCGGGAATCCTTTTGCAGAAATGACTGCTTCAGTGCGGCGTGGCATGGAGGCAATCAGCCTGTGGCACTGCTGAGGTGTTCTGGAGGCCCAGGATGCTTCGAGAGCGGCCTTAAGCTCATCCAGAGTGTTGGGTCTTGCGTCTCTCAACTTTTTCTTCACAATATCCCACAGATTCTCTATGGGGTTCAGGTCAGGAGAGTTGGCAGGCCAATTGAGCACTAATACCATGGTCAGTAAACCATTTACCAGTGGTTTTTGCACTGTGAGCAGGTGCCAGGTCGTGCTGAAAAATGAAATCTTCATCTCCATAAAGCTTTTCAGCAGGTGGAACCATGAAGTGCTCCAAAATCTCCTGATAGCTAGCTGCATTGACCCTGCCCTTGATAAAACACAGTGGAGCAACACCAGCAGCTGACATGGCACCCCAGACCATCACTGACTGTGGATACTTGACACTGGACTTCAGGCATTTTGGCATTTCCTTCTCCCCAGTCTTCCTCCAGACTCTGGCAACATGATTTCCGAATGACATGCAACCACTGTGCAACAGTCCAGTGCTGCTTCTCTATAGCCCAGGTCAGGCGCTTCTGCCGCTGTTTCTGGTTCAAAAGTGTCTTGACCTGGGGAATGCGGCACCTGTAGCCCATTTCCTGCACACGCCTGTGCACGGTGTCTCTGGATGTTTCTACTCCAGACTCAGTCCACTGCTTCCGCAGGTCACCCAAGGTCTGTAATCAGTCCTTCTCCACAATCTTCCTCAGGGTACGGTCACCTCTTCTCGTTGTGCAGCGTTTTTTGCCACACTTTTTCCTTCCCACAGACTTCCCACTGAGGTGCCTTGATACAGCACTCTGGGAACAGCCTATTTGTTCAGAAGTTTCTTTCTGTGTCTTACCCTCTTGCTTGAGGGTGTCAATGATGGCCTTCTGGACAGCAGTCAGGTCGACAGTCTTACCCATGATTGCGGTTTTGAGTAATGAAACATGCTGGGAGTTTTTAAAAGCCTCAGGAATCTTTTGCAGGTGTTTAGAGTTAATTAGTTGATTCAGATGATTAGGTTAATAGCTCGTTTAGAGAACCTTTTCATGATATGCTAATTTTTTGAGATAGGAATTTTGGGTTTTCATGAGCTGTATGCCAAAATCATCAGTATTAAAACAATAAAAGACCTGAAATATTTCAGTTGGTGTGCAATGAATCTAAAATATATGAAAGTTAAATTTTTATCATTACATTATGGAAAATAATGAACTTTATGACAATATGCTAATTTTTTTAGAAGGACCTGTGTATATATATATATATATATATATATATATAATATTATATTTATTTTGTTTTTTTAATATCTAATTTTATTCATGTTATGTTTTTTAATATATATTAAAAACAGTATATATATATATATTTATTTATTATATATATATATATTTTTTTTTTAATAAACACTATAACTAAAACTATAAAATAAGACAACATATTTTGCCATATTTGTTTATAAATGATGTTGTCTGAACTGAAGATATAATGTCAAATCTTATAGTTTATGAGCTCATCACGGATCTTACCTAACTCACAGTTCTTCCCACTAAAGCGTGCTGGACACCAGCAGGTGTATGTACTCATACCATCCTCACATTTCCCACCATTCTGACAGGGATTCGACTCACACTGGTCTCCATCTGAAAGAGGAGAGGCCATGATCATTTTATTATCATTACATTATGTTATGTTAATGTAATGTAAACTTAACACACACTATGGACAAAATAAAGGATAGAAAGATACAAAAAAGTTTTACATAGCACATACATCAAAATTCGTACTCACCCATATAATTCCTCCAGAATTTCATCTGAAACAGAAAGTTTAAACTCATAAAGAGAGAGTCCTAAAAATGTAGGAGATAAATGTGTTGATGCTACTCACAGTTTTCTCCTGGTCTTCAAAGACCTCTCTGACCTCCTCTAGATCGCAGCGCTCTTCAAAACATTCCCTTTCCAAGTTAGCCTTCATCATAAACTCCTCCAATCCTGTGTTAAAGCGTTTTTGTCTCTTCAGAAGAGACCCCGCCAGCTCCCTCGGCAGAAACACTGAAGCTACATACACAACAGAGACACTGAGAAATCACAAACACCAAGGTCTGTTTCTAGGGCACAGATGAAGTAGTCTACAAGCACCGAAGATTTGGCAAGAGAATATTGTTTTACTTTGAAAGGCTTTTTATGCTGAATTTGAACAGCTATTGAAGTCTGAGGCAAAGACTTAAATTCAGTCCAACCATAATAGGAATGATTTCACAATTGATTTTTGGTTTCCTTTATGCTTTCTCATAACAAAAAACATTAGAAGGCTTCTGTTGTTAACCAGTTTCTCTATTTACTAGCTCTAAGTGGTTATAGCACAAGGTTTTTTACATTTCAAAAGACTACATGCTACATACAAATGCATTGTCCATTAAAACATATTTGTTTGACGCTATATTACACTAACCAGCTCAAACTGAGAATTTTGAGATATAAGTGTGTGTGATTTTAAAAAAATGAAACACCAAATTGTCAAAATTCTCAGTTTGAGCTGGTTAGTGTAATATAGTGTCAAACAAATATGTTTTAATGGTCAATATGAGCTGTATATATATATGATATCCAGGAACATACACAAACAAAATTATAATAATGCTAACATACCTTCAGACATTAGCCATGTTTCAAGCAGCAAAGTGCATATCAAAATAATGTGACAAATCTTCACCATTTTCTCTTTGATGATTTCCCTTCAGGCAGAAATCTTTCTCAGCAGTCAAAATACTTTCATGATCTGTTCCAAAGTTCAGGACACTTCATGCAAACAGATATCTCATCCGGTGGGTGTTTTTCCCCCCAGTCTGCACCTGCAGTGTTTGTGGGTAATTATCCCTGCATTTTACCATGTAAGCAGTTTGTAGTGTCATGAGAAAGCATCCAGTGTTTGAATAATGCATTTTGTCACACTTCAGACTTCATAACATAAAAGTATGAAAACATAATATAATGTGGATTATATTTGTATGGATAACCAATCACATTCCTGAGTCATTTCTGTCTTTTCCACCCGCTGATTCAAAGAACTCAATTCAGACTTGGGACCCAGCAAATATTGACAAGACTTGGCTGACTAATACTGGCCTCATAACTGATGTCCATTAAGAAACAACAAACACAGACATTATGTGCTAAGAGTTGAGATGTTCTATTTTGGCATACAACTACACCTTCTATGACACAAACTCTTTAGTTGAAAAAAATATACAGTCAGTATAGCATGTTTGTTTTCATTGGAATGTGTTCTTAAGCGACTGAAGGTGAATAAGCCAACATAAATCTCCCATAAGAAACTAGGCCTACATGAATTTTTGTATGACTGTATCTTGTGCTAACCATATAAGAAACCGGACAGATCTAGTTTAAAAGTTTTAAATATTTATAATGCTCATATCCGACAATCCAACTTTTGAAAAAAAGAGACTTGCCTCATCTTTTTTATGTAACAGGATTTCTGACTTCTCTCTGGCAGTCAAACAGGAAGTTAAACTACATAATTAACGCTGCTCTTGGATGGGTGAATGAAATGGGAATTAAGGCTTTCTGGTGGTCAACTAGTCAACTTTTTCTTGGCATAGGCTAATAGATAATTCTAGGTATTCAATATGTAAAGATTTATCTCACTCCAACAATATTTTCGCACCCTATAGTTAGCCTACCTTTCAGGCGAACTCGATTTCTCAGCAGAAAACGATTTAGAAAATTAAACAGGATGCCTAACTGAAAATCCAACTAGTAGCCTACTTGGTAATGCCTCCACAATAATTCGCATATTTACGCGTAACAACAACTTTTTGCCAATTTAAGCAAGTATAGGCCTAACGTAACATAAGACCTATGAAAGTATAAGTCTAATGAACAAGCCATTTTCGTTTGTTTGTTTGTTTTTTAAATCATATAACATATTTTCTTGGTTATATTTTCAATTATCGACCTGTAACTGCTCTTTAAACAAAACCAGCATGTAGGCCTAAATCAAAAAATGCGGTGAGTTCAGCTAATGAATGGTCTTGCGTAAATCTACGTAATGTTTGTCAACTAGAGAGCATTCTGACCAGATTCTGACTGATGGGGGACGTCACGCGTCACGTGGTGAAGTTTGGGACTGGGCTTCACAACACGACCTCAATAGTTGCGTAGGGAGGGTGATACACCGCCATGTGGTCTGATTGATGTGTCAAAGCACACATGAACGCACGAATTGTAATCTTGCAGACTGCAAACTGAACGACACTAAAACAGCTTGGGAAGTGTCCTTTCACGTCTTAATTTAATCTGAAGATTGTTGTGATATTTTTTTACGCCTTGCTTTGCAGCCTTTTCTTTAAGGAACAAAGCGTTATGCACACCTGCCAGAGAAAATAATAACGACCAGAAAACGGTAAGGATTCAGCAACATTACAATGCACTGACTAAATTATTCATTAAATAGGCTTACATTAAATTAATGTAATTATCTGATGAGTGGGTGATTGTAAAAACATACAGAATTGATTTATTCCGGATATCGTATAGTATTCTTGGATTTAAAATAAATGAAAAGCAATTAAAAAGATCTCATAGAATGGGAAATCGTTATGAACTGAGCTCTGGTTCCTTTAAGGAGGGGTTGGCCATTGTTTAATAGAAGAGCCAGTTTTAAATGATCGGACCGATTTGGTATCATCTGGAATTCTTCATCAAAACTGGGATCTATGAGCGGGAAAGCATTACTAAAGACGAAAGAAGATAAGGATGCAAACAAGGGTAAGACATCGCATTAATTTGCTTAAACCTTTTTCCTCTCCATGTATTGACGTACATTTGGTTGTTTATAATTACGCGGAATTAGGCGCACGTTGGAAGCCATTGATAGTTTTTGGTTATGGAGACGCTTACAATTAATGGGCCGCTGTCAAGCACGGCAAATGTATTGCACTGAAAATCATTAAACAATTCCCTCGTCGCTATAGCCGATCTATTAGGCATCTACAAAGAGAGTAACTTAACATTAAATTAT
The DNA here is from genome assembly GCA_030578275.1 of Meda fulgida. Taxonomy (NCBI): domain Eukaryota; kingdom Metazoa; phylum Chordata; class Actinopteri; order Cypriniformes; family Leuciscidae; genus Meda; species Meda fulgida. The sequence goes on along the minus strand of CM060625.1, from coordinate 12,330,447 downwards.
AAAAAATATGGTAGCGTTTAAGCTTAAATATACGCATAACCAACAAGTGTGATGTTTATTTTGCGATCATTTTGGGGTGATGCGGTCACTTTAAATCTACTTTAACAGCTGAGCGCGCGCTTCACGAGAAGCAATAGCTTTCCAGTCTTCTCACGGTTTGCCTCAAAACAACTATTTTATTAAGAAGCGTTCTTTTGTTAAAACCTGTTGATAGCAAGAAATCAAATATATGTATTTATTTATTTTTCTTGAGCGTGATATAGCCTATTATCCGTGCTTCAGTTCACGGATGTATGCTGGGTACCTATTGCCATGGAGACAAAGAGGCGCAGAGGCTGCCTCATAAAAAATACATAACATGCTGTATAAAGCAGATGTATTCTGTTTTTAGTGTCTACAGTGGTTCTTTCACTGGACATAAATTGCATAACATTTTATATAAGGTCAACAAGCATTAAAGTGCATGCCTGATTTTTAGCCGAAATATGTGTGTTGTATGGTTGGGTCATAAGTAATAAAGCTTCACAAACCCCTGAGAGGAAGCTGTAAATGCCAGTGCCGAGGATTATGTTTGATTAAATTGTTACAGGAAAAACTCATTAAAGTTTATTACGTCATGGAAAAGCGAGGAACGATCTACACATCTACACTGAGGCCATGTTAAATGAGGGGTCATTAAAAAGACACAGCTTTTAATTATATTTAATAGACCTTTGGGGATTCAGCCTAAATGAGAGATTAATCTTGTGTTGAGTTATAATTGAACGCACCATTCATTTAGAACACCTTCATTAATTCTGGTCACTGTATGTCACCAGTTGCGTACATGTTTTTAGTTTTACTTCAAACATACATTTTTACACTTTACAATAACGTTCCATTTATGAGCATTAGTTAGAAAAATACTTATAATATACCCAGTCACTACCCAGTTTCACAGACAAGTCTTAAGCCCATAGTCCAAGACTAAAATGCATGTTTGAGCTGTTTTAACTGAAAGCAAATTGCACTGACATATCTTAAAATATGTCAGTGTAATTCTTTTGTCTCAAGATGCACACCAGTAATGTTTTTTTTCTAAGGCACGTTTAAAAAAGCTACTTACATGTCCTAATTTAACTAAGGACTAATCTTAATCTAAACCCTGTCTGTGAAACCAGGCCCTAAAGCATTTATTAATCTTAATTTTATCATTTACTAATATATTACTCAAATCAAAAGTTGTATTCATTAATATTATTATTTTATTATTATTATTATTAATGTACCTGAGCATATACGAACAAACAATGAACAGTTGTATTGTCATTAATTCATGTTATCAAAGATTAATAATTTCGGTAACTAATGTATTGCTCATTTTTAGTTAATGTAGTCAATCCATTAACTAATGTTAACCAAGTGTTACCGATACATCATATGCTGTATTAAAACTAACAACTGTGATTTTCTATGTTGAAGCCTCAGTGATTTAATTTTGTAATCTCATAAAAGTGTACAAGAATTCATCATATGTGATCTATAAATCCTCCACCCCACGTGTAAACAAATAATAACAAAACATAAAATATTTTTCTACAATGTAATTACAGGTAGGCTATATAGAAAATATAGAAACATCATGATATACATTATGTTGGACCATTTGAAAAATATGTATTTTTTCCCCCTTTTTGCAGCTGCTATCATTGCAAACTATATTGTTTTCTAGGCTATATGTTAAATGTGTATGTGTAATTTCATGAATACATTTGACTCATGAATACATGTCTTAGAAACTAATTCGTTTATATATTTGTCATTATTGAAAAAACGACAGTTTAAATTCATAGATTAAGAAAAAGTGAAGATATAGTGTATAATCCAAGGCGTTACCACCAGATGTCAGTATCATCTTTCCAAACTTATTTGGTCTCTTTCGGCCTCCCTCTGTGTGCGTGTACGTGCACTGTTGCATGCGTCAGTATAGTGTAAATATGATTGATATATTTTGTCCTACCAGAATTGTTTCTAATACTTGTTGTTCTGTCACTATGTTGAAGTATACACAGTTCAAGATGGCAAAGAGTACATTCTGTTGCGGGCGGAGTCAACTCAGTGTCTTGCAGTAGATCAGAAAGAAAACTCACCCTTAAATAGTAAATGTCAGCTCTTTTGCTGCCCATTCTGGAAACTCTTCGTTCTAAAGAAAAAAGAAAACGATGAAGGTTTGTCGAAATGAGAGATTTATCGGTTCTGCCTGCACCTTCAATGTTAATTTCACGTAAGATAACCACAGACTAGCCTTAACATTGTTTTTATATCAAATCTCCCCAAAGAAAAACCTGCACCGTAACCCACCGGAAATAGCATGCGTTGTAAACGTTTAACATCGCAACGCATGCTATTATTTCAGTGCACGATGCTACCAGTGGTGTTAAGAATTTGAATGAACTGTTAATGTTCATTCGGTTGGACTTTCTGTCTCTGAATAGTAAGCGAATGTTTTCACGTCTAGGCCCGCACAAGTTCTTGTTACTCCTGCATGTATGCACTGACTGTATTTCAGACACAGCTCTGATTTCTTGTGCACTTTCAGGAACGCTTGGATGTGATGATGAGCCCAATGTTCTCTCTCAGCCCATTTCACATGTTGTAGCGCCATCTTGTGGTGCACTTTAAGATCAGCTTCATCGGGGTGGGGTTGTTTTCGCCTTCTCATCTGAAATATGGCTGAAAACATAAGCACATCCAGTCATAAATTTTTTTTATGACTTTGTGCCATACAAAGACTAGAACTTTGTTTTCTCATCATAACAAGATCTGCTTAAGTTCTATTAACTATGAGCTTACTAATAGCCCTAATAAATTAGATTGAGACTTTATGGTTATGTTATTGCCAGGCTAATTCAATTCAGTTCCTATATGCAGAAACAACTGCAGTATATTGTGTTAATAGCAGCACATAAAATATAGAATGTAGAAAAAAATGCTCCAGCTCAGGGTTCCTTAACTGTAAAGAAGTCTGTTGAAAGAAGTCACTATCATCAGAGATTTGATTTGCATGAGTAATATAGAGACTGCAACATAATAGGATTACATAAAACACTTGTGTATGACAGTGACTTTGATATGATCTTAAACTCACATTAGATTAGTTGCATTAGATGAGCAGGAAAATATGCTTGTTTGTGTCACATGTTGGCCCAACACGCAACAGGAAGGAAGGCCAGACTAATTCGATTCCCCTTTTTTGAGAAAAAAAATCCTGTTTCCTCATTACCCTATCTCATTACCCCCTCTCTCTCTCTCTCTCTCTCTCTCTCTCTCTCTCTCTCTCTCTCTCTCTCTCTCTCTCTCTCTCTCTCTAGACAGTTCCTAAACTCGTCATGGTTTTCAGAGCTTAATACTATTTAGAAGCTCTGCTTTGTTTCCAAATGGGTTTTATTCACTGGCCTGTTATTTTTCATGACACTGCCATGGAATCAATAATACTGCAATCTATTGACTATAAGATGAATATATAGAGGACATTTAAGTAAGTCCTCAGGTTTGTGATTAGGATTCATTCACAAAGGTTTGAGAGTGTTTGCTCGCTCTACCCTCTTCTCCTCTTCTTGCTGTGAATGACCCTGAATAGAATATTAGAGTTGGCATTATCTCCAGTGCATCTGATGAATCATTGATAAGGCGCCCTAAACACATAGTGGTCTGTCAATAATAGGCGATAATGATCTGCTATGATTGCCGGTCTGTGTTCTTTTAATGGACAGAATACTCATGAGAATTAGTTGAAAGTTCGCAACGCCCTTTTTCTTGTTTTGAACACTGTGAAGAAGTGCGAAAGAATAAAAGTCAACTCTGGATGCCTCTGCGAGTAGCATGGCGTTTCCCTTGAGAAGATCTGTATCAGGTACACTTTTAGATATCTGAAGATATCCAGTCAGGGGGCTTTCTTTAAAAGGAGTTTGACAAATGAATGAGATGTTTGAGTGGTTGAATGGGTTTATTTGTTTGGCGTGGGTCTTTAGTGCTGTCCGTGGTGCTGGAATTCAACAGTTCAACTGAACTTCAGCTTAAGTGGCTCGGAAGAGTTTTCGAGTTGTTTTACCAAAGGAGGATTGCTGTTTTAAAAACTCGTATATTCGCTCTGGAAAAGAATGTATTTTTCTGCTGTTCTTCAATGTAGTTGGCACCATCCATCCTTATACACTGTAAAGATGTTTTGTTAGGTAATTTAAAAATATGTTTGATGTGGTAAAATCATTTTCAGTGAAAAATATTATATAACCTATTATTTAACCATATTTAGATGTACCTTATACAGTAAGAGTATTTTATGTAATATATATATGTGTAAGATAATTAATGTAAAATTGCTGAAGATTTACAAGATGTACAAAGTATGAATTTCCTTTAGTTAAATTTAAGTTAAAAGTAAGTTTAAAGTTGTTATGTGGCCTTATCAGTGTATTTTGCAGTAAAAAAACACAAAAATTTTTGTGGTTATTTTTCTACCTGTAAAGAACATTTTAAGTATCTAAAGAACTTTGTTTCCCTATAAATAACCTTTTTTTTTTGCAATGGAATGTTAAGGTTCTTTATGAAAACCATCAGTGCCAATAAAGAACCTTTATTTTTAAGAGTGTATAATTCTACAGAACAAAATAAAAAATGGTATAAAAAAAACCTATTAATGAGTTGGATTATATGTGGCACAAAGGCCACTCCTCATTTCAGGAGGCTCCAATGTTGCCTGTTTATACACGGCTGCTTGTTGAAGACCACAGTCACGTCTCTGGGGCCGTGCTGAAGCCGTGCTGCTGCAGGAGAACGAGCTGCTGCTGCTCCTGCAATACAACCCACTGTCGAAAAGAGAGCAATTTGAAATCTCTACAATAGTGGATGTGGATATTTTTCTTTCATGGATCATATTGCTGACACCAGAGTTTAGATGCCGTTTCCTACGCCTCTGAATTTCCATATTTTGGGCGGTCTTTGGGGAACGGGGACGGGGAATCTGTTGATACCTATGCAGATCTCTACTGCTGAAAACGAGAGCGCAGCTGCAGGGGAAGACGATTAATTCTACTCAACTTCAATTAAAGGCTGTATTATTGAAAGGCGGGGACCTCTTGCTCACAATTTTCCAGCACAATCCCCCACCCATCTCCTCGTTCTCACATAAAGACACTATTTAATTATTTCCTCAGACGCGGTGTGTTAACAGGTGCCCATTTTTCGGAATTAGCGCATGGCTTAGTAAAGCTTTGGATCATGGCACAATGGCACGCGTTTCTCTCTCAAACAAACGCGCAACAAAAAGGCAACATTTTCTAGAAGACAGCTTTTTTCCCCGGAGAGAAGAAGAGGAGTTCCTGTCCGGGATCTGCTGCACCATGGCAAGGCACAACAGCCGACGCTGAATGAAGCGACTAACCAAGTGATTTGTCAATAGCAATAAAAAAAAATGCTCTTTCTTCTGAAATGACCATTACGCAGTCCGTCATGGAGTTGATTTTTCTTCATCAGTGACAATGTTCTGAGCACACAGGACTTTATTATACACAACATATGGTCATTTTTAATCTGGGACGCGTCGCTATAACAAAACGCCAAACTGGCTACAGCCGCAGCGATCGCCAGCTCCCTCATTCGGCAGAAGAGGCAAGCGAGGGAGCGGGAGAAAGCCAATGCCAACCGATGCGCCAGCAGCCCCAACAAGAGCATAGGGAACTGCGAAAAGCCCAGCAGGCTCAACTTATTCTCACGCGTCAAACTCTTCGGCTCAAAGAAACGCAAGAGAAGACGGCCAGGTCTGATGTTATGTGTGTTCTTTTTATCAGACTTTACCCAGATAGCCATGTTCATCAATCATCGTCATCCTCATCATAGTAATGCACTGCTCTATCTTTAACTCATTTACTGTATAAGATCCGATGCGCAGAGGAACAAGACAAGGATTTCACAGTCCACTGCTTTTGAGCACTGGGAGCTGATGTTGCACTATCACCAGGGCACACTGCTCCTCTCTTGTTCTACACTATATCATGCAGTCTGAATCAGAGATTGGGCTAAACAGAGATCTGTGGCACTATTTTGGTTATGCTGACTTTCATTTGATGGATTGCTATTGCTGATATTAAACATTTGTTGTTAATATGCTGTTGATATGATCCGTTTTTTTATTTTTATTTTTTTTACTATATTCAGTGTTTTATACTTTTTATTCAGCAAAAAATTAATATAGTGGGTTTTTGGTTGGTATGTTGGGGTTTTTGTTGGGTCACAGAAAATGTGCTGCATGAGGTAACATGCAAGTTAACTAAAAATAAACCTTTTATTTGTATTAAAAAAATTATATACAAATGTTATTAGTATATTTTTTAGATATTAATACACAAAGCATTGAGAATACAACCACTTACAAGAGAAATCAGTACAAAACTAAATTAGAAATGCAATTTATGGTTAATAATAGTAACATAAATAACAGAAACAAATAAATAGTAAAAAAAGAATTTCTACCAACAAGATAAAAAGGTGTATATTTACATAAATTCTATGTTTTTTTTTTCAAATAAATATCTGTGTGTGTGTATATATATATACAATTTGTTTTTTAATATCTAATATACATACAGTATATTGTATGTACAGGTCCTTCTAAAAGAAAATAGCATATTGTGATAAAGTTCATTATTTTCCATAATGTAATGATAAAAATGTAACTTTCATATATTTTAGATTCATTGCACACCAACTGAAATATTTCAGGTCTTTTATTGTTTTAATACTGATGATTTTGGCATACAGCTCATGAAAACCCAAAATTCCTATCTCAAAAAATTAGCATATTTCATCTGACCAATAAAAAGAAGTGTTTTAATACAAAAAAAAGAGTCAACCTTCAAATAATTATGTTCAGTTATGCACTGCATAATTGGTCCGGAATCCTTTTGCAGAAATGACTGCTTCAGTGCGGCGTGGCATGGAGGCAATCAGCCTGTGGCACTGCTGAGGTGTTATGGAGGCCCAGGATGCTTCGAGAGCAGCCTTAAGCTCATCCAGAGTGTTGGGTCTTGCGTCTCTCAACTTTCTCTTCACAATATCCCACAGATTCTCTATGGGGTTCAGGTCAGGAGAGTTGGCAGGCCAATTGAGCACAGTAATACCATGGTCAGTAAACCATTTACCAGTGGTTTTGGCACTGTGAGCAGGTGCCAGGTCCTGCTGAAAAATGAAATCTTCATCTCCATAAAGCTTTTCAGCAGGTGGAAGCATGAAGTGCTCCAAAATCTCCTGATAGCTAGCTGCATTGACCCTGCCCTTGATAAAACACAGTGGAGCAACACCAGCAGCTGACATGGCACCCCAGACCATCACTGACTGTGGATACTTGACACTGGACTTCAGGCATTTTGGCATTTCCTTCTCCCCAGTCTTCCTCCAGACTCTGGCAACATGATTTCCGAATGACATGCAACCACTGTGCAACAGTCCAGTGCTGCTTCTCTATAGCCCAGGTCAGGCGCTTCTGCCGCTGTTTCTGGTTCAAAAGTGTCTTGACCTGGGGAATGCGGCACCTGTAGCCCATTTCCTGCACACGCCTGTGCACGGTGTCTCTGGATGTTTCTACTCCAGATTCAGTCCACTGCTTCCGCAGGTCCCCCAAGGTCTGGAATCAGTCCTTCTCCACAATCTTCCTCAGGGTCCGGTCACCTCTTCTCGTTGTGCAGCGTTTTTTGCCACACTTTTTCCTTCCCACAGACTTCCCACTGAGGTGCCTTGATACAGCACTCTGGGAACAGCCTATTTGTTCAGAAATGTCTTTCTGTGTCTTACCCTCTTGCTTGAGGGTGTCAATGATGGCCTTCTGGACAGCAGTCAGGTCGGCAGTCTTACCCATGATTGCGGTTTTGAGTAATGAAACAGGCTGGGAGTTTTTAAAAGCCTCAGGAATCTTTTGCAGGTGTTTAGAGTTAATTAGTTGATTCAGATGATTAGGTGAATAGCTCGTTTAGAGAACCTTTTCATGATATGCAAATTTTTTGAGACAGGAATTTTGGGTTTTCATGAGCTGTATGCCAAAATCATCAGTATTAAAACAATAAAACACCTGAAATACTTCAGTTGGTGTGCAATGAATCTAAAATATATGAAAGTTTAATTTTTATCATTACATTATGGAAAATAATGAACTTTATCACAATATGCTAATTTTTTGAGAAGGACCTGTATGACTGAACTTACTTGACTACTATTGGTTTAAGTGTCAGATCAATTAGAAATACCTCTTAAATGTAACTGGATAGGTGGTGAAATGGGAATTACTATAATTAATTGTCTAAAAAATAGTTTGTGACTAAAATCTTACAGCATCATCAAATATCAATAGCACAGAATCGGTAAACATTAATGTGATTTGTGCTCTCTTTGCTCTTTTTTGTTGCATTTTCTCTTGTATACAATGAGGAAATAAAGTTTTGTAACTCATACATTAGCTAGATTCAGAATATTACAGAAATGCATGTTATACAAGCCATAGTTATCTATCACCTAAACACTGAGGCATGCTTGGCAAATCCCTGGGTCCTGTTGACACCATCACTCACTATGGTTTCACAATTCACATTTTATGGTTTTCCAACAGTCATTTCTTGGCTTTCACAAGCTGTGCTTTTGTGCTTGATGTTCTTCTTCTTCTTCTCATAATGTGCTGTTGCATGTCCTCCCTTTCCCCCCCTCCTCCTAATATGTGTTGTCAATTTTACAGAGCCTCAGCTCAAGGGGATAGTCACCAAGCTCTATAGTCGACAAGGCTTTCATTTACAACTCCAAGCTGATGGGACTATCAATGGTACAAAGGAGGAAGATAATAGCTATGGTCTGTTCACTACACGAAACATGTTTAAACACAACCAAGCCTACATGCTTCTTTCCCATGGGTTCAATTTTGTTTTGTTGTACTGTAACTTCACAGCTATTTTCAACCTCATCCCTGTTGGGCTGCGGGTGGTGGCTATACAGGGCGTTCAGACCAAGCTCTACCTGGCCATGAACAACGAAGGCTACCTGTACACCTCTGTAAGTATGATGAACCCTTCATACTGCATCTTTGTGAGTTCCTCCTACACATTGTGGGCTCTTCTGAGTTCAGGGCAGTGGTAAACATCCCACATTCCGTCTCTGGCGCTCATTGGAGTTAAATCTATGTCTTAGACAGCATCATGGATGCCTGAGGATCCGAGCTGTTAACTTAAAGGTTGCAGGTTGGATTCCAGACAGCGGGAGATCGATAGACTGAAGAGATAATGAGATCCAACTCCTGCCCAAACACCATCTGCCTCTCTTATTTATCGCAGCACTGTATCGTGATGATATTCAAAGAAGAGATGATGGCATATTTAGACATTCTTGTTAGCACCTCGCATCCACACAAAGATAATTCACACTTCGTATAATTGCTTTGTATTTGGACTATGAATAGAACGCTCTTGGGAGATGATGCATCATCATTCCCAAGGTTTTCTGTCTGATATTTACTCCGCAGTTTTTAAATATGGAGAAATCACTATAATGCTCTAATGGGTATTCTGTTTTGCGAGTGCCTCCCTCGCCTCTTTCCTTTGATTAAATGTGCTGTGGCGACATGAATAATTTAGTGCTGTGCCAATAAGTGCTTCTGTCAATTCAAAATGGACATTTTGAGCAACATTACTGGCATTAAAATGCTAAAGATTTGCAGTGGTCAGGTCTGTGCTTTCATAATGCAGGAACAGTTTACTCTGTACCTTTGCATTTCAACTATGTGTGGGTTCAGGTCTGACTGCCCACAGGAATAACTCAAACTCGCACCTATGGTCGTGCCGGTATACACGTATCTCCTTGTTGCTTTTGAGTGGTTGTTTTCCCCAGGATGAATGTATTGATCTGCAGGAATGAGTCAAATTGTTTCGGGCCTCAGGAGTTTAATGGTAATCAATCTGAACCACAAACTGGACGGGGCGGCGTGCCACCATGTTTAGACCACTTATTACAGTTCCAATCAGTGGGATTTACCTCCAGGTTTAAAGACAAATCATGATGAGGTGTTGTGTGGATATTGATGGAGGCTGGTCTTGACCATCTTCAGCTCAAATTAGTCTGCTCTCACTTTATTTATCTCCCTCGCACCCCCCCCCCCCCTTATATACTCCTCCACAAACATGTAAGAATAATTCTCTCTGTCTCTTATATCTCTGTTGTCTTCTCTGCCTGTTTCTCTCTCACAGGAGCACTTCACGCCAGAGTGCAAATTCAAAGAGTCAGTGTTTGAGAACTATTACGTGACCTACTCATCAATGATCTATCGGCAGCAGCAGTCGGGCCGAGGCTGGTACCTGGGTCTCAACAAAGAGGGTCAAGTCATGAAGGGCAACCATGTAAAGAAGACCAAGCCGGCTGCACACTTCATCCCCAAACCTCTCAAAGGTACGTTTAAGTGTCTCCTGCACCAATCGCCAGGCTGATAGCTTTCTAAAAATATCTTTTTTAGAATGAGGATATATTGGCTGATTGTAGCACAAGCATTCAAGTAGATTGTTTGGAGTTATTGCTTTATGAAAAGATGAAAATGCATTCGTGTTGGAAGCGCATGTTTGTATTGTACAAAGTGGTAACACTTTACAATACTGGTGCACTAATATGCATTAATTCATAATTAACTAATGCACAGATAGTCATGAGTTAATGTATGACTCATGAAGAACTAAACCATTAATGAATTATTACTGCATCAGCAACTAATTAAGAGTCTATAGGATTAATAGATTAAGTAATAAATGAATTGCTATTAATTAAATGTGTATTAATTCCTTAATAACATATTTTATTAACTAATAGTGTAAATTAATGTGTTAATTACCACAATTAGTCAATACTATGCACTTCAACTTCCAGTTGTCTGCTTTAATTAATCATTAGCTAATGTTTGAAAAGGTATCATTAAGTTATGACTTTACATGTTGAGGCACATGACTATTAACTAATTGTTAAGTAATATGTAATTTTGGTTTTGACATCCACACTATGGATTTCAATTCCCAGCCTTCTACAACCGGGATTCCACTGTGCCAGATGAACTGCCGCATCCAATAGTTCATGGCACAGGAGTGTGTCAGGTTAAGCTTGAGCTCTAGGATTTAAAGGCAGAAAACTGAGAATATGCGGCCGGGCTCTGCTATATAGTAACACTGTGTCTAGACCGGACAAAGACACAGAACCCATTATAATTAGTGATACTACACTGGATGCGACACAATGCTACACAACACAGCAAAACCCCGACAGTAAACTGATGCCACATTCTTTTTCTGACGTACTCCGAGCTCTTTCGCTACTTCTGTTATGAAGGACAAATGGACTTGCAATGGTCTGTCATGTCCAGTGTAAACAGCTGTAATGGTCTCGTCCAGTTTAAACACCGTGTAACAGCGTCAGTATTTCAGATTCTGGTGTGCTGATATTTGTGTGCAGCCCAACTTACCCATCCTTCAAACACATTCTCTGACATTACATTCACTGCATGTGTAACTGCCCCACAGACCTTTAGTGGGAATGACAAAACACATAACCATAATGACATATTACTTAACAATTAGTTAATAGTCATGTGCCTCAACAAGTAAAGTTATAACATAATGATACCTTTGCAAATCATTAGCTAATGATTAATTAATGCAGACAACTGGAAGTTGAAGTGCATAGTGTTGACTAATTGTGGTAATTAACACATTAATTTACACTATTAGTTAATAAAATATGTTATTAAGGAATTAATACATGGTGACACATTTAATTAATAGCAATTCATGTATTACTTAATCTATTAATCATATAGACTCTTTATTAGTTGCTGATGCAGTAATAATTCATTAATGGTTTAGTTCTTCATGAGTCATACATTTACTCATGATTATCTGTGCATTAGTTAAGAATGAATTAATGCATATTAGTGCACCAGTATTGTAAAGTGTTACCTACAAGGTTATATGGGATAACCTTGGTGTGCATAAGGGATGTCTGTGCTATTAAACTGGTTAAACCATGTAAAAATATAAACATGGTGACAGTTTAACAAACTTTAACTAACTTGCTCAGCAAATTCTGTTTAGGGTGCATGGTCGTTAACATATGTTTTATCGTAACAGACATTTTATCGGAAGCTGACTTAAAGTTAATCTTTAAAAACATTATGGGCTGGTTTCACAGACATTGCTTAGCCTTAGACTAAGCCAGGATTAGGCCTTAGTTCAATTAGGACATTTAAGTAGTTTTTATAAATGTGCCTTAGAAAAAAAACATTACTGGTGAGCATCTTTAGACAAAACAATGGCACTGACATTTTAAGATACGTCAGTGCAAGTCGCTTTCAGTTAATTAAATTCAATAATAATCATTAAATAATTATTTACATTGCTAGAAAATCTTCTATGTTTTTCTTTAAAAACATATTGACGGTCAGTTGTTTTGTGTGGATACAGGTCCTTCTCAAAAAATTAGCATATTGTGATAAAGTTAATTATTTTCCATAATGTAATGATACAAATTAAATTTTCATATGTTTTAGATTTATTGCACACCAACTGAAATATTTCAGGTGTTTTATTGTTTTAATACTGATGATTTTGGCATACAGCTCATGAAAACCCAAAATTCTCAAAACATTAGCATATAATGAAAAGGTTCTCGAAACGAGCTATTAACCTAATCATCTGAATCAACTAATTAACTCTAAACACCTGCAAAAGATTCCTGAGGCTTTTAAAAACTCCCAGCCTGTTTCATTACTCAAAACCGCAATCATGGGTAAGACTGCCGACCTGACTGCTGTCCAGAAGGCCATCATTGACACCCTCAAGCAAGAGGGTGAGACACAGAAAGAAACTTCTGAACAAATAGGCTGTTCCCAGAGTGCTGTATCAAGGCACCTCAGTAGGAAGTCTGTGGGAAGGAAAAAGTTTGGCAAAAAACGCTGCACAACGAGAATAGGTGATCGGACCCTGAGGAAGATTGTGGAGAAGGACCGATTCCAGACCTTGGGGGACCTGCGGAAGCAGTGGACTGAGTCTGGAGTAGAAACATCCAGAGCCACCGTGCACAGGAGTGTGCAGGAAATGGGCTACAGGTGCCGCATTCCACAGGTCAAGACACTTTTGAACCAGAAACAGCGGCAGAAGCGCCTGACCTGGGCTACAGAGAAGCAGCACTGGACTGTTGCTCAGTGGTCCAAAGTACTTTTTTCGGATGAAAGCAAATTTTGCATGTCATTCGGAAATCAAGGTGCCAGAGTCTGGTAGAAGACTGGGGAGAAGGAAATGCCAAAATGCCTGAAGTTCAGTGGCAAGTACCCACAGTCAGTGATGGTCTGGGGTGCCATCCATGTCAGCTGCTGGTGTTGCTCCACTGTGTATTATCAAGGGCAGGCTCAATGCAGCTAGCTATCAGGAGATTTTGGAGCACTTCATGCTTCCACCTGCTGAAATGCTTTATGGAGATGAAGATTTCATTTTTCAGCATGACCTGGCACCTGCTCACAGTGCAAAAACCACTGGTAAATGGTTTACTGACCATGGTATTACTGTGCTCAATTGGCCTGCCAACTCTCCTGACCTGAACCCCATAGAGAATCTGTGGGATATTGTGAAGAGAAAGTTGAGAGACGCAAGACCCAACACTCTGGACGAGCTTAAGGCCGCTCTCGAAGCATCCTGGGCCTCCATAACACCTCAGCAGTGCCACAGGCTGATTGCCTCCATGCCACGCCGCATTGAAGCAGTCATTTCTGCAAAAGGATTCCCGACCAAGTATGCAGTGCATAACTGAACATAATTATTTGAAGGTTGACTTTTTTTGTATTAAAAACACTTCTTTTATTGGTCGGAGGAAATATGCTAATTTTTTTAGATAGTAATTTTGGGTTTTCATGAGCTGTATGCCAAAATCATCAGTATTAAAACAATAAAAGACCTGAAATATTTCAGTTGGTGTGCAATGAATCTAAAATATATGAAAGTTTAATTTTTATCATTACATTATGGAAAATTATGAACTTTTTTTTAGAAGGACCTGTATGTGTGTGTGTGTGTGTGTGTAAAGTATGTTCCCACATTTTATGTTCTTTGTTGTTTTTTATTTTATTATTGAAATATTCTGTTTTCCAAATATTTCTTCCTTAAATTCAAAAGAATTAGTAAAGGAACCCTTAAGCATTCAGAATCATTAAACTGCTTGTGATTCCCATCCCTAGTGCTGTGTTGACATTAATAGAAGGTATTGATTTACTAATAAAGATACAAGCTTGCTAGAACCTGAACATGAGATATAGAGGCCTGTTACTTGTGTCTCCCCATTATAGTTGCTATGTACAGAGAGCCGTCGCTCCATGAACTGACTGAGTTCTCCCGCTCCGGAAGTGGTACTCCGACCAAGAGCCGCAGCGCCTCGGCCATGCTCAACGGTGGCAAGACTCTGAGCCAGAATGAGTCGACATAACCTGCTGCTGTACAGCTGCTGGACTCTACCATCAACTAAACAGCACAAACGCGTTTACAAGAGTGCGGTGAAACCTTTAGCTGGTCGCTAGCTAGTGTTTCCTGAAATCACTGTGATGAGAACTGAAGTGCAAACCTACATTGTACAATCTTCTGCAGGTCAACCTCCTGAGACAAACAAACCAAGCCATCTTACTGATGTAGGGGTCTGCCTCCATTTGCGGTCGATCCCCGTTTCCGTGTGTAGCATAAAGAGCTATGGTTCTCCCCTGTGGCGTTGTCGCAGAATCTTCTAGAACACCTACTTTTGTGTTTTGCTCCATTTCCTCTTAGGGATGCCAACTCCATAGTGCTGAGTCAACTACAATATGACAATAGCAGCTTGTGCGACCCATTTATCGGTATATAGAGGCAAAAATCCCAAAGGTTTTGGACATATGATTCAAGTATTTCAGCTCAGCTTTTTTGAGGCAGCAGTTCATTGTTGTGTGCTTTTTAGACAAGCCGGTTTGCTCCTCTTCTCTTTTTCTGTCTTATCAGCCCCCCACACCCCACACACACACATTGTTATTCTGCAAATTAAACAGATTTAGGGTTCGGTCTGTCTGCACACCAAAGATGTCATTTGTCTCTTTGTATTGAGGTAAGTCAATCTGTGTAATTTCAGCTCCCTCAGACAGCTGGTTGAGAAAACCACTGGAGTGAATGTCATTTAGTTAGAGGAAATGTATTCAGGATAGATAAAGGCTACTCGCTGTGCGTCCCTGCTTTTTTGTCTGTTTATGTCTTCCTTTACTTCCCTTCTAATTTGGGTACCCAAAAATATCTTGGAGAAGTGTCAAATCAGAAAATGTTTAAATTATTGACTAACATCAACCCGGGAAGATTTCCGTCACGTAAAAACATGGCAGGTTTTTTTCCACTCCTCTTTTTTCTAAACAAAAATGTAATGAAAACCAAGCAAGAGGAAGCTTCCATTGCTTCAACAGGGCTAAATCAGCATAAGGAAATAACTTGTGTATGAATCTTCATTCCTATAGTTCTTCTTTCTAGTCTTCAGTGGTCAGGCAGTAGCCCCTGGTTATCATTTTGATCAAAATCCTCTTCTGTTATATGTATGTATGTATGTGTGTATGACACATATTTAATGCATGGGGGACAATGGACGCTGCATGTTGTGTAGCTGTATATTAACTACAATATGGAACCATGTGCTCTAATGGATACTGGAGTAAAATACAAATGTATATAACTGCATTTTATCCTGCTACTGCTACATTTATTATATGTTGTACATTTAAGAAGCTGCACTGAATAAAATGTTTTGTATGTTCAGAGCACTTATGACGTTTGATAATAATAATAATAATAATAATAATAATTTGTTACATTTATATAGCGTTTTACATATGGAAGGGGGGGAATCTCCTCAACCACCACCAATGATGCAGCATCCACCTGGATGATGCGATGGCAGACATATTGTGCCAGAACGCCCACCACACACCAGTTTACTGGTGGAGAGGATTATGGTGTTACGTGACTCTTCTTCAAAACAATATTAACAAAGTAAATATAAGAGTAACTGTATGTTGTATGTGACAACCCTACATTAAAAAGCAAAAAATGTTCATATACTGATCCTTAGAAATTTTTAAATGAAGCATATTCACTGAAATTAAATGAAAATATGCATTAAATATGTAATATAAAATAATAATAAAAAAACTAAATTATAAGTATAAAATACATATATACAAATTATCTTGGAATACTAAACCTCATATTTGTGTTTATAAATGTATGTATTAGTTAGGAACAAAAGAGTTATCTCTTTTATGGCATATAGATAATAACCCCAAAAATCTTATATAAAATAAGAATATATATTTTTTTCTCTCTTAATATTTAGCTTATACCTCGAATGTGACCAATATATCCCATTGCAGACTTGAATGATGTTAAAATGATCAAGGGTGACCTTAGTTTTAAACATGGTACAAAAAGTGCAATTATTAGACGCCTCTCTGAAATACTTGATTCTGATTGGCTAATCACTGCAGATCATAAAGACTGGATGACTGTGTATTATTGTTTGCGTTTATAATAACATAATTTAGTTAAAAGTAGTCTGACATACAGGGCTGAAGTTATTAGTAATATTAACTGAACGATATTATGACAAAAGTAGCAAATAACAAAAAGGGGCTTTAATTACATGATGAATTTGTAGTTATGTACCAGTTTGTCAGTGAAAATCACACCCTATAAATATGCAGACTGTGACATTCAGAACTCCTCAGGAACGTACTCAATGTTCATTTTGGCACTGCGCTGCATAAATAGTCTGAATTTAAACCATAAGTCGTGAATAAACATCAGGTCAGCAAGCACAGTTTGATTTTTAAGTAGATAGTTCTACCTGTTTTTATATTCATGAATTCATATTGAAATTTATTTTGTTGTGCGTTGCTTTTCTGGAGTGGTGTAATGAAACCTTGATAGTGTCTAATGCATAACCTATGAGGAGGCCATTGGAAAATCTACTGTTGTTTAATGTACTGTAAATGGCCATCCAATTCAACTCTATTTAACTCAAATAATATGATCAAACCATTAAATAATGTATATAGGGACATTTGGTTGGAAAAGCACTGAATACAAAGAAGGCAAGCTGGCCTTGCTTGATTGTGTTTTCGAGATGTTTAAAACGCAATCGAGCATTTGAGACAGACCAATAGTTAAAAGCAGCAGAGGAAAATGAAATGACAGAAAATAGCTTTAACTTTAATTGTTTTTGGCTGTTAAAGGGGAAAAAACCCCATCAAAACAAATGTGATTTATTGACTCCAATATATAGGAAAACGTATACACTCATTCAGGCACACAGGGTGGTCACTTCAAGAATACAAAATGTGCCTCAATAAATTCCTTAGGCGAATCTGGGATGGTTACATCATCACTAAGGCCATCAAGTCCTACGTTAATATTTCATAACCTGAAATGAATTTTGAATGAACTGGGCTTTCGTTCCCAATAAACCCAGTGAGATGGGATTATTTGCCCCTGGGAAAGGTGCTTAAGACTTTGCATTCATTAAGTCTTATGATTAAAATAGCATGTGGTGGAGAGGATGTGAGATCACCTGTTTGGTAGCCAGATGGTGCCTGAACGAGAAGCACAAACTGACTGATATGGAAGAGTGATGTGGGATGAATAGATGTGTAGATAGTGAAGAAAGGAAATGAGATGGAGGAGTAAAGTTATGATAGACAGCTCAGTGCTGATCTGCCGTTTTGAAATCTGATTCTGAGAGCAGCACTCAGGAAATTGTGCTCGGTGCTGCACCAGTAAATGAAAATAATGAACGGAGAGAGACCAGACAAATGTGAGTCTAGGCTGAATTGCATGTATGGCCGAGCAGTCCCTGCTCTGTGCAGTCATGCATGGTCATTCTAACTCTACCACAGTCAACCTGGACTCTATAAAGGAAAGGTACGGCTCAGTGAGCACCAAAAAAGAATTTTATCGGCTATACTGTGGGAAATATCAAGTTCTGCGGACTTCTTACATAATAGTGGCAAACCTGCAGATACTAAAAAGTATAGTTGCAGGTCTATGTTTTATATTGACAGTACAGCAGTGTGGTGGAGCAGATTTAAGCGTGAAGTTCCCATCTGTTTTGGTGTGTGTGAGCTGCAAGTACTCTGATGTTGATGGAGTGCAGAAGAAAGGTGTGGCTGACAGCCTCATCACTGGTTGCCATGGAATCAGGGAGGATTGGCCTTTTAAAGGGTGTGGGACTCTTTAAAACCCATATATAAATATATATATATATATATATATATATATATATATATATATATATATATATATATATATATATATATATATATATATATATATATATATTCTTTATTGCTGATGAATGAGTGCATCTACGCTTTAGATTCAATTTAGTCATATTTTATTCTGTTTCATAAAAGCTTTGAGTCAGGCCATCAGGAGAATCTGAAAGCGTAGGGCTTCTATCTTATAAATGGAGAGAGCAGGTTAAAAATGTATGTAAGCTCTGTAAAAAAAAAAAATTAAACCATGCTTGTTTGTGGGTTTGCTTTATGCATTTTTTAAAAGCTTGGCAATGTACAGCTTCTTGTCTCAAACTCTTCTCTTGGGATTTATACATAAGTACACATACAATCATGCACACATGGTGGAAGACACCTCAATGTAGCCCCGCCCCAAATATTTTCTGGCGTCGCCAGAATCTTTCTTTTTTCAGAATCTGAATCAGAATCTGAAAAAAATCGTACAAAATGTAGTTACACATGGACTTTCAGTGCAAATATGACAAAATATTTTGTGGAAAAAGTCCGCACACGAGTATCAGCCAAAAAGCTCACAAGATTTTATTTTCCAGAGGCCACAAATAAAGTGCCAGAGTGCAAAAAGGAGCAAGAGTGCAAAACGTTTTCGAGGTTCAACCCTTTATTAGTGCAATGTGTTAGTGCAAAGCTCAACACCTGGAGTCATTTACATACTCATTACCGTAATCCATGTAACATACCGGAATCTGATTCCATCCCATATACAAATATTCACATCAATAGTACATGATTATATTTCTGTCAGGACCACTGTGATCAAATACGATTGACAATTAGCATACAGTTTGGATTGGCGGTATGGTTCTGTTCTGGGCGAGAACTCCCTGCGCATCCATGCAGTCTAGTATGGATAAGAGTAGGGAGAGCAGCAATAACCCCCCTTAGGGCAAACAGAACCAACATAAATGTATGCAGATATAATTAATTCAAGATTTTAAAGTATAACATAATTCGAGATTTTTTTCTGATTCAAGGGGAATCAGAATGCCACATCCTGATTGACGAGAGGAGCTGGGATGGAGGGGATGGAGGAGGGTAATGAGCTCCTGAGAAACGCGACAGCTGCTGATAATACTGAAGGAGCTTATATATGTATACAGTGATAGGCGTCGTATTCCTATAGGTAGATGTGGATCAGCTGAAAGTCAGCTGATGCAAACTTGACTAACTGCACTGATATGTATATCTAACTACGCTTGATATACATATCACAACAATCCTCCATTCTAAAATATTTTTCAACATTTTCTTGTTATCATTTTTTTTAATCAGACATCAACATGAACATATATACTCATTCCCATTATTGAATATCACACAAGGTTATTATCATCATCCCTACACGTCACATTATTAGGTCTTGCAATAAACAACATTTATGGAAAAACATTTATAGAAAAACGTTTTCCACTCTTGCACTTTTTTGCACTTTGGCACTTTATGTGTGGTCTCTAGAAAATAACTCTTGTGAGCTTTTTGGCCGATATTTGTGTGCAGATCTTTTTTCTTATTCTTGATTTTCTTTAGGATCTATGCACCGCAAGAAGATATCACTTATCAGCTTGGGACTAATGTTTGGCGCTACACCTTTCCATCCCCATGTTTAACAATATTTTGAGACAATTTAATATCTAAACAGTTGGGAATACTCTATCTAGGTCCATACAGGGTTTGAAGTAGACATGAAACAGAAGTTGTGATAGTCTTTTCTTCCTCGTTGTTATGTATGAAGCGGCTTCAGGAATGAGAAAAATGTAGGGCAAAACTTTATTTTGTCCATTGGGAATTGATTGGATGGTTGTTTGCTTTTGCAATGATCTTAAGTGAATGATGCCTTGTTGTCTTGGTCTACTGATAAATGCATGTCTGACAATGGAGAATATCGTATATAGACCTGATAATGACTTTCCAAGATAATATTTTAGCAATCATGTCATGAAACACAATGAAGCAGCTCTTTATTGCACATGCAGCTTGTGAACAAGCAACACATTTTGTACTGCTTGTAAAGAAAATGTATATCCATATATCCAAAGCAGTATTAAAAATCAAAATATGGGGACACTTTTTATGGGTTTCCTACTTATGAAAGGCTACAAACGCTTCTTGTAAAAATGATCCACGTAACGATCTCAAACTCGTTTAAAATAATGAGATTATTGTTTAACAATCAACACAACACCTGTAGTGATAAAAGCAAACCAAACACCCATGCATGCATAATTCACACATACAACACTTTTTACTGCATAGGCTTGTGTAATATAATATCACCATATCTTCTATAAATAGAATCCCAGTCATGTTAACCAAGGACACCTCCATAAGACTGGCAGTGATTTATAGATTTCTCGGACTCTGGGCTTGGCTCAAGGTTTGAGCGCTGATGTGAGCTCGGCTTTGGCACTCATTTCACCTGATCGATCAGAAAACAGTCTGATTTCAAGGATAAGACTGATCTCTAGAGCAAAAATGACAGCTTGATGATACCATTTGATTTGATGATGTCATTCTATCGAAATTGGAATAGAGTGAACATGACACCAAATGGAAAGCATTTGAACATGAATACAAATGGGAGAAAAAGCCAACTCCTTTTAAATAAATATAGACAGGAACCTCCTATTCATTAAACCACAGGGTTGCGGTTTGTAATTATAAGAGGTCCATGTATCATTTTTCTGCCGAAGCCGTGTTTACCACTGTGCTGAGATTGAAATACTGCCATAGATTATCTGACATGACAGGCCAAATTAATGTCTATCGGTAATGATGCATGTGAACCTTCGCCTTGCCCTGTATAATTAATGACAATGAGGTTCATGTGGTTTGTGTCGAGATAATGATGTCCAGAGATGAATAGAGGATATGATTTGATATAATACACAGATCACTCACATTATGGATTTGATTATGGCAAATACACGATTGCTTTGTGATGTATTGAAAGTAGATGTTAAGGAAAAACCGAGGACCACCTAATTTTGCCATTAATTTGGTGCCCTGATTGCACTCGCTATGTGCGAATACAATGCAGGCTCACTCTAGCTCATATTCTGGGTCAAGAGTCCGTGTTGTTTTCACATTCGAGTCCCAAGACCCGAGTCTTTCACGGACCCGAGTCCATGTTGCTTTCACATTCATGCCGCAGTTCGAGTGCAGCTGAACTCAGACCATCTCCTTCAGGAGGTCTCAGGGTTCAGTATCCGTATGACAGCTTTCACATAAGCATTTTTTATGCGAACCATGCCCCGTTCCGAACTAAACTGCCAGTTTGAGAACGCCCTTATAGTTCTCCTTGTTAGTTTCCCTGGTTTTTCTCCCTCTCCCCCTCACAAATGGATCTGCCTGCTGTCCAACTACTATGTCTGGAGCATAAGGACTGTTCTCAGGAGGACCACACAAGAGATTCTATGGATTTGACATGCATAACGGTCCAAGGCACACCTCCCAAGGAACGGTCCTCGAGAGGATTTCGCCGCTTTTGTGTAGTGGGTGCTGGTGAATAATGGATCGGCTTTCACCATCTGCCTAGAGGAGGACATCACTAGCCCCGCTCTGGACCCAGAGCCCAGCCAACCATCACCCCACTGCATGGCTAGAGACTGCAGCAGTGCACAAGCCAGCACCAGTAACGAAGACTGAGCCAACCATCGCCCCGGAGCCCGAGCCTCATGAAATGTCTGACCAGGTGCGTGAGCCGGCAACATCATGTGATGCCGTGGGAGTATTAGTGGAGTACGAGGGAATGGGGGAGGGTGAGCTGAAGCTGTAAATTATTATTTTGAAGAGGATGTTTGCATGAATCTCCCATCCCCGCTGGTCCTGTCCAGCTCAAAGTCTCCTGTGTCTCCAGAGTTCCCTCACAGCCTCCATCTCCCACCTTCTCTTCCAATAACAGCCAGTTCCTCAGCCCCGCGTCTGATTGTTTCCTTCAGCCTCTTGGCTTCTCCTCTGATGCCACTCTACGGTGTGGAATTGCCTCTGGTCATCTAGTCTCCAGCTCCACCTAGTAAAGAGGATCCCCTGGCTCCGTCTCTAGCCACTGATGCCGTCACTTCACCTTGGGCCGTTGACCAGTCGGCTCTGCCTTGGCTCCTCCCTGCCTCGGCTCCACCTGGGACCATCGTCCTTACGGCTTAGGGCTCCCTTGTCCCTCCGGTTCTACCTTGGTCAGATATCACCCTGTCTGCACCACAGACTTAAAGACCTTAAGCTATGCTTTGTCCCTCCACCCCTTTGGCTCCATCTGGCTCCGCCTTCCCTCTAGCTCTACCTAAGTCCTCTGGCTCCACCGCTGACTCTTGTCACCGCGGCACACAGTCTCGCTAGCTCTTCATCTGTGTCCAGGGTTCTAATTCCATTGGCCTTGTCCCAGTCAGTTGTCCCCCTGGAGCCGTCTGCCGAGTCTCCATCCTCCCTCAACTCCACCGTGGGCCATCATCCAGGCTGCACTTTGGGTCCCCGGCTGGCTGCTCCTTCTCCTGATTCCTCCCTGGCTCCTCCCACCATCTTCACCATCCTGGTCTCTCCTTCTGTCATTTTTCCTGGTTTTCTGCTCTCCGCCTACTCTGCGTCCTCCTCCAGAGTCCCCTCATTCCCTCCTCAGTTGGACTTTTATGGCGCAAGGACGCGTTTTTCTCCTACGATCTCCTGAGTGTTCCTTGTAGATTTATTAAAGACTATTTTTGTCCTTTTTCGTGTGCTTCATTACAGCTACCCGTGACAAAGTTATTCTCTAGTGGCAGTAAATTATTAATAATTAATTGATTCTCCCTACTAATTATTTTTTTATCTATTAAATTATCCTCTCTAAAAAAAGCCTCCAGGTTTGTGGAATTGCACAAACAGATCAGCCACTAGGAATGTACCTATCACGGAAAACTGAGACCTACACATAATTTTGATAATTTGTCAGCAACTTTTTTGTCAGCTGAACCTCTTTGATCTAATGCATTTACTTGAAGTAGCCCCTGAGATTTTAAGTTAATAAGTTTGATCAATCATAAAATGAAGCCAACAACAACAACACCACAATTAAGTTCACCAAACCTTGTCAGCACAGAGGGGTTTTTCAGATCAACTTGCCATTTTCAGAGCTGAAGATCTTTTCTCATCAACTGGATTGCTAGCTAATTAGAAAGTGTGATATGCAGTTCTATCTCTGTCAGGTACAAGCCGATTTCAGAGCCAGTCATTCTGTGATGAGAACCAGGAGCACTATTAATGAAAGCCTTCCTCACATATATCCTGTGAACTTAATCAGCCGAGGCTAATCATAGGACCTGTTTCATCTATCCTGACGAGCAGTTAAAAAAAGTTTGAACCTTTTAAAATAGTCTCTGTCAGTAGGCTCTCACGGTGTGATCTGATAACTTCCATCTAAGTCAATATTAATTAAATTCTGTCATTTGACAATATTTTACAGTGCTACAAAAGTTTTATGTGAATGTTAATTATATTTAATACATTTTACAATTGCTGTCAAATTCGTCCTATTGCTGACCTGCACAGGAGGTATTTTGGTCCTTTTCTCTGCACAAGCTGTACCATAAATATTTTGGGATATCTTGCATATTTTTGGGATGCCTCAAATGGCCTTGAATAGAAATCATGCCACAGAATATCAATGAGATGGAGGTCAGGACTCTGAGCTGACCATTCTAATATATGGAATTTCCTCTGTTTGGACCAACTCTGATGGTGATTTATTCCTTTGTTTAGGAACAGACACGTTGCATGACACACTTTCTTTAAAGTTTCAGATCACAAACATCCATTGTAATGTGCTATACAATTGGAAAAATCCATTGCCTGAATCATAAATTTCTCTCACACGGTACATTGTCATTTAAAGCATCCTTTGACATGTCTTTACACGACCATTGAAAGGACAGCCAAGGCACAACTGGTGCTA
Organism: Meda fulgida; assembly: GCA_030578275.1. NCBI lineage: Eukaryota > Metazoa > Chordata > Actinopteri > Cypriniformes > Leuciscidae > Meda > Meda fulgida. The sequence goes on along the minus strand of CM060625.1, from coordinate 12,306,130 downwards.
ATTGTTTCCTATTTGTGATCAATCTGCTTCAATTGGGACTTATGAAGCCCCAAGTCTTCAGACATCCTCTTGTAACCTTTTCCAGATTAATGAGCCAGTACAATTCTTCCTATGTGGTTTTCTGAAATCTCTTTAGGTCATGCCACATTTCACTTTAACAAAATTCAGTGGTAACCAACTCTTTCATAGGGTAGGATGAGCATGTGATTGGAACACCTGACTTAATTATCATTGTTCATGAGGCTGAGAAATTCACATTATCAATTAATTAGCTTGACTGATTTAACCTTTTGTTCAATAATATATTTTTTTTGACTAGTTTGGTATAAAAAAAATCCAAAACAGTTTAAAATATTTCATCAACATTTTCTCATAATTGTTAATATTTAAGTTCATTGGGCAGATAAACACTTTAAAGGGATCCTATTATGCCCTTTTACAAAGAATTGATTTTGTGTTTGGGGTGTACTAGAATATGTTTACATGCTTGATTGTTCAAAAAACACATTCTTTTTCACACATTTTACATTATTAAAGCACCTCTCTCCCCAGTCTGTCTTGAACGTGCTGTATAGTTCTGGTTTCGATGAAGCCCTTCCTTCCGAAATACGAAATGAGCTGTGATTGGTTAGCTGGCCCAGTGTGTCGTGATTGGCACCGATTGTTCAGGAAATGTCCCGCCCCTCCATAACTGCAGTTCTGCTCAAGTGTAAATATTATGGATATGGCGTCAATTTCAAACCAATTTAAGTCTGATTCAGACCCTGACAATGTTAACGGACGAGAGGATCAAGCAGAACAGATTTCATACACTTTTTGAAAGCACGGATTTCACAGGACGTTTCAGAGTGGTACGTATTTTGTACTTTTCTTATACATTATAGATACTATATATCCACCATTTAATTGTGATTTTTGTAAGATTTTTTGGTAAACTAAGGTAATACAAAGAGTAATATGTAATAAAACCATGGTTAATTTTCCTAAGGAGTGGTGAACCGTCTTACAAATGCAAAAGCAACAAGAAAACAAGTTCTCCATAAAATGTGCAGCGCATAGATAAATGTGGGGGTTATAAAGTTTAGGAACAGTGTTAAAAAATAATTTTAACCACTTTAAGTTTGTCCACCTTAAGAAGTCCAAATAAAGGGGTTTTGGAACCAGGTTGGGGTAAAAAAGGTGTCTCTTTGACATAGCGGCAGCAACATTGTAACTTAATTCACGAGTTCACACTTACATACAGTTAGAGGGAGTAAAGTTTAATGCGTATTTGGCGTGGTGTCCGGGGGGAGGGCTCCGAGCTCGGCCCGAACCCAGAGTAGGCCTACACTCTAGAAGTGTGGAAAAGGGGTGGTGCAGGGATGCTACTAAACTGTCAACGAAGTGAGGTGAGACTGCTGAATCTATATATACACCTCTTATTGTTGATTGCTGAGTGCTCTCCACTCGTTTTAATTATCTGAACGTGCTCCTCCCTAACTTTGTTAATAAAACATCATTTAAATCCGGGAAAAAATTGCGTTGTAGTCCTAACGAGCCTTTCGTTTGAAAAGTGGATTATGTTAAATAAAATATGGAGTGGAGCTTTGTAACCTTGCAGATCTTTTTTTATGCTCTAATAGCAACATTACACAATAGCTAAGTTGAAAAAAATGGAAAAGCATAATAGGACCGCTATAAAAAGTGGTCACTGAAAGCAATGGAACATAAAATGAAAGATTCAGACCTTTAGATTAATTAAAGTCATTTGCCAAGTTAAAATACTCTGTTGAATTTTGTAAGAAAAACCTCTGGTGTAACATTATGGGTAGGCTACTGCTTGGATTATAGTCACAATCCCTGTATTAAATAGGTAAGTGGGTTTAGTTGACCGACTCTTGACAAAAACAATATACTCAAAGAAGATTCAGATATTGTATGAACGAAAGATCCTAATACTTCAATTTTTTTTCCATACCTTTGCACACCATAGGCATGACCTTTAGATGCTGCCAAGCCTGTTACATTCACGTTTGAACAAATACTGACACCTGGTGGCAATACTTCCATGCAATATTTACAACAAATTTAAACAAATTAAATAATATCAACATTGGTACAAAAACAAAACTTTGATATATCTTTCTTATAAAACACACATTGAGTTATGTATATGGCAGTAAAAATGCACACAATGTTATTTCCTGTTTCTTAATATGGCTTTGTATGGATAGTTCTTTCATATCCTCATATCCTCATATATTTTCATATTTCATATTGCTTTATTTATTTATTATTTTTTAACCTTTATTTTACCAGGTGATGTCCCATTGAGATATTCAAATACCTTTTACAAGGGAGCCCTGGGGCAACAATTACACAAGTTATACAGAAACAAACACAACAACAAAACAGATTTACAGTACCTGTAAAATTATTTAAGAATGACATAAAAGGGTCATTGAAAACATATGCATTGTTCAAATTTGGAAAATGTAATAATTGTTTAAAATGTTCAAGTGGGATAAAAACAGAAAGCTTCAATACTTTTTGGAGCAAATTCCAACTCAAAGGAGCAGCATAACTAAAAGCAGTCTTACCAAATTCATAAGTGGGATATTTAGAGCCAGAATGTTAACAGAGCGGAGATTGTAATGGAATGATTCCAGGTCAACAGACTAGTAAGATAACTGGGTAAATTACCATTAATGACTTTATAAATAAAAATATGCCTGTGAAACCATCTACGCAGACCTAAAGAGGTAAATCCAGTCGCCTCATAAAGACGATAGTGATGAGTGCGTGACTGGGCATTAGTAATAAACCGTAATGCACCATGGTAGACTGCGTCAAGTGTGTGTAGCATGGTAGAAGCAGCATGCATATAAATAACATCCCCATATTCCAAGACTGGTAAGAAAGTGGCACTGATCAATTTCCTCCAAGCTTGGAGAGTAAAACAGGATTTATTTTAGGGAGCACTTATTTTAGGGAGCACTTACAGAGCACTTCAGAACTTTTAGGGAGTACAGTGCACCACAGGAACCAAAGTCTTATTACCTCTCTGTAGTGAAGCCCTTTGGGTCATTGCGGGGGTCCCAAACTTGTCTGGACTATCAGGTGGAGAACTAACACCATATGACCCCATAGGGATGCAGTCCTGTTGAGCACCACCTTCTTCTGTGTGAAGGGTTAGATGGGCTGGAGGCTCTGGACCACATCTTACTAAAGCAATAAAGCACCTGTAGAACTGGTAATGAATTCAGAATTGATAGTAATACAAGTCTATAAGGACAATGAGGAAAAAAATACACCTATAAGAAGCACATACCTGATTATTGAACAGAACGTAGACGATGGGATTCAAAACAGTGCTGCTCTTTGCTAGTATGGATGACACAACACTGGCTGTGGGGCTGACAATGCCAACACTGAATGTGCCAAGCAATGCCATGACCCCATACGGCATCCAACAGAGCAGGTAACAGGACACCATGGAAACCACCATCACCAGCACGTGTGTTTCCCTCCTCTGCGCAGCTGTCTGATTGATCTTAGCAACCTGTGGGGTGAGGAGACATGCTTTGAGGTTTGCTTTTCAAGAAAAACAGCATCAAGCTGTACATTTGCGTCTGGTTTGAAACACCACATGGTGTCTATGACCCAGAATGTTTGACAGAATTGAAAGCATTTTATTTTTTACATATGTTTTGATTTACAATTTTTTTTGTTGCATTTGTTAAGGCCTACAAGAATTTGCTAAATTGCTCAAATCTGATCCAGCTGTGCATAGGCATTTAAAGGGATAGTTCACCCAAAAATGAGAATTCTGAAATAATTTACAAACCCTCATGTCATTCCAAACCCATAAGCCTTTGGTTAATCCTTGAAACACAAATTAAGAGAGAGGTTTCTGTCCCACCATTGAAAGTCCAGGTAACCAAAACAAAAAAATTCATAAAGGCGTCACAAAATGAAGTGCGTTGGTGAAGTGGTTTAATCCAAGTGTTGTGAAGATATATGATCACTTTATATGATGAACAGATTTAATTTAGGCTTTTATTTACCTTTAAATAATGATCGACAAAAACAACGCATGCACAGGCACAAGCTCCTGTTTACAATATGTGATGCACTATGTAAGTGTGTTTATATTTGAATAAAAGTTTAATCAGATTTAATCCTAAATTAAATCTGTTCATAATATAAATCAATCATATCTCGTCACAAGAATTTGATTAAACCGTTCAATTTAGATGGATTTATTTTACGACGCCTTTATGGCCTTTTTGGATTATGTAGACTTTCATTGGAGGGACAGAAACTCCTCAGGTTTCATTTAAAAAGACTTGTGGGTTTGGAATGACATGAGGGTAAGTCAATGATGACACAAATTGTTTTATTTCTGGATGAACTAACCCTGTGAAAAGGACTTTGGTTCTGGACAATAGCATGAAAAATACTTAATTAATGGCAAACCAACATTTGGCTAGAAAGATCGATAAGTCTTACTCGAAGAGAGCTCTTTATCAAAATCACTGCTTCCACTCCCACTCCCTCTCTTTCAACCTTTGCCTCTTTCACTCTTCCCTCACCCCATGAATGGCAATGAGGATCTTCCCGTAGCAGTAGACCATGAGAAGAAGAGGCAGGAGCAGGCAAAAGACAAAGAGGCAGATGACGTAAGAAGTCGTTTCTGGTGAGTGATGGTTCCACTGGACTGAACAGATGGTGCCGGGACCCTCAGGACCGTAATTGCTCCAGCCGAAGAGTGGAGGCGATGTCCACACGAGAGAGTACAGCCAGCAGCCTGTGATGAAGAGCCAGGCTTTCCTATAGTCAGACACATCCACTTTTGTGCAGCAGAGGATGGTGCTGTAGCGCTCGTATGAAAGTACAGCGAGAGATACCAGTGAAACAATACCTGTTGATGTTGGATAAAGAGACAAATCAATTAGGCCTATATGATTATCAACTAAATGCTTTTTTTTACCTTAATTTACCTTGTTAACCATAGTTGCTGCCAAATTCTCTTTTTGTACTTTTATTAAACCATATACAAATCTATACATCTCACAACAGAACAGAAAACATTTACACAAATATACAGCACGATCAGTGTAATCTGATTCCCGAACGAATGACTCTTATGAAGTGGTTCTTTTTAGTGAATTAAAAACAAATAGACTAATCACGTCAAGACACCTTAAAGGGATAGTTCACCTAAAAATAAAAATTCTGTCATAATTTACTCGCCCTCATGTTGTTTCAAACCTGTATAAATGTATTTCTTCTGCTGAACACAAAATAAAATATTTTGAAGAATATGGAACCAAACTGTTGTGTGGCACCATTGATTCCATAATGTTTTTTTTGTGTTTTTTTTTCATTCTATGGAAGTCAATTGTGCCCCACAACTGTTTGGTAACAAACACTATTCAAAAAATCTTCTTTTGTGTTCAGCAGAAGAGAGACATTAGAGGTTTGGAACAACTTTAGGGTGAGTAAATGATGATAGAATTTTACATTTTTGGGTGAAGGCCCATTCCTTTATTTTATTTTTTTATTATAAAATACGGTTTTAAAACAACTTCACAGTATAATAATCAGGATAATAACAACAATCAATGATGCAAACTCCAATCAACCAATTATTTGTAATAATCAACCAATCTGTCTTAGGCTATATCCTACTGAACAGCATCCTACTGAAATTAACCGACACCGGTAGCCTAATGTTGCATATTTTCAATGTGAGAACGTGCAGTTACAGGATAATCATTACGATTTTTTTTTTTATCATCAGTATAATGTAGAATATACTAGTTAATTAAATCTCAGTCTTACCGAACATTGCATTGGCAAAACCATACCACTTGCAGCCGTGAACTCCCGTCAGCCACCGGCCGTATACAGACGCGGCGAAACTGAAAGGTGTGCCAAAAATACAAACAAGCATGTCGCTCACGCAGATGTTCAGCAGTATCAAATTGATAGGAGTCCTCAGGACATGAAAACGGGCGAAGACCAAAAGAACAAGAAAGTTATTTAGGAAACCCAGAACGAAGATTATTCCCAAACACACTGCCACTACAGTGTGTCCCGTGCGAGTGAATCCGGGCTGATCTGGAGTCGGTGTGTCCAGCTGGCTGCCGTTCACTGAGGACTCTCTGAGGATCATACAATAGTGGACAGTAACCATAGTAGACTGAATAGAGCACACCTGTATGCTGGAATGGAGAAGCTTAATAATGGAAGAGTAAGTTGGACTCTCAGGCTGTTTAAATGCACCGTAGAACCACAGATCTCGTTCATAATCGCCCCTCTAGTGTCCCCCTCCTCAGGAGAAGAACGCGACCCTCCCGTCTTTAATCTTTAATCTATCAGCTATCATCATAAACGCCACTCAAGCGCGCGTATCCTCAAAGTATGGCAAGTCATTTATTCCTTAAAACGAATTATTATTATTATTATTATTTTGTCACTTAGTATATATTTTTTTTAATTACTGATAAGAAATCCATCCAGTGACCAGGCCTTTTATTGTTGAATTTCATTATTAAAGTCCACACTATAAAAAAATAGTGACGGAAAATGTAGCCTAGGCTACTGGCCTAAATTTATGCCAGGGCATTATCCCGTAATTTTACAGAAATGACTGTTAACCCTAAACCACAAAACAATGAAATGCGTAATTCAAAAAAAAAAAAAAAAAAACTTCATATTTATAGGTATCCTACATGCCCTATTTTTACAGACTTTTTTTTAACAGTGTAGTAAGATTTGCAGTTGAATAGTCAGCCATTCAATCATTACACATAACAAGTAAAAAGGCAAATGTAATTAGTGAGATAAGAAATGTGACCAGTAACAAATATAGTGTCATAAATACCTGCAGTGTTCAAAGGGCTATTCATTTGGAGTAGATACTGGTAAAAATTGTGTAATATTTTGTTTTATTTGGTGAAACCGAAAAATACACAATTTACTACTGCATTTTATAAATTATATATAAAAAATACCAGTAGTATAAAAATATTCTAGTTAATTTAAAGAAATAAAGGTCAAATTGGCTTGCCACAACACCTGTGCATGGTAGGCCTATAGTGTCTTTTGATATCTGTCTAAAAATGAACTATTAATAAGGACTGACATATATGAGAATGTCTCGCATATCTAAAGGTTTCAGACATTGTCTAGTCATTGGGATATTTAGTTTCATAGTCCATTTATTAGAGGAAAAACTATTTTAACTGCACTGGTCATTTCCTGAATTAAACTGTTTAACAGTAATTCAGTAAACTGCAACAAAATTAGTCTGCAGTTTTTCGGTTGTTTCTCAAATGTGTGTGAATGTTACATGACAGATTTAGATTTAATGTGCCCCTGTTGTCCTCTTGGTTAGGCATCGGCCTGATTTATTTACTTCATAAGAGAGCAGGAAAATTAGGGCAGATGGGAGAGAACTTAAAATGTGCCAAGGCATCAATAATCGAATAGTGAGCATGCCGAAATGAAAAGTTCCACCATCTGGTCCACTATAATGTACCCATTTTTGCTGTGAGATGAACATTGCTTTCCACATTGTTCAGTCAAAATGAAACTAATTTACTTTCTAAATATAATTTACATTGCATAAATTTACATTCTGGCCTGCAGATTGAATCCTGTTTCATTTGTACTTACGTCACATTATGCTAGTAAAATGAGTTACAAATGTTGCATGCTTACTAAAAAAAAACTGAGCTTCCTATAGCATGGTTGAGATTACTGCTAACAGTTAAATCAAATGACAAGATCATTAATGTGGTTTTCATTTAAATCTTTATTGAACTAGGGTAAATGCTTTGAGAACATTTCAAATTGTATTTTCTCATTCATTAACACACATGTGAGTGGATGATGGGAAAGAGAAAAGCACACGAAGCAAGAACATAGTGCACTTACTGTAAAAAAGAAAATCCCATGTTGTGGTTATAAACCACTGATTGAACCCAAGACTGAAGAGAGTTAAAAAGCCTTCAGTTCTTATAACGATTCTCATTCTCAAACCATGGAGTAAAATGTTACAGAAAAAACATTAAGCATGGTCTCATTGAACACACATTGATTTTTTTGAAAATATTCCCAGTCATACTATGAGAATGGTAACTTTTAAAAAGGCCTCTATAGTATCTAGCATTTTTGCTAGTATACGTTTAAAGCTATTAATATGCTGACCTAAGATAAATTATTTATAATTTTGCTCTATTTTTTGAAAGATTAGCAAAAGTTGCATTTAGTGGCTATACCCCTTTAAGGTTTGTGGACAGGCAAATGAATGACTCTTTTCTCCTAGAGAGTCTCCCAAGGTGTTATTAGCAGTAATTGCAGTTTTGCAGAGGTGTGGGAGTAAGTCATCGTCCCACATCCACTGAATACATGCAGGGCAGAGAGCACTGCAGCCCTCTCCTGCTGAAGCTGGTATATTTATGAATGAGTGGAAGACGAATCCCCCATTGGCACATTTGCTCAGCAGACATTGTCTCCCACTTCTGGACCAACTGAAACAGCAGCATGTGAGCTCACAAAGATGTGTGGTGGCCTTGAGTCTTTATCCTCAATGAAATGTCTCAAACTGCAAATCAATACTTTAAACAGGAGAGACAGAATGCAGTTGACTTTGAAAATCCGTAAATTGCCTATAAAAAAAAAGTAAATGTAAAGTAAACGTATAAGTCTAATTTACTAATAAACCATAGACTGTCAAAAAATTTAAATCATTCATAATTCTGACTGGTCATTCTGACCTGCAAAAAATCTAACGTCTTGTTTAAAAAAGTATGTAAATGTGTAAAGTAGGTATAAAGGACTATTTTTATGTGGGATTTTTTAAACAAAGGGTCACATGTCTAATCATTCTGAAAATAGACTACTGTAAACTATTCTTGGAAATAATTGAGGAAATTCATCAAAAAAGCTGTTTTGTCATACTCGTATATCAAAAGTGAGGGACAGTGGCAGGGAAATACATCATTGCCTGAGGGAAAAAAATTGTGAAACGGGTTAAGAAAACAGGTTTGTAAAGATGAAATTATACAACATATTAACAATTTAGAAGAAATTTATTTTTAGTTTGGTCATGTCACTTTCAGCATTGCATGAACTATGCTTTGCCTTCTGTGTAACCTGCTCTAAAGAGTCGAAACAATTGTACGTGAAGTTTTGAAGGGTCTCCCAAAGTATGAGGAACTTTTCAGAGAGAATAGTAACTATATTAAAATTGTTTGTTTACGGCTTACAGTAAAAATATGAACTTTCCAAACAGCATATAATACAAAAAGAAAATTTAGTAAAAGTATGATTGTATTACAAATCATATAAATAGACCTCAATTCCTCGTTCATCCAGCTAAGAGAAGTGAACTATTTCCAATCAGGTTTTCTCACTTATGTCAGAGAGCGTATACATGCTCACGGCTAAAAGAAGGAATTAACTGCCAGTCATCTCTGAGGAATGTCTGTCACCATGTATATAATGGTTTGAGTCACTTTACCGAATGTCCAAAAGCATTTTTAAGCTACATAATAATGTAAACACAGGCAGTCTTATGCTGAAAATGTATTTTCGTCAAATGTAAAGCCAGAAATCACTTCTTCAATACCAGTACAAATCCTTATTGATTTCTGAGACAGGCACACCTGAAAAACACAAAATAATACAAATAATCTATCCACATAAACAGACAGAGTAAACAAATGCACTGCATGTTAAGCTGCATCCGAATATGCATAAATCCCTACTATATAGCTGGCAGTAGTGTTTCTTTACAAAGTGGCATCGCCAACTACTGGCCTGGCAAACATAATACAGTAAAAGTAATATATAGAACATACTTTCTTAAAAGTCATGAAATTAGAATTAGTAATTACTTATTCAAAGAAGCTACTCAGAGATTCAGAAGTGACAATCACATTTAAAGCAACTGTACATTTTTCATCATCATATCAGTTTCAAAATCATTCATGGTACACTGACTTCTTTCCCATGCTACCCCACAAAAGTCTGTGGCGATGTCACCCTGTAAAGAAACACTAAGCACCTATTGACTGAACACGCAATATAAATGTGCATGATGTCACCGGTTTCGCAAATTCCCATTTTTGTAATTTACACAGAGATGATAACTGAATAGTTTTTAAAAACGTGCACTTTGAAACCCATTTTTAAACTCTAAGGGGCCATTTACACTTCAGTATTCAACTAAAAACTGAAACATTTTTGTGCGTTTTGACCATTAATTTACACGACAACAGCGTTTTGGGTCCTGAAAACAAACTTTTGAAAACGGGTTTCAAAGTGCAAGCGATACAGTTATCGTTTACCTGTAAACTACAAAAACATGAATTTGTGAAAATGTAGACGTCATGCGCATGCCTATTAGGTGTTCAGTAGGCTATATAGGCGCGTAGTGTTTCTTTATAAAGTGACATCGCCAACTACTGTCCTGGCATACATATACAGTTTTAGTTGCTTTCACAGATCCGTGTGAACAGGGATCTTTACTTTACCTTATTGTTTATTTTTACCGGGACAATGAATTAAGAGTAATAGCACCATGAGAGCATATGGATTTAAAAAAAAATAATGAAATGCACAGATAAATCATTTATAATACTGCAAAAATCCATTAAAAAAGAAATCAATATTTTGTGTGTAGGCAGGGCTATTTATTAATTTTTGGTGAGTAGCCATTTAAAACTGATAATGTACATTTAGCATTGCATTATCACAAAACAAACCCCTTCAGGGTTATAAGGCTGATCTTATGTGTCTTAGTTTATTTTGTGATCAAGAACGGCAGACTGTTCATTATTACTTAACGCTGTATACCATGCATTAGATGCATCTGAACGAACAGTTAGCAATGGCATAAGTTGCGGTACCTGAATCTAGGCCGATCCTGCTTCCAGACACATCTTTAAAGGCCGTCCCAGAATTCCACTCTGGTCTGGTCTCTGATTTTACGAAGGGCGAGATCATCATGCCCCCTGTTGGGCGATCCATTTGTAACAGATTCAGGTAAGAGCTGCCGCTGCCCTCAGCAGCCACGGGCGGTTGGTAGAGTATTTGAGGCAGTTCAAAGGCTGTGCTCTGTCTGGGTGGACAGGGCCAGAGGGAGGATGAGGATGATAGTCCTGAGGGATTCACGATAACTCCCTGCGATGGAGGTGTGGCTTCCATGGATGTCAATTGGGTCAACTTTGAGAAGCCAGAAGAGTGTGTGGACTTAGACCACGTTAGACTAGGTAATGCCCATAGTGATGATGATGATGATGATGATGGGGGGGCATCTGGGATAAGAAAAGCATATATTTAGATGATTGATTGATATAGATAGATTGATAGATAGATTGACTGGCATTAACTAACCATATTTGGGAGTCCTATTGGTTTCCTTGGCTTTAGTGCTGAGGTCTTTTGGTATGGTGGCTTTGTTCAGGGCACGGAAGAAGTGCTCATCCACGGCAGTGTTGATATCACCTTGATAGTATGTAAACAGCTGAGGAGAATCTTTACACTCTTCTGAGTACTCTAACAGTCTGCCCTCCATCATCCTGACTTAGGGATACAATATTTATTATTTTACATATGTGTCCCCCGTACATATGTGTAGAGTACTTAACATTGAAATAAATCTAGTTATTTTTTCTTTATTCTAAATTATTAATCATAAAAAGAATAAAGTTGTGCATCAACCCTATTAGATTTCCCCCTTTTAAAGCAATTTACTGCCCCATAAAAATAAATAAAATGGTAAACACTGTAATAACACCAATCTTTCAAAAATAAACTCTCCAGTTAAAATCTTACGACGTCAACCCTGTTACAATGATTTTGTATAGGAAAATTAAGTGGATATTAATATCAGCATTTAACTTTTCTTCTCTACCTTTAGCACAAAGCTTGTACTGTTAAATTAAACTGTAAATCTGTCGACCCTGGTACCTTTCTTAAGGCAAGACTTTGATCCGGTTCTTTTGAACTTTCTATTCATCAAAAAAATCCTGAAAAAAAAAACGCATCATGGTTTAGCACAAAAATAAAACCATGATCGCACAACTGATTTCACTATTGATAACAATAAATGTTTTGTGAGCAGTAAATCATATATGAATGATTTCTGAAGGATCAAGTGACACCGAAGACTGGAGTAATGATGCTGAAAATACAGCTTTGCCAGAATAAATTATATTAAAATCAAAAAGTTATTTTAAATTGTACTATTTCATATGACTTTTTTTTTTACTATGCATTTAATTAAATAAATGCAGCCTTGGTGAGCATAAGAGCCTTCTTTTAACAACATAACCCCAACCCCAAACTTTTGAAAGGTAGTGTATATTAAAATGTGTGAATGTAGCTTGAGATGGCAAAGTACAGTTTATTAATATTGAAACATTACTTAATAGAAAACTGGACAGTGCAACAAAATAGTTGAGGAAAAACAAACGAAATTAGCTATTTCATATAAATTATCTCTTATTTAGACTACTTATAAACAGAAAACAGCAAAAGGTATAAAAAAGACAAAGATGAAACCCACATTTCTAAATAGGTAGTTTCTATTTATCCTCTAAAGCACTCCTTCCTCAAACTGAAACAGGACTTCAACTGCATTCACACAAACAAAATCAAATCCACAAAACATTCAGCTTACCGCACTGAATCCAGCGCACATCCAGCCAGCGATCGCACTAAAACAAACGAATGTGATACTGTGTGCGGGAGGTTGTGCACTGAGAAATGTGCCCGAGCGAGTTGAACAAGGTCATCTCAAACAGATAACATCACAGCTGTCATTACGCTTACACGGAATTACACTGGGCTTGTTTTTTTTGTTTCCATATAAACCAAAAATCTTTTCTGTGGCAAAGTTGATAAGAAACATCTTTTTCATGAAAGCAAGAAACAATGAAGAGGTCACAAAATGTGTTTTTACTATAAAACTTAACAGAAGTTCAAAATGATTCGGACAGTGATACATTAGCATAAAGGAAAGCGATAATCACACAAATGATTATTTGCAGTTAAATTTCCATCATTGTCCCCAAAATTTGGAAATGGTGAAATGCACTGGCATGTCGTGGGAACAATAAAAAGGAAACCACTGTACATTGGTGTTGAGATGTTTGAGCAAGAGACATTAAACAAGTTCTGTTTTCTCTCCACATCTACGCATCTTCCTCATCACTTCCTGCTAAACTGCTATCAGTCGACAGCATTCCTCCTTCCTCCTTGTGCTCCTCCTCCTCATCTTTCTCCTCCTGTGGTTTTGGGGTGCTTTCGTTTGTACCCTCCTCCTGTTGAGTCGGTTCTGCTGCTTCTTGTGTGCTGGAATTCTGTTGTTCTGCTGCTTTTGAAGGGTCTGCTTTAGATCCGTCACCCAGGAAAGAGGACCAGCTTTTCAGTCTCTCTTCTCGTTCTCGTGAGGTTTCCTCAACCTGTGTGACCAGAGCCAAAAAGTGTGGCAAAAAAGCAACCGATAAGAGAATAAAACCGATTTGAACATTTTAAGTTTAGATTTTTTAAATAATTATATTTTATTTCACTTAATTTATTTTATCTCTAGTAACAATTTATGGTTTAAGTTTTCATTAGTATTTATTCATATTTTGAATATTTCATTTGAAATGTAAAGTTTTAGTATTTTTGTTGTGCGTTTGTTATATATATATATATATATATATATATATATATATATATATATATATATATTTTTTTTTTTTTTTTACTTGTCTATAGTTTAATACATTTTAGTTTGGGTAATTTTAGTACATTAAAATAAATGTCATTGTCATTAAAATAAAATTTTCTTGGCAACTAGCTGAAATAAAAAAAGTTTTATTTTATTAACATTTATTTTATTTCTAGTAAAATTTGGTATAGTTTTCATTAATATTTTATACTAATTTTAATGTTAAAGTTTTAGTAATTTTGTTATTTATTTTTGTATTTTGTTTTATGTCTATGTGGTTTTTAATAACTTTTATTTCAGTTTTAGTTTGAGTCATTTTAGTGCATGCAGTTAAACTTAAATGACACTTAAAAAAAATTATTTATTTTTTAAGAAACACATTTTTTAAAATGGTTTTAGTTTTAGTCATCTATACTGACCCTGAAACTAACTCTTTTAAATTTCTTAATATATGTCTCTGGTCTAATTGTGCATGTGATAACAAAATAAAAAACGATTGTGTTGGTTTAGTCCATGTAATAACGTTCCTTTTCTGATGACATCATGTAGGACGTGGAGACTGTTGGGTAATGTTAAACAACAGCCAAATATCTATTTAGAGACCGTTTTAGCAAGTATGCAGCACTTCTCGTGATTCAGCAAATTCCTGATGGATAAACTAATGTCCCTCCTGTCCATTTTTCTCTTCAAATACCCTGATTCATTCAGAAAAAATCAGATCAAGGAAGTAAACTCTGTAGCAAATTACAATTCTTCATAACTTAAAACACGCCGAGTATTTTACCTGGTAGTCAGTTACACCGTCCCACGGCTGTGCTGATAGTTTCCTCCCTCCAAACCAGCGTCCATTCAGAGCCGCCTGACACATGTCCGCCTCGTCAGGTTCCTTAAAAGCCACAGATGCCACTCCATCAGGGTGCCTCTGTTTCCAATGGAAGAAAGCAAAGAGTTGAGCATAAGAAATAGCGCAAAAAAAAAAAAAATTAAATGCTGACTTGTGTAAACACAATTAAGTTATCATAATAATTGTGGACAGAAGTAAAAAAGTACTTACATCAAAGATAATGACCTTCTTCACTATCCCAAATTTCTCACATTCTGTCCGCAGATCATCTCTGTACTCATTCAGAACCAAAGGATCCTCCTGCATGACACATACGGTGCAGCTCTTCAACACATTTTCAGTTAAATGTTTGGACACATTCTAAAGGCTTAAAAGATTTAAATGGGCTTCGTAGACAAATATAAATGGTCCCTAACTGGTACTAAAATTTTAACAAAATCTTGAAGGTTGGATGAGGCAGGACTGAATAATGAAGGAAAAGCAGCCACACAAGTTCTAAAATACATGTGAACTTTTCAAATGTTTAAAAAGCATCCCAGGATGCACTTCATGATGTTTGTTGAAGTTTTAAATGTTCAGAGTGTGCAGAGCTGGAATCTAGTACACTCTTGAAGAAGCTACAATATAACATGGCTTTGATTTGTTTAACATTTGCAGTCAATTCCAATTACTCCTATTAGTGTTACTTCATACGTTTGGATTATTTGCTATTAATTTAAAAGGGATTAGGAGTGTCTAAATGATTAATGGGTAGTTTACACTACTGTTCAAAAGTTTGGGGTTAGTAAGATTTTAATGTTTTTGAAGGAAGTCTCTTCCTCTTGCTCCCCAAGGCTGCATTTATTTGATAAAATACAGTAAAACAGTAGTAGTGAAATAATATTACAATTTAAAATAACTTAATTAAAAATGTTAATTCATTTAAAATCTAATTTATTCCCGTGATGGCAAAGCTGAATTTTCAGCATCATTACAGAAATTAAATTGATTTGAAATACAAATCTTTTGTAACAATGTAAAAGTATTCACTGAGACCTTTAATCAGTTTAATCGCTGAATAAAGGTATCCATTTCTTAAAAAAAAAAAAAAAAAATCGTACTAATCCCAAACTTTTGAATGGTAGCTAGTTAAATTAGCCATAATTGAGGCCTATATTATTTAGTTGAATCACAAAAATAGTTTGTTCAATCTTAGTATCAGTCGCATTTTTTAAACAGATGTAGAAAGCATGAGGATCCTAGATTTGCAGATCCACACCTTCATTCCTGCTCTTCTCTGAGCCTTTAAGCTGCACCTACTGCAGGAATGCAGACAGACCTGCCTTGAGCTCTGACGCAGAGACTTTTATCCCGGGTACACAGAAACTAAATGCTGTAGCACTAAACTGTTACTAATCAAAATAATTTCTGTAATTAACTTTACACATCTTGAATACCAGTGCAAGGCTAAACATATTCTGAGCTGTAAAAAGACATTTCTGTAGATCAGGTTTCAGCTGCAGCAAAAGACATTTTACAAATGCTCTTTTTCATGCAGATGTCACTCAATGTAAAGTGTTGCCAACAAAATGTTCTATTCAATAACATCTACAATATGTTCAAGTGTTTCTTCTGGGTGTGTCGGTATGTTATTACCTCAAAGTCACTGGGATGAAACATGTTCTGAATGATGAGAACTTTTTCATGCCTTTTGCGAGCTTCCATGGCCTTCTCCGGCCTCCAGTCCAGCTGCCTGATAATCATAAATGACAGAAGTGTCAAGTCATGTCTACAGCAACACAAAAAATATTATGCTGATTAAGCAGAGCATTGTTGCACTATGTGTCAGAATTGACTACATAGATCCACAGGATTCAGCTAGAAAAGGTTAGTACTTTTGTTGCATCTGGAGCTTTTTGCGGTACTCTTTGTTCTTTTTTTTCTTCTTGTTGGCGTCATATTGTCCTTTGAGCTCGAATCGCGCTGCCTCCACGTGCAGTCGGTAGCCCCGAATCTCACTCTCATCCAAGAGCCGTTCGGCAAGAGCTACAGACTCTTTCTGCAGGGAATAATCAAATTAAAATGTTTGTCTACAAATGATATAAATACACATGTGAAGCATTTTACAACAAACTATTCAAAATAGTATTTGCTCATTGAAATCAAGCTGAGATTAAATTAAATATAAGTATTAGATATTAGATATAAAGTAATATAGGTTGAAGACGAAGTGCTAAAATTATTACAGCTACAAATAAAAATACATAAAATACATATAATTAAAGCCAAATCGAAATAGTAAAAAAACTAAAAAATGACAAGCACATAACAGAATTGCTTAAACTGAAATGTAATAAAAAAAAACTGAAATTATAAAAAAATAAAGGCTAATTCAAAATATGAATAAATACTATAAATGATACTAAATAACACTGCACGTCAAACATGTATGTGTTTTTATTTGAAATATATATAGAATATTTACATATACATGATCATTATGTTATAATGACCAACCTTCAAGTAGCAGCAAAGTCCATCTCCTTTTTGGTTCCCATCCTTGTCCTTGTAGAGCTTGATTTTATATTCTTCTGTGACAGGATCACGCATGATAATTCCACATTTGGACATAATCTCCACAAACTCATCAGGAGTAATGTCTAGAGGAAGACCTAGCAGAAAGACACATGCACTGAAAAACACTTCATGAACTGAATAGTTGATTATCAGTTCTAATTTAAACCAACCAACTGATTCAAAAAGTAGATATGGCCACTAGAGGGAGTCATACCAGTATTTACAACATGATATTAATATTAAAGACATATAGTAATCTGATCAAATAATGAGGAAATTATTTACCTGTCACATAAACATTTGTGTTTTTGTCCTGTTCAACTTCAAACCAGCCTGTAAAATACAATAAAAAAAATGTTATTTGTTAATATAGTTAGAATACAAAACATTTATGTCAAGTCACCTTGTTTTATATAGAGCTTTATACAATACAGATAGTATCAAAGCAGCTTAACAGTGATAACTGGAAAATTATGCATTTCGTCTGATCAGCATAAGTAAATTCGGTGTTGACTCAATTCCATTGTAAAGATCATCAATTATTAAATTAGATTATTCAACTTTATTGTCATTACACAAGTACAGGTACAAGGCAACGAAATGCAGTTTAGGTCTAAGCAGAAGTGCAATAGCAGCAAGTGTAGGATATACAATGGTTGCACAAGTGCAGGAGTCATCGATATGTACTGAATATATATAAAGATGACTTACTATAAACAGAATTTTTGCAGATAGGTATGTACAATTAACATAAACAGATGACTATTACTAAAAACAGAATTTTACAGATAGATATATACAATAAAGTTGTTAATCTATAAAGCAGTTATTAGGTAAATAATTATGAATATCTTCTAACCTGGGTCTGCTTTTCTTTTCTCTCCTTTCTGAGTGCCCTCTTTAGTTTTGTCCTGGTCCGAGCTCTCCTCCGTCTTCTTGGGCTCATCTGGTTCGGCGGGGGGGGCCGCAACAGATGGATCAGGGGCCCCTTCCTCATTGAATCCATAGTTTGCTTGATATGCAGCGATGAAATCATCATTTATCTATAAAGAAAACAAATAACATGAACTTTAATGCAGAACTTACAGAGAATCAGCTCTGATTGGGTTATTAAAACAGACATTGAGTAAATGTAGTATTTTGGTTGGTAATGGGAGACCTTTGGAAACCATGCTCTCTTTTCATGGTCCCATTCGTACACAGTGCTGTCTTCTGGATCGACATACGTGAGTGGATCATTTCCACCCTCTTTCTTCTGTTCATACAGCTGCTGCAAACGGAGCTGCTCGTGGAACTCTTTATTACCATCCGAGTCCCTGCTCATCTACAGAAACAAAGACAAGACAGAGATACTCCACTGAGGTGTGCCAATTGGGACAGGGCCATACTGATGGGTTCATTTGAGGATTGCTTTGAACTTAAAAAACTGACAAAATGCACAATAGTTCACCATGTTTTCCCTTCTAAAGAGATGCATTTTGTAGCTTTAGTTTCACCAAGTCATTCTAAAGCTTTTAATCGGCTGTAACTCCAAATAGGAAATCGGTCCGTTTTTAGCAATAGGTCAGTTTTTAGTTGATGCGAGAAAAAAAAACCCTGCTACTTTTACTGTAGAAATTATTATAGTACAAATTATTCATGTAATCGCTCAAACGGTGTTTCAAACATCGGAATAAAATTAAACAGCTGGTAATTTATTCAGGAAATCTATTCAGTGATCCATAGCTGTCAACCCTCCCGTTTTTTCCGGGTTTCTCACGTATTTTAGCTCTTTTCCCGCTGTCTTCCCGCTTTAGTATTTTCCCGTAAAATATCCCGTATTTTTACGCTCTGATTGTGTTACGAACACGCAACTATCTGTGTCTGTGAAGTGGCTTGCACTTGGGTTGCTAGACCTCCAGTAAGTATATAGACAGTAGCTTAGGCTACTATCGAAGAAGAAGAAGACAGTTGCAGCAGCGGGTGTGAGGAAGAGGGAAAAACTAGCGGGAAGTCTGAACTTCAAGGAGAGTAGAGTGGATGAGTGTGATGTGCGACGATGGATCAGGAGGACGCCGACGGCCAAAATCACAGAATTAACCACCAACTAAAACCCAGGACATTATGCCGGTATTTGAGTAAATGGGAGACCACCTTCCACTACCTGACAAGCAGCCACGTAGGTCCAAATGATGCCTACTGCAAAATTTGTCGTTGTAATTTCAGTGTTGGTCATGGAGGGGAAAACGACTTTCGCAGCACGACAAATCACTGAGACACAAGCGCGCGAGTGAAGCAATGTTTACTTTGTTCATAAATAAAGCACTTTAAACATATCCATTGGTCTGTCATTCTTTAACATATATTAAGTAGTTATAAACTCTATAGACTGTTAATGATTAGTGCTTTTATTAAAAGTTTGTGGGTAAAAATCGTGTAAAAAAATCCCTTATTTCGGGATGGATTCCGGGAAATCTCCCTTATTTTCAATGTGCAATGTTGACAGCTATAACTTGTTAGTTAACAAGAAAGAAAAAACTCTAGAGAGGAGCATTTAAATAAATGTATGCATTAGATTACACTTTATTTTCATTTTCGGGGTCACCCCATTAAAAATGTCGCGGAGGCGCCACTGTCCACTCCTCCATCTGGCCGCTTCTTCTCCATCCTCGAGCCCCTCGCATTGATCACTCTGATCGAAACCGTTTGACGGATGCACAAAGTGGACGTGAGCCGAGCCGTAGCGTTGCCAGTAGAGACTAGCAGATTCATGATTTATTATCGATTGACGATTTACTGTGGTATAATGAGCAGGCAATTATATATAATAATAATAATAATGAAAAAAAATAAATAAATACAGGGCAGCGGGCCAAATCAGTCGCCAGGCCAGGGAATTTTCCGGTACTCGCGGTGACCAGTCCGGGCCTGGATAAGACAGAACTAACCCACATAAATCCGCTTATGCCGATCTGATGGGTGAACAACACAACTGTTCCTAGACTTATTTAGAAAAAAACACGGTCTACATTTAATATAAGAGGCGAGCAGCACACGCTAACTTCTTTAATGTTTAAATTAAGCAAATATAAAACACAACCCACCTTTTCCAATGCTGAGCCTCCAAAACATAAATGTTGCACTTCCGAGGGTGACGCGCATGTCCAACACGGTGCGTCTTCCGGAATGCAACTGTCGCGCTTGTGTGTAGTTCCGCCTTAAGGTTTCTCTCTCAGTACTAGCAAACTACAGTAGGAAGCTTACGATTTTCATTCAAAACCACTTTTAGACTTTATTGCAGATTTATTATGGAAACTTACAGGCCATTTCACATTTTTACAAACAAATCATACATTTACATCATGTCAGTTTAAGCTACAAGATATAGGATATATTTTGAGGAATCTGTTTTTTTATGTTTATTTTTTAATGTATTTTTCGGAAGAGCCAAATGCAATTTTAAAACTGAAAGTTTCTAGAAAAACACTTGCTTTAGTACAGAGCAACGAGCAAAAACAGTCACATTTATTTGGAATAGATATCTGCCTTGAATCCATTCTTCCATGGCCTTGAAGAAATCTCAAACCCACTTCCTGTGGCTGGAGATGCATCACGGGGAAGAACCGACAGTCCTGTCCTGGCTCTTGGTATTACCAAACTGTTTTCATATACAAATCCTACCACAGGAAAGGTGAGGACAAGCAAATGTAAAAGATTTGAACATTATAGCATCAAAAATATAGGCTTATTTTTAATATTTTAATCTTATTGGTAACATCTTACCCAGGTCAGGTCTTGTGATAGTCACCTGACGTTGGCTCGATTCTGAGGAAACCGTTGAGCTCTGAGTTGAATTAGACTTGATGGATCTCACAGATGCCATGAAGGGGAACGTGTTTGGTGGATTGGGGTTGTGTTTGGGAACCATAGTTGCAGTTTGGCTCCATTCTGAAAACAATCACAAAGTTAGTGCTTGTGTTTTCCATGATGATTAATATTGCGAGGAAGAAATTTGTGCTTTACCAGAGTATTCCTGCAGCTTGAAAGCTCCACAACATAAATGTATTCTCCATTGCTTCCGTACGTTTTCCTTCATGAGACAGTGGAACACAAAAATGAAGAATCCTGGAACAAATCACAACATAGAATATTAATAGATTGGATCGTAAAGCTGACTCTAAATGAATTTGATGTGCTCTTTCTCACCTTGAAGGCTGTTCAGTATGGAGAACAGGTAGAGGAGGAACACTTTGACAGGACCCCAAGCGAGAAAAGCCACAGACCAGGTGAGACCCAATAAAAAGGTAAGGCTCACCACAGCCCGCAGGTCTTTCCAGATCCCACTTCGGGTGCCAGCAGGTTGATTGACTTGCATGTTTCGGATCTGGATCAAAACCACTAAGAAGATGGAGCCATTGCACAGTAGTATGAAGGCTATGTAGCTCACTACTGACAAGTAAAAAACCACATCATTTTGTACCCAGCAGCTGAAAAAGAAAGGCATGACAATTCTTAACTGACATTTGACACTAGTAAATTTGCAATGCTGTTCTGTCACGATTTTCATGCTAAAAACCATCCAACTTCACTTACAACATTTCCGAATCATCCAGTGTCATTTGGGAATCACTCATAGTGTTCATGCCGTATGCATCTCTCTTTATAGCCAGGACCATGCCACATATAATGAGTGGAATCCCTGTGCAAAGACATAATGGTTGTTAAAGGAATGAATTAAAAACATAAATCTGTCTCTGAATGTTTTAATAAGCTTAAATCTCTCACCCCAGCCAAGCAGGCAGAATTTCAAGATGTACGAGGGCACATACACATTGAAAACTTTGACCAAAGCAAAGTACATATTCACAGCCCCCAAGCCCATCCAGGTAAAGGAAGTCAATAAGAAATAGTGTAAGGTCACCGCCACAGCAATGCATAGGCCATAGATGCCAAAAGAAGAAATCCAGGAATTCAGTAGGAACACCAGGTTCAGTCCCAGTAAGGCAATGGATAGGTTCAACAGAATTTTGGATGGGTAGTCTCTTCTTAACTTCCTGTATTAAGATGCAATACATGCATCCAAAGTCAATGACAAAAAAATGTAACCTGAAAAATGGATTTTAAAATATACATTTTATTGTAAAACTGTTTAAATCGACATGACAATATGGCATATCCATTGTGGCAAATATTATAGCAATGCATGTATGCTGCAATGTCATTTATTAACATACAATATAAAAGCTTCTTACTCTAAGAGGGTGTATGTTAGCACTGTGATCCCAAGAAAGCATGAAGACACTCCACAGCCCATGTATGTAATAACAGCGAGGATTCTTTCATTATTTTCATCAATAGGAGTTCTGGACACGTCCTTAAATGAAAAAAAAAAAAAGAAATATTGGCTTAATACATAAAATATTCAAATGCTATTTGAATCATTATTATTTATAAAGCCAACATATTTTATATATTTATTGTATTATCATTATTATTATTGGATTTATATACTATTTTTCAAACTAATAAAGTAATTGTAATTGTGTCGTACCAGCAGCACTCCAAAGTGGGTCATGTGGTCACACAGACAGGTTGTGTAATCTTTGCTGATATTATACGTCCAGCACCCCTTTGGACTCCATCCTCCATATCCATCTAAAACAGTACATGCATAAATCCACCGACACAAATACACTTATGAGACATAGCACCCATGTGCGAAGAATTATAATGTATTCATTAATTTACAAGTGACTTGCCATTCTTATTGAAATCCCAGTAGACACACTGGACATTCTGGTCCTTCTGTCAAAGGTAAAGACAGTTTACCTATTATTGCCAGTGTTTTTTAATTCCTGGACATTTCTAAGAACTCCACTTACTTTCTTAGTTGTTAGATGGCGCAGAGTGACTGCAACATATTCATTTAGGTTTTCAATGGGTCCTGTGGCATTAGTCACACTTGTAGACACCACATAAGTGTTCAGTTCTTTCTTATCTAGGTCATTCTGAAGCAAATTCACAAAAAGTAGTGTGCTAAAATAGTGTCAGAAAACAAACTGTAAAATGAACATCTGCCTCAGTAACTGAACTCACCTTTGTTTGAAAGAGAGTTGGAACACCATAAAACTGAAACTGAATACGGGGGCTGGTATCGTTTACGATTGGGAATCTGCCTTGTATTTCAGAGGGAATAGAAATGAAGGCCACTGTACCATCAAAAGGCTCCTGGTTGATATAAATCTAGAAAAGCATAAGATTTGATCATTGTGTGACTTTTAAGATGCCTTATTCATTATATTTTCATAGGTAGGAAAAAGTATAGAACTAGAAATGTATAAAGCACTTAAAGCTCATTGCTTGTGGTGATGATTCATATATTATTTTATACTGTATTATATTCTTTTATATAACATATTCTATTATATTATGTATTATATATTAAGTTGTTTTCTACTTTTATATATTTGAAAATGTAATTTATTCCTCTGATGGCAAAGCTGATTTTTCAGCATCATTGCTCCAGTTTTTAGTGTCTCATGATGATCCTTCAGAAATAATTCTAATTATTATTAATGTTAAAAACAGTTGTGCTGCTTAATATTTTTGAGGAAAGATAAATTTTTTTATTTAAAATTGAAACCTTTTGTAACATTATAAATGGCATTACATTCACTTTTGATCAATTTAATGCACCCCTGCTAAATAAAAGTATTTTTTTTTTAAGTATACTGACCTCCAACTATTAAACGTAATTGTGCTTACCTCAGGGTTAAAGCCTTTGTTAAGGGATGAGACTCCAAAGGTTAGGTTATGAAAATGATCTTGGTCAATATTGACCACTGATATTGCCAGGGCAGAAGCTGTTAAACTGACTGAGTTTCCATTGAACCCTACCATCTGGTCTCCAACAGCCTCTGTGATGGTCAGAATACTACACAAAGACAGGAAAGGTTTTTCTGTTTGCATAAAAAGTATAAAATCTCCCTGTAAAATCCTCACATAAAACTTCAGACCTAATTTAATATGTAGTTAAGCACAACGCATTTCACGGCCAACCACATCAATGAAATAATTTACTATATTTGTTTTATTACTTTTACTGAGTATTATAAAATCAAACAAATATATTAAATAAACATTTAATGTCACACACACCCACTGATTTTTAGAATGTACAAACTGTATATTCTATCTTACACTAACCCTACCCCTAAACCCAACCTTTTGCTTTTCAAAAAACATCCCTTATGATTTATGAGCTGTTATCTTCATGGGGACCAAACAATGTCCCAACAAGGACAATGTAGAGTTTACCAGGACACACTGTTACCTGTTGGTAAAAGGTAGTAGGTCGCTTTTAGACTCCAGGATGTCAGATGTGACGTTGAGGATGACCTCTCCCAGCGGAAGTGTGATCACGCTAACGCTAATCACGTCGGCTAGTTTATTCAGTATCGTTGAGAGCTCGTACTCATTCAGATTATTGTTCTCATGTATCAAGTCCTTAATAATGATCAGAATATCTTCTGCATTGTCTAATAGGGAAAAGCATAAGGGAGTGTTTTGAAGAAATGCCCATATAACATAATTTATCAGGATGATATAGAGGCTAATGTGTTCAAATAGATTTCTACACTCTTAAAATACAGAAACTGGGGAACCCAAAATGGTTCTTCTTCTTCCTTCTGTTTACTTTAAACAGAAGCTTGTGTATCTAATATGAATTCAAAGAAGGTTTTACCACTAGTGACTGTAATGTCCTCCAGATCTGACACACTCTTGACCACAACCTGGCACTGGCCCAGGTCTGGAGGCTTCCAATGAGCATTGTTCGAGTTTGCATCCAGAAAACTAAGGAGATGGGCGAAACAGTCACAATCAATAAACATATCAAACCATGAATTATTTGCTAATAATTAGTTCAGAGCTGCCTGACTCCAAGATACAATATCTTGGAACATTATCTAATGCTCTTGAGGTTCAGGGTACCTGTCCATCTGTTTTATGGCTGTAAATAAACCTGAAATGACTGGAACATTGTTGAAATGCAAGAGATTGTTTAACCTCTGCAATGAAATCGAACATACAAACAGTTCTGACATTAATGATACCACCATAGGGAACAAACATGCGATTAATTGGTTTACAGCAGCCCCTATATTCAATCAAATGGCTTCCTCTTTTTAGAGTTGGTGATTAGAAGCAACAACCCTGACACTGACAGTGGATTTATAGGCAGATAATATTCTGTTATCAAGGTCTATTGAACTGGCAATGTTAAAATGATTTAATGCAATTATTGATCATATGAATCATTCGCAGTCTATTTCAGTTGATAAATGGCAACATGCGCCTGAACACACCTCTTTTTTAGACCGGCAAGCCCATGGCCGCACAAATGGGCGCAAATGCTTGCATGTACTGTTTAAACAGCGTGGCGCAGGATGTGAAAATGATAACTGCGTCAGGCAGAAACTAGCAAAAAACACTTTTGTCGCGCTTGCCGCTGCATTGCGCCGTATGATAGGGTCCATTGGCTCAACGGTTCCTCGAAGGACAAATTTAATGTTTTGCTTAAAGTTTCCATAATTAATGTTCGTTCCCAGAACCTTAAAAAAAAGTTTCATATCTAAATGGCAATGTTGGGAAAACAATACTTAGCTGGGAATGGCGTGAATTATTCTAAATTATGTTTGGTGCTAGTGCAGCAGAAATTATACACTTTACCATTAAGCTTCATGTTCTTTTGGGTTGGAAGCAATTTATAACATCAATTTTGTTTTAGTCAAATTGAATATTTTCAAGAGATTTACAAGAGAGGCTCTTACCATTCCCTATATGCTGTCTTTTCAGGGTTTCCTTTACAGAAGAGTGAGGTGATGCGCTGAACCCCAACTTGGGGCCATTTAAAAAGCCCCTGTCTGGTTTGATGGTTGTGTTCAGGACATGGCCCTGTTTTTGGAGATGAAGAGATTTGTACTGAGAATGAACCCTCATCATCAGATTTTTTTTCTTCAGATGTAGCACATACCAATATAAGAAATAATAATGTCCTGAGGTTGGGCGTCCAAGTATACTGATCCACTGGTGTATGATTGCTCCAGAAGCTGGTGAATCTTTTTTTGTGTGTCTACGATGTTTGAGGAAGTTGTTACCTGAGCATGAAAGACACAGCTATGGCTGGGAACAAGCCATATCAGATAACCTAATTAAATCATGTTGCACGTTCATAACAATTATTATTCACTATTGTTTACTTTTCTTCAATTGCTGTTGAGATCTTGTAATAAAGATCTCACCTTGTTTTTGAGAGCTGGGGATGCTGCGAAATAAATGAACAAGATAATAGAAAATATATTTATTTTGTGTATCTAAGAGAAACATTTTCAATTTCCATTTATTTGCAAAGTATATATATATATATATATATATATATATATATATATATATATATACACAATTTCCATTTATTTGCCAGGTGTAAATATATTTATATATATACATATATATATATATATATACAGTATATATGTGTGTGTATATATATCTGAGAGAGAGAGAGAGAGAGAGAGAGAGAGAGAGAGAGAGAGAGAGAGAGAGAGAGAGAGAGAGAGAGAGAGAGAGAGAGAGAGAGAGAGAGAGAGAGAGAGAGAGAGAGAGAGAGAGCATGTACCTTTCCAACCACTTTGGATGATTTTGTTTCCACGCTGCAAACACAAATCAGACATGCATGTTTAAAATAATATCTAGTGTGTCTTGGGATTGGGTCTGTTCTCTGCAATATAACAACAAGACTGACTAACCTTCGTTTTCGTGCACGTGTTGAGGAGGTCACGAGTTTGAAGTGCAACACAGATATTCCTTCACTAGAAAGAGTTTCATTAAGCTGTAATGATGATAAAAAACAACTGAGATATGATACCGGTTTCCAGTTTGACATGCAATACGTCTGGATAAATTCAGGTTTACTTTGTTGAGATCTTACCCAGGTTTCAATTATATTCTTAGGGTCACCAGAGCCTTTTATAGTCACATTGACGTTGACATTGAAATAACTATCTATTTACAGGACAGAGACATTATTAAATATGCCACACTTCACAAGAGCAGTAATTGTAACAACAACAAAAAAAAAAAAATTATATTGTAATTCTTTACCTGATATAATTCCTTCAGGTGAAACTGTAGAAGAGCATGTAGTTGTATTTAATGTAAGGCTTGTGGAGGACAAAACGGTTGTGTCTTTAATTGTCGAGGAAGTTTCTGCCAGAGTTGTTTCCATGAATGGTGTGGAGATAGTGACTGTTGAAAACATATAGTGAAAACCAGTCAGAGAATCCGGTGTGTATCTAGAATTGCATATGCATAACTGTTCCGTTTCTGTACAGACTTGTTTCAACTGCTGTTGTTGTTTCCATTTGTATGGGTGTTGTGCGTATTGTTTTTGCAGTAGTCAAGATTTGAGTAGTCACGGGCATCAGCTGAGGAGTTGTGGCTGTTAGTGTTTCAGTTGTACGAGGCAAAGACGCCGTCGCTGTTATTGCTGGAGTTGTGTCTGGTAAGAGATCATCTAAAGAGAGATCAGATCATTGAAACATGCATACTTGAGCTACATCAGAAACATGCTTGACTATGGAACATCGTTGGTTTGGATGGAGATTATGCTTTATTTTCTTGGAGTAATATCTGATTTACCAAGAGGGTATATGAAGATGGCTTCAGGACGTGTAATTATTTCGTAGTGGTCTATTTTGTGACGCTTGGCAAGGATCTCAGAGAGTTCATCCTGAATTTTTCCTACATCAGCACTAGGAATCACATTCAGGTGAGCCAAACAATCAAACCTGAAGATACACAAGAATGACATTATGAGTAGTCAGTCCGCTTGTGCTGTAGGGCAACATTTTGCAGGTGTTTACTTTCAAAAAATTTTATTAATAAAAATGCATGGTTTTTAAAGATAACGTGTAAATACATGATAATTTCAATATACCAAAATCAATGTGTGAAAAGCATTTAGAGGTGAAAAAGTTTAAATAGAAAAAAATCCTCACTGGCTGACTCCAGGACTTGTCGCCAACAATCTCATGGTTCCCTCCTGAAGAGAGAAATCTTGTTAGTTTGATGACCATGCAGATTTTTATTTTGTACAGATAGTCTTAATGCTACTGACGCACCTCTGCATTACTGAAGCGTGTGTGTAAGCTGTAGAAAGACAACAAGAGTATATTTAGATTCAGGCCTGAAAACACTTTGTATTGTGTTTAAAGAGATATTACAAGATCTTACCCTCCTAACGGTTCCACTATAACTCTGTGCAAATATATGTATGTCTCCCACAATTGTACCTCTCCCATTACTTGTGTCAACTTGGAGAGAATAATATACAAATATTATTGACATTTTGTCTTGTACCAGTAAAAATTCAATATGTGTTTTGTTGTAGCTCACCCACTGATGTGCAACTTCTCTAGCATCCTGAGAGTTTGTTTTGTTTCCGTCTTCACGAAGGATGATAAACACTAATTTTACTTCATAATAACACCAGTCTGAAACATAGGAAATTGTGTGAGGCATAAAAAAGACCAATAAAGGTGGCATAGCATATATACTACTGTACATATTGAATAGGACACAATTTAGCAAACATAATTTAATTTTGTTCAAATGGACATAATTTAATTACTTCAGCCATAGCAGTTTTCATGAATCGGGAACTCTGTTGTACTCCATTACTTTTGAAAACATTATAAGCAAAAATCCTTTTTTTTGTGGCCCTATTGTATTTGATAATCTATTGTTTAACATAGAACTAACCTAATATAAAAAAAAGTAGTGAAGTGACAAGCAATATTAAGTAATATTATTCAAATTTCTCATTTTACACAAACTGGACTGTTGATTTCGCAATACACCAGCGTTCAACCTTGTCCCCAGAAAAACACAACGTTCCCCTAACGTTCCCATTTGGTAATGTTTTTGGGAACCAAATAAGACTCTGTAGGTTCTCTTTTTATAATCTTTTATACAGGGCATCTTATCAGATCGGACAGACAAATAAATGACAGTTTCTTTGTTTTTACAACCAGTAAAGTAGAGCAAAAACATAGTTTAGAAGATTAATTTTTGGACATTCTTATAAATTATTATTTTATTTGATATGTATTTTAATACTTTTTTTTACAGGGTAACCTATTTGTGGAAATTGACATATATGTCCTATCCATAACAAATTTAGTGTGTGCATTTTTGTCCCTTACCACACTTTTGCGTAATGTCTGGTATAGGCTTGCAGTGCACGGCATTGTCCCAAATTTGTTCCTCCCAGTGCAGAACATCCCCATCAGTGCAGGTCAACCCTGAAATCTCCTCAGCGCTGCGTTCACGTTTCCAGACCCTGAACAAACTTAAACTTCCCTTCAGTTCTTTTCCTGTTTCAATGTTCATCTCGCCCTTCGAAAAATTGTGGGCCACAGCTAAAGTCAAAGTGCCACCTGTGGCCACACTATGGTAGTCAGGGTACAGAGCCGTTTCTTTAGACTGTGCCATCAAGTCCACCTTGGATCCATTAACATAGACTTTTGGCTCAGTCATAGACTTGGACCAGGTCATGCAAACTGAATGCCAGTTTTCCAAGGACACCACGGAAGATTTGGTCCAGACTCTTCCAAACATTATGATAAATAGGTCTGATCCAAAGCCCTTCATCCCTAGCTCTATGCGTGTCTTATCAGGGTGCAGGTACGTGAATGCGGTCCAGTGCGAGTTGCTGAGCTTCCTCTTTATGTTCACACACACACTGAGCTCTTTCAGGTCAGGGATTTTGAGTTCATTTTTCAGTAGCCAGTATTTACAGTCCTTCTGCATGAAATCCACCTTCTTCCCCCACAGACTGTCACCTTTTACTGAACCTCAGGTGTAAAATGAAATGATGTAAATCATAACAAAACAACATAAAATAACAAACTGTGAATGTTAAAATATTTTGCACAACAATAATACCTCCGTTCTTCAATGTTATTATATATAGAATGAGGACGATGAGTATAGCCTTAACCTGTTTATTGCGTTTTTCCATTCTCCGCCTGACAAATGGAATATAATTACACATAAAGATAAAACAAGGAAGCAGAAAATGGTTTATTTCTAAGACAGTATCAAACTCCACTGCAAAACGGTCTAAAAGAGTTTTGTCAGCATTTTCCATACAAACCATTTATCATTTATTGAACATATTGCAATTAGATAGATAGACACATACATAGAGGGATACACTACCGTTCAAAAGTTTGGGGTCAATTTTTAATTAATTGCTGAAATTAATACTTTTCTTCAGAAAGGACGCATGAAATTGATATAAAGTGACAGTAAAGACATTTATAATAATGCAAAATATTTATTTTTTAATGAAATGCTTTTCTCTTGAACTTTCAAAGAATCCTGAAAAAAATCACTGTTGCACAAAAATATGAAGCAGCACAACTGTTTTCAACTGTGATAATAATCATAAATGTTTCTTGAGCATCAAATAATCATATTAGAGTGATTTCTGAAGGATCATGTGACACTGAAGACTGGAGTAATGATGCTGAAAATTCAGCTTTGATTACAGGAATAAATTACATTTTAAAATATATTCACATAGAAAACCGCTGTTTTACATTGAAATAATATTTAACAATATTACTGGGTTTGTTTTGTATTTTTAATCAAATAAATGCAGCCTTGGTGAGCAGAAGAGACTTCTTTTAAAAACATAAAAAATCTTACCGACCCCAAACTTTTGAACGGTAGTGTATATCAGTTACAAATATCAATTGTTCAATCATTCTTGTATCTTTATGAAGGCAAAACAAAATTTAGATGTAACAGAATGCAAACAAAATGGAACAATAGTTACTCACCACATTCAATATGTGCTAGTGTCAAATTTCCATGTAGGTCATTTCTTCATTCAAGAGAGTAACTGTACATCAACATGTATGTTGATTGATGTGAAAGGTATGACCATGAGAGAGATCTTGTGTTCATCTTTACAAGTTCCCGTTGTCCTATTGAGTTATCCATTAAACTCATCGATCATCCACTTCTTCAGATTAGTCATGACATATAGTGTCAACCAATGATTGTGTACATATGCACTGAACACCATCTTCATAAAGCCATATGCAGCTATATGATCAGTCCGTATAGTTAAATGATTAGCAAACAACAGCTGAAACTTTGAGGTTGTCTATTTGTACAAGTTCTCTCTCATATTTGCAAAATTTCATAGCATCCATGTAAAAATATGCAATAAACCTAAGCACTTGTTTTTGCCGGCCAGTAAATCACTTATGATAACGTCAAAATTTGTTATCCATGACGGTATTGTAATACCAATGCTTTTTGGTGAGTTTGGAAATTTACATTGCAACAGTGGTGTAAAGTATATGAGTATAGGCTAAATGTCATTAGTTACTTTAGTATCTTTTTGGCGTATTTGATTATCAAAGATAGTAGCAACTTTTACTCTCTTGACATTTTGAATAAGTATATGTACTCTTTACTCCAATAGAATTGTGATGAGTAATGCAGTTACTCTTACATTATGCATGGCTTTTTGGAGTAGTGTCTTCCTGCAATATCGGAGGCTGCATTTTCTGGACCCCAGTCTTAGGACCGCATTTCTAGGACCCTAGGTTATTAGTTACAACGCCACCTACCGAATTAAAGGACCAGCGACCGCATGTTTTTCTAGAAGATGCTGGACAACAAGTGTGAGTATCAAATGTGAATCAGTTTTTATTTGTTTGAAGGATATCGGTTTACTTAGGGATAGTTCACCCCAAGATGAAAATTCTGTCATCATTTATTCACCCTCAAGTTGTTCTAAACCTGTATGAATTTCTCTCTTCTGCTGAACACAAAAGAAGAGATTTTGAAGAATGTCAGTAACCAAGCAGTTGATGGACCCCATTGACTTCCATAGTGGTTTTTTTCATACTATGGACCTCAATGGGAAGTCATACAGGGTTAGAACAACTTGAGGGTGAGTAAATGATGACAGAATTTTCATCTGGGCGAATTATCCATTTAACTGAGACTTCAGTGTTTGCAGACGTTAAGGGGTTGTGTCGACCTTGATTCATTGAGATTTCATTGTGATTGCTCTCCTCACACATCAACGGTTTCTTGTTTTTCACTGGCATGTCTCTTATACTGTGTTGAGGACTAGTGCGTATGTCAGTGCAAGTTGCTTTCAGTTAAGACCGCTCAAACAAGCATTTTAGTCTAGGGCTATAGGCTTAAACCTTGTCTGTAAAACCGGGCAAGAGTTTTTCCACAGTAGTATTGTGATTTGTAACGAGTAATGGAGGCATTTTCAGGTACAAGGCTAACATCTACCTAACAGCGCAGAAAAATCATGATGTTGTATCTGAGTTAGGCTTACAATACACTTTGAAATTTTGACACCATTAATATAACTTAATATAGTTTATTTTCCTAAACTGGTAACATTGGTGGTGTTCTATTGTAACACAAAACAATATAAAGTAAAATGAACATTTGATTCTATAGCATGTTTAAAAGGTACAGTTAAATTAACAAGAGACTGTTATTCATAAACAAAGCACTTTTTGAGGTTTTTAAAGTCTGCATTCTGATTTAAAATGATCAAACATTTACTGATTATGAGCTACATAATGCCACTAGATGTCGCTGTTTTATGAAAAAAAGACATGACAAATACAAATGACATATGCAGTTTTGTCAGAATCTCAACTTTATTTATTTTTTTCTCAGATCATACAAAGGTAAAATACGTTTTTTTTTATGTTAATGTACAGTAAGGAGAATGTGTAAGTAAAGACAGCGACAAAAGCGACGCATTTTCATTTTTCCAGTATTGGTTTTTATGACAATTACAAAAAAATGTAATCACAAGGAAGCAATCTAAAAGATACAGAAACACATAGTACTGACAGGTTCAGCAGCCGCGATTACAAGCTGTTACAGATTTAAAATTGATCAACACAAAGCTTCATTTGATACAATGAAACAAGTCGTTCCGAAACACAGATGTACCAGTCATATGTCTCAAACAACACACACACACCTCTCTTCATTATCCATCTGTCATTGTGTCTCACTATCTTTCCTGAGACAAATGGGCCTTTGGACAGAGAGAGGATAAGTTTTCCAATCAAAGCCGCTAGGTAAACGTAACATTTCTCACAGGAAATATCAAACTCCCCTCATAAAGAAGCCAGAACCAACATAACAGAAGCCTTTGTCAATACTTCCACATATTTATGTGGGATTTCTGTATAAATTCAAATGAATGCTGCCATTTTTTTCTGAATTAATCTCACTCTTTTTGTCTCCACAGTGAGCGGGCGCTTACAGTTTCTTGGAGCAGTCAGAGCAGTAAATGTCTCCATTGCGAGCTACAAAGCGCTTGTCTGCCAGATTGAGAGAGCACTTCTTACAGTTAAAGCAGTAATCGTGCCAAGCGCCGCCCTCATAGTTCACTACATTCGTAGCCTTGCCAAATCCTGTGGGATGAAAAAGAGTAGATTTATTTGTCACTTTAGTTCAAGTCAAATTCAAGTTCAAGAAGAATGCATAACGTGGAGAATTGTGTGTGTGTGGATGGAAACCTGTAATGGGATTCTGGCAGCTGCTGCATTTTTTAGCCACAGTGCTTTTGTAGCAATCCACACAGTAGACCTTCTCCTCGTGGGAGGTGAAGCGGGTGCCAGCCAGAGGCTTTCGGCAGGAGGAGCACACAAAACACTCGGAATGCCACGGCTGGTCCTGGTAATTCACACCTCCTGTGGTAATGGGCTGGAGGACATAACATGTGGAAGCAATATGATTATTATCATTAAACATCTTTATTTTATAAAATAACATGTTTTGTGTTGACAGAATATTAAGAAATCAACCACTTTAAAAGTAATCCTTAAAAATCCATTAATTCTATGAAATCTTTCACCTTCTTGCAGCAAGCGCATTGTTTGGCAAATTTCTTCTCATGGCAAGGGCTGCAGTAGATGTTGTCATTCTTTGTTATGAAACTTTTGGAGCCGATTGGCTTTTGACACTGATAGCAGGTGAAACACTCATCATGCCAGGAGTTGCCTTTGTATTCCACATTCTCAGTGCCTGTATCAAACACATTAGAGAGAAAAATGAAAAGTACAGTCGGTTACACACGAAAATATTATATGTACAAAGGAAATGAATTAAACAATAAATATAATGTCACACACACACAGACACACAGACACAGACACAGACACACACACACACACACACACACACACACACACACACACACACACACACACACACACACACACACACACACACACACACACACACACACACACACACACACACACACACACACACACACACACACACACACACACACACACACACACACACACACACACACGCCCACACAAAATTTCATATTAGATTTTTAAGCTAAATAAAACTACTGAATATAAAAATAAATGTATATGTATACCTGCCAGTATGGGCTTGTAGCAGCCATGGCAGCGAGGGGCATCCTCACGCGAGCTACACGTCCCACACAGGATCCTGTCATCCTTGGAGGTGAAAGACTCCTTGGCCAGGTTCTTATAGCACTTGGCACATCGGAAACAATCTGAGTGCCAGTAGCGCCCTTTATGGTGAAGCTCCTACACAGAAAGGAACCAAGACTGAGAGATGTACACACATGTAATATAATATAACATAATATATTAATATTTTGTGAAAGTAATATATCTATATATAAATATACATTACCGTTAAAAAGTTTGGGGTCAGTATGTTTTTTTTTTTTTTTTCCAGCAAGGATGCATTAAATTAATCACAAAGTGACAGACATATTTTGAAAAATTATAAATGTATTTACTATTTAAAAAAAATGCTGGTCTTATTCATTAAAGAATCCGGAAAAAGTTTCCAAAAAAAACACAACTGTTTCCAAAATTGAGAACAAGAAATGTTTTTCGAGCAGCAAATCATCATATTAGTATGATTTCTGAGGGATCATGTGACACTGAAGACTAATGTAAGAGACACTGAAGAGTAATGATGCCGAAAATTCAGCTTTGCCATCACAGGATTTGCCATTACATTTTAAGATATACTAATAGAAACAGTTTTTTAAAAAGATTGTAATAATATTTTACAATGTTACCGATTTTCTTAAATAAAATAAATGCAGCAAAAACATTCAAACATCTTACCGACCCCAACATTTAACGGTAGAGCATATAATTATTTTCAGTTGATTAATTAAAAATATATTATTAATATATATATATTTTAAAAATCATGAGAAATACAACAAATTCATGTATACAGTAGCCTATTCCTACTTTTATCTTGACTTCAAAGCTTAGCCTAATTTATGTAGATTATTTAAGTTGTAAAACTTTTTCTAAACTATTACATTAGTAGCCTATGATAAGTGCTCTTATCTGACATTTACAGATAGACTATGGGTCAGAGCTAAAAAGCGTATGTCAAGTTTAATGTCAGGGTCACACAACACAAAACATTTTTGTGGCATTTTAACAACAGAACCACCCATGGAAAACACACACACACACACACACACACACACACACACACACACACACACACACACACACACACACACACACACACACACACACACACACACACACACACACACACACACACACACACACACACACACACACACACACACACACACACACACACACACACCACGTGTTACCTTAGACTCGGTGCTGATTGGCCGTCGACACTCTGTGCAGGTGTTGGCACAGAACTTGTCAAAGCATCGCACACAAACTGGTTTCTCGTCTTTCCTCAAGAATTTCTTTCCACTGAGGTCCTCGCGACAGTAAAAACAGCTGCAACGATCTGCCATAGTCCCCCAATAAACCCACGTATAGCTGTGAGAAATAATAACAGCCATTACCTCATCGTGATAATAAAATTTGGTCATAAAAATACATCATGATGATGTATAGGCCTAACTGTAGAAAAAGAAAAGGATTTTTTGCCAAAAAAAACAAAAAACGTTTTAACACGTCCCACACCCGATCATGTAACTAACAGTGTGCAGAGTTTCCTCAGGAAACTGAGGTAATTTATTGATAAGGCAGTGTTTGTTCCGTTTTCCCTTAGGCGGAGGGGCCAAATTGCTTTGAGCTGATATGTAACCATAGGCAACAGCACACAGCACATGTTTTTTTTATTATTGTCCTCAGTCCTTATCTTTATCTGATAGCGGATTCAGTTCAGCTGTAAAGCAGGTTAGCAGACTGGCACACGGGCTGAAAGTAAGATCATTCTTTCAGTATGATAGGCCGAAATCTTTTCTGTAATGATGAAGCAGTGCACTCATTACACTCATTCATGCCTAAATCATGTCGTGAACCAGCCAAGGAAATACAATAAAAATTGAATTTGTTATGAGATATTCGATTATAAACGAATGCATGGTTTGAATTACATATTGTTTCACTCGCCAAAACAAACGTCATTGGGAACTTTCCCATGTAGTCATTAAAAATGAGGGCAGAACACTTCCTGGGAATGAAAGATTAACTTATTGTGCAAATGCTTCAAGCGAATATGTGCATGTTTAGTATGCGGGCACACATTTGATCGCTTTGGTTTATACGTGCTGAAGTATGTCTGGTATGCATTTGGTGAAATGAGGAATGTTAACAGTTCTTTAACAAAGTTTAAAGAGGGAACCTCTCATTCACTTTGCAGTGAGCTCCCATGTCTGGTTAAATATTTAGCATACATCAGATATGAATTACTTCTAGTTGGGTTGTCTGTCAACTAACTAAAGGCTGTGGTATGACATATTTTACTGATCTTTACTCCCAAAAGCTGAGGGAAAAATAACACATTTACTTTCCTGTCTCCTTGGCAAATGTAAACTAACATCCTTAATCGGTATGGAGCCGGAGTCGGTATGAAATCCCAAAGTTTCAAATTAAACTGGGCAAATTGTACTGCACAGTCCATAAATATGTTTTGCTCAAGTTCTAACATCACTGCCAAAACCAGAATAAACTCTACCTCCAATTTCTATCTCACTGACTTATTTTTGTAGTGTATCGTCCCCTGTACTGACCCAGTGGTCCTGCTAACACATCTAAAACCAAATCTCCCATCCATGTCTGTTTTAGACTAGCAGAAGTATTTTTAATGGACACAGGAGAATTATCTGAACTGTAATGAGGCTTAAATATGTGGGATAATGTTACAGGACTTGGCAAATGTGGTCTTGTTTTTCCAGAAAGTTCGAAGACTTCCGAAATGTGCTGTTCTTCATGATACCTTTTCCAGTTCTGTGTTTCCTGGTCAGTTAACTTTAATGACACACCAGATTAAACCAGACATTTGGAGCCACTCGCCAAAGCTCATACGTCATAAAGCTCAGAGTCAAGTAAGGACAGAAATGAGGAGGAGAACAATGTGAACCAGGGGTTGGATACAAAAAACATTTATAAGGATAATATTTCTCAACGATTATTTTCTTTGTATTGTCTAGCTCAAGATTAAGAATATTTGTTTTTCTGAAAAAGAAAAAGATTATTTTATTACAAAAATGTTTTAATTAATTTTTTTAAAAATGTTCCTTAAAAAATGAAATTGAGACATTATTATTCTGCGTCATACTTTTTAGTAACATTTGTATTCATTTTAAGAATCGTTTTTTATTAAAATATCAACTTTCATTATTTTTCCTTCAGATTTTCATTAAACCCACCCCAGATTCAAACTCACATGGCCCACATGAGAACACCACAGCACATGTGCTAACCACTAGGCCACAGCTACATTTACTTGGTTAGAATTAGTAGCAAACAGCTCAATACAAACAAATAATGAGCAAATAAGGGAACCCGCTAAATGGGTCACAGATAAGTGTGAAAGGGGGCATTTTTGCAGACGCTGATGTAATGGCGAACGGACAGACTCTTGTTTTAGTCAAATATTTAATGTGATCTCCAGGGAGATGACAGACTGTTGAGACTGGAATCTGGTTTCAGGATGACCTCATGCACCAGCATCTGGAACACAGTCGGGCGAGCGTAGCAGCCAAAGCAAACGAGGGGAAGAATTGGAACAGTCACGCTGCTCGCGACCCATTGGTTGATGCGATATGAGGGAACTTGAGAGCCTGTGAGACTTCAGCTGAAGAGAAAAATAACATGGTGATACGGACCATGTTTTTTTCCTCCTTTATGCTGATTTTCCATGCATTTAACGAGTTATTTTTCTTTGCAGGCCCACAATGGGGTGCGGTGCATATGATGAAAGGCGACCAAATTAGAAGTTGGGCAATGACATCACCTGCTGGTCAGCTCAAAAATATCACTTTTACAGTAATTACTGCATGCGCAAACCACACACATGAGCACACTTGTGCATATGCTCAAACCCAAACAGAGAAACATATGTGGGATGAATTGTTTTTTAAAATATATTTTAAGGCACAAATGGTCCTGATTATCAATGTTGGTCATCTGAAATATGGTAATGGAATCAAACCCTGTTTTACAGCTGGTAAAATTGAGGGGCTCTTGGTAGAGTGTTATTGTGTTGGCATGATCTACTTGCTGAAGAATGTGGCAAACGCTTGGAAACAGGAAGCCAGTGAAGTAGCGGTAAGAAGAACAGGCGAGACGGCTGGCCAACTGTGTAACCCTAGTCCTCTTGATCTGCAGTCCTAAATACACAAAGAGGAAACTCAAACAAGACTACCGTCCCTCTATAGGGTTAATCTGGGGCCACATGTAAACCACCATATAATTACACTGATGCCTTCATAAATTCATTATAATTTATAATGTTTCTCTTAAAGGGACCTGGCTGTAACAATAGGCTATTTATTACATGGCATTCTGGAATACTTCATTCTGATTGGTCAGTCACTGGATTTTGCAGTCAAAAGTACAATATAGTGCAACTGTCGGGTTCCAGTAAAAATCCCATTCACTTTCTCCATAGGGGAATTGATTTTTAACAATAACTTATAAACCGTTAAAGATAGACCTACTGTGAACTATGAGGTTGTTAATCAATGGGATATGCTTTTGTTGAAGGAAGGCATCAGTGCACATTATATCAACTTATTTTTTAAATATTCATGCAACAGTGGAACTCTGGGTAATGACCCACGATTCTGCAAATTAATCCACCAATCAGAGAATCAAAACAAGCAAATTTCTCAGAAAGAGCTCTCCTTTTAGACTAATACAATCGGAGATATATTAAAAAATGTCTTGGCTCTTCCAAGTTTTATAATGGAAGTGAATGGACTTTCTGTTTTGAAGTCCATAAAAGTTTATCTATCCATCATAAAGTGCTCCACACACATCCGGGAGGTTAATAAAAGCCTTTTGAAGT
Organism: Meda fulgida; assembly: GCA_030578275.1. NCBI lineage: Eukaryota > Metazoa > Chordata > Actinopteri > Cypriniformes > Leuciscidae > Meda > Meda fulgida. The sequence continues at coordinate 12,266,600 of CM060625.1, read as the reverse complement.
GAAGCGATGCGTTTGTGTAAGAAAATTATTCATATTTAAAACTTTGTAAAGTAAAATAACTAGCTTCCGGCCAAACGAACATTTTATGCGAGCATTGCGACGTACTGCTGATATTTACGCTACGCCATGATGCACTACACTACTTCCGACGCCACAAGTTGCGTAAGTTCTTTACAAAAAGTTTTTTTGCTTCAAAACTAGGATTTTAAGGTTGTGATTCACTTTATAACTGGGCACTTAGAAAATATGAATGTTCAGATTGGTCAATCAGAACATTCAAGAGAATAATAATAAAAGCTGTTTCTTATCAACTTTAAAATGCCCTATGGTGTAAATATCACCCTTTACACACTACGCAAACAGTTTGTAATATTTGTTGTTGGCAGCGCTCACTGATATTCATCTGCCTTTATATGCATAGTCAAATACCTACACAGAACAAAGGGATATGAAAACCGAGTATCAATCCACTGAGTTCTTACCTAAATGTTTCCACATATTTCCACACTTTTGTGTTCAGCAGAATAAATAAATTCATACAGGTTTGGAACAACATGAGGGTGACAGAATTTTCATTTTTGGGCGAACTATCCCTTTAAGGGGATTTCAAATGCTTTACAGGTCCCTCTCTGTTCTTAGCAGAACACAAGATCATTTCACGGACGTTAAACTGGATTTGCATGGATCAGACGTAAATGAGGAACAGACACATCTGTTGATGGTCCATGTCAAATGTTTTTGATGATCATTTTGTACTCTTTAAGAAAACCCTTTGTAATACAGTCAGTAATTGCAAGGTTTTATTACATTTTTTAGGAAGTTTGTTGCAACTGGCTCCTGATTCATAGTCAGTCATGAGGCAGTGACTAAAACACATGAGATCGTCCATGCACCCTTGATCTAATACAGTACTTGTCTTGGGATGAACAGGGAGTTTGGCTCCCATTTTAAATGTATGTTATGTCGATATTTATTGCTATTCATTTATGGACTATTCATAAGGTATGTGACAACACTTATGTATATTAACACGCTTAATTCAGTGTCTGTAAAAAATTTCAGCCAGCAAAAAGTGTCAGAATGGGAAAATGGACAAAAAGATAGATAACGTACGCCATACATGGTATGATAGCCTAATAATTTTCCTGTGCATTTTACTTCTTCGAAATGTGCAAAAGATAATGATATAATTATGGACATCAAAGACAGATATCAGATATGTATATCACTCTCATGGGGTGAATTCCATTCTGCAGACAATTTAGACAAACTGTCCAGCAGAGTCTCTCAGCCCATCAGTCCATACCTTAGACATGTGGCTAGATCTCTGGAGTGAAAATCTTTAATAAGAAACAGATTTCAGAGGCTGAAAGAACATGCAGAAAATCCCTGCAGCCAACGCCCCATTACTGTACTTACATTACACTTCATATTCAGACTCACTGGTAGATGCACATGTAAGGGTAGGTTTTGTCTTGGACAGGTTAAATATTAAACAGCGAAACCATTTTGAAAAATTTTCAAAATGTGAAAACTTTTTTCAAGAGTATAGCCTAATGATGGATGTTTGATTTAAGTCTTGGTGGCAGGTGAAATAAATTCCTGTCGATCAACAACACTAAACTGATTAGAATATTTTTTGAAATCACAAAACATATTTTTACATTAGGCCTATACACACACACACACACACACATATATATATAATCTATTTATTATTATTTATTTAAATATTAAAACATTTTGCTAAAATTTCTGCCTCTGTTATTTGATGTTTTTCTTAGCATAGGTCTTTGCATGTAGGCAGAATATAGCACGTTCTTGTGACTCCTTGTCCTATTAAGAAAACGTATATTTTGCTGCTTTATTATCCTCAGTTTTTAACCGTTGAGAAAAGTTAAACTTACCTCTTTCTGCGGGACACGGTGCTCTAAGTGTCCTGTAACACTGCAGCCACAGCAAAGTTTCAATGCGTTTTGCACTTGGTTCGGTTTTACGTTGGTGGGTTGTCGAGAAGTCTTAGCTCATAAATATGAATTAGGCCATGCTAACGTTCATTGGTAGACGTCCAATGGCGAAAGCTTTCTTCTTAATATTAATTAGGTAATACTGGCGCTGTGCAATTAACATCTAATGACGAAGCTTTGGCTCATGAATATTGAGATATTTTACAGTCGTAGGATTCGTAAATCACACGGTGCGCGGGTTTATTTATTCACTGCATAAACAATCAAATTAAGGTCCAACAGATTCAGTTTATGAAAAAGGAGCCTTTTCCATTATCAAAAAGGATTTTAAAGGTAATTTCTGAAATATCTTCATCATTCCATCAGGCAAGTAGGCTATCTAGCAATTTATAGAAAGTAAATTTTTATATATATATATATATATATATATATATATATATATATATATATACGAAATCGACGGCAGTATATATTTTTAGGAAATTAATCAATATAGATGACTGCACTCAAATAATTTTCAACACTGGTTTAAAAAGTAGCCTACATCAATCCTCATTTATTAGAAGGTCAAAGGGTATGGAAACACTTTGAAATAAATCACTTTTTCACAAATATGAACCTCTTTTTTGTAAATGTTAATGAGGTAATGATGAGTCACAGTACAAATACCAGGAAACAGGACGGAGGCACTTATTAAAATAAATGTATCCAAAATTGACCCACAAGTTATGTATGGCTTTGAAATGATCAATGAAGACACATCAATGCATTCACAATAGTAGCAGACGTTCAGTCTGAGCTACACACTACTAAACACAAAATTAATTTAGAATCTTTTATGGCACATTTTTGTTTAGGATTAGCCAACACAACCATAGTAGAACAGTGTCTAGACAAATAAATAAATATTAATGGCACAAAATAATAAACCAATAAAAGCATAAATAAACGTTTAACTTAATATCTCTGAAAAAAAAAGCATCACTTAGAGAGCAAAAGGTCAGCAGCTGTCCGGCAGGCTCAGACTCTGTGGCGCAGAGGGTCCGACAGAGGCGGGGATGGTGGTGGAGGAGGATATGATGTCAGTGGGTCTGGATGCTCTTCTGTGGGGAGGACCAGACGGGTGCCTCCGAACGCAAGCTCCCTGTCGAGAGGATCGTCTGACGTTCCTGCTAGTGAGTAAAGACCAGCCTGGCCCGTGGAGGTGGTGGGCATGCCATGGGCATCAGTGCTGATCGTCATGTCACTGTACATAAAACCATCTCCGTCATTTAGAATCAGCTCTGTGTCCTCATCATTCAATTGACCGGCGTTCTAGAGAGAGAGGGGAGAGGGGGGGGCGAAGAAAATCTGTGATTTGCACAATTCAGATTACACTCGTGCTCATATGATTTTACACATTTCTACACTGTAGTATGAGCCGAAAGCAGCCATGGTTCAATGGTTTACCTCATAGGCTTGTGAGCTGGTAAGACAGCGTGCTATTGGACCACAGCAGGCTGGCAGAGTGGTAGTGAGAGGAGGCCCGCTGTGTGTGAGGAAGGGTTTTAAATAACTGCACCGCTTCATTAAGGATTAAACATGATTTCAAATTACTTAAATAATTATACTACCTACTAGTTTTTATTAGTTATACTGTTAAATATACAGACTGCAATAATTTGATCAAAAATACAGTAAAAATATTATTTCAACTTAAAGTAAATGTTTTCTATTTTAATATAAAATGTAATTTATTCCTGTAATGGTAAAGCTGAATTTTCAGCATAATTACTCCAGTCTTTGGTGTGACATGATACTTCAGAAATCATAATAATATTCTGCTCAAGAAACATTTATTATTATCATAACTTTGCACTTTTTTCAGAATTTTTTTATGAATAGAAATTACGAAAGACAAACATTTATTAGATTTTTTTTGTCACATTATAAATTTCTTTACTGTCACTTCTGATCAATTTATATACTTTTTTTGTATAATTTATATACTTTTTTTTTACCATTTCATGCACACTAACATTTATTCCTTATTTTTTCACAAGGTATTTATATATTTAATGCCAATTTGTACTTCTAGTAGGATGTCTCCAATTATAATCATTATACAATCATAATAATCATTAGTCCGGTTTGTGAAAAATGAAATTTCCAGGGCAGGGTTTCCACCAGTGTGTTCATGAGTGAATTACAGGGGGTTCATGAGTTAAAGAAAAGCTAGTAATTGATCACAAAAATGTAACGTTATGAATCAAAACACTTCCTAAAAAGAGTTATTCGTTTACCTGCATGTCATGTGACTACAACTGTGGCAAATGTGTTATTAGTGAATCCCAGAGGGAAAAATGAAACCTTGATTTACATTTTACAGCTGATCATGAGTGCCCTCTACTGTTTATCCTGCTGTACTGAAGACATTCCCCTTTCATACAGTGTTGATCCCAGAAAATTGGCATAGAACCGTTGTGTTTTCTGTGTGAACGCAAACACTTCCCGGGATGGGGACCTAGTAACATTGCTGGGATCAGCACCAGAACGCGCCCTGTATGAACAAAAGGCCGGACCAATGCCTTAAGGGGTGTAGTAGTGATGATGCATGTGTTGTCGCAATGACGCAGTTATGGTGCGACTCTTTAACAGGGGGTTTTAACACTAGCATTTTCACATTATCAGTGTGTTTTCTGGACTTTCTGTGTGAAACGGGCTATACTATTGGAGATGTACAGTGCAATATGGTTGCCTAAGATCGTCAAATCCAATATGTAGGGTGCAAGCAAGGGTGTAACAATTAAACGTTGATAGAACTCGGCAGAACAACTGAAGGATACTTGTGGTCAAAAGTGTACCACAGTCTGAACGGCCAGGCGTTTTCATGCTTGGTACTTCTTTGTGTCATCCCATCTGGTGCTGTGACCTATATGAGCAGAGAGTAAAAGACAAGGAAGTTAATATAGCCTGTTATATTACCCTTATGGTACAGATTTGTACAGCAAATATTTGAATGTTAAACAGCGATTTTGTCTGATATCAGCAGTTGCATTTCCAGTAGACATGAGTAGAGCTTACAGTATTATCTTGATCTGTGTCCACTCCCACTCTGTGGAAAGATAATGTCATTTTAATAAAAAAAATGAAAGAAAGACATAGTTTGCTTCCAGAATGCAAGTAAGACTCACTGAATATGCATGAGTGACAGCATGGGGGTCGTCCCGCCCCCACAGACCCACACGGTGAAGAAAACGATCAGCAGGGTGGTAGAAAACATCATCTGCCTGGCGTATGTTGCAGTGTCTCTAATTGAGAGGGCAAAGGTCATAGCCCCTCGGAGACCTGTGAGGTCAGCATGACATCATAAACAACAGAAAACAGGAAACTATGCATATTAAAAAGTAAGGTATTACCAGAAAACATCATGACGTGTTGGAAATTGGAGGCTATTTTGTTCTTGCGGCCCAAGTTTACCAGGAAAGACAAGGGGTAGATGTTGGCCGCCCTGCCAAGAAATATAGCCAGCTAGAAATGAAAGCCACGGTCAAGGATAATGTGTGAATGTTTATCCGTACACAATTCATGAGTACAGCACAAATACACTGTTTCAGAAGGATACAAATGCACCAATGATGAACAATGGATTGAACACATGGTGCTGGAAGGAGAAAAGTGTCAAGCCCATGTAAGAAAAGATGAAGTTTTAGCCAGGAAATTCAGCAGCTCAAACAACTATTGGGGGAAATGGAGGACAATACTATCAGTATACCGATCTTCAAAGATGCAATCCGTTTGTACAGTTGTTTGAGGGCTTTCAAACGCATGTTACCTGTTTGGTTCTAGTTTTGGATTCAGCAGAAAGGTTGTTGTATGTATAGTGAGCCTGAGTCATTCCACAGAAAAGCACTGCAACCACACCTAAACACAGAAACAAAGAAGATTATTTTAGTATTATTAATATTATTTACTATTATAGTATTTATTAATATGCTGAATTTGTATTTGTATTGAAAACATATTTGTATGTTCAGTTTTCATTTTAACTTTAGTTTAAGTTTTAGCAATTTTGTTGGGCTTTTGTCATTTTTAGTTCTTATTTAGCTTTAATTAATTTTTATTTCAGTTTTAGTCATTTTAGTACTCTAGTTCAAGTTTTCATCAAGTCATATATATATATATATATATATATATATATATATATATATATATATTGGAACTATTTTTAATAGTTTTAGTTAACAATAACACCATAGATTAAAAATATATGTAACCCTTTAGTTTAGGGTCCAATTCTCATTATTAACTGCATTATTAACGCTTACTAACATAGCATATTACTAGGATTTTGGCTGTTTATTAGTACTTATAAGTACATATTAATGCCTTATTCTGCATCCCTTAATCCTACCCAATACCTAAAATTAATAACTACCTTACTAACTATTAATAAGCAGTAATTTGGAGTTTAATAAGGCAAAAGTTGTACTTTATAGTTAGTTAATAGTACGAATTGGACCCTAATCTAAAGTGTGACCAAAATATAGTTTATGATGTTTTTAGAACATATCAGTGTTCTCATATTAGAACACTGAGGCCACGATTGATTAGAATCAAGTATTCCTGTAACAAAGCAATTTTAGTGAAGTCACCTGTCTGCCTAAACCCACAGTATTCACTTTCCATTATGTCATATGCAGCATGTGGCCAAACAAAGATTTCTTTTATAGGTTTGCCATAGTTACCTGTGAAGCCGCAGGCTTCGGCCAATAGGAACGTACTCCAGGACATCAGGAAGAAAAGGGCCGTTTCCAGCAAGGGGAAATCTCTCAGTCTGGTGAACTTTGTGACCTAAATAACAGCACATATTAATACATCAACTACCTTAGATGGGTTTAGACTGATTCTTTTGGGTAGTTATGTAAATGTAAAAAAAAGAAAAGGAAAGCATAAAGATACCAGAGCAGTCATGACTCCAGTTGCAGCCCCCATTGCAAAAGACCCACTGAAAAACCCTAGAAAGACACCCAGAGACTTGAGCAGGGCACTGCCGTCAAATGTGTGACGATTGTCTCCCTCAGGCTGGTATGCCACTATTGATCTGTTAGAAGGTGAGAAAGATAGTTTTTCATATTAAAACAAGACATGGCCAATCACGATTGACTGAACATGTTTACAATACATAAAAAATCTTTTTGATTGACGTAACTCAAAACATGGAAATTAATACTTTTATTTAGCAAGGAAGCATTAAACTGATATTAAGTGACAGTAAAACATTTATAATGTTACAAAAGAATACTATTTAAAAAATTCTGTTCGTTTGAAAATAGAGTTCATCAAAATGATCATGATTTCCATGAAAATATTAAGCAGCAACTCTTTTTAACATTGAAAATAATGATAAACATTTTTTAAGCAGCAACTCAGCATTTTAGAATGATTTCTGAAGGATCATGTGACACTAAAGACAGGAGTAATGATGCTGAAAATTCAGATTTGCCGTCCCATTTCTGAATATATTAAAATAGGGCACACTTATTTTAAATTTCACAATATTACTGTTTTTACCATACATGACATCTTTTAAAAACATTAAAAATCGTACCAACCCAAATCCTCTGACCAGTGGTGCAAACAACCTGTTTATTTTTTAACTATTAAAAAAAAAATTTTTTGCTCATATGCGACTTTAATCTGTTTTTTTATGACAGTGTGAAGAGCACAAACCACATGGAATCTGATCTTTTCGATTCTGATTTGGGTCACTACCATATGTGGCCCTGAATCAGATACAGGTCTAAAGTTTAGCATCGCAACCTCAGTCTGAACAGTCATATCGGACTTCATGCGGCTTTTATATCAATCTAGATTCGTCACGATTCTACGCTGATGAGAGTCACTCCAAAGATTTTACATACCAGAAGGAGTTCTTTGCTCAGTCAAATAATATGGAAGACAGTGAAGTTGGTCAGTGGAGGGATGATGAGCTGTTACACATAAGTATTACGGTGACAGCTCTATACAAGCAAAACCTGAGGAAAAACTGTACGAAAAAAAGAAAATGTTGCTCTCCTTCTCCTCATTGTCTGCTTCCGCGGCACATCACCTTATAAATGAACGTGTAAACGCTGACTTCAGAAGCCTCCGTACTTACTTCCATATGACAGCGTACTGCGTGCCATCTTTGTTATTGTTCTTTTGCGCATGCGGGTCAGTTCAGGATCGTGATCTGTTCATATTCGAATCTGATATTGGCCACATTCAAAATTATTGTGAACAGCCAAACAAAACAAAAAAATCAGATCTGAGCAAGATTTGAGCAAAACAGAATTGAGCACTAAGGCTGCAGTGTGAACGTAGCCGTAGTCGTAGATTGACATTAACTGTTTTGCTCATCAGCCACTGTGGCTTGTGGTTTTCCAAAGCTACTAGCCACTCAGCATTTTCACTGGCCACAATTTTGATATATCATGGGGAAAAACTACCATAGATATTTTTAATATTATCTCATAATTTGGCAGCAGGTACTGTATATTAGGCTGCTGTCACTTTAAGACCTGACACACAGATTCATTATAGTGTTACACATGCGTTTTCTTTATCAACTGTTTACGTTCAATTAAAACATAACTGAATGTGTTTACGTGACTTGCCAAGACTGGCATTTTGACATTATTTTTTGTTTATTTGACTGTTTAGGTCAATAAGCAGCGAAAAAGAACTCAATTTAGTACTGAGAGGTGGCTTTATGTGCGTGCACTTTTGGCGTGAGCACAAAATCTGCAGGAAGGAGTAAAATTATGCATAATACATGCAATCCCACGGCAAAATTTAAGCCCTGTAACAGCAATCATTTTCATCCGGTAGAAAATGAAACGTGAGTGAGGGGAGGCGGGTTTGTGTGTCAACTCACTGTCGGAGAGATGAGAGAGTGACAAAGCGCAGCTGGTATCATGTTTCTATTCTGTAGAAAATAAGTACTGGAATCGTTTCAGATATTTCAGTTTCGATATGTATTACAAAAATCTAAATTTTTGACAACACTACATTGCACTTAGTTTATTCTTTCAGATGCCTTTTTAAAAGACCACAATTGGAAAACATATATATTATATATAAAATTCAACCCACCAAAGTGGCCAGTAGGAGTGACTGCGTTATACGCCACTGCTGAAATACACCCGCATCTGTGGAGTGTTAATGTCACGCCTTGGCTGTAGTAAATATCTGTGTCATTTAGATTATCTGATTATATAGCCTTGAGGACTTCACATGAACCTGCTGTGTGTGTTTCTATGTATTTTTGCACAAAATGGTGTGCACTCACGATGACAGGACAATGGCCACAGCATCATTGAGGACGCTCTCGCCGAACATCAGCGCATAGAGATCCACGTCAACTTTCAGCTCATTGAAAATGGCCAGAACAGTCACTGTAAGAAATTAAAAACTTGGTTATGAAATCATTCGAAGTGAATTTTAATATAGCTAAATATAAGAGCTCAGTGTACAAATTTTAAAGCAAAAACAATACCTGGATCTGTAGCAGATACAATAGCACCGAAGAAAAGGCAGTCAGTGAAAAAGAAATCTCCTCCAAGCTGACCGATGACTTTCATAAACACCACACAGCCGTACATCACCAACCTGCACAGAGGACATTTGACAAAACCAAAATGAATTATATAATATTATCTTTTTTCGGTCACACTTTGGCTTAGGGTCCAATTCTCACTATTAACTACGACTTTTGCCTCAATTAACTCCTGGTTACTGCTATTAGGTAGTTGTTAAGTTTAGGTATTGAGTAGGATTAAGGGATGCAGAATATGGTTAATGCAGAATAAGGCTAATAAGTACTAATAAGCTAATATCCTAGTAATATGCATGTTAATAATCAACTGGTTAATAGTGAGAATTAGACCCAAAACTTTTTTCATAACAAAGCTCTTTTCTTTTTAAAATATCATCACTTACCCTGTTACAAAGCATGATGTCAGTGTGCCCACAAAGGCGTAGGAGAGGATAGACCCCAAATTTCTGAAAAAATGCCTCTGATAGTTAAAATGAATAAAAAAAAAAGATTACTAAAAATGAAACAAGCTAATCCACATCAGTCATTGATAAAAGAGACATAATTACTGATTAAACAAGCTTCTTTTTTCCCCAATTATTTATGCATTTTGTGAATTTTTTCATTAGGATAATCATATTCTTACTCGTTTGAGACTGTATCCCGCATGAAAGATGATGGGTGGAAGCAAAATGTTGAAGAAAACCTCAGGATCAAAAGTAACCTAGAAGTGTGAAAACAAAATCCCGTATACAATATTATACATTCACATCCAGTAGAAGGAACAAACAATATTAAAAATTGCAGGTAACATATTTGTTATTTTAGAGGATTTAACAGCGGTACCTTCCTGAGCATCTCTGCATTTGGCACATCATGGCCTTTGCTGTCCCGCACCTCTCCTTTCAGGCTGTACTCGTATAATCGGCCACTCACGTTCACCAGGATGGTGGTGGGACTGCTGTTCACGGCACAACTCAAGGTGACGTCATTCAAGTCCTGTGGCGAATGGACCGCAAAGCGCAGAATCACACCCACAAACAAACCTGGAGATGAAAAACATATACATCAAATGTTGTTTTAATACTCATTATGTTAAAGCAAAGCTCATACAGAGAAATAACAATTACAATTACAATTAGCAATTACTTATCATGGTAATCATATTTTCTACAAGAATACCAATTATTGCTATTGAAGTAAAACGGCGACAATCAGAAAAATTCTGAAAGCTTTACATGTTTTACATTTATTAAAATAAAGAAATTAAATCTTATATTTAAGATCACCTTTAGATTTAAATATGAATTACACAATAATTGTATTAAAATAGACTTAAGATTATTACTTTTATAAATTAAGACTGATTTAAGTATTCAGTAAACTATAACTATAAGTATTTAAAAAACTAAATTGAATAAAAATATATAAAATATATAAATTAATTAATACTTATATTTAAGATTTTAATTCAGATAAAAATATTTATTACACAATAAATGCATTAAAGAGACGTAAAAGTATTACATTTATTAAAATATAACAAATTAAGACTTAAATAATTAAATCTTAATTTGAATCTTAAATATATTACGCAATAACTGCTTTAATATAGATTTACAATATTACATTTATTAAAAATATAATTATTAACAATTACAATGAATTAAGATTTATATTTAAGATTTCAATTTAGATTTTTAAGTATTTACTACACAATAATTATTAAAAACAGACAAAATTTAATTAATTTTTATATTAATAAAAAACAGCTTATAAATATATAAATCTGACTAAATTGTGCAGTTTTGTAAATCTGTCAAAACTGGCTCATTCTTTGTTTAATTTTTTGTCATTGTATTTTTTTTAAAACTGCATTGCAAAATAATTTATTGAACAGATTGACAAGTACTTAGAGAACATTAATGAGCTCATGCACAAGATTCCTGGTGCCCACCTACACAAGGTTCCTGAATGTGAACTTGAATATGAATACATGAACTAAATCTCACCATAAATCATAGCCAAACCCGTCTCATGCAGGAACCTGAAGCGGCGGTGTTTGAAGAGCCATATCGTGAGAATAGTGAGTGTAAGTAACATGATGAAAATGAGCAGGTTGGCGCTGTCCTGCCTGTGGCTCTCCTCCGCCTTCCTCTCCGTCACCACATTTACCATGTCCGTGTTCTCAGCCACACTAATGACAGCAAAGCACATCAGGCAGAGTAAACGGGGAAGCATAAACGCCCCTGACACGAAGGTGCGTCTTCTTTGACATCCCGTCATGGCTGTTTATTATGAGACTGGTCTACCGTTCAGTTCAGCGCTGTGTTGATGCGATGCTCGGTGATCAATTTACCTCCACATAACGGTGTGAAGACAGCAGCAATAACAACCTTGACAGAACCTGCCCGTTTGACCGGAAGTATTACAAAATAAAGGACTCTTAAACTGTTTAGTATATGTCATGCAGAACAACTGTATAAAAATGTAATACCAGATCGGGGTAAACAAAATACTAATATTACATGTAAACTAAAAAAATAATTAAAAAAAATAAAATATATATATATATATATATATATATCTATATATACATATTTATAAAAATATATAGAAATGTTGTTAACACTGTTACAATGATACAAAAGTAATAAAAATGACAAAAGCACATAACAAATGTACTAAAACAAATGAAAAATATAGAAATAAAAGCTAATTCAAATATCAAGATTAAAAAATAATACTACAATAGTATTTAAATAATATAGGTTAAATAACTTGCCAATAAAAAAGGATGTTTTTTCTTTTAACAAAATGGTTAGTGAAAGGCAGGAGGTCAAACTAAATAACATGAGCTTGATTTTTAAAAATAATTTTCGAATTGTTGCAACTGTTATTATGTAAAGGTTACAACCTTGATTTGTGTGCTTTTGCACATTTCTAACAACCAACATTAAATAAACAGTCAATATATATATATATATATATATATATATATATATATATCTCCAAAATATTTCACAAGAAAACAGATACTCATAAAATTATAAAAACATATTTGTATGTAATAAAATCTGACGCATCCAATAATAAATACCAAATACGATTAATGTAGAATTACATTTATTATTGCATACATACAACATCAATTGCTCCATACATAAATGTGCACTTGATATGCACTTAAATTACAGATCGAGTACTCGTTACTGAATTGCAGTTTTGTGGTTGGTGTATACATACATATAAGGTTAATACCAGACTTTTGTTCACTACTGGGCTAAAAGCTACAATGGAACGTTAACTTCACAAAAGGAGTTAATTAATTCCTATAAAATCTTGCTTCTTTTTAATAACGAGCGCTGGCAATGTCAGGTTCAACGCTTCCATTACATACAGAACACCTGAACAAATCACTTCTAATGCCTTTGAATGTCAAGTGGTTACATTGTGTTTATCAGGCATCAAAAGAAAAATAGATATAGTTTATTATCCATAACCTGATACTTCTCTGTATTCTGGAGATGTTCACAGTTAGTGCTTTGAAATGAATTTTGGAATGGATTTCTCATGCATTAGTACACATAATCCTGCTAGCTGGCTTTCTTCTGACCCCTTCCTCAACCAAACCACAAATGGAGACAAACTTTTCAGTGCTTTTCAGGTTCAAAAATATATCTGTAAGCTCAAAGCCAAAATATGTTGCTCAACACATCCCCAGGAGAACATCTGAACAACTGTGCAGATGTTAAGTTTGTACCTAAAATGTAAACAAGGAACTAAAGTACAAGTCAAATACTGCTTTCCTGAAATACCTACACATTAACCAAGACTGAATCATTTCACTATGCCCTTGAAGGACATTTAAAAACCTGCATAATGAGTAAACCAACTGCACACATAAAATGCCAGTGCCTAAAGGCTGACCATTCACCCATAATGCATCATTACACAGTCCAGAATGCCATACAATCCACAAAAACAACTGAGGCTGAACCATTAATCCAATAAGAATTCAATGAACACTCTCGGGCACTCAAACACATTTGAACTTCTTCAAAATGTCTAAGGCATTATTAAACAACATAGGATGGTAGCTTTAAATATTATGGCATTCATAATCAATATCTGTTCATTTAAGTCTTGTCTTCCCCTCAAGATTATGCCACACTTCCATGACCATGACAAATATATTTCTCTAAAACAGTTTGAAGACATAATGCTATAATGACTTGTAACAAAGATATCAGAATCCCTCAACATGACGCAAACACTCAAGCGCACTCACACGAACAGCTAAAGTACACAGAAACAGACGTCACACTCCAAAATACAGCACAGTATTTCTCCACACAACAATAAATAGATTTATCCACAACCTGTTCACCGAAATTAAAAAAATAATATATCATTGAGCGAATAAGTACACATTGCACAAAATAAAGCGTGATCAACATCCTGAAGGGGGAATCCACCAAATCAAACACACACACACTACACATTTGTTTAATACAGCATTTCTGTCAAGAGCTTTGGATCAGATGAGACTGAAAGCACATGTATATACATTGTCGATGAATGAGAGGACCACTGTGACCCTCATTCGCCCTCTCCGCACAAACGTAACATCTCAAACTTTTGCGTTTGAAAGCCTAGAGGATCGAGCTCTTCAGTGCACTTTAGACATGACATGTATATGCTGCAAATATAAACACAATTTACATTTTTTCCCTCACTAGGAAGACATATAATCACTATGAATATGTATAGAAGATATATTTTGAAAAGCTAAGCACATTGGTCGTGCTACACGATGCACGGGGTGGGACGGAGTCTTTTGTGTGAACACTCATAATAATTAGACCCTCGATTTTAAGTATGCAGAAAAGCACAGCAACTGTACTGCGCACACCACACTCTGAATCTGACCATAGGCAATAGAAACTGGTGAGAGATACATTCATAATGAGATAAACAACAAAAAATATCTAGGCTCACTGACAAGCCCATTTAACGGATATGATGGAGTAGAACAGGTCGGACACAGCCAGGCATTTTAAATATGTGCGTTTGATGATATGTTTTTCTTATTTGTATGGGTTACAGAATAAAGGGGTTTTTCACCAAAAAGTGAAAGATCTATCATCATTTACTCACCTTATGTCTTTACAATGCTGTTTGACTTGCTTTCTTCTGTGGAATATTTTGTGTTCTGACATGAAGGTGAGTAAACAATGAAATTGAAAATGCAACAAGATATATCATTTAATATTTGTACATTGTTTTACATCTGATTAATATGTAGCTTGATGCTGAATGATTTGCGGGCTTAATGTTTAACATATTAAAGTTTTACACATATGTGTGTACATGTCTATGCAGGTTCTCTGCCCATTATTTTAAAATCTAAAAAACATACTGTGATACATCTGCTTGAATTCTTCTTGGTTTCCTATCTGCATTGGGCTAAAAGAAACAGCCAGATTTCTTTCTTTCGTACAAACAGGTCAACATTTCCACCATCGCACTTTTATACAAACCATACACGTATAGATACACAATAATATTTTCTCCATATTTTACATACATGTTCTCCGCTGTATCATCTCTCTGTAAATTCGTTTCTGGAAGGGATGTGGGCGTTTTTGATGCTGGTATTAGTCCTGGTTGGGATTGGAGGGGGGATTGTGGGGAACGTAGAGGTGGGAAGCGACACCCAGTTGCTGTCCATGTCAAAGCCTGAGCTGGGGAAGCTGCTCTGGGGTTGTGGGAAGGGAAGGGACGAGGCTGCGGGTATAAGTGGCGGGCCGGTCCCAACTGCAGATGGAGCCTTTCTTAAAAGGAAGTCAAAGCCTGAGCTGGGGAAGCTGCTCGGGGGTTGTGGGAAGGGAAGGGATGAGGCTGCAGGTATAAGTGGCGGGCCGGTCCCAACTGCGGATGGAGTGTTTCTTAAAAAGTCTGAATCGTCATCAAAGGTGACCCACTTTTGGGTCTGTTTGGTTGGGGCTGCTGCTGTAGCAGGAACTAAGGATTGTTGTCTGGAGAAAGATTTTGGAAGAGTGGAACTGTGAACCACAGCCGACATGGCCCTGTTCAGGCCAGGCTTGGCCGCTTGGGCCTGATGCTGGGTGTAGAAATCGGGTGTGAGTGGTCGGTGAGAGGAGGACAGCAGGTTGCCGGTGAAAGGGTTTGTGCTGTTGGGTCTGGGATGGGCGTCTGCGAGGAACGGACTGGGGGATGAACGAAGGGACTCTTGGGATTTGCTGCGTGAGGTGACCGGTGGAGACAGGAGACATGGAGCGCAGCTTGTGTCCGGAGACGAGAATAGGGAGAGGGAGCTGGGTAACGTAGAGGAAGAAGAAGAAGGGGAGGGGGTGGATGAGGATGAGGAGTGAAGGAGGGAAGCGGAGTACGATGTGTTCTGGAAGAGGGGCTGGTTGTTAAGCATGTCGAAGGGGTCTAGTTTCCATTGTGCTTCTCTTTGGACTCCATTCGTGTCCTTGGCCTGGGGAAAGAAAACATGATGAGAAGCTAGAACATATTGGAGTTTTAAAGTCAACATGAAATCAGATTTGAATGTATTAAATATGTTGGGAAAAATGTATAGTTTTTGTAACCCTCCTAAGTTATTTTTTTTTTAAATGGTCACACCTTGGCTGTTTGAACAGTAAGAGTGTATCTTTGTGTGTTTTATGAAATTTCCTAACACTAACTTCGCTGAAATAGTAACAATGGGGGCTTTTGCACTGGAGGAACCTTTTCACAGTTCCTAGAACTAATGGCAGCAGTATCAGCATTTTGGCATGTTCGCACTACAGGAACTGGGAACGATTTTAGTTCCAGGAACGCCTTTTGGAGGAACTCGATTAGTACCTACTTCAGAGTAGGGTCTAACCCAGCACAACAGGAATTATCAGTGACGTAAGTGTACACTGATTGGCCGAACGCACGCGAAACAGCACCCGCCATTTAAAAAAAAAAGCTGTGTACACTCACAGATTATAGCCTATATATTTACTCCACCAACTAACTCTATGAAAATACAGTGCAGAACAACAGTGATAGATGGACCGCAAAGTGATACGCTAAGGAGAAAATCCAACGCAACTTTGAGGGGACCAAGAGAAACATGATTATGTATTTCTGCTCATCTAGCGACATTGGGCATCAACCACACAGCAAATGCTTATACTTTTTCATATACTGTCTACTTTCTTTGAATAACAGTTCTATCTAATAGGGTATTAGACAGAACTGTTAAACAAATCATAAACAAATGAAGACGGAGAATGGGAGTGCTGTGTGCTCAGGCTCTGGCGTTCTCAGAGCTGCCAAAATAAAAGTCACAACAACAAGCGTGGTATACATCACTTCAGAGTTCCTATTGGCGGTGCGAATGCAACCAGGAAGAAACAATGACCCTAGGCCTAGGGTAACATTTAGTTCTCGGGGAACCACCCTGGTGGCTAGTTCCTAGAACTACCCAATGCAAAAAGGGCTAATAACTTTGGGGGACTTTAGATTATTTAGATCTCATTTACCCCTCCTAAGCTGCTAAATAACATCCCCCCCCCCTTTGGCTGTTGGGGGTCATTTATGACCTTAATCTTTTTATTTACATGATATAACTCTAATTTCCCTCAAGTAGTAAAAATAAAATGATGCCCTTATTTTAGGTTAATCAGATAGTAATTCATTAAATTAGAACCAAATTACTGAATGCACCTTTAAATATCCTGCTTCATTATTACAGATGTAAAAAGAGTAGAAAACCCATGATGTTTCATGTTGACTTCATTTTAAACAATGTGTTTGTTACAAGTTTTGATAAAAATCATGACTTGTTGGTTAAAACATAAATGGTGCAATGACAGACATCAACATAAATCAAAAACTGAAAAATCCAAATACTGTTTTGTTAAACAGTCTATTATAAAACAAAAACCAGCATTATAAAACATCAAAAAAGACAAATATGATTAGTGTGCAAGTCTACTAGAGCTATTAGAATTGCTTATCCTTGTCCAAGAAACATTGAAAACAAATATAACAGATATCACAGATTAAAAACAAACAATACCCACAACAAATACTGGATGACACTTTCCTTGAACCCCCCATGTCAGAAAAACTTGATAAACCTAATAACCAGGTCATTTTTTATATACAATATTATCAAGGGGTTCAAGTGAAGTTTTACATGATCATTTTCTGATATTCAAAATAAAAAAGGTCAAATTAAAGATGGAAAGGGGAAAAACCAACTATAACATGGAGGATCCTATATGTATGAGCACCCCATACATCGTGACTACAGGCTATGGTGCCATGAAGACAACGTAAATACTAGAAATTACTTAATCCAGTACCTGTCAACCTGAGGATTGCTCCTGCTAGTGAAAGAGAAAGACACATGCATCAAGAAGAGCGAAACATGACTATGAGAACCACCTGAACAAAGTCGTTATAACTAGAAAAGTAAAAAAGAAAGAAGAGGAGGAGGAAGAGGCCTTGGACTATCTGGAAGAGGCCTTATTAACCCCAGGATGGGATCTTGTGGGACCTTAGAAAGGAAAAAATAATGTCAGGCAATCAGGCATATATATATATATATATATATATATATATATATATATATACAGGTCCATAGACAGGTTCTCAAAAAATTAGCATATTGTGATAAAGTTCATTATTTTCCATAATGTAATGATAAAAATTAAACTTTCATATATTTTAGATTCATTACACACCAACTGAAATATATCAGGTCTTTTATTGTTATAATACTGATGATTTTGGCATACAGCTCATGAAAACCCAAAATTCCTATAAAAAAAATTAGCATATTTCATCCGACCAATAAAAGAAGTGTTTTTTTAATACAAAAAGAGTCAACCTTCAAATAATTATGTTCAGTTATGCACTCAATACTTGGTCGGGAATCCTTTTGCAGAAATGACTGCTTCAATGCGGCGTGGCATGGAGGCAATCAGCCTGTGGCACTGCTGAGGTGTTCTGGAGGCCCAGGATGCTTCGAGAGCGGCCTTAAGCTCATCCAGAGTGTTGGGTCTTGCGTCTCTCAACTTTCTCTTCACAATATCCCACAGATTCTCTATGGGGTTCAGGTCAGGAGAGTTGGCAGGCCAATTGAGCACAGTAATACCATGGTCAGTAAACCATTTACCAGTGGTTTTTGCACTGTGAGCAGGTGCCAGGTCATGCTGAAAAATGAAATCTTCATCTCCATAAAGCTTTTCAGCAGGTGGAAGCATGAAGTGCTCCAAAATCTCCTGATAGCTAGCTGCATTGAGCCTGCCCTTGATAAAACACAGTGGACCAACACCAGCAGCTGACATGGCACCCCAGACCATCACTGACTGTGGGTACTTGACACTGGACTTCAGGCATTTTGGCATTTCCTTCTCCCCAGTCTTCCTCCAGACTCTGGCACCTTGATTTCCGAATGACATGCAAAATTTGCTTTCATCCAAAAAAGTACTTTGGACCACTGAGCAACAGTCCAGTGCTGCTTCTCTGTAGCCCAGGTCAGGCGCTTCTGCCGCTGTTTCTGGTTCAAAAGTGGCTTGACCTGGGGAATGCAGCACCTGTAGCCCATTTCCTGCACACGCCTGTGCACGGTGGCTCTGGATGTACTCCAGACTCAGTCCACTGCTTCCGCAGGTCCCCCAAGGTCTGGAATCAGTCCTTCTCCACAATCTTCCTCAGGGTCCGGTCACCTCTTCTCGTTGTGCAGCGTTTTTTGCCACACTTTTTCCTTCCCACAGACTTCCCACTGAGGTGCCTTGATACAGCACTCTGGGAACAGCCTATTTGTTCAGAAATGTCTTTCTGTGTCTTACCCTCTTGCTTGAGGGTGTCAATGATGGCCTTCTGGACAGCAGTCAGGTCGGCAGTCTTACCCATGATTGCGGTTTTGAGTAATGAAACAGGCTGGGAGTTTCTTTAAAAGCCTCAGGAATCTTTTGCAGGTGTTTAGAGTTAATTAGTTGATTCAGATTATTAGGTTAATAGCTCGTTTAGAGAACCTTTTCATGATATGCTAATTTTTTGAGATAGGAATTTTGGGTTTTCATGAGCTGTATGCCAAAATCATCAGTATTAAAACAATAAAAGACCTGAAATATTTCAGTTGGTCTGCAATGAATCTAAAATATATGAAAGTTTAATTTTATCATTACATTATGGAAAGTAATGAACTTTATCACAATATGCTAATTTTTTGAGAAGGACCAGTATATGTATATATATATATATATATATATATATATATATATATATATATATATATATTTATATAGCGCAATGTTCCAACTGATCACCAATGTGCCTGATGAAGACCTGATTAGTCGAAACATTGCCCCGCCCGTTTGTTTGTTCACAATTAAATATAGCGCTTATGATCTTGACATCCATGCAAAAGTGAGCAGAGAAAGAGGACTAACCTGGGTTGTAGGAGGAGGAGGAGGAGCAGACTCAGGTGGCAGTGCGTGAGCGGACCGGCTCCGGGGTGGAGGCTTGGGAGATGCCAGTCCGGGCTGAGGGGCGGCAGCGGCTCCAGCAGGTGCTTGGGGGGCCGGCTGAGGCATCAGAGGTGCAGGAAAAGTGGGCTGCATTGGTAGAGGGAGCTGGGCTTGGACAGGAGGCTGCACTGGTGACATAGACTGAGGCTGCATGGGTGATATCATCTGAGGTCTCATGGGACCTGGCAGTGTGGGGGGTGGACCTGAAAGACAGACACACAGTAGATGGTTAAAGATTGGTTAAACTTTTAAAACATACACACATACATAAATTAAATATATCTCAATTTTGCATAAAATCGAATAAAATTATATATACAGTTGTAAATACTAAATTAAAGCGCCCCTGTTGGGCTATTTTAAAGGTTCTTGCATCCAAGGTCAAAAAACACTCTCATAATATTAATTGGACATCACCTAATTTCTCAAAGAGTCTGGAAACAGTTAGAGCAGGGGTCGGCAACAGGCGGCCCGCGGGCCAAACTGGCCTGCAAGCAATATTTTCTGGCCCGCCGGATTATTTTGGAAGTCCGTTTTTTTTATTTTTTTTAATCAGCCTATTTTTATTACCTGATAAAAAAATATTTGCACTAAATGCTGCACAAAACTCTTCCATTACTTGAGAAAAGCCGTAGGCGATTTCACCACCGCATACTGTGTGAAACGCCCATAAGGAATCATCTGGCGCGGGATTAAATTTGAAAGTATAAAGACGGTAGCTGACTGACAATAGCCCACTCCCGACATCTTTTGACAGCGTATCAGCACTTCATTCTGACCACCTGTATACAACTTGCTCTGAGGAGCTGTTTTACTGAAACCATTGTCAGTCAACAACATTCTTTTTTTGCAAGGATGTTTGAAATAGTTTGGCAGAAAATAGCCTACTTCATTTGTCAGTAGGGCAATATGGTTTTCATTTATGTTGCTTAGAAATTTGAGTGATAGGCTTTGTCCTATTCAATTTATGTTATTTATAGTTTTTCTCTGACAGTAGGCCTAGGCTACAATGTTAAAATAATATTTTATATTGAACAATTTTTGTATAGCATTTATAATTTTTATAGGCTACTTAATCTTTCTCTTTCCATTAGAGACATTTGAATGTGAGATTCTGGAAACGAGATCTAAATTTTGCGGACCCGTCAGGTCGGGAAATAAAGCGGGTGAACACAGAGTGAACTTTAAGCGGTTGCTGAACAAAACCTTGTGGGAGCGGGACAGAAAAAAAAAACTGTCCCGCGCAGACCTCCTTAAACCTTAGGTGTGTATGTGTGTGTCCCGAATAAATAATAATAATAATAATAAAAAAAAGGAATAAAGTTCAAAAGTCGGACTGTAAGCGAATGAGTAATGATTGCTATTCACACCTTTATTAAAATGGCTGTAATCTGTTACCAATATAGTACTTGATCTGTTTAAAATAATTTCATTGATATATGCCAACTAAGGCGTTAAATTAAAAATCAAAATGAAAATTTGTCTAATCCAGTAATTCATTTGTTCTATTTTTGATCCGAGCACACAATCAGAAAATCAGAAAACCTGTCGCTATTCGTTTTTTTTTTTTTTTTTTCATTTTAGTTCAGGAAATAAATCATGGAAAAACAAGTCGTTTTCATTTTTTTATTTTTTTTAAAAAAATGATTGAACGAATGATACACGGAGCGGATAAGCAAACAGAGTTCATTAAGAGTATTTCATTTGTATCCATAGGCCTACTCCGTGTAGCCGGCCCGCCATCTACTGGCAAAAAAAAAAAAATTGGCCCGCGGCCAAAGTTACTTGCCGACCCCTGAGTTAGAGAATTCAGTCTCTCTAAACCCCTACTTTCCACGAGCCTACTCTGCTCTTATTGGTCAGATGGCTCAGTCTGTTGTGATTGTTCTACAGCTTACAGCGCGTGTCAGAAACAAAACGCCTATTATCATAACTGAATTTCAGCTCCGGAGTCTTCCTCAGCACTTGATACACAGTGTTACGAACAGTAATGATGGCGTCATTTTTTCCGTATCAATTCCAGTGCGAGTCCTCATCCTTTTGAAGTGCATGCGATGTGGATTCCCACTACAGAAAACAGCGGCTTCTCAACATGTTGACAACAAAAAACAAACTCTTTCAGGCTGCAGCAACAACAACAGTGTTTGAGGGCAGGTCAAAGTAGACATTATTCGCGGACAGCAAATGAAAACCATGGGCTGGCATTAAGCCAATTTATTGCATTGTTACGTAGGCATGTAACAGGAAGTGAGACTGGAATTGCTGACGATTCGTTACGCAATTCAGAATCGGTTCTTTCTTTTAGGAGACAATGACTTTATTAGTCGTCCACTTTAATCTTTAATACTTTGCAGACCTTTTACATACAAAAACAGTTATATTACACACTGCATGAAAGGTACTATTCAAGAAAGCATAATAGGGGCTGCACTTCAATAGAAATGTATATACAAAAATTATAATATAAAATAAAATTAATAGGTATTTAGAAGAGTTTAACGAACCCAGAGGCAGCTCGGATGGCTTGCTTTGGGGTTCAGCAGTGGGTCTTGGTGCTCCGGGGTGATTATCAGGTGAAGGTCGAGGGGCCCCAGGATGCACCTCTGCTATGGGTCTGGGGGCCCCGGGATGAGCAGGAGGATGAGGAGGTCTAGCCTGAGGAGGGACACTGATAACTCCTGCTCGAGGTGGAATCTGAAGCAAAATCACAATATTTAACATGATATACATCTTCTTTTTTTCTTTTTTAATAATATTAATGTAAATTAGCCCACCCACCGGTCTTGGGGCGCCTCCAGGAGCTGATCCAGTTGCTTGGCCTCGACCTGAAAAACAGCCGATGCCATAATCAAACATGCAGTAATAGTTCTAGAAAATATGTTTGTGAAAATATCAGAAAACCTATATTTTGAACTTCAGGTCCAATTCAAATGCCAGTCAATTAGTCTATACTACAAAACTGATGATCCAAGATTAAACTTAAACCTGTCAAGAACGTCAACTAACTTTTTTTTAGCTCTATTTTGTTAAAACTAGCCTGAGGCTTGCAAAATCATGGCATGATAAAGGCCCAAATATGTCCGTCAATGAAATTTTCTGTCACAGATAAGCGAGACAAGAACTCACCAGCTGCATCTGCACGTGCTAATGCTGGGCTTTTTTGTCCTTTTGTCAGCATGAGGGAAAAGTTATTAAAAAGTTTGGAATTATTCAAAATTAGCTTTGTAGCACATTACAGCGTTCAGCTAGGGAGAAAATATATTTGACCAAACAGACCCCTTATGGAGAGATCATTTCTTTCTTTCTCTATTCAATTACAAAAGCTAACTCACCTAATTCAATCCAGCACTTCACACTCGAAAACTAA
This sequence comes from Meda fulgida, assembly GCA_030578275.1. Classification (NCBI taxonomy): domain Eukaryota; kingdom Metazoa; phylum Chordata; class Actinopteri; order Cypriniformes; family Leuciscidae; genus Meda; species Meda fulgida. The sequence goes on along the minus strand of CM060625.1, from coordinate 12,243,164 downwards.
ATCAAATACATTGGAACAACTGAGACTTCATGCACTGCAAGATGGTTGACTTGAACACCCCTGACCCACATAAATTAGTCTATTTCTGTTAGCAAGTGTAGGAGGTCTCAACTGACCAGTAGGTCACCATACACAAGGACGAACACTGCAAGAATCTTCTAAAATCTAAAATTTCTTTCAGAAATTACCTTCATAATCAGTCAGATCAAACTCTAGATTGAGAGGCTCAGCAAAGCCTTTGAAAGAAAATTCAAATTGTTTCCAAAAATATTACATCATGAACAAAAATACAGTTGCAAAAACATTTACAGTGCAAACTTGATTTTTACAAACAACAAAAAGCCAAAATTACAATGAGGCTCAAGAAAAGCATATGAAACACTACCAAACAGAACACAGAACTGCATCATAGTGCATTACATTCGAAAAAGTTACTTAAGTTAAAAGTTGCAACTAACTAACCAAATCCCAACATTATGTACAGCATTACCTGCTGAATCTTTCCTAACGGGTGTAGTAGAACCTCCTTTAGAAACATTGTGAAATGCCAATGAAAAACAAACAAACAAAAAAAAAAAAAAAAAACAAGTGAAAACATAGTATTTATAATCTAGTGAAGACATTTGTTTGGGTGTTTCAATCCCAGGAAAAACTTGTGTCATTTGGGTTTTAACTTCTGGTGAGAACAGATCAGAAAATAATCATGCCTGTGGAAAAATGAACTAAGACTTCATAGCTGTACCTGAGGGTGGCGGTGGGCGCTGTGGAGGTGCGGGTCGGGCTGGTGGGGCATTGGGGCGTGGAGGAGGGGCGCGTTTTGGCTCTAGCCCCTGTGATGAAGGACCTCCAGCTGGCTGATAATCAACCGGAGATCCTGAGGGAAAAAAATCAAACAAAAAAAACATCTCATCATCAAAACAACAGCCTGAGAGATCTAGCTTTGAGACACACATACACACTCTAAGAGCAACACATCTGAAACAGCACGCTTTACCTGCCACTTCCCTTCTAATGGAGGCTGGGCTTAATCCTCCTTTTCGCAGTGTAAAAACAAAGGAAAATTAATGTACTGGAATTTTTGGTCCTCTGGAAGGAAATTTAATTATTAAGATATATTTTTTGCTCTTTTACTTTTCTGATGCTTAATATAGTCACATGGTTTGGGGTCATGTGATTTTTTTTAAATGTTTTTGAAAACAGTCTATTATGCTCACCAAGGCTGCATTTATTTGATCTAAAATACATTGTGGATGGATATAATAATATTGTTACATATTAATACAATTTAAAATAAAAGTTTTCTTTTTTAATGTATTTTAAAATGTAATTTAATCCTGTGATGCCAAATCTGAATTTTAAGCATCATTACTAGTTTTCAGTGTCACATGATGCTTCAGAAATATTTACTGTCACTTTTGATCAATTTTATGCATCCTCAGTGAATAAAAGTATACATTTATTTGAAAAATAAAAATCTTACTGACCCCAAAATTCTGAACTGTGGTGTATAAATCTAATGTAGTAAAACAGGGTACCCCCAGGATCCTCCAACTTAAATTCAAGGCTTTTTAAGACCTTTTTAATACTATTTCAAATGAAATTCAATGCCAACTTCGAATTCCGACAGGAGTATGCGAGGAAAATGTCAAATCTGTATAAATTTTAAACCCAAGAAAATAATTAAGTACAAGTAGGCTACTTGAATTAAATAAAACATTTTATTTTAATTATCAGTCATATTTAAAACAAACGCAACAGCGTTGTAGCGCGCCTCAGGGTTAAATGGTTCTGTCTGAATGGTTCAGGTAGGCCAGTGGTTCTCAACTCCAGTCCTCGGGACCCACTGCTCTGCACATTTTGTATGTCTCCGTATGTAACACACCTGATTCAGATCATCAGCTCGTTAGGAGAGACTCCATGATCTGAACTGAGTGTGTCAGATAAGAGAGACATACAAAATGCGCAGAGCAGTGGGTCCCAAGGACTGGAGTTGAGAACCACTGAGGTAGGCAATCATTGCCATCATTAATTCAATAACACTGTAGAAAAAGTCCACTAGGTGGCAGCAGCGCATTATAAATCGGCAAGCAACGTGACAGAATTTCACCATCCAGTTTTAAACACATTTGCGAGGAGGTAAACACAAGACAATGTACAGTAAAAAAATAAATAAATAAAAAAAGGCATTAGATAGGTGTACCAGATAGGTGTACCAATACAATAAAGTGCTCATATAAAAGTAAATTAATCTTGAAATAGCTATCCTCACAAGGCCAACATTTACTAAATTGTTCCCTGAAGAAACAGGCGACATCCTGCTAACAGTGAACGATAGTGCCCCCTTGCTAACGTTAATGTAACACCCATCGTCGCCAGCGTAAAAGATTTTCGTCACCAACAGCAAAAGGCCTCGCGGTCATTACCTGGCACAGGCTTGACCCAAACGTAATTCAGATTCTGTGGCCACAGCGGATTAAACCAACACTTTCTCATTTCAGATGACAAACTAGGCTAGGTTACGTAGCCTAATAGTAGGCTACTATCTTGTTCTGTACCTCACTTGCCTAGTAACCATAGTAATGGGTGCGCACGCTTTCACGCTTTCTGCTATGACGTGGAGCGCGAGGTGCACTGAACGTTACGCTGCATGAATTTTTAATTAGCCTACATTAGTAACAGTTAATTTTGTTATGGTATGAACTTAATCTTATGAAAGGCAAAAAAAATATAAGACCTTTGTAATGAAATCCAAGACTTTGTATACCAAATTCATGGCTTTTAAGGCCTTCATTTGAGATGATCTAATTTAAGACTTTTCCAATGCTTTTAAGACCCCGCGGGTACCCCGTAAAATGTAGGAAAGGACAAAGCTAAAAAAAAAAAAAACCCTGATATAAATACATAAGGGTTGGTCAATGTTGAGTAGAGTAAAATTAGCACTACCCTGTGGTGGTCCAGCTGTGCGTGGGGGGGCTCTGCTGGGCCGGATGGGGGGCGCAGGCTCTCCATGGGTAGGAGAGGGGCAGGGGCTGCTGCGTGGGGATGGGTTGGGGGACGAGCCTAGATCCATGCCCGCTCCAGGCTGCAGGTGCTGGGGTAAGATATCCTCAACCTCCTCATCCACCTCACCTGTCAACACAGCAGTAAAAATGGAACTCCACACTGTCCCGTATTTCCATAGGTTCATGTTGCATTTTGGAACCATGTAACCCAAAGAGATGCCATACCTTCCATTTCATACTCTTCTCCAATGTCAGAGTTTTCTTCCAGAAGAGTAGAGCTGGTGGACGTTGGGATACTGCCGCAGATTCTCTCCACACTCATTTCTTCCTCAAGACTCTTTATCCAACCAGGACTCCTTAGACGGATATCTATGGTCTTTCCATTCACCTGCATATGGACATATTGAGGGACGATTAGATTACCTGTCAGTATTATGATACAGTATAATGCATTTCTGCATGTAAATTACTTTTTTTTTTTTAAATAACGAAACATTGTACAGTAGAGTCACTTACAGTAGAGGCACTCAAAGACAGAGCTGCCAGTGCCGAGTATCCCTCCAAAAATGTCACCCACATTTTCTCTTCGACAAACCTGATCATGAAAAAAAAATCAATAATAATCGCTCTAAAGGTTGGGTGTCGATACAAATTTTGTATATGTTTCTTATGCTCACCAAGGCGGCCTTTATTTAATCAAAAATAGTAAAAACAGAACAATACTGAAATATTATTAGAATTTAATATAACTGTTTCTATATAATCTATTTCTATATATTTAATTTTTTTTATTTATTCCTGTGATGGCAAAGCTGCATTTTTAGCAGTCATTACTTCAGTGTCAGATGATCCTTCAGAAATCTTACTAATCTGCTGATTTGATGCTCAAGAAACATTTTATATTATTATCAATTTTGAAAAAGTTTATTTAAATCAGTTTAAATTTAGTTTCCCTTAGTTCACCCAAAAAAATTTATTCTGTCATCATTTACTCACCCTCAGGTTTTTCCAAACCTGTGTGAGTTTCTTTTCTTCTGTTGAACACAAAATAAGATATTTCAAAGAATGGTGGTAATCAGACAGTTGATGGACCCCATTGAATTGATAAAAACTATGGAAGTCAATGGCTACCGTCAACAGAAGTAAGAAAATCATACTGGTCTAGAACAACATGAGGGTGAGTAAATGATGACAGAATAGTCATTTTTGGGTAAACTATCCATTTCAGATTTTTGTGGATGGACAGAATTTTCAAAAGAACAGAATTTATTTGAAACAAAAATCTTTTGTGACATTATACATTTCTTAACTGTCACTTTTCACCAAATTAATGAGTCCTTGTCCTTTATGGTAGTGTATAAATAAAGTTATATAATTAAATATAATAATAATTAAATTATATAGGCAAACAATTCTTACCTGATGAGAATAACCTCGCCAAAATTAGCAAACTTGTCCAACAGGTCGTCGATCAAAGCATCATCAAAGTAGTCATCAGGACCAGAAGAGCAGAGAGAGACGAGGATGGTTCCATCAGGTGGACCCTGCAGGGCGATCACTTCCTTATACACCTGATGTCTGGCCTCTGGGTCCACCTCAAGTACGTCCATGTCTATGATGGCCACCACAGGCCTTTTGAGAGACTAATGTTAATGGAAATAGAACTGCGGTCCCTAACACAAAAGCTTATGCGGTCCACAATGTGATTTAACTGTCCAATCCTGATCATTGTGGTAATAAGAACAAAGATAGACTTGAATCTTAATATTTTAACAATTACTTACAATAAAAAAAGCATTAATGGACAGCCTCCTGCTGTACCTCTGAGGCCCACTGGATGGCACTAAGAATGTTGGCTTTCTGGCTTTAGTCTCTCACCTGTGATCAGAGGTTTTGAGCTCTGCTCTACCATAGTACTTGAGCTCTCCAGGGCTCCATGGGTACTGATCTTCCTCACTCACTGGGGCTCCTACTACATTCAACTCCAATTCTTCCGCTGTAACACACACACAGGCAGATCTAGCGAAAATCTAAACTTTGAGGGAAGCGTAAGCTGTTTTGTACTGCATTTAAAATTTGGTTGTTGGTTAAGGGTATATTTCAAATTAAATTCTCACCCGTCTTATCAAAGTTCCACTTTCTTCTCTTCCACAGTACACGGTCAGTCCAGGCCGGTGTGCGGCACTTCTCACTGGTGTCGTAGTCCTCCGAAAACAGGTCGTATTTGTAAGTGGGGGCAAAATCCAGCTTCCCTTCAATAAAGCCTTTAAAAACCTGGAAAATGAATAAAGTAATAAAAAAAAAGTTCAGAAATGTGAAAAAAAGGGTTTTTTTTTCAACCTTCTGCTGATATAGACCTCCCCCACCCCCCCAAAATACCTGTCCAGCATTCTTCTGCTCCACCAGTTGATCTCCACCGATCAGTGAATCCCAATTCTGCTGTCTGATCAGCTCCTTCACCTCTTCATTAGGAATATTTATTCGGTAGTTGAAATCTCCACACCAGAATACATAATCATGGGAGTAAAGGAGACGACCCTAAAACATAAAATAAATAAAAAAATATTCATAAAAAAAACAAATAAATAATATATTGTTAAAAGTTTATTATTATGTACTTAAATATGAATACTACTACAGCTAATTAGAGCTGTCAATCGATAAAAATTGAAAAAATTAATGGTAATTTTTTCTGTAACATTTGAAGTTTTTTATATATTATTATATTGTAATAATTTCACATTTAATCTCATCACATTAATGTAGAAACAAAATAAAGACCATATATTTATATTTTAAATATTTGATCTAATAGGTAGGAAATATCCAGAAATTTAAAAAAAAGTTATTAACCACTCCACAATCTTCACTGCATAATTTATAAATTTAATATAGACTAATTTTTATTAAAGCTACAAAAGTTATTCAGTTGAAAGTAGTGAGGGATTTTCTATTATTCTTTTGTTCTTTGATTAACATGATGAGGCTACTGTCACTTTAAAACCTGATGCGTCACGCACATGGGATGAATCTGACATCCATTTTCTGACAACCCTTTATGTTCATTTAATACGTCATTCAACTAATTTAAGACTGTGCTTATGAGGATACTTGACAAAACAGCATTTTGGTATAAGTTTGTGTTGTTTTTTTCAAGCGTGAAAGTGAACCGGCGCACTGTCTGAAGCAGCTTTCTGCGCGTGTGAATCTCCACAGAAAGGAGAAATACCGTACTTAGTTCTCTCCTTTGTTTTGTCGTGCTGGAACGGTTTAAAAGCATTTGCTTGAATAAGAGCGTGATCACATAATGCAATGCTAGCCAAAGGATGATGAAAAAACAGATGCTGTGTTAATTGCACTTAATATTTTTAACGTGTTAAACTGAAAAAATGTATCTCATGCGTTAATGAGTTAATTTTGACAGCCCTACTAATATTATTATTATAAAAAGAAGAAGAAGGTGATCATAACCTGAACAGAAGTAACACATTTTTACATCATAAATTATTACCATAGGGAAGGTCAGTTTGCGTGCAATTTCATTGTAGTCATCGTTCCTCTCCTTGACCTGTGACTGGCCAGCGGCAAAATGTGAGCACACGAAGCAGATGCTAGTTGTGTGGAAGAGCATGCGAATAGCCACACCTCCTTTATTACCAGTGGCCCCGCCCATGCCAGTCTTCACTGTATCAACAGCAACGTCCCTATTATAGAACAGTAGAACATAATATGAGAACAGAGAAGTCATTTAAATCCTCTTAAATACTTGAAATGATCATACTAATTCGCAAGCCATTAGATATACCTGATGAAGGGTGCATGCTGAGGGCGTATGAAGACGAACAGACACACACCCACCAGCTGCTCTGAGGCCAGCAGCACGTATCTTTGATCTCGTGAGATGCTCTTCTGCAGTTCTGTAGCCCACATCTTCTGGTTAGTGGTGCTGCCAAGGAAGAAAGAAAAGTTAAACAGTTATCACAGGAACGAGAGCATGACGATATCACAAAGGAATATTTAACCTTAAATGCCGATTGAAACAAATGATTACTGTGTAGCACATTCCAACCACTGACCACAGGAAATGTTGTTTCAGCTTATTATGAAAGTACAAACTGAACTTTGAAATCTCTAGCGTCAGGTTGGTTCTTACCTTGCGCTGACAATATTGCCAGCATTCAGCTCCACCATTTCCTCAAAGCCGATAGCAAAGATGTCCACGGGGTTGGATTTGCTATCTGGATGACAAAACAGTCTGAGACTATGATATAAAAAGCCACTAAATTATTTTCAATAGTTTCATTAGACATTTAACTAACAGATATTAAAGAGGACCTATTATGCTTTTTTTTTTGTGTGTGTAATGTTGCTGTTTGACCATGAAAAAGGTCTGCAAAGTTAAAGCACAAAGTCCACTACAATAGTTATAATAGTCTATATCAGTAAGCATTGTTTCTGAAATGCCTCGATTGTAGCCATGGCATATGCACAAAATGGGGTGAGGTTGAGTTGCGTTTGCAGTGTGTTGTCGCCATATCCAAGAGATATTATTTTTTCCACACTGGATCTAATGCGTTTATGGTAAGGGTCGTGAAATTTCCGAAAGCTGAGCGAAGCAGTTGACCAATCACAACACACTGATTCGGCCAACCAATCAGAGCACAATGCGCTTTTCTGAAGGAAGGGCTTCATAGAGACAGGAACTAAACAGAGCATTACTGACAGACTGGGAAGAGAGGTGCTGGAACAATGCAAAATATGTGAAAAATAAGGTGTTTTTTTTGAACATTCAAGCATAAAAAACAATTCTAGTACACCCCAAATACAAGATTAACCCCAGATACAAGCGCATAATAGGTCCTCTCTAAATACACAGCAACCTCATTTCCCTTTGAAGTATCATTTGCATTGACTTTGCATCAACACATACCTTGGAATTCTGGATGTCCGGCCTTCTTAGGAGCATCCAACAACCAATCATTAAGTGTGTGGTTACGAAACGCAATGCTGCGGAATTGCTTGCCCCCATTCACGTTCCACGTACCCACACACACTCTAATCTTCTTGGGTCGTGTGTACTTGTAGTAGTTCTGACACATGCCCAAAAGCACTCTGGGAGATGCTAAAAACAGTAAGGGAGACAAATCTTATCAAAACCTTCATTAAAATGATTAATGAGTAGTACAGTTGGATATGAAATAATATCTTAGACATGGAACAGATGGAACATGGAACTAATGGCCAGAGTGCACAAAATAAAATATAACACTATATGACATTGACCAAACCACTATGATAAAGATTAAATTCTGTCCTTGAAAGTTGAACAAAATGATATGTTGTATTTAAAACAAAACTACACAGAAAATTAAAAGGATGATAAGAAGATAAAAACACGCAGTACAATGTAAGAGGCGCCAAAATAAACACAGAGTTTATGACACATGGAAACATAAACAGTTATGGATTTATGGCTGGTCTGTGTATACTGTACCTGACTGTAAAATGGGCTCAGAGACTTAAATCGTAAGCATTAAAGAGAAAAAGAAAAAGAAAGGGGGGAGAAGAGAGGTTAACAGTTAGCCGTTAGACAGATAACAGCATTAGTCCTCTTGTTCAGAACTAATCTCACACCCAAAGCAGACGGGAGCCGCAGATTAGCACGCTAGCATGAGGAAACTCATTCAGATCCAATTTTACTCAGAGTAAAATTCTCATAAAATACAAAATAACAACATATGATAGTACAATAAACACTTGATAATTTTAGTAAATGTCCATAATTATTAACTAATAATGGTAATTATGTTCACTTGCATTTTTTATCTCCATATTCCGAAAATCTTTTTAAATATTTTTTTGTGTCATTTTCGCAGGCATTTTTCCCTCAGAGCCCTGGTTTATTTCTGACTCTATAATAGTGTGCTGTTGTACATCGTACCATAAAGGCTGCTGGTTGTGAGAAGGGCTCGCGCTTTATCTGCCAGGTCACTGTTGAGGGTGCTGCCCAGTCTCAGGACGTCAATGGCTTCCTGTTTAGAGCTGTCAAAGAAGTTGTTCTGAATTGTTCTGGTGACTGAGCGAGCGCCGTCTTTTAGCTTCCCACCCTACAGGGAAAAAAACAAATAAACGCAATAGTAAATATTTAACAGTTAAGGGCTGGAAAAAAAAACAACCTCATAGCAATACTTATACAGGGATCCAGATTGTGGCTAAATGTTCGCATTTTGCGACCTTTTTTTCCTGCTGGTGTGAAATTTAGTTTATTGCACCACGTTTCACCAACTGATAAGAGCTGCCATTTCTGTTGCATATGAAAAACATCAAATGACAAATGAAATAAAAGTGTAAAGAAACCGCACTTTCTGTTTGAGCTGCACAGCGCGTAAAGTTGATCAGCTCGGACCAATATTAGACAGCGCAGCACATTCTCAGAACAGGTTTACTTGCGGGCCGATCTCGATCAAGTGATACCGTTTCTACACAGCGCTTGGAGATCCAGTGAGAAAGCATTTGAATTCGCCGCAGCATTAATAGCATCGCAGCGAGATCTAGTGGGAAGCATTCAAATTTGGTGCCGCATTCTCTGTTATAAACCATATCAGATCAAACAACACTGACGTGGAAACCAGGACAAGCATTGTGCCATGAACGAACAAGTTAGAGAAGGTTTTTCAGTCCACAAATCCCCAACATTCACCATGGATTTAATGTAGTAACACTAACTGTAACAATGGTATTGTAGCAGAAACATTTCAGGGTTCGTACAACCCTTTGAAAGTGAAATTCAAGCACTTTTTTCAAGGACTTTCAAGTGATTCACACTTTTTCCAGCAAAGCTCAACAAATTATCCAATTTAAATGTTTTTTTTTTAAATGTGATGACCAAAAATAAAAAAAATATTTAAATTTTAGCAGCATCTCAACCCAAGCTCAATGCTTTACTGTCAAATGTGCATTTCCAAGAAATAAGCATGCAATATTATTAGTTACTGCACTTATTAATGCAAAATAATAGTAATTTTATGATTAAATTATCTTTATGATGAAAAATCCCCCCACCCCCCCAGCGCTACCAAATCAGATGCTGGTGTCATCATCTGTAGAACTTGGCACCGGTGCTACTGCTCTCAAATGTTAGACTGGAGCCCTGTTATATAAAAACATTCTGTGGTTAGCTAGATAAAGCCTGAGTTTTCAGGCCTAGCTGGGAGAGGTTTACAGGCTTTTAATGTAAAGAGGCCTAATTAAAGTTGACAGCACTGTCAGCTTCAGTAATCTCTCTATTAACACAACAGAACCGACACAAAACAAAACAGAGCAGACAAGATAAATACAGCATCACAACTCAAATCGACACAACTGGTTACAGTTAACTTACCGAACAGGAAGAGGAACAGCCATAGGAAAGCAAGAAAAAACAGCAGACACATGAGTTAAGACAACCTTAACAGACTAAACTTGAAGTCCGCCTGAGGTGAAAATCAAGCTTTTAAATGTTGTTTATATGTCTATGTGTCTATTGTGGTGTTTTAATTACAAATCATGTGCAAATTCAGAAGTCAACACAATAGCTGAGTATTTTCTCCTTAAAACTGCAGTGAACCAAAGACAAAATACGGTTTGAAATCGCTGGCGTTTCTGACGTCACAAACTACCTTGTGACCAATCACGTCAACGTGTGATCCACGTCAGTGGATCTCTGAGCTGGTGTGAGTGAGTGGAGACAGGGCTAATTTGCATATAGAGGGCATGCGCGTGACATCACCGTCGGCCGGTGTGCCTGCAGTTACGCGCAGTGAGTGGCAAAAAGACTGAGCGGCAGCATTTGTTTTCAGCGTGAATGGCGCGAAAAACCAACAAAACACATATAAAGCGGGAAAGAGCTTTGCGATTGACTGTACAACTAGATTTGACAAGAAATCTGAGGTATATTTTTACAGAATGACAAAAGCTACAGACCAGAGGAGCAAATGGATCGCTGCAATTCACAGAAACAACTGGACAACTGGACTGGACAGGTGGATTTGCAGTTATCATTTTGTGTCATTATGCTGACTTTAGGTGTAAAATCATACCCTATATATTGTATTGTTATATATTGTATTAACAACTCATCAATTAAATATTTATCATTGTATATTCTGCATTAAGCTATTGGATGTTTTTAAATAAACAATGACAAAAAACGATACAAATTCTAGGGCTAGACGATATATATATATATATATATATATATATATATATATAAATAACTCTGATATACTGTAAGTGATCACCCAGATTTAGACCTACCTATTTTGTATTTATATAAAGCGTTCACAGGCAAATTTGCTTTAGGCCTATGTATTTCCCCGGCGTCAAAATCAGGCACACATAAATGTCAGGCAACCCGATTCCTGGCTGCATGTCAATATCCATGGATCACTAGATCTTTAGAAAGTTGTAAGCAACACGGTTTCCCCTATTAAATCCAGTCACACAGCAGCTCTTTTGCCACTCAGTCCGGCTGAGGGGGCGTGTTCCGGCGGGATAGTGACGTCAATGCATTCCCTCTATTCATAGAACCGCGTATACTAAATGAGTATAAATGATACTAAAATATATAAAAAATATATCATGTTGGTAATCAAAGATGAGTTTTAAGGGATACAATTATTGACTACATGGGGACTTTAAGGGGCAAAGATCGCACAGAAATGACCATTTTCAGCTCTCCGTTGCCTTTAGTGCTGCATTCTTTGCATGTGTGTTTCAAGCTGACACGCACCTTAGCCTTGCCATCCAGAGCGCCAGTGCCTGCGTAGATTTTGCTGACGGAGTCTCCATTGGTGGACCACATAGAGCGGAAGACCTCCTGAAAGCGAGCCACCAGCTGAGGCTTCTCCGTCAGACCCATGTCTTCTAACTGTTTTGGAAGCATCTGAAAAAAAAAGATACATATTATATAATATAATAAAATGAAAGAAAAGAAAAATGTAAAAACAACTGTAACTGTGTTACAAATATACCTCAAGAGCAATGAAGGCCTGGACACTGTTTGTTCGGTCCAAGCAGTCCAGACAATTGGAACGAATGGTTCCAGTTTGACATCTGTGGTGAACACAGTTGTGGTAGACATTTTATTCAGCTATTTTTGGTTATCACCTTAGCCAATTACTTTGTAGACCCTGAATCTTGAGAGTGTTAATACTTGAATATTGTGTAAATAAATGTTTAAATAAAAATGTAAATTATTTCATTATTCAAATTTATTTATTGTATTATATTCCCAATTTTTTTGTCAGCCAAACCATGTTGACAAAATATTTACTTGAAGTTCACCCTGAGATTTTAAATTAATATTTCAGTAATTTAACAATACATTGGCAACACATTTTACACAGTTCTTTGATGTCAGTTAATGGTCACAAAACAAGCAGGTCTTTAAATAAAATATTAAATTTTTTCATTAAGTGTTTTACTTTGATCTTGTTGTTTCAAATGATTTTTTTTATTTTATTTTATTAATTATTAGCATTACATCAACTCACAAAACCCCCTGTAGTTTCCTCAAGAAGCTGTTTGTGAAACCCTGTACTATATAATTTATTATACAATATTACAAAGAAACTGTAATACAATTATTTTACTTTATATTGTGCATATATGCATAGATACAAATGTCACTTTATTTCTGCTTTAAAGACCCCAGTGGCTAAAAGAAAAAAATATATATCCTGCACTAGTTATTTCAAGTAGTAAACACAACAACAAATCAAATAAACAAGCCAATGAAGAAAATATTTAGCTATTCTATTCCACAACCAGCAGTGTTGGGACAGTATATCACCCCACCTCTGGATGCCGGCCTCCCCTGAGTAGTAGAAAAAACCGCATTCCTCCAGAAACTTGCTGATCTGAGGTTTCAGGTTAGTGTTGAGCTTGTCAGTCTTCCCACCTTTAACCATCTGATGATAGTCAAAGTTCAACATTCTCACAGCGTTCGCATGCTCCGAAGCTTTCAGGTGACTCTGTGGGCGAAGACAAAGAGTCTTTATACAGTAAAGAAAGAGGAACAACCACTATGGTTTAGTCATACTTTAGAGCAGGGGTTTTCAAAGTGGGGCCGCAGCAAATTGGAAGACATTTTTTTTTTTAAGTACAAATATTTATATTATTATGAGTATTATGAAATAGCATTATAATAATTTGTTAAAATTATTATAATGCTATTTCATAACAATACTCATAATAATATAAATATTTGTACTTTACATTTTTTATATAAATATATATATATATATATATATATATATATATATATATATAAAAAAAATTGAAAATAAATATTTGTGTGTGCTGTAAATTGGTCAGAAAAAATGAAATCAGAATCGTCTAAAATTCGTATTGGCAGGTCAAACTCAATGAAAAATCGTAAACGGACTAGAAAATTGTAATCGGTTCATCTCTATAATCTTTCTGATAAGCTGGTATCAAACACCATCACATAATCTGATGTTAGGTTTTATTTATTTATTTCTACATTTGCCATAGTATTGTCGATGGGTTTAATAACACATCCTGCAGAATTGACAGCCTTGTCATGGAAAAATTTGGGAACCCCTGCTTTAGAGTATTGAAATACTTTGGAAATAAAGTACCGTGGCCTGCCAAACCGGATTATTTCCACAAAAAAATCACCTGGAATACTTTACTGAGCATGTGTTCCCCCTCCTTCATACCCAGCAGGTTGATGATCACCTGTTTGCCATACAGCCTTCTCAGAGCGCTAAAGTGTCTGGACAGGAAACATCACGCAGGGTTAATACACATTCATACACAATCGTATTGAAGCGTAATAAATAAATGTATATCTACAACAGCAATCCAATGCTTCAAGAAAAATCAAAGGTACATTTTTAAAACAAAAGAAGCTACGGAAACAAGTGATCAATAGTTCATTCATGACGGAGGGTGAGAAATGAAAGCCTCACGACAGTGTTGTCTGCATCGACTTCCTCTCATCACGACCTGACTCAGCACACCAGGGAACAGAGCAGTGACTCATGATGAATAAAGTCCATCGTGCTCAGCGTGAGGAGCCAGGGCTGGATAAGAATAAATCCCCCCGCATGTTCAGGATAAGATTTTATCATTTTAATCAATCTATTCCTTCATTTTAAAAAATCATACGAAGAGATTGTATTGATGTAGAGGGAGGACATCTCAAGTGACCTTGATGAGGTCATGCCGTTATTAACCCGTCCCAACGTAACAAACGCTTTAAAACTGGCGCACAAATGCTGACCTTTTTAAGACTTTCCATTTGATAAAAAATAAGATTTTATAAATAACAAATGTGGCATTTTTAAGTTTGTTTTGAAAATACTTAAATATTGTGTAAATAAGTGTTTAAATATCAATTATTATTATATTTATATGTAATTAATTGTAATTTTTCACATTCTTATTGCCAATGAATCTATTATATTATATTATAGAGAAATTGTAATATAATTATTTGAAAAACAAACATTTGCACCCAAGAAGAAACTATACACATAAATACGATACATATGGTTTAAATTTGAGTAATTTTGTGTATTATTAATTAGTTTTAATTCCTTTTTATTTCAGTTTAGTTTCTATCATTTTAGTACTCCATGTCCTAACTTTGCTAAAACTTCTATTTTTTGCTTAAGTTTGATAAGTTTAAGATTTTCATGTAATATATTTTATTTAAGCTTAATTTTAGTTAATTTTTTTACTTAATTTTAGTTAATTTTAATCCTTTTTTATATTTTAATTGTTAAAATATTTTTCATAAAACACTGAACATGTATTAAATATACAAATAATAAATTTAGGGGTCAAGAGATATAACTACAAATGTAATTATGCAGGTATTTTAACAACAAGTACAACATAAAACATGCATGTAAACAATAAGTGCATTTTATTAAATTATTAATTTACTGTAAATGTTAAGAACAAAGTAGTTACTTAATCTAATGTGCATTCTTTTTTAAATATGGTTTTTATGGTCAAAGTATTATTTTACAGTTGGGTTTACATTATAGAATGGGTTTTGAGATGTTTATATTAGGACAAGTAAGGGGCTGGTCTTATGCTTGTATTCAGCATTTCATGCTATCAATGCTGATGCCACGAGCGGTTTGCATTCATGAGACAGCAATAAGTCTTGTTAAAAAAGTTAAACTTTTAAATTTTGCCTTGAGACCCCCTGTAGCACTTCATCCAGCTGTCATGTGTGTAAACCCATCTGATCGGGGTCTGGTAGACCCTAATTGCACATCGACTAGTTAAAAATACATCCTTAGGCATGACTGAACATTCCCATCCAAACTGTGATAAATAACAGGACTGATTCAAGCAGGTCCCACACTTCGCATGTCTGCTGGATTGCTTTCATCACGCACTAATGTTTGGGCTTGAGCCAGAACAGCTGGATACTGGCACATGCAGCACCAGAAAGCAGCGGAATCGTAATTACCTCTCAAAAGCAGGTGCGTTTGCTTCAAAACCTCGGGACAGCTTAACACGGTGGGATCCCACCTTTGTGGAAAAAGAAAGAAAACACAAAAAGGAAGAACTGTGAATGTTTTTTTATTTGGTGCAAGAGGAAATTAAGGTGGCAGAGGGAAGGAAGATGAGAGAGACAGCGAGAAAAAGACAACACAGGCCTGTCCCGCCTGCTGAGTAGAGATATGAAAAACATTTAGTGCAGAACACAGTGGAGCCATCAGTTATGATTTCATAAGATTACCGAAGACTGAGGATCTATCAGAGATACCGATCATACCAGGAAACGCATGAATTTTACAACCTGCCTCGACAGTCACGAATCTAGCTCTAGATAGAAGTTTGAGCTTCTAATGTTGGCTAGTTTCAGTTATTACTAGTAGCAGGAAGCCCCTTTCTAATAATGGTTTCCTATCTAAATGACATTTGACCAACTGCTCTCACATCTTTCAGTGTAATGCATTACGTTCACACTTACAACCATAATAGGTAAGCAATACAGAGGAATGTTCCATCTCTAGGCTATGACTGGCTTATCATTTCCTGCATTCTCATTTAAGATTACAACTTTGAATACAACGGGTTCCTCTTCCTGCTATTTGATTGGTTCATGGTGACTGAAATACTATCCTTTCATTGTTTAAATTGTATGCCTTTTGTATAATTTATTTTCACCCAATTTATTCCAAAACCTGCAACTAGGGGTCTTCAACAAGTGACCCGTGATGGTACTGCAGTTGGTCTGTCAATAAATAGTTTGATCTCAAACTAATCTTTGAGAAAAAAATTAAAACATGTTAAACAGAAATCAAATTAACAAAGTTAACTTTAAGCTAAAACAAGCAAAGCTTAAATAAAGTTAAATATGTCACATTAAACTACAGTTATTAAGTTTACAGTTATTAAACAGTGTTATTTTAGCATTATGTATATATATTTATCTTTTATCCGTTTTTAGTTAATAACACTGAAAATGTTTTATTAATGTATAAAATAATAAAAACCATTGATTATTGGTAACTATTTTGAATTCAATGTATTTACATTTGTAATATATTTAAATATGCTAATTAGTATATAATATAGTATAGTATTTTATTTTGTATAGTAGTATTTTTTTCCCCATCGAGATGTAAGAGATGGTCCCTGTTTCACCTCCAACAAGAGGTCCTTATAAGCTGAAGACCCCTGGTTAAGAGCTGGTGTGGGACATTTATGCTTTAGATTCAGTCAGTCTGTGCACAGTCCCACCCAATTCTGTTTGTTGCCTCTGCAGGTCCCTGACATTAATATTTCATACATTCGGAATGGCAGCAGAGATGAGCTCACATTACCCTGAGCTTTCTGGGAGAAAAGAAAAAAGTATCACGTTGCGATACTACTTCCATTATTTTGCTCTTAGGTTTGCAGACAGTGAAGATAATGGACTCCCTTAACCAATACCACCATAGCCTAAAATGACACAAAACACCTGTCATTCAGGTTCTGTGCAAAGCTTTGAAAAAACAGCTCAAGAAGCGTCACCTCACCAGCTTCCCAATAAAAGCAGAGATGATAACATCTATGCAATGTCAGAGGAAAGACACGTGCATTTCCAGACCAGCTTTCTGGCATCTTAAATTGATTTCGCAAGAAGGCAATACATTTATCCAAATCTGTCTCCTTTTCAAAATGAATCTCGGTTTAGGTGCAACTTTCACCGACTGACATTGCACAAACTCTTTACAGTAAAGAACAGATCATCCACCAGACAGAACTAAACCTTCAATATACCAGCTGCTGGTTCCCATGTAGTCTTTTTGGCTCTCGACTTTGATTCAGCTGCAACAAAATCCCCTGAAACGAGTGTTTCTGATAATATGAATAAAGGGGGTCAGCACTGATATGATGTGATGAAGTGGAAACACAAGAAAATAAATTTGTTAAGATGACACATCAGGGGCTTGGAACTCCTAAAAGCTCAGTGCAGTAAAGGCAGTAAAGCCCAATGCAAATATTTTGCAAGCATGCGTCATATTGATTCAAATCTTTATTGTACCTGAATTCCTGGCTGCTCCCAGAACAGAGGTATTGACCCTCGGATTTGAATGAAGGAGGATACTTTGTCGTCAAGGAAAATAACCTGTAGGGAACACATAATTAGAAAAAAAACAATTATATTATTTTCAATTAATACAGTGTTTAAGTTAAAAAGCAAAGGTATTTAAAATCCAATGCATGGAAGGTAGACTGATGCCATGCGTGAGAGAAATTAAGAAAATCATAAGTAATGCCATACAGTGGTCATCATTTGAAGTGGATCAAAACTTTTGATTAACTTTTTTGATCCACTTCAAATGTTGACTACTATGTATGTGCAATATATATATATATATATATATACACACACACACACACACATTTTACATTTATGCATTTGGCAGACGCTTTAATCCAAAGCGACTTACATTGCATTTCAATTGGTACACATTTTACATTCTTATCAGTTCTTGCTTTCTCTGGCAATCAAAACCCATGACCTTGGCGTTGCAAGCGCCAACGCTCTACTGTTTGAGCTACAGGAAAGCTATATATATATATACCATATACACACACACACACACACACACACACGCACACACACGCACACACACGCACACACACGCACACACACGCGCACACACGCGCACACACACGCACGCACACACACGCACGCACACACACACACACACACACGCACGCACACACACACACACGCACGCACACACACACGCAAGGCTGGGTATCCTCTAGTTGCTCATAGGAATATTTTCAGATGCAATTACATACTTTTATTAGGTTTTGCATTTGGATGTACATTTAGACATTATCAAAGACTACTTAATTGTGGCTGAAATGTAGACTGTACCCCCAAAAAATATTTTTTTCTGTACTCATTTATTTCCTACAGTGGTCATTTCCGACCACAAAGATCTCAAGTGAAACTTTTTTTGTGTGTTTGTGTTTATATAGCTAGTGCCACAAAAGTAACAAAGATTTATACCATTCTGATGAAGTAAAAATAAAAATTCAACTCAAAATGTAAATTCTTTTTGGGCATGGCTATAACAAAGACCCCCAGAGGGTTAAGGAAGTGTGTTCAATGGTCATTCACAGGTAACTCATATTGTTGGCATACCTGCTCTGTCTCCACAAAGTTGGCCACCTGGCCGTCGTCATTTGTGCCTCGGACATTGAAACGTGTGCCTGCTCTCTCCGAGCTGAGCCGAGAGATCACGCAAGCTTTGGCCTGTTTGTGCCCAGCGTAGATGGTGCGGATCTCCACACCGCCACACATCAACCTCAGCAGCCAGTCATCACAGTTCACCCCATAATGCTTGAGATGGAGATGGAGGGACTGATTCCTGTGAAGACATTATATAATTACATTTCCATTATAACCATTTTTCGTCTACTGATTTGAGTTCAAGTCTAAAAAACTGGAAATATTTTGCACACATGAAACACTAAAAAGAAATGTTTTGAAAAAAATATTTCGAAACTAAATCAAAAGGACCTTTGAGGTTACAATCTGAAAAATACCCACCAGAAAAAACGATTGTCAGATATGTCTTCTCTGATCCTGCGGTGCGCGTTCAAGCTGAGGTCCAGACTTACTCCAGTGGAGGACCAGGCAAAATAGAAGTTCCCAGAGTTTAAGATTTTCCTGACATCAGCGATCCGGTCCTCATCTGAGGGGTCATTCTTCAGAGAGACAAACTCTGTGCCCGTTACCCGAAAAACTTCTGAATCCTGGACTTTTCCAACGGAACTGCAGCCTGTTGCGACCACCAGGCTGTGCAGCATAGAATCTCCTATGGGAGAAGAGTGAAGCGGATTCAGAGTTCAGTTCGTAGCACATTCACATATTCAGAATATTCATGAAATATTCAATACATATTTCATAGAACTTAAGAGATGACAGTGATATATATTACACTTGCAAACTCTTGACCTTATAGTTAAACTGTAATTAGTGACTATATTTGTATATAAACTGCTTGATTATATGTTGTGCATTTTCCTTTCATAAATCTTGGTTTTGCAGTGAATTTTAGTGTTTTGGTGAGATTTACACTTAATCTGGCGACAGGGCGGATTTGTATTTGTTGTGATGACAAACACAACGGAGAGAAAAAAGAGAGGGTGAGAAACTGTACCAAGGTTAAGACGAAGAACTCCCAGTATCCCATAAGCATCCAGCATCTTGGTGTATGCCGTTTTGATGGTCTCTTTCTCTGCCGCCGCTGTGGATGACATCAAAAAATGTACTCAAAAACCACGTCATATTTGCAGATGATTTATAGACCCCAAAACAGTTATATGCAAATAGACAATACTTAAGACATTTTTTCTCTTGCATCTAGGAAATTCTGGGAATCAATGAAAATTAAAGTTTTAAACAGGTTTAACATTTTTAGATTTAAAATAAATAAAAAGTAAGTATTATAAAGGGTGTGATGACAGTCTTACACAGTACAGCCACGGCTCCAGACTCAAACATCAGGCATTCCTCTCGATTTCTGGTCTCCACGATCACACTGTATGGAGGTGGATCCAGCTTATGATAAATACGATAACCTTTACTGAATGCCATGGCTCGACACAACCTGTTTCAGTCCTGAATAAGAAAAAAAATTACTTTTCCTTTGAAAACATAGGCTACCATATGAAGAAAACACCGCAGGGGTCTGGTAAACATTCGAACCCTCAAACCGCCTGCAGGTGCATCAAATGTCGCATCATGCAACCACGAAAACACACAATTCAAAGTGTTTTATGACTGCATCCTGTCATAAATCATTAAAATAAGAGGAAGGAAATAAACTGAGAGGACTGCACAGTTCGTGCTTTCGATATTCTTCTTGCTAAAACACACAACACAAGCTTTCTATAAAGATTGTGCATTTTCAGCGCATTATAGGGAAGACAGACAAGACGATACTAACAAAAACATGTTAGTTATGCTGTCAACACGACAGCAAGGGATGTAAGGTGAACACAAATCCCTTCAAAGCCGAAGCACCGAGCTAAAATGTCCGACTCAAATGAAATAAACCATGCAGAAACAGAGGATGACAGGTGCTCATCACAATGCCACGCCACATTCAATCAGATTTGCAACCTAAATCCATCAACATGTTTACGATTCCTGCACATACACTCTAACCTTGGGCCACTGTCTCAGTATGTAGCTGAAGGTTAGTGCACAATATATTAATAATCATCTAACTAGACTGAAGATCAGTTCCCGCCGGCCCTGGGTCTGTCAAAATCAACAGTTATGACAGACTGACAGCGATAAACGGCTTTATCACGACCAGCCCTAACGGCTAACGTTAGCCGGCTAGCGCTCCATCGCGTTCTTTAAACCATGTAAACTGACATTTTACTGATCACAGCGCGGTTATGTGTTCGTTTCTACGTTAAAGGTACAGATGTAATATGTCAGTATTTATTATGCATTTATGAGGATGCTTGATAAAGAAGAGGTTTGTGTACCTGTCAGAGTTGTGTCTGTCTTCCCCCGGTTGGTGGTGATAGTACGGATAGAAACAAAATGATTAGCGGAGCAGGTAGTTCAAGCACAGAAATACAACCTCAACCTAGAAAGGACAACTAGAGAACTGTAGTAACGCCCCAAACCGTTTCCGGGGCCTCAAGGTGATCGCTGATTGGTCACATTTGTGTCATGTGATGTAGGAAACGGCATAGGCTGCATCCTTTGAAGGCTGCAGCGTCTGAATTGGTACACAGCTCATCTCCCATCAAATATCATTTTTGTGACAATTAAAGTCACAATGAAATCAAAACTAACCATTCTTGGGTTTTTTTTCTCCAAAAAGAACATGACTCCAAGTCATTTATTTATTTTAAATAATTGTCTGTGGTGCTGTGCACATCATTAGTTTATTCATGCCCCCCCTCCCTCTTGCAACATACGTTTCTTTAAAACGGAAAAAAAGAAGAAGAAAAAAAACCCCTGGTAGGACATTTATCAGTTCATTGTAGTTATAGATCACTTGCATACAACCCTCCCTATACACCCCCCCCCCCCCGCCCCCTCCATACACACAATGTGTACAAAAATATGGCAACCTACTATATTAGCTCTTTATTTGTTTTTAGTTGGAGAAAGACTTAATATAGATCCAGTTGCATAGAAAAAAAGGATTGCTTCTCGAAAGTGACAAAACCAATTTAAAAAATAAAGCGTCAAGTTGATAAGAAATCATTTATTTAGCTTCTATTTGCTTTATTTCTTATTTTATAAATGTTTTTTTAGACGTATGTTATGTTTGGATTTACCCATTGCTTTACAAATTACAACCCATAGTTTGTATACAATTGTCGAATAAAAATACTACAATAAGATTTCTCGTTATAACTTATATTTTTGCTTGGCATAAATACATTGAGTAAAAATAGGAAGTATACACAAAAAATCGGCCATTATGAGCCTTGAGGCGCCCTCTTCAGATTAAAACTAACTAAAGCATTTATGTTATTTTAATTCCACGTCCAGTTTTATCAGTTCAGTCATGTAGACCACTCCCATCACGTACGCCTACGCAATGTTACCATAACACTTACAAAAAGGGAATACAAATGACTAAAATGCAGTGGTTCTTCCAGAAAAATAAAACCACTTAATATAATGTAAATAATAATTTCATTTTTTTGTTGCTTTATTTTGTTTTAAAAACTATCTGGACACAAACACTGCTTGTGCATGAGCAAGAATCATACGAATGCCTAAGGTCTGTAATAACACAACAAATAGACCTAGGCCTATGTAAATCTGTGAAAATATCAAGATCCTGCTAAATAATAAAGCAAAAACGTAAATAAGTGAATTCATTACCTTACAAAAGCATTCAGAAAATATTATAATAAAAGCAATTTTAATTCCAGCAGTTAGTTCGCTTTAAATTATTATACCAAAAGGTGCAAAACAAAATGAAGGGTCCAAAATTCCATTTTAACCCCCCCCCCTACACACACACACACACACACACACACACACACACACACACACACACACACACACACACACACACACACACACACACACACACACACACACACACACACACACACACACACACACATTTTCAAGACTCTTCCCTCCCATTGGCGATGATTGGCAGCTTTACCAACCAATGACAATGACTTGGATTTCAACTGACCAATCAAAATCTCAAGGGCAGGAAACCAGCGTTTCATAATATATTGCGATCAGTCATGTTTAATAATAAAAACAGAGAACATTGTATAACTGTCACAACCCTTGCAAAGAGTCTCAGAAGAAGAGAGGAACTTCTGCTGCATTTATATTAATGAAGATATACGCCCGAAATCTGTTTGCATTGTTCGTAAGTAAACTAGACTGGTGACAGTACAAGGTGTTCAGCAGTTGACAGTTTTTTTGAGCTGTCAGGATGCTAGGAGGTTGATGGTTAACCAGTTTAAGAGGTTTAACCAATTATGTTGGGCTACAATTAGTCTGATCATGTGGACTGATGATTGTCTGTGTTCATCTTGGCTTTGCAGCACACATCCTCGACACTATGAAGAGACTGTACTTTATCGAGCCGATCGTCGCGATTTACGCGTTTGCCAGTTTTATGCTGTATCCTCTCATACAGCAGTACGTGTATCGCAGACTGTGGCTGGAGATCACAAACTCATCTTACCCAGTGTCCAACGACACTTCCCTATGCGCCGCCAACAACAGCAACCACTCCAGCCAGCAAGAGGTAAGTAGGATTACACGTCGCATGAAAACCTGACACAAACACAATTATTAAGACATTTGGATCTTAAGCCACGCTTATAAATGCATGTCATTGCATTATATGGCAACATTTCAAATCAAGAGTTGCTAGAGCTTTTCTCATAACTAACATTCTTCAGCAGTTGCATTTAACTAACTGGTCCCAAAATATTTTGGTAACACGTCATTTGAATGTGTCCTTGTTATGTTACATTACTATAGTAATAATAGCAACTATAATGTATCCTACCCTAACCCTATAGTAAGTAGTACATGTAGTTAAATATTACTCAGTTCGTAAATGTATAATTAACTGTAACAGGGATGGACACATTGAAATGAAGTGTAACTGATTTTTTATCAATTCCCCTCAGGTCACACAGGTGTCTAGCGGAGCAACCACAGGTTCACCGCATTTTCTGAACTGGTGTTGTCATGTAATTTTATGCATTTTTTTAAAAGATAAAATAAATATAAATATGGGTTATATTTAAATAAATATTTATTTATCATTTATAAATATATATAAATATTTATAAATGATAAATATTTATATATATTTATAAATGATAAATAAATATTTATAAATATATAAATATATATAAATAATTATAAATTCGTTTTTTGGTTTATTAAGGCTCACTATAGGCAAGACACTTATTTTAGCCAGTATTGGGTAAGTTACTCTGAAAAAGTAATTAATTAATAGCTACTATGATCTTCAACAGTAGAATTAGATGTACCAATTACCTTCTCTAAAAAGTATTGCATTAATTATTAGTAATTACTTTCTAAATCCCATATCAACCTCAATCAGTTGAACAATACAAGGATAGACACAAAGCACACACCTAATCTAGGATAGATACCTAAGCACACACATCTGCGTTTCATTTCCTCTTTCTTTCTTTTTTTAAAAGCTGTTCTTTTTTGGACCAGGAATTGCATCAGACGTCATAAGATACATAAGCAGCAACAGACTTTTGTATGCATATGTTTTATTTATTTTGCTCTTCTTTTTTTTTTCAGGAGGTGCAGAAAGCTGCTTCTCTGTTCTCTATGTTCAGTGAATTGTCTTCCTTGATCCCCAGTCTCATAGTGACCCTCCTCCTGGTGGCCTACAGTGATCAGCGGGGGCGAAGGATCACCATTATTATGCCCCTCGTTGGGTCTCTGATCTACACGCTTTCATTCCTGGCCGTCTCCTTCTTCGAGCTAAACCTCTATCTCCTCATTGCCGCCTCTTTTGTAAGTGCCCTCTTTGGTGGTATCAGCACCATGCTAGGTGGCTGCTTCGCCTACGTGGCCGATTTATGCGTGGACGACAAGCAGAAAACCATTCGCATGGCGGTGGTGGACATGATGATTGGCTTGTTGGCGGGTGTGGCGTCAATCTCCACTGGGTACTTCCTGCATGCGACTGGTTTCAACTGGCCTTTCTTTACGTCATCCATATTTCAGGTGGTTAACTTGCTATACGCTATCTTCATTCTGAAGGAAACCAGGGTGATTGACAGTTCAGAGACGGTGGCTTGTTGCCAGGCCCTGAAGAAACTAGCATGTGGTATCTATTACTTGTTTTCAGGAGGAAGCAGTCGTAAAAAATGGGTTCTTGTGCTGCTGATTGTTACATTTTCCTCCTTATCTTTTGTCAATACCGGGGGTTTGTCCATGATCACACTTTATGAACTCAATAAGCCGCTATGCTGGAGCGAGATCCTCGTGGGCTATGGCTCTGCAGCCAGCACCTCCATTTTCATCACTAGTTTTCTTGGTGTGTACTTGTTCTCCCTCTGCTTGCCTAACACAGCCATCGTCCTCATCGGGATGCTGTCAATCACTATAAGCATGTTGATGACGGCTTTCGCAAAGACTACGCTTATGATGTTCCTCGGTGAGCATGCACGTTTACACTAAAATGTTTTTGGGGTATCTTATAAAATGAATGCGTTATGGCAAGTATAATATATATATATATATATTAGTCAACATTTGAAGTGGATCAAAAAAGTTAATCAAAGTTGTCCTAAAACAAGAATGGGTATTGTTCAAAATTCATGTATAACTTTGATGAAAGGTTTTGATCCACTTCAAATGTTGACTACAGAATTTTTATATATATATATATATATATATATATATATATATATATATATATATATATATATATACATTTATTTGATAGCACTAATATATTAGTATATACTGTATATGTATGTGTGTATTTTCCTTTACCATTATCAATTTGAAAAGCACTTATCATTTAGTAACTAATAATTACTAAATAAAATACCACAAATAATTAAAAGTGAATATCCATTTTTCATGTTCTACATGAAAATGCTGCGATGCCCAATTTCACTTAAAACAATTGACTTTAGTTTTTTGTATTTTAGTTTTGTTAGACAAAATAGGCTATAACATTTTAATATCTATTTTATTTATTTGGACTTAACATGAAAAATAATTTATTGTACTGGCCAGAATTTTAATATTGCTACATTCCAATTTTTGGTTAACAAGCATTTAGAGCCGAGAATGACTAAACCTTCAATAATGAATAAATCACACAATGAGTCTTATTACAATTTTATAAGACGTCAGAGTCAGATAAATTATTTTATATGTGTGTCCTATCTCACAGCTCAATTTTGCTCTTAATATACTGACTGTAAAAGTGGTATATACTGTATATGGTGCGCTGCATATGTGATATTATGGTGAGGATTTAAAAAATTAATTAAGAGCAAACAGCAGCTGTTCCTGGATTACAGCGACCTCACATATCTTATCACATTTTATGCAATTATTATATGTACAGTAATACTTTATATATTATAATCCAAATAATTTTGGAGCCCTTGTTTGTTTAGTTCATGTGAGTATTGATGTGTTTGCTTACAGTAAGGATTCCTGCTATGTTTGCCATCATGCCGTTCCCTATCCTGCGTTCGATGATGTCAAAGGTCGTCTCAAAGTTCGAGCAGGGTGAGTGGTTCTCTGAAAATCACTGTTCCAAAGCAAAACTCCTCATTCAGCTTAATCATGCTGGTCATAAGAGCTCTTCTCTGCTCAAGAGATGTGTTTTTGTGTGACTATGCACCGCAAAGGCATTTAAAAGCAAGTGGTGTTAAATTTAAGGATCCTTATGTGAAATGTAAATTAAAAGTAGTTTTGTTTGTACTTTTACCCTGTATGCATTCTTCCTTTTGAAAAGACAATCATGTATTTTCCTTGTTTACCCTCTTAGGAGCGCTCTTTGCCTGTGTGGCTTTTATGGAAAACCTGAGCAGCAACGTGTCCTCTGCGGTTTTTAGCAAAATCTATGCGGACACTGTAGCATGGTGTCCTGGCTTTGTCTTCCTATTGGGGGCTGGACTTTGTCTCATTCCCATAAGTCTACTGGGGTAAGAGCTGCTCTAATACATAACCAGTTATTGATCTTTATAGAATGCTGAAATGTCTAAACTGTGTACTTTAAAATGAGTGCTGATTATAAAGCATTTTGGGTATGAGAAAAGCGTGTTATTAATACGGTATTATTATTATATTAAATTAAAGCATTTTAGAGAGGCTTCATAAATAGGAATAAAATGTATATTGTGTAATTTTTTTATTTATTTTTTTAAGATCCAGAGATTAGTTGGTTATCCTGTTACAGGCAGATGCCAGATCTTCTTTAGTCACTTATCACTATGTCTGTAAAAAATCTGGTAACTTTTTAGTACTGATATTAAAATTTTACCCAATACCAATAAGCAAATAATTATTTTCACTTTAGGGCTGATACATGTCTGATATTCAGACTCTACACTTTTATGTAATTCTATAATTGTATCTAAATAAATTAAATTAAATATAAAACACTAAAAACTAAACTCAATCCATTTTAAAGTGCCACTATTATGCTTTTTCGAATATGACCTTTCTTGCATAGTATAATATAGCTGTTTGTGAATATAAAGTGTCTGCAAAGTTTGTAGCTGAGGCCTGGAAGAGTTTGGTTTGTTTTCATCATGTAGATAAGGCGCTGTTTTCTGCGGTGCAAATTCATTTTGCATGCAGTTCCAAAGAATGATGACTTGCACTGGAATTGATATGGAAAATCTGACGCAATCATTCGTAACACTGTATCAAGCACTGATGAATCCTCCGGAGCTGAAATTCAGATATGGTAATAGGCATTTTGTTTTCGACACGCAACAACAGACTGGGCCGTCTGACCAATCAGATCAGAGTAGGTTTGCGGGAAGGAGGGGTTTAGAGAGAAATCATTTTCAGACTCTTTGAGAAATGAGGTGATGATGTGCAATGCATATTGTGAGAAAATTACAGTTTTTTTTTTTACCTTATATGTATGTAAACCTAAGGTAGGAGACCTCCAAAACAAAATATTTTTTGGAACCTTTGAAATAGCAAAATAGGGGCACTTTAAATGCTACAACTGATATAGGCATGACATCATATACAATATGAAAAAATATTTTGAGATTTGCTAAAGATTACATTTGACCTTGTTATTAAATTATTAGTGTGTGTTACCTTTATGTGATTGTTTGATTGTGGCAAGGATAATCTTAACATAAAAATATAGGAAATTGGCATAAGCAATTAAATATCCAATATCAGCCGATACCAATACATTAAAAATTAGTACTGCTATACTGTGCATTCCTACTTTTTTTTATTAATATGACTGACTACCACAATGTCTTTCTGATTTAAGTTATGCTCAGTTTTGTTTCGTATGATATGATTTTAGGTCAGGAAAACACCATGTTGGACCAGTAGGTCTTAGAAATGGGTTATTCTTAACCTTTAAGCATGGTCCTGTACTTTCGTGAACACATAGGCTATAGTTCCTCATTTACATTTCCTCTTTCCCATTTTGCATCTGCTGCTTGTTTTGTTATACATGAGGGTGTGTAGTTAACAATGCTGATTCATTCTGACTCTGTGTCTCACTCCAGCATCCTTAGGTGTTTCCATCCATTGGATTCTAATGACACTCAAGCACTCTTATCAGAAGTTGGGACTGAAGCTTCAGACGACCCACCTGTAGCTTAAATCCAAAGGGAGTTCAAATACCTCAGTCATTCGCCTCGATTCCCCTGTGTGTTTCTTTACTTTTCTCATATCGACACAGGGAGATAAACTA
This sequence comes from Meda fulgida, assembly GCA_030578275.1. Classification (NCBI taxonomy): domain Eukaryota; kingdom Metazoa; phylum Chordata; class Actinopteri; order Cypriniformes; family Leuciscidae; genus Meda; species Meda fulgida. The sequence continues at coordinate 12,214,684 of CM060625.1, read as the reverse complement.
AGAACTGGATACAACTGAGCACATGTGCAACAGAGCACTCTGTTCAAGCCAAAAGTCTGTTATAAGTATTTTCAGTCACTGCCACTCCCTTTCTGAAATTTAGTTTTAGGGAAGACCACAATAGAAGGGAACATAACTTTATATTTCTAAAGGGAAATATATTTTATAATAATAATGTAAAAATAATTTCAGCAAAAAATAGGTTTGTATTTCTTAAAGGAAATATTAGTAGCTTGCAAGGTTGCAACAAAATAGGATTAAAGTTTAAGGTACAGTAAGTTGAGGTTTAAGGCTTTGGTTCTGTGTCGCCTGCAAACAAGAATCAATGCGTATTAACTGTGAAAGGCTTTTATAAATGTTTAAATCTATGCAATGAAGACAAGACCAATCACAATTTAGTATGCAAATAAATATAAGAAAGAAGACCAGTCAAATTTAGTATGCAAATATTACAATGAAATCATCACTGGTAATTTTCTTTAAAGAAATGTACGATTAAATAATGAAAATCAAGGTTTGTAAGTTATTCTGAATTCATTAGTTGTACGTACTGAATTAATTGCAGAAGTGTATTACTTGGAGATTTAATGTTTAAGAAATATCATTGTCTTATAAGTACAGTAATTATCGAAAGTTTGGACTGATGTGCAATAAGTTCTTGTTCTGTTTAGAGCAAAAGATTTATACATTTTTATAATACAATTTAGGATGTTTTTTTTTTAAGTTATTTCTGCTTTTCTTAAGTGTGTCAGGTTTTCATATTTGCACAGATCTGAGTCGTGAGCAATTCAGTCAATTAGCTCTGATCTAACATTGAGCTTTTATGAGCCTATTGTCCTGTGTGGTGTGGTGGTAAATTGATGTGGCGAGATAAACATATACTCCAAAAAAGCAGAAAAACTAAGTAGAAAAACAAATCGATTGGCGTAGATCTGTTAACTTTGTTTGGAGGCTTAGCAGTGGAAAAAAGGGAATTTTGGGGACTGGGTCGATCATGATTGATTTTTGAACATATTTATAATTTATTATACCCCATACTTGTGCTCTTACTCACTGAAACTACCTTGTTCAGCACATGCGCAATAGGAAAGCATACTGAACTACTACTGAAACAAACCAGTCCGCCTCATTTATTTACACAAACATGCTCAAACCCTACTAAGTATGGATTTATTATGAAATAAAATTGCTATGAATCAAATGGCTTCTGCTTTGAGTTGGTCTGTCAATTTCACAGGCTTTTACAGGCCCACTGATGTGCTATTAGCAACATACTAATTCTGCTTCCCAGGCATGAATGGAAAAGGTGATAGAAATTATTATTATTAATTGTTATGATCATTGCTAATTTAGTGTCTGTCTGCCAAATTAATTAAAATTAAAGAGCTTTTTCTAGTCAATTTAGAGTCCAATCTTTTAAAGATCCTTAACAATTATCCTGAAATCACGAACTGGAAAAGTAAATTCAATAGTTAGAGGATGTGGGAACCCTACATGTATATCACTATTGTCATAATTTAACATTTTTGTTAGATAAATGTTTGTAATATTTTACATTTTCTGTGCGCTTTATCATCGTGTCCTGAAGGTGGCAGTATAGATACATATATATTTACGGCATACAGAAGGACTTGCTGAATTTGGAATCTCATACTAGCGTAGGCTATTACTCTTACTACTTTTATTTACCTTATCTTTCTATGGCAGAAATGGTCAGAGTAGTATCTGGTTCCGAGTTCAGCATTTAAATATCTAAGCAAAGTGTGAATGTTTATTGATTGGTTGTTTTAGATAATTAAAAAAAATAACAGTGGAATATATGATGCAATACATTTTTGTTATGAGAAAAATAAACAGTGTGAATACACAATGGAAATTTGAAGTGCCCAAAAGTGGTGATCAAAAACACAACCATTCCAAAGAAAAATAGTGTGATCCTGTGTATAAATGCAGAAACCCACTGACGTCTGTCCTGTCACACCTCCATGTGGATTTGATTTCCAAGCCCCCTCGTGATGAGAGGTCATAGATCTGCAGATCTTCGTAATTGTGCAGTCAGAGTGTCTACCGGGTGAACGTATGATAAATCTGAAGTGGAGAGGCTTCTCTGGTTTCCAAACTGAGACTCCACACCGCTGACTCCACATGATCTACCTTACCACAGACTGCCGTCTCCCCCACACCCACTGTTTATCTCCCTCTCTCATTTCTCTTTTAATCTATGTATTTCTCATTTTGCTTTCTCCCCTTTCTATGCACTCTCACCATCCATATTCAGACACATTTTGTATTATTTCATCTTTATTCAGATGCACACACACACGTCCCTGATTCACAACCCCCTGAACTTCTTGTGGCTGGCTTAGCCAGATAACACTCGCACTCACACACCACCCAGGGATGAATAGCATCCACGCTCCTAACAAACAGTTGGACCCTTCCCTTAACGGACACATCTGGGGCTTGTTGGACACAGATGTTTCTGCAGGCCCACGCCCCACAACAGGGGTTAGAGGCACATGCTTGTGTCACATAAGGTAATGTGAACACTTTTTGCAAGCACTGCAACATACACTTAAAGGGACAGTTCACCCCATAATGAAAATTCACCCTCACACTTAACCTCACGTTGTTCCAAAACGTAACTTTCTTCTGTAGAACATAAAAGATTTAGCTTGGGAAAACCCAGACAACTTCCGGCAAATTTAGATTTGCTCTGCAAGTAGAATTTCTCAAGTAGAGAAGAGCTCATTCAAGCCCATTTCTAATCCGTCGAAATCAAGGTACCAATCAGAAACGTTGGGGCGGGCTTTACACGATGACGAAAGCGCAACGACGGTGAAGCAGATTCTGTATATTACAAAGATGGATGCCGCCGTGGAACATCACTCGTTCGAATCAGCTATCGCGTCTGTTTTAAGCGAAGTGTTCACATTACCTTATGCGTCTGTTTTAAGCGATTTGAACGTTTCCTTTTTGTTAAAACCCGAGCAAAAAACAACACTCAGAGATGTTTCTCAGTTACTACTGAGAATGGTCCGGTTTTAACCAGGCTATAAAAGATTAAGACATTTTAAGACATGTTTTTGTTTCTGTTGTCCCTACAATTGAAATCAATTGTCACAAAAAACTGTTTGGCAAAAAAAAATTTTTTGAAATATCTTCTTTTGTGTTTCGCAGACATCATACAGGTTTGGAACCACATGAGGATGAGTAAATGTTTCTGACAAACTATCCCTTTAAAAGCAGACTTGTGTAATATTTACACCAGTCACTATCTGAATATGCATACTACTTCCCTAGCAGAAAAGCAGTGTGTGAAAAGAGTAGAATCACAGAGAAGTACTCGGTGAAAAGTAGCCTTCACGGATGACTTACTTCAGGTAAGATTCTGAATTGCACGTCTAATGGAAACTTTAATAACCCATGAGGCCAGGAGAGGTTTTGTGAAAGGCAGTGAAGCAACACAACTCACCTTTGAAGTCACATGACAACACGGCAGATGTAAACTGGTACGTTCAGATTACATACAGCTATACCAGTGACATCCACTTTGTGATTTGCAAAATTTGTTGTTTCAGTATTTGTAAATTATTTTTTCACATTTTTCTTTGCTTTACTGAAAAACAATGATAAGCATTTCATAAGTTTTAAAGGCGTTTATTGGCAAAAACATTCAATATATGCGAAGAGTGATTTACACTTTACACAGTGTTGACCTTTTTTCTATAATCTCTGTAATTCGGCATGCTGGATATCAGCTTCTGGGCCAAATCCCGACTGATGGCGATCCATTCTTGCCTTATTAATGCTTGGAGTTGACCACAATTTGTGGGCTGCTTGTCCACTCGCTTTTTAAGGGGTTGGTTCTCTATGGGAATACGATTTGTAATGATATATTGCGTAATATATATTCGTAATGATATATATATTCGAAATTTAATGATCTCCGAGCCACTTCGTTATCACTCTTGCCTTGTGACATGGTGCTCCATGCTGGAAAATGTTCAGATCATCAACAAATGTCTCCTGCATTGGGAGAAGATGCGTTTGCAGGATCTTTTGATATCATTCTTTATTCTCAGCAGTTTTGGGCAATATTGTGAGAGAGCCCATAACCTTGGATGAAAAGTAACCCCACACATAGAAGCTGCTCAGGATGCTTTAATGTGAGCACAACACTTTTCTTCTCCAGACAATCGATTTTCCAGATTATGCCAGAGAGTCGTATGGGGCTTTTGCAGTGTTTGTACTTCCTGTATAATTCCAGTCTGTCCTTGATGTTTTTCCTGGAGAGAAGTGGCTTCTTTGCTGCCATTTTTGACTGCAGGCCATTGTCCAAATGTCTTTGCTAACTACGGGGCACAAAAGAAGCTGTCAGGACAGCGTGAAATGTTAAAATGTAGGTAACACATTTTGATGGGTGTAATATGGTGTGAGGCTTTATAAGCTCCAAATCTACCTCAAACCTTAAACCTACCCTTAAAACCAGCAACGCACTACTGTACTGCTGTACTGTACTACTGCTACCTTATGCGAGAGAGAATGTAAAATTTTAACATAAAAAAGAAATAACTAATTAACATTTCAGGCTCAGGTAGAAGTCAAGAGACGCTAAGTAAAGAAGCCCAAAGAAGAAAGACTGATATTCTCCAGTGGTGCGTGTGTGGAGCTCTGTGGAACTGTTGGATTCTGGCAGCCGCATCTGTCTTGGACACTTCACATGCTCTGCTGGCCAAAGGATTAAGAGTAAATACATATTCTGAGCAATGACTAGATAACTGCCGTAGCGTGTTTGCAATTTTTTTACTATTGTGATCTATATCTTGCCATTGGCTGGGTTCATCCACTACACCTAGATCACAGCTATGGAGAGTGTCTTGGGTCACTGAGAGCGTGCCAGCGCAATTCACAGAGAAATTCTCCTCTGTTATCAGAGGACGTCATGAGAAGAATGGATTTAAAACCTTGTTGGTTTGAAAGTTAGCCAAAAGAATGAATTTTGGATACTGTGGTATACTCAAATATTAAATGTGTTAAAATGAACATTTTAATGAAAACATATTATCATTGTTATTACTGTATGTTGTAAATGTTAAAACTATTCAGAGATTCAGCAAATTAGCACTGACAGTGTATATATACTTGCCAGCCACTCTATTAGGTACAGCTTGCTAGTACTGGGTTGGACCCCATTTTGCCTTCAGAACTGTCTTAATTCTTTGTGGTGTAGATTCAACAAGATGCTGGAAACATTTCTCAAAGATATTGGTCCATATTGACATGAAAGCATCACGTAGTTGCTGCAGATTTGTTGACTGCACATCCATGATGTAACTTTCCTGTTCCACGTCATCCTAAAGGTGCTCAATTGGACTCATATCTGGTGACTATGAAGGCTATTTGAGTATAGTGAACTCATTGCCATGCTCAAGAAACCCGTTTGAGATGATTTGAGCTTTGTGACATGGCATGTTACCCTGCTGGAAGAAGCCATCAGAACATGGATACACTGTGGTCATAAAGGGATAGACATGAACATACTAAGGGGACCAAAGCGTGCCAAGAAAACACTCCCTACACCAGCAGCAGCAGCCTGAACCATGAGATAGGATGGATCCATGATTTCATGTTGTTTATGCCAAACTCTGACCCTACCGTCTGAATGTCGCAGCAGAAATTGAGACTCATCAGACCAGGCAACGTTTTACCAATCTTCTATTATACAATTTTGGTGAGCCAGTGCGAATTGTAGCCTCAGTTTCCTGTTCTTCGCCAACAGGAGTGGCACCCAGTGTGGTGTTCTTCTGCTGTTGCTCATCTTCTTCAAGGTTTGATATGTTGTGTGTTCAGAGACACTCATTTGCAGACCTCGGTTGTAACCAGTGGTTGTTTGAGTTACTGTTGCCTTTCTATCAGCTCGACCCAGTGTGGCCATTCTCCTCTGATCTCTGGCATCAACAAGGCATTTTCCCACAGGACTGCCGCTCACTGGATATTTTCACTTTTTCGGACCATTCTCTAAAAACCTCTATAGAGATGGTTGTTTGTGAAAATCGCAGTAGTTCAGCAGTTTCTGAACTACTCAGCCCATCTGGCACCAACAACCATACATTCAAACATCTTAAATCCCCTTTCTTTATGTTTCTGAGTTTGAACTTCAGCAGATCGTCTTGACCATGTCTACATGCCTAAATGCAGAGTTGCTGTCATGTGATTAGTATTATTATCTAATTAGATATGCATTAATGAGCAGTTGAATAAGTGTACCTAATAAAGTGGCTAGTGAGTGTGTATATACAGTATATTGGCATTGTTGTCATTGCTTTTGCATCATGTATTTCTCAGTCTTTTTCCCATTTTTTTTCCCTTAAACTGAAAGGTCAAAACTTTGTGTTTTAGTTCTCCTGTCGCTATACTCTTTGTAACTTTTAATTTCTTACAGGCTTGTATGTATTTAGCTGACGCTCTAGCAGTGGGTGAATGCTTTGTGCCTTACCCATAATGTGTTGCTCTGTGGGAGGGTGAGCTTCACTTACTGTAGCTCACTATATCACTGCAAGGACACAGAGGATACTACGTCTGTGTCTAATAATTGTGTGTTCTCAGTATACATCTGTTGCTAACAATTTCTCTTTCTTAATGACAAGATACTGTAATTTCATATAATATTAGTTAAACATAGTGCGCTTACATGACCATTGTGACACTGAAGACTGAGTAATTGAACATTCAGAACTGATAACAAGACTAAATTACTATTATACTAAAATACACTATTTTTATAATTTTATTATAATTGTAATAATATTTCCCAATACTATTGTTTTACTGTATTTTCGACAAAATAAATGCAGCCTTGGTGAGCAAAAGAGACTTCTTTCAAAAACATAAAACAAATCTTACAGACTTCTATTCTCGTGTGTATGTGTTCATGGAAGAAAGAAAGTCCAACAGGTTTGGAACAACATGACGGTAAGGAGCAAATAATGAGAGAGAATTTCCATTTTTGGGTGAACTGTCCCTTTTGTCCAGATTTTATGCAGCTCATGTTTCAATGCCAGCAATAAGCTCACCATGAAAACCAGCACCATCTCACATTGCCAGGATATGTGGAGGGTCCTGTTCCTTGCTTCTGTCTCCCATCTCCTCTCTAACCACATTGGTGTTACAAATTGACAGACTATTTATTTTTCAATCTCAAATATAGATCAGCACGCTACGTTTCAAAACCACAGGCCCGGTCCACCATAGGCCCGGCTGTCTCTACCACTCAATCTCAATCAGAGGCATCTCAAGGCCAGCACACCTCTGCCGTTCTGCCCCAGGAGGAGTGAGTCTCATGTGGACCTCAGCACAGTCCAGGCACAGCTGCTTCATATCCTCCGACAGGCGACACTGTGCTGCCAATCTAGTCCTTTTTACACGCAGAGGAGGAAACCATCCAAGGAAACCTTTTGTGTTTTGAAATTACTTTCTTGATGTCTCAGTTGTGGTTTATATTTAGGAGACTGATTAAATAATTTTGACACTGTGCAAAAAGATATAAATGTAAAATGTGCATCAAAAGCATGGCAGAGGTGCAGGATGGAATAATAGAAAGCAATAGAAACCAATGACAAATTATGTCTCTGCTTTATTTAGGTGAATGTGATTTCACAAAGTACAACAGAACTCTTACTCAATGACGCTTATCTACATTACAATGCCGATTATGTGCAGTATGTATTTAGATCAGCAAAATTATGATTCACAGCACTCTTCATGCGCAACAGTCATGAAAAGGTTAGTGTGTCAATCAATTAATATTTAATTCCTATCCCGTCTGTGGGACCCTTCATGCTACGTGCCATGATTTCCTGCATCCATACAGTTCAATTCCTGCTCAGCCGCAGGGCATTTCATTGTCTATTGATTCCTTTGTAACTGTGTGAGTGTGGTCTGGATATACAAAGAATACAATCCTTAGGTTATTCTTTTTTTATTTTTTTTATTTACATATATATATATATATATATATATACAATAATAGATGTTACAATATATACAGTGTTGGGAAGGTTACTTTGGATAATAGATTACAGATTACAAGTTACCCTATTTAAAATGTAATAAGTGGTGTAACTATTTCAATTACTCTATTAAAGATTACATTTGATCACTTTTCAAATTTCTAATGAATGTTTTCTCCTGTTAATCATTTTCAAACATTAAACCATGTAGTAGTATTCAACACAGAAGTCAGACTTGAATTAAGATTATAATAATTTAATTTTAAAGCACAGCCATCACTAAATCAGACTTTAGCACCTCTTTTTGCCTTGAGATCGTTCTGAGGTTAAATACAGATTTATGGATGAAATGATTTTTAAATTTCCAGCACTTATAAAACATTTTTAGCACTCGCAACTCTCAGACAATGTTTTTCTCCAACTCATGTTGGCCACAATTATTGGCACCCCTAAATTTTGTTTTACGAGTAAAATGTCTCTGAAGTATATTCCCTTTAAAATAAAAAAATTCTTAGCACACCAGGGTGACTAGGAACATGAACTTGTCCAACTATGATTTCTTGTTTCACAGGAGTATAAAAATGAGGAAACACAATAGCCAAATTCCCTTAATCATGAGTAAAAACCAAAGAATATAGTTCTGATGGGCAGCAAAATATTGTTGAGCTTCACAAAATAGAAAGTGGCTGTAAGAAAATAGCTAAAGCATTGGAAATTCCCATTTCCACCATCAGAGCATTAATTAAAAACTTCCAATCAACTAAAGATGTTCCAAATCGGCCTGGAAGAGAATGTGTGTCTATATTGTCTTAATGCATGGCGGAAAGTTTGAGTGGCCAAAAAACTCTTCAAATATCACAGATGGAGAATTAATTGAGTCTTTGGGGTCCGAAAGCCTAAAAAAATGTATCAAACAGCACCTACATCACAAGTTGTTCTGGAGGGTTCAAGAAAAATCTTCCTTGCTCTATATACAGAGAGGTAAACAAAGTACACAACTTCCTTACTTGAGTAAAAGTACAGATTCTAAATATTACTCCGTTAGGTAAAAGTTGTAAGGGACGATTTTTACTTAAGTAAAAGTACAGAAGTACTCGTTTTTAAAAGTACGTAAGTATCAAAAATAAAAAGTAAATGTCAATGCATTATTGTTGCATTGTTGTATGTAATAGCCTACAGTACCTTATGCCTCTGAATACCTGCTTACCTACCCTCATATCAATATCAAATTTATTTCTAGAACACAGTTCCAGTAGTGGGATTGAATGTGAGATTGAATAAGTGCACTCAATAATGTCCACAGTGTCCTCAAATAGTGCCCTATTTAAGTTTTTTTGGCTCTTAGTATGAATATGTTAGCCTTACTGTTATAAGCTAGTGTGTTCGAAAACAATGACAATTTTCGCATTTAGAAGACCAAACCCAAAGTTGAAAATTCAAGTTCTAAGTGCTTTCGTGTCTGCCTTCAAGCCCTGATTTATCACCAAGTCTACTTCTGAGTTCAAAGTATTCAAGAGTCTGTTTCTGTTCCAGTTATTCCCTGTATCCTGCTTTCAATTCTGTGTGGATCCCGAAGCCTTCTATGAGATCAGATATTGCAACAAGTGTATAAATAAAGTCTGTTAACTGTATTCCTTGTGTCCTCATCCTAAGTGTGACAGAGAGAGGCCAGGCCTGGATTTTATGTTGTGTTTTATTATATGCTATGTGACAGCAGTTGTCCGTGAGGGGCTGCTGTCTTTACTTTGGTTTCGTATTTGTTTTTATTTTAAAGTCTTTAAATGTTCGCCGGTTCCCGCCTCCTCCTTCCCATAACAACGAACTTTGCAACAATATATATACATATATTACCATCTTATGGCAGATATTACTGGCCACTATTAAAATTCTGTACTATTTTGTATAAATAAAATAAAAGATAAAACACAAACTAAAATCTTATAAATACTGCAAGTGAATTAGAAAGCACACACAAATGTACCATTGGAACAATTAAGAGTTAAATTTTTTTGATTAACTATGACACTTTTCAAAAGTTTGTTTGCTAGAAAAATGCTTCTTTTCATGATAAACCAGTTGTCTTTACTGTTTTTCTTTACTGCAACAATGGCATTCCTTGAAGAACATATAGTTATGCTTTTCATCGTCTTTTATTACAATTTCATTGCATAGGCATGTTGGCCGAAAATTGCCCTGTTGTCATAAACTTTTTGGATCCGTTCAACCCATGACACTCTCTCCCTCCCATCCTCCATAGATCTAATGTGTATGACATTTTAAACCATGTAAAGTCTGTTTTGCCTATGTAAAGTGATTACCGAGGAATTCTGAATAGTGTCATAACTTTAGTTACAGCACTAATTACTGTACATGATGATGAATAGTCAGGTTTTGGTAAAGCAGCTGACTGTGTACAGACAAGATAAGGGCTTTACTCCTATAAAAGCATTATCGCACTGCAAAATCCTCCCTAAACATATTTCTGATGGCTCCACAGTCTTAGTCCCACGCTCTGATTTGTAAAAACTTTGATGTGTAACAATAACATGTGTTATTACTTGATTATGAAAGAATGTATAAGAGCTTGTGTGATAGACTGCTTAAAAATCTTTTCAACATTCTTTTTGAAACCCACTCTGGCTTTTCTTGTTTTGAGGATGGTTAAGCTGACCTAAACCTCTTCAACAGCTGTCTGATTCACTTCCTTCATCGGACAACTCCAAGGATGTGTCAGCCTCTGTATAAAGATGGTCTTTGAATGAAACAGTGGAGTTACCATGATATCTGATATATTGCACAGCAGAAGAATTTGTCCCCCGCCCTTTAGTTACCAGCGTTTCTCTTTATGTTTTATTCCTGGTGTGTTGAAGAAATGTGACGAGGAGAGAAATGATAAATTATGAGATTTGCTTCCTCCGCCTCGCTAAACTAAGAGTCATCTATATAGAACGGAAATGTTTTGCTTGTGTTCAACATGTGAACTGGACTCATATGGCACACATACTTTGTCGAAACATATGCCACCTAAAAAACAACACTGCCAGATTGGACCCTTTTAAAATATCTATACACGTTGTAATGTCAAACTCAGATGAGAAAATTTTATTCATTTTAACTTACAAAGGAGAGAAAATGATTCAAATAAAGAACTAAATTGCTTGACTGAGACAACTATTTTTACTATAGTACTTTTTAATGTTTTTATTTTTACTATGGTATATTTTTCATGTGTAAGCTGACACTTGTATTGTGGTGGTTTAGCAAAATCATCTTCAGAAGTCTATTGGAGATATAGAGTGTTCACAGACCACCTTCCACAGTTCCAACATGGCTAGCGATTTAGCGACCCATTGAAACAGAATACCCTAGCTTTAAAAAAAATTTCTGCCACTGCTTGTATTTCCGATAAACAAGTCCCCTAGTCTTCTATTTCTTATTTATGTTGGTTGCATTATAAACCTTTGGCAGTGATGGTAAACTTTGTGGATACTTAGTTTCCTGTTGTTTATAGTAGCCAGGCCAGGCTCAATAGAAAATCACCACTCAAACCACACATTCATCTAATTTCGGATGAATATGGGTGGATCTAACAAAGACATGGATTGCGTGATGCTTTCATATACGCCTTTCCTCCATGTGATGTGTTTTCATTGCCTGACAATCAGTCCTGTGGCCTAAACGGCTGTCTCACAAGCGCAAACCAAACAATGCGCCCCGCTCAGAAAATCACTGCACCACAGCAGGGCACTGGAGATGTTTCCTGCTCTTCCAGAGTGACTGTGGCCACATCATCAATGCCAACTTGCCGTTTTAGTGCTGTGGGGTTTGACCGAGACAAACTCAGTTCCACATAGTCAGAGTATTGTGGTTTCTGATGGCCCTCCATTCCTGATACTGTTCCTGGTTCCACCCAAAGTGGAAAACTATCAACCACACCCTGAATTGACCCAAACAACACAGCACGGCATCATGGGAACCACCCCGGTGCACATGGCCCCACTTCCGGAAATGCCTCCCACAACTTCCCAAACACACTCACACAGATATTAATAACTTTTGCCCATTTTCCTGGTGTCAGAGGAGCGAGATGTTCCCTCTCAAACACATTTCCTCTTTTCCAAGATGCCAACCCCCCCCCCCCCCCCCCCCTCCTTTGTTGCCTTCTGCCTCTGTCTGTGGTTTCCTTCCAGTAGTGCAATAATAATAAGCTCAGCATTTCCCTTGATGCACCTGGAGCTCAACTGCTTTACTGACATGCTCTGCAGGATGGGTTTATAAGAATAAAAGAAGAATTACACAGGTGGCGATCACTTTGGACTGTCCCGTCAGCCAAATCTTTGTGTTTTGATGTATTTATTGGTGTTCGTGTGAATCTATTATGTTAGCATGAATCGAGCACTCAATCACAGACCATATCAGGAGCAGATGAGGTTTTCATCTCACCATCAGCCTCCGTTTGATGTTTATCGGACAGCTGTGAGTGAGGACACCTTAACCTCCTGCCAGATGGTTTTGGCAGTTCATTCTAATAGAGAAGTGAATAAATATTGACACTTGCTGTGAATTCCAGGGGTTCCCTAACTGATGTAATGTTAACACTATAAGAATAACACAATATTCATTAGTTTTTCTTTATTTTGGCATCATTTTTCAGTGCAAGATGCAATGACTCTAATGGTATATTGGCTTTGATATTATATATAATGGTTCTAAAATTATCATGCTATAATTTTTCCAGAAGATTATGTTTCTATTTTGCTGATTACATTCAAATAGATTTTCATTGTATAACTTACATCAGTTTATTACAGGGTTGTGTGCCATTGATAATTGAATTAAGAATGCTTTGTACATCCATTTCAAACACATTTTTTTTATTTAAATCAAGGTTTCAAACAGTATTCAGAATTGCAATTTGAATTTGAATATATATAAGTAGAATTTCAAAATTGAATTGAAATTCAAAGAAATTCACATAACTAATTTTTAACTAGAAATAAAGCTTTAACATTGTTTGAACAAATCCTTGAACTGTTTTACAAACCCTTGAACTTGGATGGCTGGATGGATGGATGGATAGATACTTTCCAGTATTTCCCATTTTGCAGAATGCGACTGTTTGAAATGCAATCTGATCTGTCCAAGAACAAAAAAACACCCACACTGTGAAAACATATATGATCAATAATTTATAACAACATGTGTTTTTACATTGCTTTAACAATGTTATTTAAGCAATTTTGATCTTCTTTTTTTTGTGGACAAGTTATACAAGATTCAACCCTTTTTTTTACATCAGTTTAAAGCAATTTAAGTTGACATGATTTCAACATCCATGTTGATTGTACTTCAAAATATAAGGCAGCAAATTTTTTTTTACAGTGTATAGGCTCATCAGGAACAATATTCTCACAAAAAATGGAAAAGAGTGTAATATCAAAGCCTCATTCAGATTTTAAAGTAAAACAATATGTAATGTTCCTACTTGTACCAATTTGTTGGCAGCACTAAACGCAAAAAGTGTCAAACCTTTTTAACAAGTCTCAAACTGACAAGGGACCCATGCGATCAGCAGTGTGTATCTCTGCCAAAACGACAAATAAAAGAGAAGAGGAAGGGTGGGCTTTGAACGAAGAGAGAAAATAAACTTACAATGAACAACAATAGCTGAATATTTTTACATTTTGGTGAGGAAAGCATTGGACATTGCTTATTAGCATGAAAAGCATGTACAAAGGATGAAGTGTTTCTTGATTCTTTTCTAAAATAGTATTGTTGACAATTTGTTGGCATTTTTTTTGTCTGGCTAGATTCACATTCTTTCCTTGCACTGAAACTCACGGACTCAAAAGCAGTTTCACAGTAAAATCTGTCAATTAGAAGTGAAGCATTCACAGTTTACTGACTTTATGCAGCCAATTTTTGGTGTGTGCAGTGTCCCAAAATATTTTCAGTAGGTATTTTTAGTTTGTCAGCATGGGTGCGTAACCCAGGAGTGGTCAGCTTCTGATGTGTGTATGGCCTGTCGCCGTATTTAGAGTGAAAACACCATACAGCATTTTACCAGATCATCGCACACTATCCCCAAGTCAAATTACAGCCTGTGCTGTGCCCCGGCTCTTTAAACTTTGTTTCTCCGGTGCTGTGAAATGGAAACATGTGGCAAATCCATATACAAACACACAGTGCACATACAAACTCATGCATGCACACAAATGAAGTCTCATGATTGCATAAACAGAGACACAAACGTCTTGCCTCAGTAATGAGTACAATCTTTTATTTTTCTTGTTAAATATGGTTTCTGCTGGATGTGGATGCAATTTCTTTCATATCAAAGATTTGGAAAGATGCCAGACCATGAGAGTTGCTGTAAAATGAAATTCCAAATTTTCCAAAAAGGTAACAGTGCACAGCCACCCACACTGAAGTGTTAATCAATTTTAAAGCTTGGCTGCTGCATTTTATGTCAATTAACAGTTGCCTTAGGGAAATCATTTCTCTGAAGTATGATCGAACATACATGTCGTATGAGGGTGAGTAAATCATGGGCTAATTTTCATTTTGGGGTTAACTAGATTTTAAAGGGCAATTAGCACCAATGTAACAAGGTGGACTGGCAAAATTCACACATTCATTTTTTTTGCGTTTTTTTTATTTTTTAAGAAATATATATGTAAATGTATTTACAAGTGAAGTTGTTTGGAAACATGGGAATTTGTCAGGTGCTTCAAATCTTTTTTTAAAAAACAATTCTTAGGTACTAATCATTTTGAGTTTGTGTTAATTGGGGTATATCGATGCATGGAAAATCATGTGGCATGAAAGTTGATAAACATTTTACATTAAATATTCAGTATTGTTTCATGGGGACATAAAATCCACCAAACTACAAAGGAATTACCTGAATAAGTCCACAAGTTGCATGCACATAACTTTTATGGTACTTTGTATTGTACTTTTTTGACATTTGGGAGCTTAACAGCAATCATCATTTGCATACGCATATAGTGTCCATTTGTGTTGTCACAGGAAAAAGTCATTCAGGTTTGGAATGACATGAGGGTGAGTAAATGGTGACAGAAAGTTCATTTTTGGGTGAACAATCCGTTTAAATATCCCATTTTGTTCTAGCCAATTTATATATGTTGTTTATATATTTGAATAATGGCCAAATTAGCACAAAAAACAACAAACAAGAACAACATAACAAGATGCAAAGATCCAAATTTCGTCAAAAACCTTAATAAAAAAAATATTCACATTAGGCATTGCAAAGGAAAAACCAAGTCCTAATTTTTAATTGTCTTATAGGTGTTAATTCAGTTATCAGAAACACTATGTACAATTCTAGCTCAGTAACCTTAGAGTAAAATGCAATGCATATGTGAAAGTGAAGAAAATATGATAGTCTTGTAATGAGGCAAAAAAACACAGTAAAATGACGGCTGGGATAAAGTAGGTGCTAATGACAATGGAAAGGTCACCTGGTCCAATTAATGTGCTTTTATGGGGCTGAGTGAGGCTACTTTTACTATGATGTTACAGTCTTTGAGTGTGTGCGATCTCATTTGCTGGTGTGCTAAAGGAACACTTTCAGTTCTGCCAGACTGAAGTTCACTCGTTCTTCAGAATCAAAGGACTCGGTTTTGGCAAGGTGGCTGCATGCGCTCCCTACTGTGTGCTGGTTCTTTAGTCCTCTCACTCGAGCTGCAGACAGGCATCAATCAAACCTCAGCCCGGGGCTCTTGCCATGAGAGAGAGAGACTGAAAGAGAAAGCGAGAGGAAGAATGAGAGATGTGGGAGAGAGTATAGAGCAGAGGTGATTGAGAGCTGGCTTTCCTCGCAGGCTTTTCTGGCATCTCTTAAACATATCAGGCGAAACACTCTCAGTCATGCCAAGATTCTCCCCATTTCCCATGCTGGTGTCCTTCACAACCTCCTTTTGCAGTCTCCCTCTCTCTCTCTGCTGGGTATGGGGCCAGGTCAGTGCTCTTGTCAGAGCCAACTCACAAACACTTCATGCAACACTCCGAGTGCCTTTAAAAATTTATGTTTTTTTTGTTGAGTAATTGCAGTTCAGCACATGTTGTGAGGTCATTTAAACATGTTCAAGCAGTAAATGTGCAGGGGCGCTGTGAATGATTTTACAGTGATGACAGATACTGTATTGTTGTTCAGAATCATTGTAACATCTCAGATAGTTTGTTTGCTGTTGTGTTCACTGACCTCTAAATTAGATTAGCAAAATAATTCATTTTAAATAATAAATACATAAATACAATTTTTAATTATGATTTAATTATGAATTGTAAATATGATGGATATATGTGGAAATGGGCTTTCATAAACATAACAGTGGTCAATTGTAAACCGCATACCCCTTCATTTATTTTCACATTTTGTCATGTTGAATGTTAAACTACTTTAAATGACAACTTTAAAAGGAACAACTGTCATAAATATATTGCATATATTTGTACGCTTAACTCGGTATTGATGAAGCCTTAAGTTGTTTTGGGTATAATGGGACAAGCTTTGCATATCTGCATTTGCCGTTTTTCTGCCATTCTTCTCCTCAGATCCGCTAAAGCCCTATCAGATTGATGCCCCCACAGCACCACTACACACTTTTCTCCCATCTACAGATTATGGAGCTCAACCAGGACCATCAGCTTCTTGGTCACCACTCTAACCAAGGCTGTTCTCCATTGATTGCTCAGTTAGGCAAGAAGGTCAGCTCTAGGAAGAGTCCTGGTTGTCCAAACTTCCTCCTTTACACCCAAAACAAACTTTGTTGCATTATTTTCCTGTTATCACTGTAAAGCTGCTTTGAAACAATCTGTATAGTAAAAAGCGCTAAATAAATAAAGGTGACTTGACTTGATGTTAAGGATTATGGACGCTATGCTACTGTGAACCTTCAGTGCAGCAGATTTTTTTGTAGTCTTCCTCAGATATTTGTATTGACACAGTCCTGTCTCTGAGCTCTTCAGGCAGTTCTTTTTACCTCATGGGTTGGTTTTTGCTGTGATTTGCATTTTCAGCTTTTAGACCTTTTATTGAGAGGTTTGTGCCTTTCCAAATCATACCCATTCAATTGAATTTGCCATAGGTTAACTCCACTCGATATCTAGTTAAAAATTGGAATGCTCCTGAGCTGAATTTCAAGTGTCCCAGAAGAGGGCATGAATACTTAATGTAATTATTTCAGTTATGTTTTAAATAAATTTGCAAAGTTGTCACAAATCAGGGTTTTTTTTGGGCTTTGTCATTATGGTGTATTGAGTGTAGATTGATGTGGGGGGAAAAAGTAACCTAAAGTAGTTTAACTTAAGGCAGCAACATAACAAAATGTGAAAAAATGAATGATGGATACTGTTGGATGCAAGGCACTGTATATTGTAAGTGTTTTTTTACAGTCAAAGACCCAGAACCAGATATGATGAATGAAGACCCGGAGTCAGAATTACAATAAATTAAAGAAAATATTTACTGAAGATGGTTTGCAGTTTCATCAGCAGAAGTCAGCTTCAAGACTCAAACAGGAGTTCGTAGGCCTCCCCGCTAAAGATCACAGCAGTTATACCCTTCACCAAGGTCTAATACGTCAGGTTGAATGATTCTCATTGGCCAAGAAATAGATAAACATAGTAATTTTCCACACATGAAGCATATCTCCATTGATTATGCAGCTGAAACTCAGAACCTGAAGTTGGGCATGACCTTCCAGGTCACAGATTTGTGTTGCTGGGTGCCAGCCTGTCCCCAACAACAACTCAGTCAATCTCCAATAATGCCAGTGGTTCCTTAACCTGTAACCAAAAAGACTAACACAAACACTGACACACAGTTTTTCCAAGGTTGGATTTGGCCAGGCTCTAACTATAAACAGGAGAGTTTTCTCAAAACATCAAGATAATGTTTTCTTTCTCTCAAGAAGATACACTTTAGTCTAACAAGTGAGGCTTTAACAAAGAGATGGTCCCCCTACATCATTGACCCCTGTGACCATAGTTGTTAGAGTATCCTAAAAAAAACAGATGAATGTATTGACACATGTTGAAGACCTTTCTCAAACAAAACATCTTTCCAGATATTTAGAAAGAAAAATATTGATTAATACCTTGATTATAATAACTCATTACATATACATTGAAGCAGCAGTTTACTCCTAAATCCACCCCTTCAGTATATATATATATATATAGGGCTAAACATGTCCTTAAATTACCCTTTGGCTGTGTACTTATGTTTTTTTTTAGAGTTATACCATTTACATTAATTTACTCATCAATCCACATCATTGCTCTTAATCTCTCAGAAAACATGATGGCATTAGGGGAGAGATAGATAAATGAAAGGAGTGGAAGGGACCACGGAGAGTCAGCTGAACGGGTGATCTAGACTCTAAAATGGGAACGTAAGTTATGACCATAACTATGGATCTATGAGACCGAACGATGACCGTCACCACGGTCTTACCTTGAATGATGCCATTCTTCCGCCTATCCTCGAGACCTAATATCAACAATGTCAGGTGACTGACCTTAGGGGTTGGCTATATAACATCCAGGTGAACCAATCACTTCCTCTTGTCTGGAACGCCCAGTTCGTCCCGAGTGACAAGGGATGGTGACGGTCATCGTTCAGTCTTATAGATCCATAGTTATGGTCATAACTTACGATCTATTTCGACCTCACTCAGACCGTCACCACGGTCTTACCTTGGATGACTTATACCACCAGGGTCACAAGGGATTCATTTAGTCACAGATAATACAGCAGACCCCAAAGAATTCGGATTTGCCACATTAATCCTATAAAATCTAGTGAATGTGTATTGGCTGCTCCAAGAGGCTGCTGCACAGATGTCTGAGAGCGCTACCCCCTTGAGTGCCGCCCAGGAAGTAGCCATGCTCCTGGTAGAGTGAGCCACCAGATCACCAGGGATAGGTAGATTTTGGTTTACATACGCTTGTGAAATTGTATCCACTACCCAATGAGACAATCGTTGCTTAGACACAGGTTTGCCTGCACACCTCTTATCAAAGCATATGAATAGTTGCATGTGTGACTGCCGTAATTGATGAGTACGCTCAATGTATGTGTGCAATGCTCTAATAGGACATAGAGAAGAATTATTTAACCCAGCACCCGAACAAAGGGGATCTGGACAGAAAGCTCAATCACTTGATTTATTGTACTAGGTTTAAGGACCTTGGGTAGAAATGACGGGTTTGGCCAAAGAAAACCCCCTGTTTTTTCCGCCTTCCATCTCAAGCATTCTTCACTGACTGATAAAGAGTGTAATTCCCCAACTCTCTTGGCTGAACATATCGCTAGTAGGAAGACTGTCTTCCATGTCAAGAACTTGACATTGGCTTGCTACAGAGGTTCAAAAGGTGCTTTGGTCAGTGAGTGTAAGACAATAGAAAGGTCCCAAGCAGGTGCTCTCATACTTCTCCTTGGATGTAAACGGTGTGCACCCCTAAGAAATTGAGACACCAAAGGGTGTTTGCCAATATTTGCACCATCCACTGATACATGAAAGTGGGAGATGGCTGCAATGTAGACCTTTATGGTATTAACTGACTTCCTCGAATCCATCAATGATTGAAGAAAACGAAGAACCAAACTGGTGTCACACTTGGCTGGATCTAGTTGTTGGTCTTGACACCACGTTGAGAATATCCGCCACTTGCTAGAATAGTTACTCCACGTAGATGGTGCCTTAGAACTATTTATTGTCCTCAATACAGCTTCGTCTAAGTCTTTAGAGAGGGGCTGAGCAAGGGCCATACCCACCTTTGTAGTATCTCTGGTTTTGGGTGCCAGATTTGGCCCTCCGCTTGGGAGAGAAGATCGGCTCTCTTTGGTAACTGCCAAGGTTGACCTTGGACCAAACGTACAAGGTTCGGAAACCAATGCTTTTTTGGCCACCTGGGGGCCACAAGTAAAACCTTGTGATGACCCAACGCTACCCTGTTGAGCACCAGGTGAATCAGAGGTAGGGGAGGAAAAGCGTGCAACAATTCCTCCGGCCATTCTTGAGATAGTGCATCTATCCCCAAGGGACCTCCCTGGTTGTTCAGGGAATACCATAGATCGCAATGAGTTGTCTCTGTAGTCGCAAACAGATCGACCCTCGCCATTCCTAACTGACTCCATATGATTCTTACCACTTCGGGATGGAGACGCCACTCTCCCGGGAGAGGTCCAGTTCGAGACAGCAGGTCTGCTGCTCTGTTTGCTACTCCCGGTATGTATACTGCTCTGAGTGATAAGAGCTTCAGAAATGCCCAAGAGAGTAGGTCCTTTGTCACCTGGAGACATCGCGCTGATCTGGTGCCGCCTTGGTGATTGATGTGGTACACTGCAGACATGTTGTCTGTTCTCACCAAAACATGTTTGTTCTGCAACAACGGGAGAAAAGCCCTCAAGGAGAGATGGACTGCCTTGAGTTCCAGCACACTGATGTACTCCGAGGTCCAAGGGATTCCCACAGTCCCCTGATGGACCTGCCTTCCCAAACTGCTCCCCACCTCGTTAGAGAAGCATCTATCGTTATCATAGATCGCCTTGCTGGGATGTTGCCTAGAGGAACCCCTTGTGATGGTAACGTCTTCGTATTCCAAGGGCGTAACATTTGGATACATCTTCGTGTAACCTTTATCTTCACATGCCTTTGTACTTTGGGATGCAAGTGGAAGTTGTTCAACCAACGTTGTAGTGGACGGGCTCTGAGAAGGCCGAGTGGGACCACAGTCACTGCCGCTGCAATCATGCCCAATAATCGCTAAAATTGAATTAACTTCATTCTCTTGTTCAGACGAAATGACTGAGCTAGTCCCACTGTTGACCAACTGTTCCACCCTCTGGGGTGACAAAGATGCAGTCATCAGTTGGGAATCCAGCGAAATTCCCACAAACACTGTCTGTTGTCTGGGACTTAGATTGCTCTTTTCCCAGTTCACCTTGAAACCCAGTGACTGTACATGTTGAAGGACCTTTTTTGTGTCCTTCAGTACTTGGCTGCGAGAAGGAGCACAAATTAGCCAGTCGTCCAGGTATGATAGAATTTTCAAACCTGCACATTGAAGAGGACGAAGGGCTGCAGAAACCACTCTGGTGAAGACCCTTGGAGACAGAGACAGGCCAAATGGAAGGACCCTGAACTGGTAGACCCGATCTTGAAAAGCAAAGCGAAGAAACGGGCAATGATCCTGACAGATGGGTATGTGGAAATATGCATCCTTTAAGTCTATGGAAGAGAACCATTCTCCCGGTTCTATGG
Organism: Meda fulgida; assembly: GCA_030578275.1. NCBI lineage: Eukaryota > Metazoa > Chordata > Actinopteri > Cypriniformes > Leuciscidae > Meda > Meda fulgida. Next base: position 12,193,374 of record CM060625.1, on the reverse strand, counting down.
ATTCCAGAATTTGAACTGTAGTCAGCATTTTGAAGGGCAATACTTTTATGAATCGGTTCAGCTGTCGTAAGTCCAGAATGGGTCGAAGTCCCCCGTCTTTCTTTGGTACTAGGAAATAATTCGAATAGAACCCAGTAAGCTGTTTGCTGGTACTTATCTGGACAATTGCTTTTGTCTGTACTAAGACTGTGATTTCGTTGGCCAAAAATTGTGTCTGGACTGGGTTTCTGACTATTGTCATTTGAACCCCTGAAAAAGTAGGAGGGTGCCGCCGGAACTGTATCCTGTATCCTGTCTTGATGGTATCTAGAACCCAAGGATCTGATGTTACCTTCTCCCAACTGTCCAGGCATAGTTGGGAGCATTCTCCGGCGACTCCAAGACCGCTATGCCTGGCCTCCCCGGGGTTTGAAACCCCTGGTAGTACGCCTCCTAAATGACCCTCCCCTGACTGGAGTATGAGACTGGTCAGTTTGGGGAGCCTGGTAAAATGGTCTGGTGCCTCGATCATGGAATTGGTAACCCCTGGTTCGCCTTCTGTCATACCCCCAAGTTTCTGAACGAGGAAAGTGTGGGGGCTGAAAGGAATGGGCTGCTCTATGGCCATATTTGGTAACTCCACCAAATGTCTGCTGAACTGATTCCCTTCAGCGTCTTGCTTGATCAGCAGTGTCCAGCAGAGACTATGAATCAGTGTGAAATATCCGACCTGGAACCACTGGCATATTAGTCAGGTCCTTTCTAATAGCGTCAGACAAAGATGTCTGCGCCAACCAGATTTGTCTTCTGGCTAAGATAGCTGAAGACATGGATGCTCCAATATCCCTAGTAAGCTGTGAGTGTGTGATGAGTGCTGTGTCAATTAAACTCATCATATCATGCTCTTCTTTTTTAACAATCTTCCTCAAAGCAGCCAGAACTATTGCTAAAGCATTTCCTGATCGAGCTGCTCGGGTAGCTGCATTATACGCTTGGCTCATTAACTGATCGGTCTTTTGGCACTCTTTACCAGGACAACGAGGGTTATCTGTAACCTTATCAGGTCCTAAAGTTGTTAAGGCTGCGATCTCTCGCTCCACTGATGGCATGTTCCCCATACCACTCTCAGGGGGATAATCCAATTTAACAAACCGCCTGCAACCTGCATTAAACTGGGGTGCAGCCTTTGGATTATTCCAGGCTTTCCTCAGCATCTTGAAATAATCCTCAGCCAGAGGAATGGACACAGTAGGCTGTGCAGGGGAAATACTCGTCCATACACCTTGTGTGGGGGTTGGAGCTGTAGCTTCTTCCTCATTTTTGCAAATATTCTCCTCACTACCATAAAGGGAATTATTTGCATGCAGTGACACGGCATCCATAGAATCATCCCTCTCTTCCTGATGTGATGTTAAATCCTCTCCAGGAGAGGGTGCAATAGGGACTGCAGATGGCTGCGTACTTATTGAAGTGTTACGTGTTTCAAGCTTACCAGCTAAGTCACGTAATGCTGCCAATATTTGTAACTGAGTATCGTCCTTGGGCTCTTGCACTACCGTGGCCCTCTCCCGTTTATCTTGAGGCATGTCAGAACTTGGAGACCTGATCGACTCATCAGGCCTCTTGCGTTTGTGAGAGGAACTACTGGGAATCATTTCTTTGCCACCAGTTAAATGTTTGGCTCTATGCACTCTTTTCCTGCAATAGCTTTATTGCAGCTGCACAGGGGTTTTCGATATCATCTAACAGATGTTGCATACCCAAACAGGAGGGACATTCACGGTGCCCATCTCCTGACTGTATGCCAGTTTGGCAAAACCGACATCTTGAGTGACTCATAACAACAAGCCAGAGGTCAAGTCACTCATAAAATAATGGTCTATGATAAGAAAACTAAATAAATAGACAGATTAACTGTAACAAATCACAGTATTTTAATTAATTCTTGGAGTTGAACTGCAAGATTTTAAAATAAACTACCGGCATTTAGTTGAAAAACACAATCGACAATGCCATTAGCATAGATTGTGACGAATCACCATTCATTAATCAAATCAAACACTTCCTTAAACTGCAGGTATTAGTTAAACACAGTTAACCAGATATCCTTAATATATAGATTGTGATGAATCACTTCATACTCATCTTTCAAAATAAGTCTGCGAACAGAACTCTTTGAAAATCATATAATCTATTAGAAAATAATAGATCCATCACTCTACGTGCGCACACGCAGTAAACAAGATGGAAAAACTATCTCCTGCTGCGAACAGCTGACCCAAGAACCAATAATAAATACCTGTGAACAAGCTGAAAAATAAGTAAATAAAGAAACACTTTCCGATGACGCGCCGAGAAATTTAAATGAGGAGAAAACCACCTCAATCCTCAGGGACGTAAAGCACCTGCACGAAAATGTGACGGATTGGAACTAGTTTTTCCTGTAATCAAAAAATCGCTCTACCGCGACAGTCTCAGATGAGGCGAGAAAGGCAAGAGGAAGTGGTTGGTTCACCTGGATGTTATATAGCCAACCCCTAAGGTCAGTCACCTGACATTGTTGATATTAGGTCTTGAAGATAGGCGGAGGAATGGCGTCATTCAAGGTGACCGTGGTGACGGTCTGAGTGAGGTCCAAATAGATCCACCTGTTGGTCGATGTGGTAATTTCTCACACTGTACACTGAGATGAAACATGGGATTGATTACTTAAACTACCCCTCTGTACTTGCAGTCCTTGGGGTGTTTTTATTCTTCAACCCAAAATGATCTCAAAATTAAGAGTTTCAACCACAGACACTTTTTTGCAGAGCCAAAGAGATTATCCTCCAGATTTTGGCTCAATACTTGAATGCTTTTTGGCTTCCTCTCTTGTCTCCTTTCCCCGCCCCCCCCAAAAACCTCCCCCCCCCCCCCCCCCCCCCCCACTACAAACAAACGACCACAGAGCCACGCAAACAGATCAAATGCTTATTTTGAGTTTAGTCTTCACTTTTTGTTTAAAGACAAGTATAAGTTTACAAAATCAATTTTTAAATTTCTTAATAGTCTAAAGGAACAAGTTAAACTCTACTGACAGCATGTGACATATCATTTATCACAGACAATAATAATTGGCTCATTCCTTCATATATGATCAAAACAAGACACAAAATCCCTCATGCTCTTACAATAGAAGTTTATAGAACAAGTGTTATATGCAACATGTAGTTTAAAAAAAGCACACACACACACACACGCACACACACACGCACACACACACGCACACACACACACACACGCACACACACACACACACACACACACACACACACACACACACACACACACACACACACACACACACACACACACACACACACACACACACACACACACACACACACACACACACACACACACACACACACACACACACACACACACACAATTACAACATAAACACAGAGACCCACATCAGAGGAGACCAATGTGTGAAACCAAAACTGTGAACAATTTACTGTGATTTGGGGGGAGATGAAATCATGGGACTCATAAAATGGCCACCTTTATTGTTTTTATGGGATCTGTGGTGATCAGATCACCCAAATCTGAATATTTTCATGAGGAAATTGTAGTTTTGTGTAATATTTAGAAATGTTATGAAATACAAATCATAATAAATAACTGGGCACAGAGGAAATACCTATCGGCGTTTTGTTTCATACTGGCTTGTGGGTGTAATTCATGTTTCAAGAGTGGATATCATCGTCAGACCCAAGTTCTACATCTCGAACCTTTTATCTGACAGCTGTGAGCCATTACGTTCAAATCAAACATTTCAAAACATTTTTCAGCTGTTATTTCCGGCACATGAATCCACACAGACACAGAATTGTTCTTAAAGGTGACATATCATGAACATTTAGCTTAAGTGATATAATCGGGTCCCCGTTGCATCTACCAACCCAGAAAATGTGAAAAGTGACAACCTAGTAACTTTGTTTTGGTAAGCCTTTCACTGCAAGCATGCCAAAAAATAAGCCGATCAGATTTCGGTCCCGATCTGCACGTTTCCACCCAACGGGCCGTCATTTGGTTTACAACAGTGTAACCAGTTCTAACACAATGGCAAAAGTTCGAGCAAAGCATGCAAACTGTTCTCTCGTTGGCTGCACAGAGGAGCACAGAGTCCCTCCGATGACACGAGAGTAGTGGAAACTACCAGAAATAGATGAATCAATATAACTCCACAAAAACTGCTGTTTTGGGCCCGGCAGAAGAGGTGCACCCTTGTCGAAGCAAAGGCTCGCTCACTGGGTGGTTGACACTATTGCTGAGTCGTATCGTTTCACAGATCATGCTGTGGCTTCGTCTTGGGCAGCATTACATGGCGTGCCCCTGTCGGAGATCTGTGCGGCAGCCACATGGACATCACCTTGCACGTTCATAGGCTTAATGTGGCCTATGCCCTTTGATTGGCTCAGCTGTGTTGCCAGATAACATTTAAGCTATTTTATCCTCGTGACTTGGCTGTTTTCATCTTCCACCATGCACTGACCTGGTGGTCTGGAACAGTGAAATAGAACGCTGGTTACTTGTGTAACCATGGTTCTATGAATGGCAGAAGTCAATCGGATTGAGAATGACTAAGAGACCGACCCTGACGTAGTCAGAACGGATATAGCTTCCGACACGTCATCGATCAGTCTTGTGTGACTGAATTAATGTGATGCATGAGACTCCTTCCACCATGACTGACCGTCTCTGGTGGTCTTCCATCATTCATAGAACCACGATTACGCAAAAGTAACCCATGATCTTTTGTGCTGTTTTTGCAAAATTCTGTAAAATGCTTTGTAAGGTGTTGAAAGTTGCCAAATAGTACATTCTTATTAGTATCTTAACCATATATTCAATAAATGAACTTGTAGAGGGCAGGAGATGTGTAAAACTTTGGGAATAATAGGGGTTCTATGTCCTTACATTAATTTTAGCATTATAACATTACAGAAAAAAACATTACAGAACATCCAGATGCATGGATGAGAAAAGTTCTGCACAGCCCCATTCATCCATATGCTGCCCATATTTAATTACACAGCGTGTGAATATACATCAACTTCCTCGTTCCATATTTCTAACAATTTATGCTCCTTTCACAGAGGGAGAGGAAATGATATAGAGCTGCAGATGATCTTTCCTGACCTACACAACTCTAGCCATCCAGCAGGAGAATAATAGCAGAACGTCAGGTCAGTTCAAGGTAACGTGGTCAATGTCCTTCACACCTGCTATGATGAAAAAATAAGTTAATGGCATATTGCAGGAATCTCTTGCAGCAACTTCTCTTCTCTGATGACGTGTTTACTGGCATGAGGATGGGACAACCTGTCACTCACATGAGACCACAGCAATAGCAAGCCACAATCAGTTCCTGAAGAACAAAATCATGTCCCGTCCTACTTTTTTCTTGTTCAACAAGCCGTTTCTCTGGGATAGAAGAAAAGATAGTGAAGAGGAAAGAAAAGACTATTGCAACTTTCCTGCCATGCCAATTTTAAAGCAGACAACCATTTCAAAATTCACATTTTAGGTATGAATCTTCAGAGGTCATTTCTGTTATAGAATTGAATACCTTAATATTAATCAATTTAAAACTGCTATTCTAAATTTCTTCTGGGTTTTAGATCTGCAAACTTAACAGCTTTAAAATGAGGCTTTTTAATCACTTTCAGTGGACCTCTGTTTTACCCTAAGTGACAGACGGACACCAGATGTTAGAAACCTCCATCTATGGAGTTGATAATGCCGTGAATATTATTAAAAAGGATATTTTAACAAACATTATTGGTTTTCTTTCACTGCAAGAGGCATCTGGTGCTTAGCAATGAAGCAGGATTGATCTTGCATGTTGACTGCATTAAACAATTCAGCTTGCTGCTCTTTCCTCACAATGAGAAACATTCAAGAGAATCTCATGTGTTTGTATTGGTTTAGTTATGTTCTGTGGCAATGAGTTTGGAAATTTGATTTAAAACCCTGACGACATTGAGGGTTTGACCAGGGAGCATCATGCACCTATTTTTAGACATGACTATGAAAAAACATGACCAAAGACAAAATTACCAAATTTTGAAACAACTAATTAAAACGTGTTAGTCTCATAGGCAGATCATTTTAACATATACATATATGTATACATATATAATTAAAGGGGACATATCATGAAAATCTGACTTTTTTTTGTTATTAAGTGCTATAATCGGCTCATCTACCGGTCATGACGCTGATGAATGACGGGAAACAAATGCAAGTGCAGAAAGGTTTATTGTAAATGATGGGCAGTACAGGCAGATGTTAACGGCAACGCAGGGACTTCGGTGGTCAGGATCCGATGAAGTGAAGAGGTGCGGTGATGGTGAGACGGCAGACGAACCCAGTGACGACGACGAAGAACAGGAACAGGAACACGAGGCAGGACTGAACACCGGGACACCAACACGAACGACATCAAACAACGATCTGACAAAGATGATAGAACAGCGGTAAGTATAAGTAGAGTGGTGAGATTGATTGCAGCTGGTAAAGTGGATGAGGATCAGCTGAAGCGGATCAGGTGATGTCATACACTCACGCCCACTACACACGTGCATTCATACCACAACATAAACACGAGACGAGAAGGAACAGAGAGCGCGTCTACCGTGACAGTACCCCTCCTCCTAAGAACGCCTCCTGGCGTTCCCAGACTCCTTACCCTGTCGATTGTAATCATCAATGAGGGAGTGATCCAGTATGTCTCTAGCAGGCACCCAACTTCTCTCCTCCGGACCGTACCCCTCCCAGTCCACCAAGTACTGAAATCCGCGTCCTCTCCGCCTAGAGTTCAGTATACGATTAACCGAATACGTGGTCTCCCCATCTACGAGTCGCGGTGGGGGAGGAACCGGGACAGGCGGATTAATATGAGAATGAAACACGGGTTTAATCTTAGATACATGGAAGGCGGAATGGATCCTCCTGTACGCGGGAGGTAATTTGAGGCGGACTGCCACCCGACTAATGATCTTGGTGACAGTAAACGGGCCAATAAATTTAGGAGCAAGTTTATTAGATACGGAGCGAAGAGGCATGTTCTTGGTCGAAAGCCACACCTTTTGACCAACGACGTATACGGGAGGCTTCGACCTGTGGCGATCGGCCTTAGCCTTAGTGCGCGCCCCCACCTGGAGTAGAGTCTCACGGGCTCTAGTCCAGGTGCGGTGACACCTCTGAACAAAGGCGTGAGCTGAGGGGACCGCGACTTCGGATTCCAGACTGGGAAAAATTGGTGGCTGGTAACCTACACTACACTCAAAAGGAGATAGGCCCGTAGCCGACACTGGCAACGTGTTGTGGGCGTACTCCACCATAGAGAGTTGTTGACTCCAAGAGGAAGGATTCTTGGAAACCAAACATCGCAACACTCTCTCCAAATCCTGGTTGGCTCTCTCGGTCTTACCATTGCTCTGGGGATGAAACCCTGAGGACAAACTAACAGTCGCCCCCAGTAATCTACAAAACTCTCGCCAAAATTTGGACACAAACTGTGGTCCCCTGTCGGAAACCACGTCAATCGGGAGGCCATGTAAACGAAAAACGTGATCTACGACTGTAACCGCTGTCTCCTTAGCTGAGGGTAATTTGGGTAAGGGAACAAAATGGGCTGCCTTCGAGAATCGGTCCACTACAGTCAAAACGACTGTGTTACCCTGAGAGGGCAGGAGGGCGGTAATAAAATCTAGCGCGATGTGGGACCAGGGTCTCGAAGGAACCGGCAGCGGCTGAAGTAACCCGTCTGGGGGTCGATTGGAAGTCTTACCAGTGGCACAAACCGAGCAAGCCAAAACAAAATCGTGAATGTCGCGAGCCATAAGCGGCCACCAGAATCGTTGCTTGACTAAAAAACTAGTGCGATTAATCCCTGGATGGCAAGCCACGTTGGAGTTATGACCCCACTGGATAACGTCGGACCGTAATCCCTCCGGCACAAACAACCGATTCGGTGGGCAACCGGGCGGAGGGCGCTACGCCTTCTAAGGCCTTCTTGACCCTCGATTCGACCTCCCATGTGAGTGTGGAAACGACTAGAGTCTCGGGCAAAATGTACTCGGGAGTAGACGGGCGTTCGGAAAAATCAAATATGCGGGATAATGAATCGGGTTTGATGTTTTTGGAGCCCGGACGGTATGAAAGAGAAAAATCGAAACGACCGAAAAACAATGCCCACCGAGCCTGCCTGGAGTTCAATCTTTTGGCGGTTCTGATGTATTCTAGGTTCTTATGATCAGTCCAGACAATAAAAGGTACCCCCGACCCTTCTAACCAGTGGCGCCATTCCTCCAACGCTAACTTAACTGCCAACAACTCTCTGTTACCAATGTCGTAATTGCGTTCGGCTGGAGATAAACAATGCGACAAAAACGCGCAGGGATGCATCCTGTCGTCTGTGGAAGAGCTTTGGGACAACACTGCGCCTACTCCCACCTCTGATGTGTCGACCTCCACCACGAACTGACGTGAGGAATCAGGGGCGACAAGGATGGGGCTGAAACAAAGCGGCCCTTCAGTTTGGAGAACACAGCCTCGGCTGTGTCTAACCACCTGAACGTCGTTCTGGGTGAGGTCAAGGCAGTCAGAGGTGCGACTAGTTGGCTGAAATTGCGAATAAAACGCCGGTAGAAATTGGCGAATCCCAGAAACCTCTGCAGGGCCTTGCGGGAATCTGGGCTTGGCCAATCCACCACAGCCTTGATCTTCTCAGGGTCCATCCGCACTCCCTCAGACGAGACGATGTACCCTAGAAACGGGACCGACTGTGCATGAAAATCGTATTTCTCCGCCTTGACAAAAAGCCCATTCTCTAGCAACCTCTAAAGCACTCGTCTGACGTGCTGCACGTGTTCCTGGAGAGAAGAAGAAAAAATCAATATGTCATCCAGGTAGACATATATGAACTGATCGATCATATCTCGCAACACGTCATTGACCAGTGCCTGGAAAACTGCCGGGGAGTTGGACAGCCCGAAAGGCATGACCAAGTATTCAAAGTGCCCCCTGGGGGTGTTAAACGCAGTTTTCCATTCATCCCCCTCCCTAATGCGAACCAAATGATAAGCGTTACGTAAATCCAATTTTGTGAAGATGGACGCTCCCTGCAACCTCTCGAAGGCTGAAGACATCAACGGCAAAGGATAAGTATTCTTTACCGTGATGTTATTCAGCGCTCGGTAATCAATACAAGGTCGCAGAGAACCGTCCTTCTTCCCCACAAAAAAGAATCCCGCCCCCGCTGGAGAAGAGGAAGGGCGAATGAACTTGGTTGCTAGAGAATCAGAAATATATTTCTCCATAGCCTCCCTTTCTGGAATAGAAAGTGAATATAACTTGCCCTTAGGCGGAGACTTACCTGGCAGTAAATCTATAGCACAGTCATAGGGACGATGCGGAGGGAGAGAAGCAGCACGAGACTTACTGAACACCTCCTTCAGATCCAGGTACTCCGTGGGCACGTTAGACAAATCCCCTGCTTCCTCTTGAAACACAGAAACAGGCACAGACGAACAGGCAGACATGAGACAAGACTTATGACATTCCTTGCTCCACTCCAGTACTGATCTATGGTGCCAGTCCACTCGGGGGTTGTGACGGATGAGCCAAGGATGTCCGAGGACGACGGGTGCAAGAGGTGAGTCCATGATGTAGAATGAAATAGTCTCAGAGTGGTTGCCGGAAGTGGTGAGGGTAATGTCTTCAGTGCAAAGGGAAATAGTAGGAAGTTCTTGTCTGTTAAGTGCGTGAACTGCAATTCTGTGAGTGAGGGGTCTAAGATGAATCTGAATCTTCTGTGCAAAAGTATAGTCCATAAAATTACCTTCAGCCCCAGAGTCCTGAAGTGCATGGCAGTCGTGCTGTTGGACTGACCACCTTAGTCTTACCGGAAGGAGTGTGGAGGTAGATGTAATCGATGATGAGGTCTTCCTAGCGGAGATCCCACCCGATAGTAGCCTCAATTTTACTATCGGGCTTGGCCTTTTACCAGACAATGGTATGCGTAATGTCCAGCTCCTCCACAACATAGACACAGGCCCTGGGATCTCCGCCTCTCCCTCTCCTCCCGGGAAAGCCGAGCTCAACCCACCTGCATGGGTCTGGAACGAGGCGCAGCATGGGTGTTGATTTTCCCACACCGCCGTTCCCCAAAGCGCAGCCTTCCCAGTCAGCAGGGTGAGGACGAACGCCACCTTTGCCTGTTCCGTGTTGAACGTGTGAGCTGCAGAGCGAAATGCATTGTGCAGCGGGTCAGAAATGCTCTACAGAAAGCAGGCTCACCGGAATAAGACTCAGGAACCGGAAGACGGGGTTCTGACTGGGAGGGTCTCTCTGGTGGTGTGGGGGGAACGGCCGGTGTGGGCGGCGCAGTGGGACCCTGTAGGCGTTGGATCTGCTGGGTGAGCTCGGACACCTGCGTCACCAAAGCCTGTACTGCGTGGCCCGTGTCGCGATCTCTCTCTGCTGTGAATCCATTCTCCTGATGCTATGGTGAATAAACTCCTCCATCGATCTCTGCGATGCACTCGCTGCTTCCCTTTCCAGGTCAGATCGTTCTGTCATGACGCTGATAAATGACGGGAAACAAATGCAAGTGCAGAAAGGTTTATTGTAAATGATGGGCAGTACAGACAGATGTTAACGGCAACGCAGGGACTTCGGTGGTCAGGATCCGATGAAGTGAAGAGGTGCGGTGATGGTGAGATGGCAGACGAACCCAGTGACGACGACGACGACGACGACGACGACGACGACGACGACGACGACGACGACGACGACGACGACGACGACGACGACGACGACGACGACGACGAACAGGAACACGAGGCAGGACTGAACACCGGGACACCAACACGAACGACATCAAACAACGATCTGACAAAGATGATAGAACAGCGGTAAGTATAAGTAGAGTGGTGAGATTGATTGCAGCTGGTGAAGTGGATGAGGATCAGCTGAAGCGGATCAGGTGATGTCATACACTCACGCCCACTACACACGTGCATTCATACCACAACATAAACACGAGACGAGAAGGAACAGAGAACGCGTCTACCGTGACACTACCAACCCAGACAAGTGAAAAGTAACTTTTTCAACCCAGTAACTTTGTTTTAAGCCTTTCTCTGCAAGCATGTCAAAAAATAAGCAGATCAGATATCTCTCACCTACTGATGTAGGAAGAGGATCTTATTATAATATTACCGCCCCTTAATCTGCATGCTTGCATTATTAATATTGAATTTATGAATTGTAAGAATTATATTTATTATGAGTTTTTATGCTAGTTATTTCTTCTCTGTCATATTTTAAAAAGCACCTATTTATGTTAAACTAATTTATAGTTCTCATACCATTTACAGTTTGACAATGACCATCCAAAGCTGAATATAAAACCAGGGTGTGCTTCTGTTACAGGATGCTGGCAGTCAGTATCTCCCCAGTCATTCCCAGAGTGCACTGCTTGACCGAACTCTTATGAGCCTCAACGTTGCCATGGGTCTCCAACAGTCACGTTTAATCTTGATCGAGCTCTCTTTGTTTGTTATTTTTTGCCAGGGACTTCCAGCCTTGCCATAGAAACCCGATCTTACGTGGTTTCTGGTCTAATACATGGTCGAATATCACTGAAATAGTCCATTGCATGATAATTACAGAGGCCGCAAATCAGAGGTCCCTGTGATGTGGACGGCTGGCCAACCTCTAAGTGGAACAGCAGATCTCCCAAATATTAAACCACTACCTTGCTTTTCCATCCTGGGCTATCTGTGTCTAGTGATGGCAAATGCAGTGGTGTATCAATCCGACTTTTGACTCACGAAGAAGCCAACAAGCAGACTCACACTCTTCCATAGTTTAGCTCACCAAACACTCTTCATCTTCACTGATGTGGGAACAAAGATTATAATTATTAGACTTATAGAAATATAATGGCTGGTTGCATTTGTTCCATGGATGCCAAGAACGGGGACCAAAATGTACTGTAACCTCGAACAATCATAGAGAAGCACAGCCAAGTGGTTGCGTTTGAACTGAATTTAACGGCTGCGTGTTCACAGATGTTAGCTAGTAATCCAGTATAGCTAGGCAATATTAGGTTCTGTTGAGGACAAACTGTGACAGGAAAATTAATTTGGAATCTGTTGTGAGAATTTCCAGGCTAATGTTAATAGCTTTGTTGCTATTTTGCTTCCATTTTATACATTTTCCCAGAGTTTGCGAAGATTCGTTAGTAAACGAAAGATACGAGAATCTGTTTCCCAGAGCTACAAGTTTTCCAAATGAGTAAAATAACTGAACAAATGTTTCTAGATTTGTCTAGTAGAAAGGGCCTTAGTTAAAATATATAATTTGAGGTCAAATCTTGAGCATTATTTGCTAATGCATATGGTCTGATTGTTCTGAATGAGGCAGAAAATAACTGAGGAGATCTTACTGTATCTACAATGGATGGCCTATTTACATTCTTTTCCATCCACCCTGCTTTACTGTCTTACAAATCTTCTCTGTCAAGGCTGTACTTGAATGATGAAACAAAAGTAAACATCTGTTGCAGTCTGAGCACTTTAACTGGATCTCACAGTACACTGTGAAGAGATGTTTTTTTAACTTCTTTTCGGCCGATTGCACCTGTTTTACTGTAAACTGACCATGCATAACATGATATTTTGATCTTAAATTTCTGCCGTAGGTTGTGTCATAGCTTTAGACCTTTTCCTTCAGTGTAAAGAACCGCTTGTATAACATGCGTATATATAGAATGTTCCCAGATTTATAAATATATTTCAGTTTAAATACGGAAAAAACACATTTGTAGATTTGGCAAACAAAAAGCAATTCCAGTGTATTCATGGTACATTTTATCAGTATTGTGTTCCCTGTCAATCTGACTACTTTGGACAATTGCTCCATTTCTTGCATTCTAATTCTTAAAAAAACAGATGAGCAATCTCAATCTCATAATTGATGTGTCCTTATATTTGACTTGTTTTGGGAGCCAAGTCACTCTGCAGTCCAGCAGACGCGCGAGATATCACATTTTCAAAATTGTTCTTGACCCAAATCCAGCACCATTTCAAGTTTCACATTGTTTTGGCTTGCGGTTCTTTAATGCACTTTTGATTCTTGATTGTGGGAATGCCTATCCCAAAATACTGATTTTTTTTTTAAATAATTGGTCATTGTCATTACATATTTACATGATTAGTTGTTGTTCCATTAAGTGAGTGCAATAGACTTGTAAATGAGTTGTGGGGATGGGATTTTGATTCGTTCAGTGATTCGAATCTTTTGAATCTGTTTAGAAAAAAGATTTGTACTTCAGAAGTCTTGAGTGATTCATTCACTAAGCCACTGATGAATATGTCAGTAGGTGGCGACCTGTCTTTTTTGTTTTATGACCCAGTCATCAAATAATTCATTAAATAACAGTTGATAATGACCAAAACAATACTTTTTTTTATTTGCGTCTAGAAGTCTACTAAAAGACGCATAAAATTGTATTTAAGCATCATGAATTTTTCCCATTGACTTGCCTTTTATTAACATAAAATGGACAAAAACAATAGCCTAAATAGTTTTTCTTGTTTTATTTTAGTTTTAATTGCCTATGGTTTTTACACGTTCTTTCACAAACTATTGTAAATACAAGTTTTCCAGTTAAAAACTGGACATGTACCACTGGGAAGTTTAGGGATCATTTTGATACCCAAGTTCCCGAGTTGGGCGGGCCATAAGCTTTAAACATGGCGGAGAGGAGAATGATTGCTGCTGTGACTGAAATTCTTTATTAGTTTTTCCACAACAGCTACTGTACATCTCCTTAAAGTGCATATCATCATATAATCATTTGAAGCGTATTGTTTGTTTTACATAGCGAAAATAACCTGTAGCCTACTTGACCAAAATGAAAAGATTTTAAATGTAAACATTTCTGTCCCTCCATGACAGCTACGCAAATACCACTTTGACACTTCAAAGAATTATTGAAGAGATCGTAAAACTAATCCATATGGATTGAGCGGTTTAGTCCAAATTTCTGAAAAGACTCGATTGCTTTATATGATGAACAGATTTCATTAAGACTTTTATTCACATATAAACATTGATCAGCGAACATAAACAGAAGCTCAATTGTACTTGCTTGACGCATGAGAACAAACCTCATTGGTTCTTGCTGAAGCTCAAACGTGCTGTGCAACACACAACAATGAACCTGTTTGGTTCTTGCAGGTCAAGCAAACATGCTTAAGTTTCCGTTTACCACAACTGATGCGTGCGTTGATGAATGTTTATATGTGAATAAAAGCCTATAAAATCTCTTCAGAAAATTTGGACTAAACCACTCAATTCACATGGATTCGTTTTAGGATCTCTTTATGACATGTTTTAAGTGTCAAAGTGGTAGTTGCTTTGACTGTCAATGGAGGGACAGAAATCTCTCAGATTTCATTAAAAAATATCTTCATCTGTGTTCCAAAGATGAATAAAGTCGGATTTGGAACAACATGAGGATAAGTAAATGATGACAGAATTTTTATTTATATACAATTTTTGGTTGAACTAACCATTTAAGAATGGTACTATAAAAGCAGCTTTAGAATCACTAGTCGGTGAGAATTTTAATCTAACAAGTGTCCATGTGCAAGATAGACAAAACCCTCCATGTGCTGTCCAACATAAACGTTCTTCACTGTGTTTCAAGTTTTCCGGCCCGAACAGATAGGCTACTCTCACTGAGACCTCCGCGTGGTTCACACATCCTTCCTGAAGTTCAAAGGCCAGGCACTACTGTCGGAAATGGATGAGCTGAATGATTTGGCCTCCTGCATGAACGGAAGCTGTAGCAGAATCATTTCCACCATTCTTGGGGTCGAAGGACAAACATCTTTATCACAGATGCACAACAATCTGCATAACAATAAATAGGAAGCAGGTGAGATATCCATTTGCGTATTTTCTTGCACTTGACCTTCCCATCCTTCCCTTTTTTAGTCATTCGTAATTTTTAACGTGCCAAAGCTGAGAGAATGACTGAGGTGGAGGATGACTTTACCATTGATTTTTCAGTAGATATTCAGTAGATTCATTTATATGCTGTAATGGAAAGAATAGGCTCATAAAAGGGGGGAAATAAGGGTACATGGAAATGACCCCTGCGTGTGACCTTGGAGGACCTTGTAGAGTCTTGATCTGCTTCTTACGTGTTCTGTTTCACTCTTGGACTGATAAGAAGCGATTAATGCTGATAAGAAAACAGCAACACAATACTGGAAGGGTGAACTTTTAGCATATGATGCCAAAACTGCATGCAGTCTTTGTGTTCATGCTACACACATCCACCTCTTCACTCACACACAATCCATAATCATGCCACACCATCAACACACACATTTCTCACGCACATACTACATGCACAAACATACACTCATACAGAATAATTTGCTAGTCTAAAGCTGCGGTGCTTGTTTTAGCGTAATGTTGAGTGACTAGGCACAATGCAGAGGAAAGGCCAAGTGTTGTCAAGAGTTTCTTTCTTTCCCACGATGCTTTTCACAGTCAGGGCACCACAAGGAAGGAAGCTGACGGTGAGCTTTGTCGCCTTGGCAGAGGCGTTGCTCTCCCCATGTTGCTCTCCCCATGCACACTGTTGGACATAAAGTAAAATAACTCATAGGAAGTTCTCAGGATTTTGCACTTCCTGTTTTCAAAAAGGCGCTTTTGACATACAATACAGGGCAGTACAGTGATTTCAAAGACTTGCTTATGAAACGCTTCATTCATTTAACACTGTTACACTTTTCTTTCAACATTATGATCCATTATATATACATTACCATTCCATTTTTTTAAGAAATCAATATTTTTATTTAGCAAAGATGCATTAAATTGATGAAAAGTGACATTAAAGACTTACATTATTTAAAAAAAAAATCAGTTTTAAATAAATTGTTTCTTTGTCATCAAAGAATCCTAAAAAATGTATCAAGGTTTTCACAAAATATTAAGCAGCGCAACTGTTTTCAACATTGATAATAATAACCAATGTTTCTTGAGCACCAAAACAGCATATTAGAAAGATTTTGTAAGGACACTGAAGACATCAGCTTTGCCATCACAGAAATAAATTACATTTTAGAATATGTTAAAATAGAAACAGTTATTTTAAATTGTTATAATATTTCACAATATATATATATATATATATATATATATACAGAAAGAGAGAGAGAGAGAGAGAGAGAGAGAGAGAGAGAGAGAGAGAGAGAGAGAGAGAGAGAGAGAGAGAGAGAGAGAGAGAGAGAGAGAGAGAGAGAGAGAAATGGAGTCAGAGAGAGATATCAGAAGTTTATAATTTAGATATTATGTAATATACATAAGTTATTCTTTCGCAAAAAATATGTGAAAAAATCTCATATCATTCAATCCTCAAACCAAAATATAATTAAAATGGATACTCACAACCATATACAGCAGTTAACTACTTACCCATTAATATGTCTGCACAGGAGTGAGAAACGGATATAAATGAAATCCAAAGTCAATGCATAAATATCCGCAGTGTAGTGTATCTTGGACTGACAGAATCTCCCATGAGTTTCTCTTCAAGAGATCTGTGATTTGAACAGATTTAATAAAAATCTGTTAGTATCTGCACAATGACAAATATCTTTACATTTTTCCAACCCAGCAAATTTGATCGACATTGTACATGTCTATAAAAAGCCTACTGAATAACATTTAACTGCTACAGTATTATTACTTGATTCTGAACATCCTTTGCATGCTTCAACTCTTTATACTTTTTATAGTCTCTGTATATCAGCTTCCTTTTCTCCCTTCAGACCTTGAACATCTTCTCATGCTTAAACACAGCCTAATTACATCATCTCTTCCAACTTATAAGCAATACGAATGAAAAAACACCAACGAAGATCTCATTGCTTTGAATTTGATTCTTTTTATGTGCATATTCACAGACACACAATCCACACAGAATTACAACAATTTCCACAAAGGCTAGAAAGCAGTTATCAGAACTCAAAGGTTTTCAGTTCGAGGTGATTTAGTGTTAGCAAAACCAAAATTAGATTGGTTTGACAGATCAGACACAAATGTTTTCCTGATTTCCTGCCTGGCAAATAGGCATTAAGTCTTCATGATGTTGTGTTGAAATAAATCTTTCAGGATTTGATGAAAAACAACTGTCAAATACTTTATTGAACTTGTCAAAAACTGTGAAGCTGGTGAAATTCCAAAGTTTCAAAAACACTCTAAATGTGTATATTAAATTCATTAATAGATTATGAGAATTAAATGAATACATGTGAGGCTACAGTAAAGGCTTTGAGTTTGCTATATTTTGCCATTCAGAAATAAACTTATACTCTGACTTGAGCTTAATGGTGCATTCAATTACTCCTGGAGACTTCTGGGAAGTCTCATTTGGTAGAAGCAAGACGGCAGTGTACCATTTCTCTACAATTTGTACTCTACTTCTACTAAAGAATGTGCATCAGGTCTGCTTTTTATTCAATTTATGAAGTGTCTGTAAATTGAATTGTTATATATTGGACAATACTACAGTGTTTTGTACATGTAACTTAGGGGCCGTTTACACAACACCGTTTTCAACTAAAAACGGAAAGCTTTTTATGCAAACTTTTGAAAGTTTATCCGTTATCATCTCCATGTAAACTACAAAAACAGGAATTTGTGAAATTGGTGATGTCATAGTTTGTGTTCAGTCTATAGGCGTGTAGTGTTTCTTTGCATTGTGACATCGCCAACTACTGGCCTGGCGTGCACAATACAGCGTTTTAGTCATTTTCGTGGATCCTTGTGAATGGAAAAAAATTCAAAGGAAAAACTTTGTTTTTAGTACATCGTTGTCGTGTAAACGTACACGCAGATAGTTTTTTTTGGGAAAAGCCCACTCGTTTACCTTGTTCATGTGTGTTCAACTCGTAAATACAATCTCTCTGACATGACCTGAATACACCATAACTTGATAGACTCTCATTGTCTTTAAAGTCCAATATCTGACCACTGTAGAGAATAACAGTAAAGTCTGTTATGAATTTGTGAAAAAAATACATAATTTCCTCTCCTCACATTATGGAGAGTGACCTCATCCTTTATGTTTTAGGGAAGAAAGTGTGAACTAGAATTGTACCAGACTTTTGGCTAGACAGGTCATGTTGATCGACACAATAAGGAAATTATTCAGAGTTTGAATAAATATTTCCATAAAAACACAACGTTACTAAAATGTTTTCCTATGTAAAATTAATAAATGTCCACAATTTCAAGTATCACACGCATCACAAATGTCTCGGCCCAAGCCAATGAAAAGTCTGTTAGGACTTCCAAACTCAGCCTGTGTGAATGGTGCTGGCACCTTAGACAGAAACCCTTATTAACTCCAAATGAGCCATGACAAAATGACCTCACTGTGATTGGACTCACCAAAGCTGGGACATTACGCTCAAAGATTAAGATGGCTTGAGCAGAGGATCATTCACAAAGTTTCAGGTACTCATGTCCCATTTCTCCAAAAGATAACAACAGCATTGGTGGGAAAATAGCAATGGAAAAACTTCAAACGCAACATACAGTACAGCTCCACATGCGTAGATTTAACTCTGTGAGATCACATTTAATTTGAGCTTGTGTGTTTTAGTATGGCTGGGAATTTGCATGAGCCTCTATTGGCTGAATTGTATTGTAAAATCAGAGAAATAGTGAGGCTGATATCTGAAGGTTATGAACAGAGGCCAAGTGTGTCCTAAACCTTGTGGATCCTCTCCCCAAACGTACACACACTAGAAACGCAACGTCACCATCTGCAAACACTTAGAAGCGTGTATCATGAGTTTGGAATGGAACTGCAAAGAAATTTACATATAAGATGATTGAATGCTGATTTCATCTCAAGGTTCATAAAGGACTTAAATATTTACGTGCAATATACAGATTATAACTCTGGAGAAAATGGAGAACAATGAATGTGATATTTACAGTAAGACTCTTGGATAAGAACACAAATAGCACCTTTTTTAATTTTAAAGCGTTTGAATTGTTTTACAAGGAAAGACTGTTCTCTTCTGCAGGTTTGTATTCAGGCAGTAACCCATCTCTCTACTTAACGCTTGGGTGCAGTTGGAGGGGGGTTGACCTGAAACCCAGGTTGATAAATGACCTTGCTGTCACACCGATTCTCCTGGTGCTGCTGTGCACTGAGACTCCATCGGTCTGCGGGGTGTACGCCCATGCTCCCTATTCTACAAATAATGTCTATTTTTTTATGTCCACTCACAGACATTAAATAATATGCAATGCTAATTTATTCTAAATCATTAAAAAAAAAATGGTACGCCCACAGCCTCACATGTTTATATATGCCCACAGCCTCACATGTTTATATATATATATATATATATATATATATATATATATATATATATATATATATATATATATATATATATATATATATATATATATATATATATAGCCTATAGCTACCAATTAATTAATAACTGTCAGGTTGTTTACAATAACACTTAGGTGTTGTATCTTATATAGACCTTAATATTGAATATTCATACATAATTGTATATGTATGAAAACATATATTGTGCATATATGCAAATGTAGTCTATATGCAAAAACATGAGTTACATGCACCATCAAACTACATTGGAAGAAGGTCTAGAATCTGGTTCTTTGTCTTAAAGCCACTTCTCCAAGGTAGAGCATGGTGGCACTACAGTCTACTCTACAGGAACTAGTCTGGTCTTTTCCTCAGTCCTCCTCTTTTTTCCTATGCTTCCCCTTTTGTACCGCTCCCCACGTGTCGAATATATTAGCAACCCAAATTAAGAGAGGCCGGGCCTGAGGTGGGTGTCGGATTTCACTGGCGGTGGTGCGGTGTATCCACAGAGTGTCCAGTCCATGCAGCATTGGATGCTGAGGTGACCGTTATACGGAGGTGCGCGTTACTATTAACACAGAGGCAATCGTACGATATCCTGATCCCGTTTGGTGAATGGAATAGTGAATGCAGACCCGCTCACACCTGAGAGGCTATAGGCTATTATTTGCCGGTGAAAGCAAGGAGCATCTGCTTGAGTATTTAATCTCTTTCCCATGGATTTAAGGCTGATGTATTTATCTTAAAACAAAAACGATCCGTTTGAGGCTGGGAACGGGCTGGATACATCTGCATACAAATTGGATTTGAGTGAGACAACGGATGCTCACAGACAGCGGCGGAGCTCGATCAGATGAATGTAAGAATCAATTGTCGTAATATCTTTCACTATGATTTAAGACAGTCTGCTTAACACTGATTCTGACACCTTAAGGGTTTGCTCAAGAGAAAACGTTAGGGGGCTGCACGATTTAGCCACATTTTAATTGATCATTGCATTCATTCACATATCTGTTTGAGCAAAACCAATCGTTTCTTTGTGTATGCAAGAGTGTGGTTTCATTCATTTTCTTTTACCCCGATGAATTGACTGTATTCGTCCGCGTATTTCATGCCAGCTGGTTAAAGCATGCAGCTTGGATGCGTTAAGCACTCGAGCAGGAAAATGAATGTTTCCTAAATGGACCAACACGTAACTCATAAGATATCGCCTCTAGAAACAATTTAAGAAGCTAAACCAAACAGAAAAACGATATAGACCTACTTAAGGTTTAATTAATTAAGTTGAGAATTTATATTCTGTTCAGGTGTATTTCCGCAGGCAGGGTGCAATAGGGGAGTGGGGGTAGTTGTGGAGTCTTATGGGTGAATTTAGGTTGATTCTTGGGACACTTTTTCCCAGTCAACTTAATGGCAAAAAGTGTCCCAATCAATCTGAATTCACCCTACCTGTTAAAGTATATTCAACAATTAGACAGGTAGGCTATTCTCCTCGGAAGGCTCAATTCAGTGGCTTTTTCAATCAACTTTTCATTAACAACAGAAATTCCGTTTCCATCAGCAAAAATTACATCAACAAAATACATCATACAAAATTTAGCAAAAATTACATCAACAATAAATAATTACAGTAGGCATTTTTTGCTGCAAAATAATTAAGCCTGCTGTAATTAATCACTTTATTAAACATTAACACAGTCTAGGCTATAGCCTCAAAATAATAAATTGTTAAGTCTTGAGTTTGCACGAGGCAAACTTTAAAAGATTAATCTCCAAAAGTCATATAGGCCTATAGAATTTAGGCTACTTGGAAATAGTTGAATCTGAAAGTCACAACTAATGCTGCCAGTGGGTCTTTTTAAACATCCACGTTCAAATATGTTTTCTGATTGTACTGTTGCACAGAATCGTTCCTACCTTCAACCAACCAAGTATACAGTCTTGGATCCTACAATGAGCCATATCTTCACTAAACATGGGATTGCCAAGTGCTATCTATTCCTTGCATGTAAATTGAAACATTCTCAGTAAATGATCAAGCGGAGATCGGGTTCTTCTTGAGCGGCGAGGCGTGCTTTCTCCGAAAACAGACTCCCATTTTTAACAAGAGACATATGTTTGAGTTTTTGTAGGATTACCAGTTTTTTCTTGCTCTCTTTTATCGGTGACTGCAGCCACCGGACACGTAGCTATAGTATGTGCCTGCTCTCAACGTAACTGCACGCACCTCGCAGCATCAAAGCCTGCCTATTATTTAGGTCCCTCATTCAAACTACACAGGCTGTAATTAAGTATCCCGAGCATGTAGTTAAAACAGAAGAGAGCAGTTCACTCACTCATGTGTGAAAGGCATGTAATAGTGGTGGAACTGACAGAAGTAGCACTGAGGGGTTGTGTGCACTGAGTACAGGAAAGTAGATGCTACGTGACTGCAGATGTGTAAGAACTTACCAATTTTGCTATGGGACCCCACGGTTGAGTTCTGTTAGGATTGCTTCAAGACAGCATTGCTTTAAAATCCACTTCCCTCAATTTTTTTGCTGCGCTTAAAGAGTGATGAGACAGAATACAGAACTGGGACTTTTCACTGATTGTGTCACTGTATTCGTTTCTGGAGGTTATATCATTACGCCTTTAGGTGGCAGCAAGCGTTTTTGTAAATGATGAGTATATGAATCATTCACTAAACCGATTCGTTAACCAAATGCTACTACTGTGTGTTGCTTGGAGACGCGCAACAGTAAATCCTGCTTTAGTGGTACAAAAATGAGCAAAGTAACTAGAAATACTGTGACTGAAATGTAAGTTTCTAAATATTAACATCTTGTTTATTAAATTGTAGAATAAAAACAATCACATCAGGAACACCTCGTCTGCTCGTTTGATATCGCTTAAAATAATTAACATATAGGCAACTGTCAATATTTTAGCTGATGAAAGGTTGAAATCACTCAGGATTGTGGCGCTGTTCTCCTGTTCAATTAGCACTTTTCTGTGCGTAGGATTCAGCGGATGCACGGGCCATAGAGCCGTGTTAAAGTGTGCTTCACGGCAGTCTATGACACCTGTACCTTTGATATTAATAAAGCAAAGATCGATGTTCAATAGACTGTGAGAAGAGTCACTGTTGGTTTCACTCGGATGCCATGCATTCATGAATGCTATTTGTATTGTAAGAAACATCTGTTCATTGGACATTGGCCTGTCAGTCATTGATTGACTGTCAGTCATGATTGGACGCAAGCTCTCGTTTCGGCGTGGTTTTGAAGAAACGGCGATGTGCATAATTGACAGTCACAGCACGTATAATTTCAAAACGTTGCTATACACGGAGAGCTCGGTGATAGCATAGACTGTAAAAAAAATATGGACGTAGTGTCCGTGACGTCACCCGTAGGTTTCTGAAGAGCATTTTTGAAGCCGAAAGTGGGCAGAGCCAGTCGTTGCCATCTTGGCAGCGCCTCACTGCGCGTCACTCCCGGATATCCGAAAATGGGTAAAGAGGTGGGATTAGCTGAGGTGACTGGCCGGCTAACAGACAGCAGACAAACGGCAAGCAGTGACAGCAGCGGCAATCCACCTGTCACTCAAGTGACCACGCCCTTAATTATGTAGAACTTTAAGGCTTAATAAAATGTAAACGGATGAGTTATAAAAATATACAGGCTCTGCTGTAAAGTAGGGCATATTAACATGGGAGGTATATGGAATTGACTCTCTTTTAGAGCCTGTCTCTAGCTGCCAGTCAATGAATTGCAGTATTCCGGTAAATCACTTCCATGTTGGATTCAAGAGAGACCGGAAGGTTGCCACTTTGGTGATAGTCAGTTGAAGTCTGTTGTGAATTGTAACACATTTCATTTGAATTTCATTATCATGCTTCTTGCACAACTCTTAAATATTGTAAGAAAACAGTTATGAGCTTGGTTAAATATTCTTACATTTGTTTGGCAGTTGAGAAGCAGCTTTAACAAGCAACATTGCAGACAGACAGACAGACAGACACAATAGATCTGTTGATCTAATTATCCATAATAATTAGCCTAAGCAATGTGACATCTGTGATTCCTCTTTTTTATAAATCACAGGTTTACATTGGTTGACATAGCTTAAGTATTATCCAGGTCTATTGTCAATATCTTTAATACAATTCTTTAACAGTACCAAATAAGTTATTCTGACTCCTCTGGAACCTCTTTTCCTGCATCACAGATTATAGCTGATGTCAGGAGCGCAGGGCACATGTGCTGCCTCTGCGTGAGACACGTTATAAGGCAGTAAAAGAAAGACATACCCAGTGAGGGGGAATCTGTTCATACTGTTGCCCATCAACACTTGGAAACTGATCAGAGGCAACACATGGGGGGAGAGGAGCTGTTTGATTTAATTAGAATAAGCCAAGAGAATAGGGTTTGTGGTTCAGTTGGAGGGGATTTGAAACCACTCGTGACCACCACAATATTGCTTGAGGATCATTTGTGCAGCTTATGTACTTGGTATTTTGTTTAATGATTGCTATTTAATATGAATGTGTATATGCTACCCTTTTTTAAAGACATTAAAACTCTAATATTAGAAGTATGGTCTGAACTCTTTGTTGGTCTAGGGGAAACCACGATTAATCTGTTTCCTGCAAACGCCGCAGTCGGAAAGGGGAGAAATAGCCCCTTTGCTGAGTGATTTCCCTGTCTAGATGTTATATCTCAAGGGTGTATATCCATTTCTCTTTCCTTATGCTATTAATTGAAGCCTTAAAATCATCCCAGAATTGTTCTTTAGAGGAAACGGTTTGCTTGTGATTTTATACACTTGCCTTTTAAAAAAGGAAAAGAATGAAAACTTTTAATTTTTGAAGTTATTCTTGGATGTGCCACAGACCACTTCTCACTCCTCCCTCCTTTGAATGGATGAAAAATATTCAACCTAATAAAAATATTCAACTTAGGCTCGTTGGAAATACATCTTCAAAAACATACCTATATTTACAATTCACTGCAGTTTCCAGCTGAAAAGAACTCTAGTTGTTCCTTTTCACATCAATTATGATTACAAGGGCAGATGATCAATTAATAAAGACGTATCTTAATTCCTTGCACAATACTATTAAGACCTCTAAACGCTTAGTGCATGATTTGTAAATACAGTTTGATATTTGTATCACATAACCGACTCCATTTGAATGGCTTTTCTGACTTAGTAAACTTGCTCAGTAGCTCACCTGGTACAGCACTGCACTTGCGATGTGGAGCGCTCGGGTACAAGTCCTATGAAAAACGAATCACTATTAAAAAGCTCGAAAGCAAGCTAAAATGCCATGGTTACTTCAGTAGACATTTTTACTTTTGTTAACACTATCAGTTCGATTTAGTAAAGGTGCTGCGTTATTATCAAATGCACTTGAGCTAATACCTTTTAGCACTATACATTTCATTTCCTCCAACTGCCGCAATGTGTGTACAACAACCAACATGTTGAGCCAGATTCACATTCATCTGTTTCAAATGAAACTGAACATGCTTTTTAGTGCCACTCATGGACATTTCACTTTGTAAGTGTCGTGAAACATGCAGGAAGCATAATTTAGCTGAAATATCGCCACAAACACTTTTTCCATTGAGCCTGGGTTGCAGATATAAAAAACAGACCTTTTTTCTTTTATACTATTCTAACTTACTTTACACTCCAAGATAGGTAACAAAAACTGTCTAAAACACTTTGTGTCTTTGAGTAAATGTTCTGTTTTTAGTTAGCTTACCTAACGGTCTCTATTGTCAGATTTTGGAATCGGCTCCCTGGCACTTTGGTTAGAGCCAAGCCATTCTATCTAAGCGCTCCAGCGGCTTTTCTCCTGGGAAAGGTTTCATTTTTTCCATCTATGAAGCATGTTCTTGCTAAGTCATTTGATCAGGTGGTGATCCACTCCTCTTGAGTGAGGTTGCTATATACGCTTTCAATGTAAGTGGTTACTGAAGTGCAGCATTTAGTCTTTGCTCTTATTTGTGTGTTTTATATTTAGATACTGATAACAAGCCAAACCAGGCTTGTGAGATACACAAAGCAGAGCACTCAAAAGACACTGAATGCTTCTCTCTGCTCTCACCTGAGCTGCTCAATCACTCAGTAATAATGTCATTGAATCATTGAGAGCTTCATTCACAATACTCCAATGGAGTGTTTTTATGTCTAAAATCCCTTGACAGCATATTTATTCAGAGTATCAAACTTCAGCATAGTGGCACTCTGGCTTTGTGCTGTGTTTTACCTTTCATGGCCAGTAATGGTAGTTGTTCTCAAGCATCAGCACTGTCAAATGGACTGGAAATATACGCATGTTTGTAGATAAGGTCAGAGTTTGGACAAGTCAGTGTACAATTCTACTGAGGCACAGTTCCTTTTCCTTAATAGAAAGGGTACCACGGCCGGTGGTGATTTGCTCTGGGTGTAGGCTATCTGTAATTCTAATTTAGACAAACATCTGTTTTAGCATTAACTTCCCCATAGTCTAAGGTGTAAAAATATTTTGGTCGTTTTTATTGTTCACGTAATTTCTTATGAAACTGACACATTTTTAGTATGTCATTAAAATTTTATATTAAAATATTCCACCCAAATATACAGAATATTTTAAAATAAATGGGTTTTTAAAAACTGCATTTTTTTTCCTTTCTTTTCTCTTAATTATTTGGTTTTATCATCTGCATTTAAGTGCATTTAAGTTTTAACATTAATTTAAACATTTAATTAAAAAAAATAATTTAAGATTTAATTTAATGTTATGTTAATGTAGAATGTTCTGTTGTGATGCATATACACTGTGTTACAGCGATTTAACTAATACGTTTAAAATGTTAAACCAGTCGAAGAGCAAAGAATTTGTTCCCCCACAGAGATTTTAACATCTGAAGCAATTAGATGTCAGAGACGTTTATCTCAAGTAGTCTAATACCCAGTTTAGTGTGTATAGTGGGACAGTGTGCTGTAACCTGGGAGACATGGGAACCTGAGATGTGGCATCTCAATGTTCAACGTTTGTTAAGCAGTTCGTCACTGCTTATTAATAATTCAGGGAGCTTGTCACTCTCAAAGTCTCTCTTTTCCTGTTACATCCCATTCCTTGAAAAAGAGCATGCTGTACACCCGACCCCGATCATAACAGGGAGACCGCAGGTTTTTTTGCTCATTCACTGAAGCTTTCTCTTTCTTAGAGCACATAGTGTGCTTGGCAGGTATAGGCAAAATGTTCATCTGATTCAAATATTTTTTTTATTTAAACATGGCAAATCACTTGGGGAAGAGGTAAATAGATATTTAATATATATATATATATATATATATATATATATATATATATATATTTTTTTATTTTTTTTTACTTGTGTTGGCATAATATGGTTCACATCTGTTTTGTGAGA
Source organism: Meda fulgida (assembly GCA_030578275.1). NCBI lineage: Eukaryota > Metazoa > Chordata > Actinopteri > Cypriniformes > Leuciscidae > Meda > Meda fulgida. Next base: position 12,166,476 of record CM060625.1, on the reverse strand, counting down.
GTAAAAGTCGACTTGAAACGGAATATTGTGACATATCTGAGTGAAACGGCTTTTGGAACGAGAAAAAAAAAGTTGGGTGGGACTAGATTTCATCCTTGGTAATTTGTTAGATTGTAGAAAGTTGGACATTGCTAACTAAATTGAGGCAGATCTGAATGCCAGTTTGCCGTCAGTTGTGGATGATATATAGCCCCACCCTCTGCCTAGACATACGTCATGAAGAGAACAGACGGCAGAGATAAATCTTTTATAATAAACACTACAACATTCTGTAAAAATTTAAATTAGTCAATTTTGATTACATGGTGACTTTAAGACTTTTAACAACCCTGTTTTGGTTTACGACCTTGTTTTGTCTTTGGTTGGTGAAGGTTTGAACATGCAAAGTAGTGTGTATGTCTATCATCGGGAAATTCCTCTTCACGATTGATTTTTAAAAAAAATATATAGTACTTATATTTTATTAAAAAACCATGCATCCATCCATCAAATAATTAATAAATAATAATTATATTAGTAAATGTATTATCTCATATATTTACACTATTGCAATATATACTGCATAAAAATAATTATATAATTTATAAAACTTATAAAAACACTAAAAATTGAGAATGAAACCTATGTAGCTTTCACTAAATTAGGGTTTACTGATGATGATGAAGGGAACCTGTGTTTCTGGGATGGCTAGAATGAGAAATATTTCACCTGAACTTGTGGGGTCACTGCTTTAGCCCAAACTTTGTTTTTTCTGGACTTGCCTCTGATTGGAGAAGGAAATTTGGAAACATTTCTTCCTTGCATTTTTGCCACAGTGACAAACTCCATATTTCCAGTTACTTTCTCAGGAAACCACATATCCTATTAAACCTGTGCCACAGAGAGACCATAAAAAACCAAACTAGTATGTGCTTGTGTGGAGAGAAATGTCCGGAAAGCTATATTACACCAGTTACTTTGGATTACGTCATTGTTGTCCAAACTGGGGGACATTTTTTTTCTGGGGGACAACTTTTCATTCACTCACCTGATGATGGAGGTTGTTTTTACTCATGAGATCTTTCCTCAGCCCATGTTAGTGTGTTAACTGAGAGATTTATCTTTTCCTGGGGCTGGTAAACCTCCCGTGAACCAGTGGCAAATTCTCTATACGAGATTTAGAGTTGGCATTGGTTCCAACCTTGGACTCACTCTTGATGTCTTAAGCTGTTTTGTTTAAGTGCACTGAGGGTCTTTACACACTGAAGAAATTAGTAGTAATTGCCCTCAGAAGTGTAATCTCGGCCTTTATTCAAACGCGGTACAGATGACAGCTAAAAAGCATGTGTTGGCTACCATGAGCTCAGTGAGTGAGTCACTGGTAAAGCACGCTGATAAGGGATTTTATTGGATCTCATATCTTTAGGCTTTTGCAAATGTACTGTATGAATGGCTATCTTTGTTGAGAATCAAGTTTTCTTTGAGATATAGAGTTTTATAAGGGTAGTGCAGTTTCATTCCAGGCACACAAATAGTCTCAATCAGTGGTTCTCAACTGATTTTGCTTCAGGATTTTACATTGGACATTATATATACATATATATATATATAATATATATAATATATGTATTAAACAGATTAAATTTAGCATTGTTTTTTTTCGTCCTCCCAACTATTTCAATATGAAACTTATGTCCAATATGAAAGTTTTCATCCAAAATAACCCCCATATTTATTTTACTAAATTACTTTGTGGCAATATTATGCAGCATTAGCATCTGTAAATATTCTTTGCATTTTATTTAATGGATGCTCAGTGACCTCATCCTCCTTTGTTCATCTTTCACCTGCTTCCTCAGTCTTAGCATAGCTCAACTGCCATAAAAACCAACTAAGCCAGTCTCATATCAGTTGGAATCTTTTACTAAGACCCGCCTGCCACCTTCACCGTTAAATCAACCAACTCCAGCATTTTGACGACAGCTGGACGGCTAAAAGCAGAAAGCCCAAGGAGGTCTGGCACTGTGGTTGTCTAAATACTGAAAACTGAGCGGGAGTGAATTCCATACCCATTTAGCCTGCGGAAACTGTGGCAACTGCTCATCCGTATTCAGTCATTTCAGACCCATCATAACCATGGGTTTTGGTGAAAGATTTCTCATTCGTCCCTCAAATAGAGCCAAGTTTCTTAAAATATATCCTATCCTGCGTTGGTTTCTGCATCATTTTTATAGTGCAACATGAATGTAATCACTCACAGTTTGAATGTTCCTTTACTTCTAACAAAAGTAGTTAGGCTATCAAATTAGTTTTAAAGATATAAGTTTGAATGTCCATAGGAAGATTCTTAAATCTCTGCGGTCTAACATGGCGGTGAGCTTCGGCTCTGTGCTGCCACAGAAACTTAGGACAGCCGGCCCCCCACAGGTTTTCCTCAGACGCCTCTGTCAATCACTCAGTCTGGCCTCTGTTTATTCGGAGAGATCGTGATGGAGAAACCGTCAGCTCCACAGGCCCCCTCGACAATCTTTTTATGCTATGTATTTTAATAAGCCGTTAAATATAAGAATGAGACACATTGTGTGGCAATGCATTGTGTGGCAATGCATCCATGATCTCAGAATCTGTTTAAATTGGCTCAAAGTGGCCCCCAAGTGCCCCACAATCTCTGCTACTTTCATTAGAATGAATATAGGGCCTGCCACACTTCACACAAATACCTATAGGGTGTCCCCTGATCCTAAAATTGTAGGTTTGAGGTTTTAACCTCAAATACAACTGTTTTTCTGTCCTATAATGATCACTTAAATTGTTTCGATTTGATCAGTGTGACTCAAACAAGATTTGTTTCAGATCATCGATGTGATAAACAGTCATTGCTGTCTTTGTCCTAGATGTCCTTGGATATGTCCTTTGTGTGTAAGTGTGCCCCTTTACACACGTCAGGCTAAGGCCGTACTAGAAATCACACGTTAGTGAAGGTCACAGTTTGTTGATTAGGACAGACCTTCATGGAACCCTGCCGGTCATCTGTGTTTGTGAGGATAATTATTTGTAAATACCCACCATTAGTGGCACAAAACCACTTGATGTGTCATACACAACACACAGGACAATTGGTTCAGACACAGACATATTTGTCATGGACAAAGTTAAAAAGCATTACTTTTAAATCTTCTTTTGTACCCCTTTCATAAACCTATTGACTCATTCTAGCCACTAGAGGGAGCCTGCTTGAAAAGCCTTGTAATGAATGAAAACATTCATGTGGTTTTATCTGGAGGGCTTCTTTCTTGTTTAAAAAATGACACTGAAGTCCAGATTCAATATTTCTTTTCATCCTACAGTGAGTTCTGTGCATCTCACTGGAGAACTCTTAAACAGAACTGACAAGGACAAATTGTATTTGTAATCCACTTATGTATAGAGACCACAACAGCCCACAGTGATGATTTGCCATCATTATGCATTGAGGTTTGGATAATACAGACTTTACCAACAGATACTCTACTCAGCGCAAGTGCAAAGACTCCTGAGGTTAGTTGTGATTCCAGCCAAAAGTAGTATAATTTTCTAATTGTGCTAGTGCACTTCTTCAGTGGTGTATAAAATATCATCCCAAGTCTGACCATCTGTAGCAGATTGCTTCACAGAGGATTCAGCCTTCACACATATGACAAGAGAAGAGATGCTTTCCAAACACATGCTCCAAACTCCTGTCTGGCCTTTTTGTCTGAGTAATGTCTTTCTGTCTGCTCAAAAAAAAGTGGCTAAGTTTGCTTTAACATGGCTTTAAAAAGGACACAATTTTTAAAAAATCAACTACTGTCTGGTTTTTGTTTGAACTGACTGTACTCAAATGATGAATAACCTGCTAAATGAATAAGTGTACTCAAAGAATATTATATGTCAACATCTCAACTAAATGTTTTTTTTAACATGTTGGGATTATAGTGGCAAGCAAGAGAAGCTTGTCCTGCAATCTGGTGACCAACGTTTCAAATATGAATGATTCTATGCCACAAGTCTCTTTTGCAAGTTGGTTGACTAGGCGGCCAAATTCATAACATCCTGGGCAGCTATTTACTGTACAGTTATGAAAGTGCAGCTGTTAAACTACATTCATATAACATCTCAAATCAGGAATAAAATATGACAACAATGGTATAAAATTGTTTTTAAGGTTGTCATTAAAAAAAAGTCTGATCCAGCTAATGGGCGTATGAGTTCTAGAGTAAAAAATGTCTGGTGGCTGTAGATCTGCCTTGATAGTAAGGCAGATCTACGGCCACCATATTTAGTTACAGTTCCTCTTGTTTGTATATGTATACAAGTGGCTCATCTGCTATAATTTCTCTGATGGTACCCACTCATCTTAATATGAGTGGAAAGAACATATATTTTCCAATCATTATAGGAAGCAATTTAGGATTTATTGCTCTTTTATATAAAAACAATTTACAAGAGATGTCTTCATTATAATACTTTTTTTTAAACGTTTATACACTGTTAAAGCATATTAAATATGACAGCATCATAGGTACATGGGAAATATATGCGTGTGGAGTGTATTTTGAAAAGGCGTAGTGTATGAATAAGAGCATGTACAGTACAGTACAACATCCGCATTCATTTTTACTGCCCTGACTGGGGAAAGCCTCGCCTTTTTTAAGCAAACACATCACTTTCTCATGGTTTACAGCTGTTTGTGAGAGACAGGAATTTGCATTGATCTGTATTGTTATCTATGTCATAATACTGTGCTGTGTAAATGTGATTGTGACAATTTGCTCCCCTGCTGTTTTGCAGGTGTGAAGAAACCTTGGCACGATGACTCCGTTGAATGGCTTTGGGAAAAACACATGTGGACAGTTCCGGATGTGGGTATTCTGGAGGCTAAGGATGCTTTTGGTGCTTTGTGTAGTAGTGGAACTATTAACAGTAATGGTCAGCGGAGAGGGCACACCAGGAGTTTTAGAGCTCCAATTAGATGAGGAACAACCTGCAGGGACGATAGTGGGCGACATTAGCGCTGGTTTGCTACCTGGAGTTACAGCCTCTCTATACTTCATCTCTGATCATGAAGGCACCGGCATTGGTAGTGATCTCCACATCGATGAAACCACAGGCATTATCAAGACCGCCAGGCGACTTGACAGAGAGGAAAGAGACCATTACAGTTTTATAGCTGTCACTATGACAGGGTTCACAGTCAAGGTCTCAATCACTGTAATTGATATCAATGACCATGCCCCCACATTCCCGAAGAAGAAAGCCTCTTTGAAGATCCCAGAGCAAACAGCAGTGGGAACTAAGTTCTCTCTTGAGCCTGCCACTGATGCGGATAAGGACCAGCTTACTGTACAAGGATATCAGATTAAAGAAGGCAATGTAGGACAAGTGTTCCGACTCGAGACCAAAAGAGCAACAAACAAAGTCCTTTACCTTGACTTGGTAGTCAATGGAGTCTTGGACCGAGAGAAGAGGTCCTCCTACTCCTTGGTGTTGGAGGCCTTTGACGGTGGATCTCCAAGGAAGACTGGACAGATGACACTTGACGTCTTGGTGCAGGATATCAATGATCACGCTCCGATTTTCAACCAAAGCCGTTACAATGCCATCATCTCTGAGAGCCTTCCTCAGGGCAGTAACATCCTGCAAGTTTTTGCATTTGATTCTGATGAAGGAGACAATGGTCTTGTATTGTATGAGATAAACCGACGGCAGAGCGACCCAGATCGCTACTTTGTCATCGAACCTCACTCTGGGATCATTACACTCAATAAACCTCTAGACTACGAGGTGAGGAAGGTTCATGAGCTGGTAGTGCAAGCCAGAGATAATGCGAGCCATCCAGAGATCACCAATGCCTTTGTTACAATACATGTTAGAGACTACAACGATAACCAGCCAACCATGACCATAATTTTTCTCAGTGAGGACGGCTCACCCCAAATCTCTGAAGGTGCTCAGCCGGGCCAATACGTTGCAAGAATCTCTGTTTCGGACCCTGATTATGGCGAGTACTCCAATGTCAATGTGTCTCTTGAGGGAGGGGATGGGAAATTTGCCCTGACCACTAAAGACAGCATCATCTACCTCATCTACATAGACCAGATTCTGGATCGGGAAGAGAGGGATTCTTATGAACTTCGTGTCATGGCTACTGATTCTGGAACCCCGCCGCTTCATGCAGAGTCCTCGTTTACGATTCATGTCACCGATGTAAATGACAACCCACCTCTTTTTGACCAACAGGTATATAAGCAGACCATTCCAGAAGTTGTCTACCCAGGTAGCTTTGTGCTGCAAGTGACCGCGAGAGACAAAGACCAAGGTCCCAACGGTGATGTCCGCTACAGCATCTTACCAGACAAGAAAACGCACGCCAGTTGGTTCACCATTGACCCTGTCACAGGTATCATAACCACTGCAACCAATCTGGATTATGAGAAGGACCCAAAGCCAAGTTTCAAAGTAGTGGCCACTGATGGAGGGCGACCCCCGTTATCCTCCACTGCTCTGGTCGAAATAGACCTCCAGGATAGTAACGATAATGAGCCAGTGTTTGGGAGCAGCTTCTACAATGTTTCTATCAAGGAGAACACATCAGCAGGGACCTGCTTCCTTGAGGTAGGAATGATTAGGTTTTCCTTTTATGTTTTGTACCTTGTTCATTTACTTCACTTGTATTGTTTCTGTGATTTGTATTTCTGTGATTGTTTTGGCCATGCTTTTTGTCAGGTTTTGAAGTATTAAATGTAACATTTGATTTGGGCTGGGTATTCAAACCGATTTCCTTATTCAATTCCATTTTGATTCACAAGCTAAAGATTTGATTCCAATTAGAATTGATTGTGGTTGATTTGGATATATTTCCGTTATAATGACAATTTTGCTTATGTGATATCATCTAATGCTGTAAGATATACAGTGTGATTTTTCAGACTAATTCAAATTGGTAACTTATAATAAGAGTGAGTTGTTTGTTGTGGGAATATTGTGGCAATATACTGATTGCACATTTTTGCTTCAGCAGTTGGTAGATTAATTGGAAAATCAAGATCTTTTTTACCCAGCCCTACTTTTGACTATATCAGAAATAACACATTTTCAAACAATCCGATATGTGTTGACACAAGATTTAGAAGTATTGTGCATATTTGTTTTGGGTCTTTTATCCTGCTCGAAAGATCCATGGTAGCTGTTGAGCAATAAAAACTTGTAATTTCACTCACCAAGACAATATGTAATTATGACATGTGATTAGCAGATTTTATCCTCTCATAGAGAATTGCAGAAAGAGCTGCTTGGCAGATGGTAAAATTGTGCTTTGTTGTTCTTTTGAAATGTTGGTTTAAGTCTGTTGCCATGATAATTGTTGTCACCATGTGGCAACTGGGCCAATTGTGTTCTCAAGCTGTTGTTACCGGAAAATAAATGAAAATCAGGGCATGCTTTTTCATCAGTGTTTTTTTTTTTTTCTCCCAATAATAAGCAATTCCAGACTTCAAAGGACCTCCGTAATGTCAGTTTCCAACAGAAGCATCTGTTGAAAAATACCCTCCAGACAAAACTTTTTAGATAAATACTGGAATTCCACATTTTTGCTGGTTCATTTAACATATATTTGGAAAGAATCGCTGGTCAGTGTTTGGAGGAATTTGGTATGTGGGTTTGCAGTATGAAGAAGAAGTAGGAGAGTGAATGAAAGAGAAGGATGAAGAGACAAAGAGAGAGAAAGAGGCTTTGCCACACACATAGAGGGATGCATAAAGTCAGGAATAAAAAGGAAACTGGAAGTGAACAATATACTGAATTAAGGGGTTATTAGAAAGTATTATGTGAAATATATACTTTAGAAGAAGATATGCAAGTTAAGCAGAAAGCTGTTTAAATTGATCAAAACATAAATAATATATTTAAATCACTCTCAACACACATGACAAGAAAAAATGCAATGGTTTTTCAGTTGAATAAATCTTTTCTCATTTATTAGTCAACATTCTTTCAACTCATTTCAGGCAGCACAGTTGGTTTTTCAGTACCCTTGCTGCAACTTTCATTCCAGCATATTTACCTTTGGTCTCACTGAACCAGGTTAGGAAGGACACTAGTATGGGTGTTATTTTTGATCCTGTACTCAGTAGCAGCAGTCCTTATGGCACCAGGCCTCACATATTGGCATGTAATACACCAAACTGGCTGGTCACTGGTTCTGATCCACTAAGAGACTGGACTTGGCCTGCCTTAGTGTTTTCTACTCTGGACATTATAGACTTTTTGTATGTTTATAAATCACAATTTAACCCATTCATATTTTTATACAATTTGGAACTTCAGAGTTCGCAGAACTTCAGGAAATGTATTAATAAGACAGAGGGGCAAATTCACTGTTGCTATTTTGCACAAAAACGTACATCTTATTCGTTAACCACCTACAGTCCAGGTTAACGGGGCCCTAAATGCACTAAAATAATTCATTCTCAGAAATGAAAAAATCATTATTCAGCGCAAAAACATCTACTTTTTATGTAAATAAGGCTCATAATAGATTTAGCCTTTGCTCTTTTTGTGTGGCACAATTATTAAATTGTATTTAATAGAGATGTTTGTGTACATTTTCTGTTGATCATGGCTGTAGATATGCATTACATAATAGATCATATTTTTATATCCAAGATGGGGAATTACATTTAGAGTTTGCATAATTTTTCCTGAGATATCAAATCGCACACTAAAACATCACTGACAGCATTTATCAATAAATGCATTATTCTTAGTGAATTTGCCCTTTACAGAGAAGGGATTTGTGTTTAATCAATGTTTGTATGATAAACTGCTGATACATAATATACATTTTTAGCACATCTCAGAATAAACATGCATTTGTCTATAGGAATTTTAAGACATTGATCAGTTGTCTTAAATGACAGATTGGGTTGATGAATGTATATTTTTAATAGTTTGAATTTCAACCACTATCCCCCAAACACAAGCACTCACTGCTAGTCCAGTCATTTCCTCCAAAAACATGCCTGTTTAACTAAGCTTATCTATAGAATAGAATGGTGTATTATTTACACACTGCTGAAAGAGAAAACTGCCTTTTATTTGTATTTCAGTTTCCTTTCTTCTCCCGAGAGAAATTTCTCATGGAAGCAGTCTGGTCTAGTTTTCTGTTCATTGTTCTGGTGATCCGACAGATTTCGTGAGTAGGGCGCCCAAACCAAACCCTGTTTGGGTCGGGACAGTCCCTGTTAAAGCAAGTTTGGATAAGAAGGATCCTTCTTTATGTACTGGACAGAGCTATCTCCACCCAATGCACTCATGTATCAACCCTTGGGCTTTTCCATTAGCACCGTTACAATTGCGCTTTTATGCTGATCTCAGAGCAGATTTTGTTCCCATTGAATGATTCCTAAGTGTAAAAAGCTGATTCCGAGTTGTTGTACATTGTCCAACCATTAGTAAGACCAGAGATCAATTCCCTTCTGTTTACATCTGATAATTAGTCTCTCACTACTGGTCTGATGCATTTAAAGTATCTCTTATATGGTGGTCTGGAACATAAGTTTAATTCAGACCAAATGAGAGAGAAATGGACTTACACCCTCTCAGGACAAAATATAGGCAAACAAATCTTAAAGTGTCATCAAGAGCATATCATTTCTTTCAGTATGTGCCTTGATTACTTTCACATTTAAGAGAAACCATAGTGTTATGCTCTTCACGAAGCAAAAAAGTATTTTCCTGAATCGTGCCTTGGCAGCTCAGGGTGATGTTGAACTGGACAGCTCTTCAGTGCTTAAAACAATTCATTTGTATCATATGGATTTATTGTGTACTACATTTCTATTCGGCAGGGTAGAGTGTCTATGTTCACAGGTGCAGCAAGTGTTACATTTCCCCAATTAAACAGTAGAAAACGCTTTTCTTCACCTGTTGAAGCAATTGTATGCACTGTGGTGTTGAATGGTATTTTGTCCTAAAGACTAATCACATTTAATAAACCGGGCATTGGAGCACATCTGGACTGATGCTTGTAGAGGAAGCTACCTGGGGAACAGCTTCCTGTAACATAAGACCGGCCCCCTGGTGGGGTCACATTATAAAGTGCCCCAACGGAAACAGGATCCAGACTGACTACCTACACATAGTCTGTGTCATTCGGTAGTAGAGCAAACAAACCCTTTTTTGTAGTCGGTAAATGGTGATACATTTATTGAATACCCATGTAAGTTGCCCAAGTGCTCGATAAATCCTCCTTGAAGTTCTTTTTTTATGCTCAATAAACCTCATTCCATTAAGGGACAACAATTAGTAAAGTCATTAAACAAACACTTCACAAGTTTAATAAATGTTCTTGATCTCAAATATGGGTTGAAATCTCAGTCCTATGAACATGGGGTGCCAGAATGCCTCATTTGTTTGAATTCTCACCCCATGGCCTGTGGCTTCAGCCTTTTCTTCATTTCCTCTACTCTGTTTTTCCAGCATTGTATTATGCAATATTTTAGTTCCCTTCACCCTCTTTTTAGTGAATTTTTTGCATTATCCTGTTTATTACGTGGCTCTCTTTGGAATGCATGATTCTGATGATGATATCAGTATCATATTGGTTATTGGCTGTTAGAGTTTTTTTTTCCGTATCGGTCGATATTAGATATTTCGATGTGTTATGTTGGTAATCAGCTGCTATTAGAGTTTTTTAAATAGATATTTCATTGTGCATGCTCCAATTATTAATAAATATTGATTATAAATATTGAGTGTATATGTATGTAATAATGCTCTGATGATGCTTAAAAGGACAATGTGTAGTTTTTTAGGTATTTTATTATCTAAAATCAATATTTTTATTCATAAATATGTCCTCAATGGTGTACAAATACCTCAGCCAATTATCTGACTTATCCTCGTAAACGAAGAATTTATAATCTTTATATACATGGGACGGGTAGGTCCACGGAGGCTTCCATGTAGTTCCACCATCTTGAAAAACTATAATAGCAGAGAGGGACAAAAAGTACTAGGCCAACGCGTTTCCACAATGCGTTTTCGCTCAGAGCCAGCGTCACGTAACTGAAAGCAGTAGAAACGGAGGAGCAGAGCAGTGAGAGGTGCTTGTCACTGCCCCGGCAAGTTTAAAAGGCTGCATTGCACTGTTATTTTGAATGACAGATCATACATATGCCAAGCTACAGGAGAAGAAATCCTTGTCGCTAAAAAAGTCCAAAATTGAACGTAAAAAGAAATGTGTCCGGAGATTACAAAAAATAAGAGTCAATGTTGGATAGCTTTTTCCAGGTGGAAAGAGCTAATGCAGGAGAAAGATTTCAAAAGAGACGCTGAAGTTGCCTGCTTTTCTCCTCGACAGGTAAGTCAATTTTACAGTCTTAATTACAAGCTTTTTTTCATTGCTTGGTTGTGTACTTTGTTATATAGACAGAAGGAAAACTTGACGAAGTGCTATTAGAAGACATCCTGTCATAGATTTTTGGTACATAACGGCTACCGTAGATGCAACACGCATTTGAAAAAGCCGCTAGATGGGAGAAATTCCTACACAATGTGCCTTTAAATACTACTAGCCTGGTTAAAACCAGACCATTCTCAGTTGTAACTGAGTTATGGTCTGGCAAAGCGTCATAGACAAATCATTTCCAGAGGGGCGTCAGCAACGGACGTCGTGGATGGACCTAAAACCAATCAGAGCGATGAAGGAGATGACGTATGCAGAGCGGCGGCCGGCGGAGAAACATCTCCGAATATTGTTATTTGCTCGGTTTTTAACAAAAAGGAAACGTTCAAATCGCTTAAAACAGACACGATAGCTGATTCGAGCGAGTGATGTTCGACGGCAGCATCCATCTTTGTAATGTAGGCTACAAAATCTGCTTCAAAATCCCAGCGCTGTCGTCATCCTGTAAAGCCCACCCCAACGTTTCTGATTGGTGCCTCGATTTCGACAGATTGGAAATGGGCTTGAATGAGCTCCTTGCCAGACTAACTTTCAGAGCAAATCTAAATTTGCCGGAAGTTGTCTGGGTTTTCCCAGGCTATTTAAATACACTTTTTATTTAACACAAAACACAAAACACAAATGTTTTGTTTTTTTTAGTTATTTAGATAGAGTTTAGAGGTCATTATGCAAAAAAAAATCTGAAACAAGTATTCAGAGAGCTATGCACTCCTAATATTTAGTCTTCTCACTCCTCTGTCATTCCTTTTATCTTCAATGCCGTTTGATTTCCTCACCATTCCTTTTTTCTCACTCTAACACATTGTTTGCATTTCGTACTACTCGTGGCTGTTCGACCTTCTCTCGTTTGCGAGCCTGATGTCCACTGCTGTTGTCTCGGAGTAAAGCAGAGCAGCTGTGGCTGTATCTGGTGACATAGTGTTGAGACTGGCAAGCTCAGAGGTTTCTGGGGGCAGTGGTGCTGTTTAAGATCAGCTAATTGAATTTCATGATGTGTTGAGATGACTATTACCATGTATGAATCCTTAGGGTCCAGAAAGTTGCTGTTGGAGTGTTGCTTCATGGGACAGCAGGTGGTTGATGGCTTTAGAGGTGATGATTCCTTTGGGGGCGGTGAGCTCAGCACTGGGGGTAATTTTCCCAGAGTGTCATATTTGATATAATTAGAGATAAAGTTGAAAAGCAGAGATGGCCCATCATGAATGTAGGAACGTGGAGGCCATCTGGTCTTTATCAGTAGATGGTTAGATACGATCCGTAATATTCTCATAAGATATTACATTATAGTCAAGAAATTCAGCTTCAGTTAAGTCATAAAGCTGTCATCTGAGAGAACAAACAAACACAGCAGTAACAGGATACACAAGTTTGTTTAGCGTCACAACAATGTAAATCTCTTTAAACACTCATATTCTTCCATTGTTCATTTGTCTCCTCAGTATTACAAATGTTCCTGTCACAAAATCTGAAATGTAGACAACCGCTATTTTCCACTGTTGTGTCTTGGCCTCGTTATGTCTCGCATGTATTATTCTTTGTGGTCTAAGGGAGATTTCAAAGCAGCATTTCTCAAAGTGTCAGCGGCGCCCAGAGCATATCAGACGAGGCCAGTGATGATAACTCACCAAGTAAGAATAATGAAATTAAATGTAATATTTTAATAAAGCAGACTTTAATCTTAATAATGTTTCTCGACTTAGTGGGCTGTAACTTTGCCTCTGTGATATGGTTTAGTGTGGGAGAAAATGATTTTAGTTTATCATAATTATGTATTCATTGCTTATAGGCAAAATTAAGAGAAACATCCTGTAGATTTTGCTTTAAACTTTGAAATTTTTCAGCTGTGAGCTACCACCCTCATGAAGCAGTGCTCAAACAACATATGTATTTGACAATAAACAAGTTTTTTACTGTACTGTATTTTTTTTTTAATTTGATTACGTCATTGACAGTGCTTTATGTTTAGTTCATTGGCTCATGAAAGATGTTAAATGGGTGGTATAATGCCCTTTTCACAAGATGTCCACAGAGTGTGTATGTGAAGTTTTAGCTCAAAATACTCAAGATATTTTTATATAGCATGTTAAAGTTGTCAGTTTTTGAGGGTGAGAAAAACGCACAGTTTTTGTTTCTGTCCCTTTAAATGCAAATGAGCTGCTGCTCCCGTCACAGAGGGCGGAGCTTCAATAGCAAGTTACCTCACACAGACATGCACTGAAAATTTCAAAAACCTTTAGCTTTTTATGTTCAAACCGGAGTCAGACAATGATGGAGAGACTCAAGAAGTGACTACATGTAGACAACATTTTTGAATGGTTGGTTGATGAATTTATGTAGCTTATGTGTAGTTATCTTCTAGTTATTGATTAGCAATGTTAATGTTGTGTAGTCACTATCAGCCGTTTGTTGTAGTTCTTAAAAAGCAATTTCTTTAAAAGAAAATATCTCCCTTTGCTTTGAACTTTGAGCATCGTAACTTAGTGTAATGTTGCTGTTTGAGCATAAACAACATCTTCAAAGTTAGAAAAGTTAAATCACAATCAACCACCCCTTTAAGTACACACTGTGATGTGTACCTTTTGAGATTTGTAAAAATTGTAATGGAGAAAATACTTTTGGAATCAAGATTTGCTGTTTTTGTTTTTTTTCTATCCAACTGAACTGAAACCTGTTTATCAGAACTGACAGACTGTTCATCTAAAATATAATGATATTGATAATAAAGCTAGAAGAAATTCTAGTCAGAAGGGAGGCACACTGTCTAAAGGCCCTTTCACACCAAGAATGATAACTATATTAGCATCCACAGCTGCAGGCAATAACATTCTGTTTATTAAAAGTGTGCCTTGCAGTTATGCTGTCTGCTGGTGATGCTCACGCTCTTTTAAAGTCTGTGGATTTTGATTCTCTGTCACTGTTTTTTATCATTCATCAGCTGTAGAACATAATTTTTAAAGTGATTCCAACTATCTTCTGTTTTAATTATAATTGTGGGATGGACTTTGCTATTCTAATAGAATATATTAAAACTTTATAGTTATTGGTATAGTTATTGTCTTTGGTGTGAACGGGTCTTAAGACTTTGAAAACCTCTTTTTTCAATTCATAGAGGCAGAGTCATATATTAAACTCATGATTGTGTTGTAATGTCAATTTCATTGAGATCACCATGCAGCTGTGATAAAATATTAATTATTTCATCGAGACTTCAAATTTGGTGTAAAGTATAATAGATTATGTACCGCTAAATACTGGAAGCTTGTAACTGTGCACTTAAACGGGGTGTCGGCGTCAATGCTTGACAGACACACCCTCCTTACTTTGGTGCTGACACGACCGTCATAGTGACAACAGCCAATCACATTAATTCCAGCTTTGCATAAAGGCTATCTGATTGGCTGCCGCCTGCGTTGGCGCTTGAAAAGTTTTAAACTTCTGCTGCAAGCAACGCCAGTAATGCAACGCAACAGAACCCAAAATTCAGTTTGGCAACGCATGACGTCACCCATTCAAAGTAAACAAGAAGCGTTAACACTGACGCCCCGTGTGAATGCACCGTAAGAAAGTCAAAATGATATTAAAGCTATAGGCTAGTTCACTCAAAAATACATACTTTTCTCACCCTCATTTCGTTCCAAACCTGCATGACTTTCTTAGTTCTGCAGAGCACAAAAGAAAATATTTTAAATAAATGAAAAGAATCTTCATTTTTTGAAGGAACTGTCCCTTTAAGAATGCCTTCGGCAAACACCCCTCAATCTCTTCACCTCCTGCTAGCTTCTGTAGTTCATTTCTGCTGAGCTAGTGTAGATATATCAGTTCTGTGCTGCACAGAGGCAAAATCTTATCCAGTCAAAGAGCCTAATGAGGCTTGAATAAAAGTGATTATATTTGAAGAGGTGACTAGAGATGGGTAATTGCACTCTTCTGCTTTTATTTTACACGTACAATACTCACATTCACTTTTTTTTCGCCAAATGTCACTCCTTCCCTCTCAAGATTTAATTTCTATTTCAGACTACAGTTCAATCTATGGTGTCCATCCTCCAAAATAAGCAGGTCTCTCCCTCCCTTTTTTAAGCTTTTCCCATAAAAGAGCTCAGTTAAATGAAATTTAATTACAACGCTACTGTGTGCACCAGACTCAGCCAGTAATAATACCTGCTGTATTGATTTAATGAACAGTCCAATGCGGTGAAAAGTCCATTAAAGCCTGCGGACCTTGAACCACAGCATGGCGGCGGTAATCTCTATAATTTCTTACTCACTCCACCTTTACGTTTCTAAACAACTGCCTTTATAAGCCGATGTGCCAATAAACCGGGCACATATGCACACTGTGCCATTAATTGTGGTCTTTCTAACCCATCCTTGCTTTTGCAGACTGTCAGGCACCTAGATTATCTCTCCAACACACCCAGTAATCTTGCCGTCACCCTGGTGGTCTCTTCTCTGACCTCCATCCCGCACGGTTGATGCTCTGCCAGCTCGTCTTTGTAAGATCTCGCCACGTTCTGCTACTCATCGAACCCTCTGGCCTTCGTCCTCACTCTCAGGACTGTCATTTCCCTCCATGTGTTGCAATTACATAATGCCCTGTCAGTATTTTTAAGGTTTGTTTGCATTACATTTAAGAGACTGTACATTAACCTGAGGTTTCTGTTTGATGGGAAAAGGAGCTTACTGCATTTTTCCAAACCTTACGCTGAGTTGATTCATCTATCCTTGGCAGGGTTTGGGTAAACTTGTTTGAGTTGGCATCCGAGCGTGGTTCTGCGAGATTTAACTTCGTGGAAGAGACTCGGCAAGCCGAGGAGAAAGATATGGAGGTGCTTCCACTTAAAATTCACACATTGGCCCTGTTTTATTCCCCCCAAGCTGTCATACTTGCTCAGAGTTGCTCATAATCAAGGTCTTGTATTCAAGCCAGATCAACTCTTAAATACATATTTATGTGCATTGTGCAGTGACTATCCAAATGATCTTTTATCAAGTTCATTGCTTCTTATTTTACTCGTCTCCTCCTTCATAAGGCAAAGAAGCATGGAAATGTTTGGAAATTCATCCATCAGTCATTTCTTTCAGCTGATTTGATGTTGAAGTACTTTTATTCTGGCTACAATGGCTTTTTAATCCTTCTGTGGCCAATAAAGTTTTTGGACTGCTTGCATAGTCATCCCAATTTGCACGTACCGTATTAACTTTACTCTCTCAGAGCGGTGTGACACAAATGTTACAATGTGTTTCGTCTCCTACTGTTCAAAGCGTTTTCATTTGGCATGGTCCTTTCTTTTCCAGTCCACGTTCATTTTAGATCAAGAAAGGACAGCCTCTGTAGGCCTATTGAAAATACCTTGGGCTACAGAGCCTGGAAAAATAAGATTGCCGACCTCACGGTCTCTGTCAGTTTGATCAAACCAGTGAATAGGGGAGTGAGTTCCAGTAGCTCATTTTGGTCTGTGTGCACCAGGCTTTATGTCTGCCGTCACTCGGGGCCTGGAAGGAAATAGATGTTCATTTGAATTAATAATGCTTTTTCAGCAGACTACAAGGAGCCCTTGATTCTCATGGCAAGTCTTAAGCCCTCTTGCAACTACTAACTAACTTACTAACAACGCAGGTTGCACCAGAGGGATGTTGTAACTTAAAAGAATATTGGGTTCAGTACAAGCATAATGTTGATTGCCAAAAATATATTTTTTGACTTTTACCTCATTTTCTTTTAGTTTAGCTTACATTTGCTTACAAGTTGGGTTCAGCACTTTCACTTTCCTTTTTGACTTGAACTTTTTTTAAAACGTTTATTTAACAAGGACACATTGAATTGATCAAATGTGACAGTAGACTAGACTTATTGTTAAAAAATAAATATTTCAAATAAATGCTGATCTTTTGAACTTTCCATTCATCAAATAATCCTAAAAAAAAAACGTATTAAGGTTTCCACAAATATATTAAGCAGCGCAACTGTTTTCCACATTGATGTTAAATGTTTTTTTGAGAACCAAATCAACATATTATAATGAATTCTGAAGGATCATGTGACACTGAAGACTGGAGTAATGGCTGCTGAAATTCTTATTCTTATTGTAATATATATTAACATAGAAAACGGTTCCATTTCATATTACAGTTTCACTGCATTTTTTTTATTTAAAAAAAAAATCCAAGAAATGCACGTTTTTCCTGTCCTTTTTGGTAGTTATCATAGTTTTAGAGCTTCAGGATTATGTTATCATGGCAAGAAAGTTGTAAAATTGGACATAAATTTAGACAAAAAGTTAGTATGTGTTTTATCCACACTAATATTATGCTAACGCACATATTTTTTTGCGTCTTGTGGCTGTATATTTGAAATACTGAAAAATTAGAGGGACAAGTTGAAATTGTTGTTATTTTTTTGGTAAAAATAACCTTTTCCCACTATTATCTCACAAACACATTACCCAACAATTACTTTTGATTGAGCTTGTACTGAACCTGGAATAGTCCTTAAACACGGCCCCATTCTGTGGAAAGATGTTCGGCCAGCAGTAGTCCTGTGGTGGTAACGATTGTCTTCTACACCTCAGGTGAGGATTTTGACCCTACTTCAATGGCCGTCTATGCTGCGCTGATCCATTCATTATTGTTTCAGTAGCACGCACTGCTCTGAGCTCAAGTGTTTTGCAACGGGATGAGTTTACCCCTGGAATGCAGTGCACTCGTTGCTTACACGGAGAAAGCGGATATGAGGGCGCTTTGTGATTGCAGTAGAACTTGACCGGATCATCTGGCTCAACCTGCTCCACCTGCAAGCAGAGATCATTGATTTCTATTAAAGAGCCCTGCACCCCTCATAATGAGGTAGAGATGTTTCTTCGGCTCCTTTTCTCCTAAAGATTGTGTAAATGGGCCAGCGCTGATCAAACAGAAACATCTGAATGATAAGATCTCTGGACTCTTGAATGTTCAATAAAAGCTCTCAGCTGTCTTGCGGAGAGGCTGTGCCCTTATTGGAGGGTTTCCAACTAATCAATTCATATACAGGAATCAAACATGGATCATTCGGATCCAGGTGCTGAAAAATAGCAGCAAAGTATCCCTGGATAACCCTGAATCTGCACCGAATGCCAGATGGTTGTCCCTGAACTCTTTGAGTGTACTCGTCTTATGAGAGCTCTCATGAGTAGAAGTAAGAAGAAGAGCAATGATGCAGTTAAAGGCAACTGTTTATGTGACAAGTCGATCTGGGAGTTTTGTTTTGGTTGGCTGTTTACACTTTCATACATTTTGTACATGCACTTACACCCATAAATTACAACCCCATTATCGGCATAGTTGGATGTGTGTTCTACAGCAACAAATAATGATAAATCAGACTGTCTGGGAGGCTTTCCCTCGCAGGTCAGATTTCCTGGGACAATGTCATTTAAGAGTATCTCTGATTTAATTTTAATGTGTGTTTTTTTGTGTAAAACGTGCATATTTCTTAGAAATGTACTCTTTGGATTAATGTTGGTTTCAAATACTGTGTTAGTTTAATGGCTTTAAGAAATTAAAAACTAACATTTTCCATACACACTGAATATGGGTGTACTGTAGGCTACACATCTGAATTATTATTTTCAAAAATGTTTAACATGTTTTTAAAGTTAAAAGTATATATATTAAAAAAATAATATCTAGAATTAATGCATAAAAATCATTTTTTGTAGAGTTCCTCCACATGACATTTTACCATCTGGACAAACCTTCATTCAAATGTGAAATTATATGATACACTTAGATCTTACAATTATTCTTCTTAGAAATAGTAATACAAGTTCTTGCCAAACTATTTAAAGTTTTCTTTTCAAGAATTTACTGATATCATTTCTTTGATTAGGCTTTTTTTCCATCATTATCAAATCAGAACAGTTGTATCACCCTGACTTTATGCCCCCCCCCAAAAAAAATGTAAATTAATTTTAATTCAGAAATTAAATACATGCATATAAAAGTATTTATGCATGTATGTATGTATGTATGTATGTATATACATATATATATGTGTGTGTGTGTGTGTGAGAGAGAGAGAGAGAGAGAGAGAGAGAGAGAGAGAGAGAGAGAGAGAGAGAGAGAGAGAGAGAGAGAGAGAGAGAGAATGGGGGGAGGGAGGGAGGGAGGGAGATGTCGACATGTGGTGTGAGTTATTAGCAAGGAATTGTGCCAGTAGTCATGGTTACCATGGCAATCCGACGGTGAGGAGGAGGGAGGTGGTGTGTGTGTGTGTGTGTGTGTGTGTGTGTGTGTGCGTGCGCGTGTGCGCGTGTGTGTGCGCGCGCGGGTGTCGGCTTGTGTGTAGGGGTAGTAATTTGCTTTCGACTGATGGTCTGGTTGGCAATGGTCCCTTTTGTCCTTTTTTAGACATTTCTATGTTATATGCTTTTTTAAGTGTGTATCTGCAGGTCTGCTTCATGTCTGCCCAGGCTCCCCTCAAGGACATGAAAAGTGGGTTAATAAATTATAAGTGTGATCCTTTGTAAGTAAAACTTGTGCACAAGTACACACACACACACACACACACACACACACACACACACACACACACACACACACACACACACACACACACACACACACACACACACACACACACACACACACACAAAGCCACTCCCTACCATCTCACATATCTTCTTGGGTTCTCTATCTCATAAACTACACACTCTTATCTGGCCGCCTGAACCAGAGAATTACATGACAAAAGAGAGTAAAATGGAAGCAGACAGTGTGTGGGCAGTGAGCCATGCTGGTATCACACTGGTAAAGAATAACACCAGCTCTCCCCAGAGATCTCCTCTCAGAACAAAGAGCTGTCCCATCCTCCAGAGCTCCTTCTCACACAGTCCGCCTTTCCACTGCCCGTCATCTGTCTCTCCTAGTTTGAGGGATCATTTTGAGAAGAAAATAGATCTTTGGCTCAAATGTGAAACATTTAAACATGCAATTCAGCACAAGATAGTCATTTTATAGTGTTGACATTTTAATTTCATAGGGTAATTGTTGGCTGATTTTCATGTGGATATTCTTGGAATGTTATGTTGCAATAGATATTGGTCATAATTGTGATTGGTGTCATGTTATTGTACCTTGGTAGAGCTACACACACACACATTTATTTTGTATTTACTTGAACCCATTTCCCCTCAAACTCATACTGTACATGTGCTTGTATTGTGTTGTTGAAGGGTTGCTGAATGTGGTTTGTGTGGTTCTTTAAGTATCAGCCTGTGAGTCTACATGCAAACTTGTATGTGGGTGACATTATATACCGGTAGGTGTGAAACAATTGCTTAATTGTTACTGTGCCTTGGATAATCATCACGTCTAATTATCATCATCTTGTTAAATCGAGATTCTGTAATCATAGAAGAGCCATACTCATAATTAGCTAAAAGACAGCTTGAAATCTCTGTGGAATCTTTCAGTACCAACAATCTGATCAAGGACAATTTCTTTCATATCCGGATTAATAAAATAAACGGATTTAGATGTATATGAGCTGATTGTAGATCAAGATTCTGGCTTTTTACCTTGTTTCCTTCTGGGTTAAAACAGCATTAAACTCGATAGGAATTATTAGAAATGTAAAAATAATACATTACATATTTAGAATATATTATATATATGTGTTTTTTACTTAGCATAATATAGCTATTAACTTAATTATTCATTAATATTATTCATATTTATTTGATATTATTCATTATCTAAATAATAGTAATAATTATATACATAATTAAATTAAATAATATAGCATTTCCATATTTAATTATGACTGTGGCGAACAGGACGGCCGAGGGACGTGAGAGAACGCCGCGAGGCCGGTGGTGCGATTGCTAATGAGCAACACATGTGAGGCACACCGGTCTCGCATCTCTCACGGAGGAGCGGAAGCATAAAGGAGGAGCGACGACGTTGATGATCGAGAGAGGAACAGGCCTGTATTTTAGTTGTGTTTTGTTTTTGTATTTTATTTTAGTTATATTTATTTTCGGTAGCCAGCAGTCGTCCGCGAGGGGCTGCTGGCGGTATTTTCGTTTGTTTGTTTTATTTAAATAAATTATATTTTGACTGTTCGCCGGTTCCCGCCTCCTTCTTCCCTGAACATTGCTACACTGGTGCCGAAACCCGGGAAGAGGGAGGAACGCGCTGTCAGAGAGTCCTCGCCGGTGTGGGGAATCCGCGGTGCCATCGAGCATGGTGCGCGAGTCGCCGCCGCTCGCCGTGGGCCGGAGCCTGCTGCCATCCGCCGAGCGAGGGGAGGAGCAGGGAGCGGGGGACTCGCGGCCAAGGACGCTCGAGGCGGTGCGCTGGAGTGAGTTGCCGGTGGGACGGTCGAGCTCGCTGCCGGCCGCCTGGGTATTGGAGGGGCGGCTGCCATCCGGGAGGGAGAGGAGGAGTCGCCGCCGCTCGCCGTGGGCCGGAGCCTGCTGCCGTCCACCAGTGAAGGGGAGGAGCAGGGAGCGGGGGACTCCTACCGTCTGCCCAAGGCACCCGAGGAGCCGTCGCCGTCCACCGGGCGGCGGAGGAGCGTCGAGCCGTCCACCGAGGGCTACCCAGCGTCGCCGCCAGGCACCGCGGAGGAGATCGCCTAGCTGGTGGGGGACCAGATGGCAGCGCGTTGTGGGAACCGGACCAATTTTTTTTTCCTCTCTCCCCTCTCTCGATCTGTCGCTCCTCATGCTTCCGTCTCCGTTTCCCTCGGTTTGTCTGTCCATACTCCCCAGGGATCGCCGCCGCCGGGGGGGGAGTAGGCACAGGCTCGTGGGTACCCCCCGGCCTGTGAGGGGCGATGGGGGTATGTGGCGAACAGGCCGGCCGAGGGACGTGAGAGAACGGCGCGAGGCCGGTGGTGCGATTGCTAATGAGCAACACATGTGAGGCACACCGGTCTCGCATCTCTCACGGAGGAGCGGAAGCATAAAGGAGGAGCGACGACGTTGATGATCGAGAGAGGAACAGGCCTGTATTTTAGTTGTGTTTTGTTTTTGTATTTTATTTTAGTTATATTTATTTTCGGTAGCCAGCAGTCGTCCGCGAGGGGCTGCTGGCGGTATTTTCGTTTGTTTGTTTTATTTAAATAAATTATATTTTGACTGTTCGCCGGTTCCCGCCTCCTTCTTCCCTGAACATTGCTACAATGACCAATGAGGAATACAAGAAATTGTGGGAAATAAATCAAATGTACATTTTATCATCATTACCTACCATTTGCGCTCCACGTATCTGTATCTGTCATTTAAAACCTATATTGCAACCACTATTATCCAGAACCTCCAACTTCACATCTGTATTTCTGTAATGTCTTTATGCAATTCTCCCAGGTCATCACTCATAGGCTATAGACACCCCCTTGAGTCATTAACACTTGTCTCCTGCATGCATTTTCACTGTATCAAGGTCATATTTTAAAAAGGGCCAGTGCTTCGCCATCCACAGTCTGCTAATGTGTCTCCTGATGATCAGATTGTGATTTGTCCATTGACTGAAACTGGCTGTCATTTCTTCACATAATATCCATTGAGTAAATGGGTGTCTTGTTAATTATTCTGGATTTGGTGTTGGCTGTGTTTGACAGTACACGCAAACATGACGTCTGTTCCTCCGTGGATCTCATGGATTTTTGGTCTGTAAGGGTAGTGGAGTGTAACGTCTGGGGTGATGTCTGATGTCTATCAACCAGATTTGACTGAGTGGTTAGTAGAAAGAAAAAGGGGAGGGGGGAAAAATGACTAAATGGGACCATTAGCTAGGTTTAGCAACCTTGTTACTATGGTAACCGACACCCATGGGATGGCAGGTGTAGGGAAATAAAACTGATGCAAGCTTAGGACAAACAGGATGTCGGAATGAAGGGTGACGGATTGACGAGGAGTGGTGTTGTTTGTAAATCTTTAATAGACATTCATCAAGAGCACCATCTGGACAAATCCACAATTCAATTGTGCACTTTTACTCAACTGTTTATGCATGTATATAACTACATGCACATGCATGCTATTTCATTGTTTATGAAACATCATGTCACATGGCGCCTGGAAGGTTATTGATTGTTCATAATGATTTAAAACTGGTTATTCAGGCAACAACTCCTTTACATCAACACTACTCTGTGATCCTACTTGTGGCGTAATCAAAACCCGGAGAAATTGTTTGACAAACTAAAGGAACCCATGAACCCATTTTTATTTACCACAAGGGAAATTGGCCTTAATCCTCGGCAGCCTTATTTTCCACCGTATGAAATATATGGAGGGAATACTGTACCTCCTGCCACACGGATGCAAACCATTATGACCAGCTAAAGAGAGAGCAAATCACTCCACCACAACCTGCTACAAAAAAACAATGAAAGCATGTGGACACTCTGAGCGATACTACAGTAAGTCCCTCCGCTTTCCATAATGAAAGAAGTTTGAGTTAACAATCATTCTGAGAGTAAAGCGTCCCATCTCTCTCCCACCCCACCCTGTCTCAGAGCTGTGAAGTGCATGATCTAATACAAAGCCCTTTGTCTTGGCGGATAATGATCAAACAGGCGGAGGGGATTTCTTGCAGGATTGGTCTCTGTTATATGTTTACCCTGACCAAATTAAAACACACACGCTGTATGATCCGAAACATGGTGTAATGGGAAAATCCAGTCACCTGTTGGAGAACACGACTTCCTTGCTTTCATCTGAATGTTTGGTTCTTCAAACAGCAGCCACTGAGGCTTCAGATGGTTTGCAGGAGCTTATAATTATTTGATAAATTTTCGTCTGTTCTGACTGCATTAAGTTAATATATTAATATATTGGTTCCATATTGGATGATAATGCCAATGATTTTCTGTTAATTTATTAGTATGTACCGATATTGGATATTTATTTGTGCATGGTCATTGTGCACTTAAAATAATAATTTAATGTAAATACAACAATGTTAAATGTAATCTTTAGCAAAATTTCAATTTAATATGCATTTTAATACTGTTATAATGTTGATAATTTAGTGCTTTCATTTAAATTGATAAAATTATTTATTTTGTTCATGTTTATTTCTAGTAATACATTTAAAATAGGTATTTAATATTTAATATTATTTATATTATATTCATAATTATTATTTATAATATAAATAAATGCATGATGGTTTAAAATACATTACAAATATAACACTTCTTCTAAGCTTGAGTCAGGCAACCGAAAGGAAAACGTACAGACTTTGATGTTTTTATCAACCAATTCGTAATGGTTTCAGACTTTTAGCTTTTCTAATCTGAATAATGGCAGCATGGCTGATTCTAAATGGAGCGGTGGACGCCAGTTAAGTCAGATGGTGCCGTAATTTTCGAACTGGATTACCTCATCTGTTAAGGAATCACTTCCTTCCTATGGAGATCTCAGAGCAGGAAGCTAACACCTCATGCTGATCAGAGATATGCCGTCTGGACCACAGTGCTGTTTCGATGCTTATCAGCAATCAAAAAAATTTGCATTCCTAATAGGAACATGCATTGTTATACCACAAACAATATAATGAGGGAACTTAAAAGGTGAAACTGGGAGCTCACCACCATCTGGATTGTGTTTGGTGGGAAAATATTTTTGTAGTTGTTTGAAATTTTAGATTTTGAGTGAATTAATTTTTTCCCGGCCTCCCCTGTAAAAGAAATCTGCACATGGTTATTATTATTATTTTTTTACAGGCTGTCATTTTTATATCTCTCGCAAATGCATTTGTCACTGTTGTGCTGCAGGGGAGAGAATAAGAGGAGACGAGACGGGAAGAGTGGTGAGAAGAAAGAAAAGGGAATGGGAGTGCAGTGGGATCGTTCATTTGTCTTTGGTTTCTAACCTCCTGGCTCTGCAGATAAGCAAAGGCGCAATTTGACAATGCATCATTAGAAATTTGTTGTCGTTATTTTTTTCAGTGCCATCAGACCAAGACTTTATGCTTCAAGTTGGGAAAGGCATTATGAGTGACTAGTTTCAACAAACAACTAGTTGATTAATGAGGTTAAGTAGTTTTAGATTTCTTTCTCGGGAGTCCTGCATTAAGTTTTGTTCCGTTACACTTCGTCATGCTGTTTTTGAATGCAAGAGCATTCCCTTCTTTACATGCCATGTAATAATCCATCAGTAATCAGATTGGTGGCTCAACTGAACTGAAAAGCTTTCACGTAAACACCTCAGTAGATCTGTTTGAGCTTGACCCTTATGCAGTTTCGATTGGATTGAAGATATGAAATAATCAGATAAATAGAAAAAAATGTGACATTTAAACTCTTGAATATGACTTATTTTCTCAATCGTATTCAAAAATACTTGCCGCACATGCTCAGTTCAGTGGTACACGTTTTTACATCTTTCGTTTTACGTGACAACAAACACTGCAGTTCCACAGAAGTTTTGTTCTGAATATATAATATGCACATTTATATAAATATTTGAATCGGATTTTAATGTTTATGGTACATAAACAGTATTTTTGGAATCTGCAATTGGATTGAATTCATTCAAATTGACGAAAATGGGTGCATATTAGCATACCTATAGTTTAGTCAGGTGAATCCAGAACTAGCCTAATCATCCAAGGCTATCAGAAGTCTAGTTGTTCAGGCAACCCTCCAACTACTTGTTTTTAAAAATGTTATTTTGCCCTAGTTTTTAGACTGAGACTCAATCCAAGGTCACCTTTATGTGTTCCTGTCAGGTCTTGATAGCATCTCCATTAGATCAAGACTCTAATTCTGGCACCTAGAACTGTTTATCCAGCATTTTCTTGTTGGTCTTACAAAGGTGTCGACAGCAACATCCAGAGTTGTTAGAATGAGTTTAACCCTGAGCTCCTTTAGACCTTTGACCCCTGAAACTAAACTAGGCTTCTGCTGGTTGGGTGTAGGGAACTTAAAACTGAATGTAGAGGTCAAGTCAGAGCAGCTTCTACAGACCAGAGTCCCTGGGTATTTGTAGTTTTTTTAAGTAGTAGTAATATGACCACTGACATAATGCAGCAAGCATTAGTAAAATAATGAATCAGGCTGCTGTGGAACTTGGGAAATATTGTAGAGTCACACAATAGCCTTGCTCCCTGGAGTATATGTTCTGAGTTGGTGAGGCAGCCTTGGTAAAACACAATGCAAAATTGTCCTCTCATCCATAGCCATTATAACTTGTCGGATAACATTAGTCAACAAGAAAACTGCACATCATCTCATGTCAGTGTTGATGTAGAAGCTTCGTTTTTCTCTGAATCTCCTCCAAAATGTCTCCTCTTCCTTGAATCGCCCATTATATGATATAGTCATGGAAAAAATCCAGACTGTTCCCAGCTGCTGTGAGCCCTTGTGATGTTCTTCTCACAAACCTCTCCCATCTCCAGCCTAAACAAGTCAGGTCTATAGAGCCATTTGTGCCCCTTTTTTAGCTCTTTGATGTCGCTGGGCACTTGTGATTTATTTTAGGCGGGGCAGTGACTTAGGCGATCTCAACATCCCTTTAAGCACATAATGTCTCCGGAAGGAAATCTGGTGTGAAACGTCTGTGACATAGCACATCTTGAAGTGTCGCTTAGTCCCTTACCATGCAGCACACAATGAACACCTGGACATTCGATGTGTTAGTGAGATGACTTTCGTCATGTAAACATCGCAATCTTTGTCTAAAAGACTGCTGACGGTTAATGGACCCTCATCATATGGTAACAATCTTTTCTCAAGCTGTTCACATGCCACCAAAGTCATATTCATCCTAAACTGTCTTTGAAATATTAAGAGGGTGGGTGGCTCCCCCAAGCTAAACGTTCCCCTAAAATGGAAAAATGCCAAACAACCTCCTTTTCAGGGTAATTAGTCTTTTCTATTTATTTGCATAACAGACAACCAGGTCCATGGTAAATTTATGTCTTACACATCAGACTCCCCATTTGTCTCATGGACGTGGGCTCTGGCGGTTTAGATTGAGTGCCGGACCCAAGCCCAAAATGCCTGTTGGACCCCTGGGTGTTACTCCACAATAGTGCCTTTGATGTCAACTGGTGAAAACGGCTCTTAAGTGGAATGGCTTCTTTTTGTTCTTAAGCTGAATTAGTTTTTATGTTGAACTGAAAAGAGAACCATTTCAAATGTAATAGTGATTGTTCTGGTTTTGTGGGGTGATGTATGGAGTGAGGCTTCAGTGTGGGCAGAGCTTAATTTATGTGCCCTGTCTGCCGGTAACAATGTGAGCTTGAAAGATTTCCATCCTTCGCTTTCCCTTCCAGGGTCTGGGTTTAAAGATTAGGAGTAATATTCATCAGGGTGTTGTAGAAAAACTTTCTTTCTTGTTTTCTTTCTTGCTGTCTTGTTGTATCTGTCCATCTGTGCTTCTTAATTCTGTCTTTTCTTTCTTTTCTTCCCACTATATTTCTTACAGATCATCTGTTTATTTCTTTGCTTGTGTGTCTTATTCTGATTGTCCTTATGTCCTTCATTCTTTTTTTGTCTTTCAGTTCTTCCCTTCCTATATCTTTCTTTGTCCACCTTCCTTCCTTCCTTCCTTCCTTCCTTCCTTCCTTCCTTCCTTCCTTCCTTCCTTCCTTCCTTCCTTCCTTCCTTCCTTCCTTCCTTCCTTCCTTCCTTCCTTCCTTCCTTCCTTCCTTCCTTCCTTCCTTCCTTCCTTCTCTTTCAGTTTGTCTTTTTAATCTTAATCTTTAATCTTTAGTGCTATCTGTCTTTTCTTTTCTGTCTTTCTTCTGCCCCCCTACATGTTTCTTTCTTTTGGTTTGCCTGTCTGTCTTTTTTCTTTGTCTGTCCATCCTCCCATCACTACATTTTTGAAAATGGCAGTAGTGAGCAGGCCAGCATTCCCCAGGGGATTCTGGGATGCTGAATGTCTCCCCTCAAATAAAGCCTGTTTAAATTAGTCATAGAGAGTTGCATTGGGAGAATTAGCCCAGGAGTCCAGACAAACACTTTAGGGCTTTCTTTATCTATGTAAAATGAAAGTCCAGAACTCAACTCCAGCTGACGGTTAGGTGTAAACGTATGTTTCCGTACATTAGTCTCCATTGATCTAATTCTAATTCTTGGCATGACGAGTGAAAGGCAAAATATATTTGCTTTTGTTGGAATATATGTTTGAAACATATGCTGCCGTTATATTAAGGTTTGCAGAACAGCACTGTATGTATGTGCTGCCAAAACAGAGTCCTGGGATTTGAATCTGGGACTATTTTAAGGTCAAACTGTGGCGATGTAGAGAAGCTTGGCAGCTAGGCATTATCAGGTCAGTGCTTGATTTAAGAGTAAACTGTTGGTTCTGGAGTTTTACCTTACCTGTTTGTGCACCAGCGGAAACATTCTCAGTCTCTAAATTACACAAGTTTAACACGTTTAAATGTAATCTTGACAAATCTCAATATCCATTTTCCTACTGGACATCATAATATTCTTTTCCAGCATTTGAAACTATTGATATTAATTTTTAATGTTTTATTTTTCAATTATTTAGATATGCTTTAAGTGTTTCAAAAAATAAACATGTTTCCATGGTGTTGACGTTCAGATTTTCTGAAACAAGAACTTTATCCCTTGTTTTCCATGGTGTGGATTTTTTACTTCCGTTGTTTTAGGGAGACAGATTGAAGAGATCTATACTGATCCGAATTTATTTTGGTTGAGTTGAGTTTGGCTCAGTCAGCCTGGACAGACCACAGTTTTCAAGGTAGGAAAAGAGAAACATTTCCAAGGGGTAACTGAGTATTTATGGAGCAACAATTTCCCTTAATGTATCCTTAATGTAGTGAAGACTTTGTGTCTTTAGGCAAGGACCTTTTTGGGTATTTTCTTGAGTCTCTCTAACCATACAACTCGTATTGACCATGGTGGTCCGAATCGGGAAGAGAGTGTTGAGTTACTCCATTACTCCGTTACATGTCTGTCAACATTACTGGAATAAAAGCGAGCGATCCAAAATAGTGCCAACAGTGAGGATATGGATCTTGTTATATAGCAGATCAATTACTTCTCTTTCGCTGTCATTCACACACACACACACACACACACACACACACACACACACACACACACACACACACACACACACACACACACACACACACACACACACACACACAAACACACACAAACACAAACACACACACACACACACACACACACACACACTGGAACTGAAACATGCCACGCCAGTTATTACCTCTAGCATGGCAGAGCAATATTTCCTCTTTTGGGAAATTATTCCGATCGATCCAGTTTGTCATCAGCAATCTGAAAAGACGGAAAACTGGCTGTTAGACTGGACAGAGGTCAGGTGCCCAAATCTGGGCAGTGTTACTCAAGACATTTAGCAGCCGGCTTTAAGTTATAGCTCTACCTGACAGCTTTATCCTATGGGCCTCTTTCACTTTTTCCCCTCCACATCTCTCTTTTGCTCCACATACAGTGTTCATTTGTCTCTTTTTGTCTGTCAGGGAATTTCAGGTGTGATGGTTTCTTTGGCACACCATTTCTGGTGCTCCTTTTAATCAGTTCTTCCAGTCCTCCTCTCTCCGGCCTCCTTCATCCATTATTCCTCTGAGTGAGAATGAGTCAGGCAGCTGTTTCAGTGGTGGAAATAAGGCTTTGAGATCTGTGTGAAGGTGAGAAATGACTAAATGTTGTGCCTAGTTACTTCCCAGAGGGACTATCCTCTTTAAACTGAACCCTGCTCAGTGAGAGTGGTCAGTTTCTTTAGCCACAGGGAGTATCTATCTTGTTCTCTCTCTCTCTCTTTTTTCTCCCATTATTTCTTTTTTCATGAGGATACCATGACGGTTGATTAGGACTGAAAAGAACTGAGCGTGACCATGGGTTGTTTTTTTTTCAGAGGTAACCTTAGAGCTAAAGTATTCCTTGAAAAAGAGATCCTGTCTGCTTCAGTGCTTCATCAGTGTAGATCTGATTTGATTTCAAAGAGTTTTTATAGTGATTTACTATTCCTGTTGCCTATACTTTGAAGCTGTGATTCTCAACCTATTTGCTTTAGGGTATTGATTTTACATTTTAACAATGGACAGAAACTGGCAACCTAACACAGTATCAAAATTGTTTATTGTACTAAACTAACAATAATGTTTTTGAAAATAAAACCTTTTTTTTTTGTCCCAGATTAGCCAATGTTTCACTACTCTGAAATTGTACCTGCTTAAATGGTGTTCGATGAAAGATCAGGGGGAGTTCACATCTTCTGCCAAATCAGTAAGCAGACTACAACAGATTTTAGTTTCAGACCATTGTTTTCATAATGTCTACCTGATCAACAGATTGCTTTGAAAGCTGGATGTTGAACGCAGTTTAACATACCCGTTATGTTTGAACCATTGCTAGACATGTTTGAACCATTGCTAGACATATGTAAGGTGTCTGTAATGAAATGCACATGCTAGTTTTTGACCTTGCAGTCGTGCGTTACGTGAAGCATCTTACTAAATGATTTGACATGCAAGTCACAGTTTCTTATATTAAGCAGATTTCTGCTGCTTGAATCCAGCTGGTGACAGATACATTTAGATGGTTAGCGATGAAGAAAAGAATGACAGGCTCACTAACATATTTTATACTTGGTCAACCAGCTTCACAACAAGTTGAACACGATGGCTATGCTGATCCACCAGTCACACTCAAATCAGCACAAGTAAACGTATACATATGGATAGTGAAGGATCTCATTGGATGTGAAGAACATTTTCCATTTTAGACTGTTCAACACGTCAAATGTGTTCACCTGTTACCGATATCCCACACTGTTAGTAAAAAGGTATAAAATGCTAGATTCACAATTGTGTCCTGTAATTTTCAGATTGAATGCCACTCCTCGCCTCTTCAGTCTGACACTGTGTGGTATCAGTAATATCAGTAGTGGATTATAGGTTATAATCTTGGAAAGGAAACTAATGACGATAGATTCAAATATGAATGTAGAGGTATTTGAGTGCCTTCTTTTTTTTTAATTGTAGAGTTTATAAATCCATAATCGCTGAAATGTAGATCCATTTGGCCCATTGGATATTGACAACCCATTCTGTTCAATCAAACTAAGGACATTTTCCATTAGTTCTCCATTGGCAACATCGCGTAATGGGAAAATGTGCATTATTAACAACAATGATCTCATTCCAACATGCTCTTTATGCATCTGGTCTATTGGTTAATTTGTTTTCTCTGGCATATTTGAGAAAATTGTTTTAATTGCTACCCTTAAACCTCCAACTTTAACTGTTGTTCCTCAGCTAAACTGAGTGAGGGCTTGAGAAACGCATGTTAAACAGAAAGGGAACAGGGGACGGGGTGAGGGGGGACTTGAAGGCCCCTCTCCTGTTTCTCCAGAGAGGGTCTCTTTTGGCAGACATATGTAAATATCTTAACATGTCTGTTTTATCAATCTGAGGCTCTCCTCACGCGAGGCGCTGATTGGAGACCCAAGGCCATCTGTCAAGCCTGGATTTCAACAATTGGATTTTGTAAACAAGTCTGCTGGGCGCTAAACACTCTCGCTCCCGAACGTCAGGTACTGGTACATACGCAGAGATCTGTAGCTTAAACATTGCAAAGAAATTAGAATGAATCAAGAAAAATAATAGTTTAACTCCAGAAATCGATGACCCGGGGTTTGGGTTTGATTTAGGGTTAAGTGTTTCACCTCTCGGGTCAGCAAATGGCAAGAGATAGCAGCTCTTTCCTGCTGATCGAATTACAATCACAGTTTCAAGGTCAAAGGTTAGAGGTCAGAAAGTGAGCGCAGGAATGCAAAGTTATGCCAAAAGAGTCAGTTTAACTTGAACGAATCACAGTACCTTGCCACAAATCAGTAACAAAGACCTTTTTCTACTAAAAACCTTTCAATCATTCATTTAGCATGACAGCAGTGTTTTTGGGTCAGAAGATGCCATTCATAAATGACTCCCTGCTGCTAACATGTCTTTAAACATGGCTGATCCTAATAAGGACCAATCAGCTAAAGTGTGATGTGGAGGGGAGGCCAAACTGTTTTGGCTGGGCTCACACTCTCTCTTGCTCGGTATAACTAAGAACAGCAGAGGAAACTCAAGCCTGGCCTGAAATTAATCTGTTTTTGTTGCTTGTTTATGAAGTGCGTTCATGTGCAGATGGCGTTTGGAAGCGGTCTCTGTTTAGAAAGCTAAGATTTGAGTAGTGGATTGACATTGCTGTCTTGTTTCTTTAATGTGCATCGCTTATCTCTTTTTTTCATCCTCAGTATGACATCATTGTCTTCCCATAGCAAAGGTTTTGCTCTTTAAAGCAGGATCCATGAATCTTGAACGCGTCTTATACAGAACAGTGTCGGGCTCAGCTGTCATAACTTTTTGACTAATGTAAACTGGAATGCCGCAGCTGAGCCATAAGCGAGTGGAGAGGAGAAAAAACAAAAACAGAACAAAGTAAAAATTAAACAAACAGATGTAGAGAGAGACAGAGAGCATGTGAATGCCGGCATCATTGGGCAGTCCCTGAAAATGAATCAAAACGTTTATGGGCCACATGAAATGATTTAATTTAATTAATGTGGAAGGTCATAAAAGGGTTCCTTGATGTCTATAGTGCTACTCTGAATGCATTTCAGCCTTTTACCATAGAAAGTATGTGTTACTGGTGGTTTTCACATTATGTACTGTGAGAATGTTAGCAAAAGAAACAAAAAAGCAAAATCGTTCTATTTGCTAAGTTTGGGCTTCGAGAGCCATATGGTACCCCAAATGCTGAGATGTAGGAAATTACTTATTACAACGCTCGAATACTTGATTATAATTGGTCAGTCACAACATTCGGCTGGTATTTTTTTTTTTATAGTAATGTTCACTAAACTGTAAAAATATCTGCCAGATTGATAGCAACCACATAGTTTAGAGTGTTTTATAATTTATTACATAAACCAGCCACAGTGGCATTTTCAATAGTTACAGCTATTTACATATTTTGAAGTGACATTTTTTTCTCTTGAACACATGGGATTGAATTTATTCTATTTTATTTTATTTTATTTTATTCTAACTTGAAAGGAAACATCTATTGATATACTATAGTATATAAACAGCTAGAGATAAAAATTTGTCACTGTTATTTAATTTATATATATATTTTTATATTTCATATTCCCTTTTCCCCATATATTTCCCATATTCAAATTTTTCCATATTCTCTTTTTCACAACATGGATGGAGACCAAATTATACTAATTTCTAATTTCTCAATCTTCAACAAAGTTTGAAGTTGACCCAGTTAACAGCTTCATTGACTATTTGGCTTCTCACCTTGAGACGGGCCTTGACTGCTGACAGCTCAGGCATCTTGTGTGAGTGTGGCGGGGGCCTGGGAGGAAAATTAAAAAGCATGTGATTGATTAAACTTCTTTGTTCCTGGAAAGAGCCCTTCTCAGACACATACAACGTCCACTGACTTGTTTTCAAGCTTGAGTGTTCCAGTCACTCCTTTTTTCTCATTTTACTGCCTCGGTGAAGGCACCTCATCAGCAGAAACCTGAAGAGCTGTGCTGAGCTGATGTCATTGATTTAGCACTTCGGGTGCTAGCCATGCACTTCTAAAACACATCCTCGATCAGCCTCTCGAGGTAACACGAGGATAGCGTTTGTTGTTTTTTGGGGGGTTGTTTGCGTAGGTGTTGTGGTGGTGGGTTTGGATTGAGGTGTTTGCTCGGAAAGCCATTCGAGGGCACATTTAACATCATGAAAACAAAGTAACCACAAATTGTCAAATGTAGAGAACCATTATGAATGTTGCACTATGGAAATTATGGCTTTGACCAGTCTATATTTTCCATCTATGGCTTTATTGACCACATTACAGGCTGATGTCAGACATTCAATCACTCGATTTCAAAGGTCTGCTTTCAGATGCCGCCACATCCACCCTTTAACCTCCAGAATCCCAGTTGAAGGAAGCCAGACGTGTTTGCAGCGGCAGCTGCGGCATGACTTGCGCCATTACCTGTAGCACAAAGCATGGACTTTATTTGTCTCATCAATTTCTCTATTCGTGCCTAAACCCTCTGACCCCAGTCTCCATTACTCTGAGAACACAGGTTTGGGTTTTTTTCAACCATGTGAAGGTTGTTTCCCCTCCCTCCATGTCAACACCATTACACAAAGAGGAGGCCTGGACATAAGATCAGCAGAAGGGTAAACATACTCGAAACTGCAGACTCTCTGGAAGCCCGAAGAGCTAAACAAATAGACTATACTCTTCAACACACCATCCCAGCATCACTGAGGCAGCACATAATGCTGCTGACGCTTTCTGTCCATGGTAACCTGTCCAGGGGTAATGGTCTCCCAGGGTACGGTTTCAGTCAAACGCTTCAATAATTAATTGCTCTTCTTGAGCCAATGTTGAAACATTCAGGAGGTCATAGATTTTGTGTCTTGAGAATGCAAAGGCATTTTAAGAAATTGCTATAATGAGCTTTGCCTCCACATCAGTCTGTTTTTTACACTTTGTGAGCGGGTGAGTTCATTGGAAGGCCATGATGATCTAATGCAGATCTGATTCTGTTGTGTATCTCTGTAAAGCTCAGTACATCCAAAAATTTTGTTACTGTAATGTGATTTTGCTTAATGATTTAGACTGGATTAAAGGCAGCTCACCAGAATTTCTAAAACTCGCAGGACATTTGTGTTATGACACTAGCAAGCAAAACAATACCATATTTTCTGAAGATATATTCAGTGCGTGGGTGAATCTCACAGAACCATGTCCAGGTCATGTTTTACCTTAAAATTAACACTTGGCAAGTGTCAAATGTGAATAAAAATCGGCGTTGGCGAGTGTATGAAACGGCGTCAATCATCAGTTGGCTGGTAACATTTTTATGAATTCTAACAATAGCTATGTTTTCATCCAAAGCTATGAATTTAACTTTGCACAAAATTGGAATATCACATAAAACATTTGCGAATTAAGCAAATTTAAGTAGTAGAGAGAAGCCTTTAAGTACCGCAAAGTTTAAGAAATGTAACACATTAGAATATCGATTTATCAAATTTGTGAATCGATGCAAATCGGTAGAAGATAGAATCTCGATTCATATGTGAATTGATCCCCCCCCCCCCCCCCCCAGCTCTGGTATATGATTAATTTTACAAACAAATTAATTTAATTAAAAAATAATAATTTATATAGAAAAATATTACAATTTATATCTAAAGTGAATGTGCTGAATTCTCATGAAAATCATGTTACAATGCAAACATGATGTTTTCTTGAGCTTTCTATGACACAAAAACAAGCATGTTCCTCATCAAGCCGGGTGCATTAACCTCTCATACATGTGTGCCTTAAACCTTCTTGAGGTGTACAGACCCCATGTGCTGGTGATTAGGTATGAGATTGCACTCCGACCGAGGGTGAAGGGGTCAAGTGTGCTGCAGGATTCATGGCTTAACTGCTGCATTCGTTCTGCTCTCCAGCAACTGATAAGTCCAATAGCGCCGACCCTCAGTTTACGCGATTGATTGGAATGTGTCATGCTGTGTGAAACGATCTTCCTTTGTAATGGCATTCTATAGTTCAATCCTTCACATTGACATGCATTTAAACATCAACAGGCTCCGTAGGCATCTTGACACCACAGGTATAGGAATGACACACACATATCAGTTTTGCTTTTACTACAATTTCACATTGCCCCCCACTGATAAATTGTGCCAGATTCTTTTTCCTATGGCTCTTATGTTGGTTGATGACCCAGCACATTTCAACCCCTGCGGCGTAAAGCGAGAAATAGTTGTTGAGGTGCTGTAAAGGGAACCCTAAGGTCACATTGAAAGGCTGTACTAGTACTGGAAGATCTCTCCGTAACATTCCAGTGACCTGAAACTCACATTCTGGAAGCCATTACCTAAAATTACCTCAGTATCAAAGGCTTTTCTGTCTTTTTTTTGGTCTCCTGTCTGCTTTTTAGTGCTAACAGCACTCCCCAGCCGGCACAGATGTAGCACTGAAATTATCGCCTTTGGATCATCTCTACTCAGTACTCGGTTCAGTGATTTGAATCAAGTGCACAAACTCAAACTCAAGTGGAAAGGAACAATGAGGCAGGTTAAGGTAATTTGGCTGTAAGAAACAATGGTGCTTTTCCAGTTTTTGAAAGCCGAAAACTTTAAAAAAAAGTTCCACACAACGAAATCCATTACACAACACTGATTATACACCAATTATATGTAGGGTACTAAGAGGCTAAATGCACACCTATTCACCTATTTTAACACACCTACAGTATAGCATTCATAGCATACAGTAATATTCTGAAATGTTTTTACAAGTTAAAATAACTTTTTCTATTTTTATAAATAACATAATATAATTTATATCTGTGATAGCAAAGCTGAATTCTCAGCACCATTAATACAGTCTCACATGATCCTTCAGAAATCATTCTAAAATGTTGTTTGGTCAATAAAGATTTATTTTGTTTAAAACAGTTGTGGTGCACAACAGGGTTCTTTGATTATTGGAAAGTTTAAAAAAAACAGCATTTGTTTGAAATAAAAACTTTTGTAACATTATAAATGCCTTTACTGTCACTTTTGATCAATTTATTGCGTCCTTACTGAATACAATCATTAATTTCTTATATAAAAAAATGACTTCAAATCTATATTCAAATATAATCATAATAAGCATTATTATTGGTTTTTAACAATATTTACATTCTATTTTGTAGTTTTACTGATTATTGTAATGCCTCTTCAATAGTAAATCTACAAAAGCACTTTTCCTCAGTACTTCAAGTTATGAAGTTTTTGGTATTCACAGTTTCAAAAATGCTTTTAAAGCTAACACTCAGTGCTGTTAAAACTTGTTCAGTGAACTTTTCTGCTACATGTTGCATTAATTAGACACATTTAACATTTAATGACACATGGCCGGACGTTACTTCACAATACATTGAAAAATGTTGAGGTAAATTAAGTTTTGGTGCATTCAAACATGCAGACAGCATTCTTTGTTTGTTTATGGTCTTGTCTATTATTTGATGTTCAGAGACAGTTCCTGTCTTTCAAAGCAATGTGGTTTCATTGCCAGCCTCCTCACATGGATGTAGTCAAAACAAGTTACTGAAATCATTACCGTCAATCATCTCAGAGACACTAGCCAACACTGACGCATAAGCACAGTCCTCAATATCATATTTACACCCTATCAAGAAATCAAAATTACATGGATTTTTAATTCTTCATTACGTCACATCTTTTTTTCTCTGGTGTTTAGTGATCATCCTTCACGTCTATCCTAGTAGCTTATCCAATCAAAGTGACGCCTATTCATAGTAGTAACAGCCTGAGCACTTGGCAAGCTCACATGGAAGAAACCATAATATGCCAAACCCAGAGGAGAACAGTCGTGCCGTATAAAACGTCCCTTCACCCACACAAAACACTGTACTTACACCGATTACATGTTGCTTTTATGCCATAGTCTGAAGCAGCAGATTGTAAAATAATTTGAATGTTTTTAGTGAAGATTCACGTCTACTCTGAATCTACTTATGTGTGAAATTGGATATGAAAAGACCATTGTGGACTAAGACAAGTTTAATATAGTCTTAAAAGATACATTAGGCTTGCCTTCTCTTTCATGTTCTATGAGTATGGAAAAGCCATGTTGTTGTTGTTGTTAGCATGTACGCTTACATCTACTCAAACATGGCAGCATTGATCCTAAAAATGGTGGCCGAGACCCACCTTTTCTATGGTGTGGTTTGACTGAAATACATGCAAGATGGACCAAAGACATTTAAACAAGCCTAAAACAGGACGTGATGTCACAAGATGTGACCCTAAAAAGGACACAATGCTTAAAGATACGCTGCCCATTTCGGTAAAGGCATCAGAACTGCCATCTCCTTGCAGCAGATCTTCATTTTTTGTTTTGCATCTTTAGGTTTGATGTTAAAAATTAGCGATCCATGACTAAATGTATCATTTTCTTTTTGGTCCTGACCAAAAGAACCAAGAAAACCGAACTACAAGTGTGATCACACCTTGAGGTTTTTAGGCAAGTAAAGCTTTGACACAGTAATCTCAAACATATTGAGCCATGGTTGGCATGTTTTGTGATTATTTTTTATAGCATCAAACTATGAAATTCTGATATTTATTATGCTCTTGTAATTCTGAGTTATGAGGAAAACTGACGTCTGGACACATTGTTTCTTCTGTTTTATGATGCTTTTTTAATGGCAACAAACGTTGACAGTTTGCCATTCAGGTAATTCGTCTTTGCCTCTGAAGTTTATTATGTTCGCAACACATGAGCTCAGTGTTTCCGCATTGTTAAATTGATATTTGTTTGGAGCCAAACGTAATGTCAGCTATATTAACTGCATTACAACAATGATTTTGCCATCTGTGCTGTTTGCTCTTACAGAACAGCAGCTGTTCTTCGCTGCCAGGGGAAAATATGAAAAAAGGGGAAGCCCATTGCATTATGAGATAGTATAACCTACCGGTTATTAAAAATAGATGTTGGAGAAGATATAAGTGCAAAGTTAATGTTTTCTCAGTCTGGTTAGAGCACTGAAGAAAATGAAAGGAAAGAAAACAGCCTTGGTGCTGCAAATGAAGCCAGTATCGCATTAGCAAAGCTTCCGTTCTCTCTCCACCAACAATAGACATCTTTTCCTGGTTTATTACAGAATTTCCTCCAAGGTCACAGACTTCATTTTTTCCCTTCTTCAACGTTTGTGAGGTACCACAGGCTTTTCTGAATTACTGGTTCCTTATGTGTTGCTGTAAAGAAGTAAATTTCCGCACAGCACTTTTAAAAAGCTAAGGCTCATGGGTGAATTCACCTAGTGGTACTTTTTTGGAGAGATGTGTGTTTACATTTTGGAGTAGAGCATTATAACTGGACATCCCAGGTTCCCAGTTGTAATTTAATGTTTAACATTTTTATTTTAAAATTATTATGTGTGGTTTTCTTGATAAAAGATAAAGCCGTCTTATTTTGACCATGGTCAGTTAAAGGAATAGTTCACTTAAAAATAAAAACTCTGTGATCATCTACTCACCCTCAAGTTGTTTCAAACCTGTTTTAATTTCTTTTCTTCTGCTAAACACAGAAGAAGATATTTTGAAGAATGTCAGTAATCAAACAGTTGATGGACCCCATTGACTCCCATAGTATTTTTTCCCTACTATGGAAGTCAATGGGGTCCATCAACTGTCTGGTTACCCACATTCTTCAAAATATCTTCCTTTGTGTTCAGCAGAAGAAAGAAATTCATACAGGTTTAAAACAACTTGAGGGTGAGTAAATGATGACAGAATTTTTATTTTTTAGTGAACTATTACTTTAATATCAACACATCAAGAAAACA
This sequence comes from Meda fulgida, assembly GCA_030578275.1. Classification (NCBI taxonomy): domain Eukaryota; kingdom Metazoa; phylum Chordata; class Actinopteri; order Cypriniformes; family Leuciscidae; genus Meda; species Meda fulgida. Next base: position 12,126,609 of record CM060625.1, on the reverse strand, counting down.
CATCAGAATGAACAAAAAACTCATGCTGTTTTCAGGGGCATTGTCTGATTCTGCTTATGTTGACCTGGAATGAGGTATATGTGTGTATATATTTTGTCAGACAGACAGGAAGAGAGAGGTGGTAGAAGAGGTAGAGATATACTTTGCTGAGACGGAAACGGGAGAATGTCGCCTGGCGGCCCCACATTCCTCCAGGAATCTCACAATCGCACTCCACAGGTCCTGCTAAAACACACAAGAGTGATAAGTGAAACTCTGACACATGGGTAGTGGCTCACACACATAACAACTGGGAGGACAAACTGGCACGGTTGCCCTCAAACTTCTTGCTTGTGCCAACACGACAAAATGCCTAACTATTCTGTAGTTGGGGTATGATCATTCTTCGAAATCACTTCCAATATATACCCCGTATACACTGAAAAAATAAACCATTTTCGCTCAGGAATTTCTCAAATAATTGCAAAGAATCATCAAGTAACAAGTGGGTTTAACTTAGCAATATTCTTTTAAAAATGTTATAAACACAATGACAATGCCGAACCTGTAAAGTTGTTCGCTCCAAGTTCTTCGAGTGATTTTTGTAGGGTAGTTTTTGTTTTTTTGTGGTATTTTGCAAAACTGCACCATGGATTTGTTTATTGTTCCATGAGAGAATGATGAATAACTTAAGTCTGTGATTCTGTCTCGGATAAGGAGAGGTCAGAGAGTTGCTTGGCCAAGGCTACATATGAGCTTAAACAAACTTGCTGTGTTTATCTGTTTATACCTTGACTGTTCATCTATAACACAAAGGTTGCTGGGTTGATAACGAACTGGGCCTGGCAAGAATATTGTGCCTCATTATGAGAGAATTTTTCCCATAGTGCTTTGTGGAAAATATTTGGTAGAACACCAACAATTAAATACAATTTTGTGAAGAAAATATAAGCCATTATTTGATAGAAATCTTGTCCTTTTGCCCATATGTATATATTCAAATACTGCATGAAGACACATGAAGACAGGTTTGACAAATGTATTGGTTCTAATGTGTCATATGACCAATTGCATTTGAATTTGATTTGAATACACAAAAATGCAAATGGAGATTTTCAGTCAATAATCTCTTATTCACTTAGAGTGTATTTTGTGTTTTCAACAGGTTGCAACTTGGCTTTAGCAAACCAACTAACATGATATTTAAAGAAGAAGCCTCTATAATGTTATTAGCTAATCTAAAATTCTGATTTGTTTGATAGTTGTATTTGATTGCAGACACTATTTATGGGCTGAGCCGTGTTGATATGTGCAAAAGACTGTAATGAGAAGAAGTGTGGTAGTAAATGTCTGCGTGCATGTGTTTAGAGAGAGGAGATGGCTGGGGTATTGACTAACCTCATGCACATAGAGGCCATTGTGCGCTCTGGATTTGGTGGCTAACCCAATCTGACGGCCCGGTTTAGAATAGGCCTGCAGGGAACCAAGTGTTTAAGGTAGAAATTTACAAGGCTGTGTTGTTTCTTCATCCTATGCTAGCCCGTCTCTCTGGAGAGAGATGTTGAAGCCACCCCTCCACACCCCCTAGTCTCTATAAACGTCAGTCTCCTCAATCTCACATCCTCTGCAGAAAATGTAAAAGTTGTGAAGTTCACAGAAGTTGGCAGCCATTTCCTCAACATTGTTTTATTTGACTGTAGCGACGTGAGAACTGGCTGAAAGTGTAATTCGGAGTTAAAATATTGGCGAGATATATCGTTTTGGCCATTTGATATTGAGATCAATGAATTAACTATGAATACATTTTTTGTCTTCAAAGGGATGGTGGATGTGTTCAGTCCCCCCCTCCACCACCACCACCACACACACACACACACACACTCTGTCATTTCTGGGACATTAGTTAAACATGCATGCTTATTGTCACCTTTCTCCAGAGGTCACAGGTCAGACCCTGTAACTGGTACTGGTTGGTATGAAACTTGCATCTTCAATTTCAGAAAGCTTTGGGGTTCTTTGTGACTCCTTGCTTAAAATTAGTATTCTTTGCACATGTGTACAGCGCTGATTTACCAGTGTAAATGTGATTAATTGGAAAGACGCTCCCATTAGCCTGCAATAAGATGTATAAGCATCTTTTTATACGTTAGTTACTTTACTTAATTAAGGGTGTGCATTTTTGGACCTGATCAAAAGTTTTTTTTTTCCTTTTACAATAACAACAATAAAAAATGCACTATTAAAAAGACATCATGGTGGTGTTGACAAAAATATAACAGTGGAAAAATATGGTAATATCATAATCATAATATCATATATATGGTATTACCAATGAACTAGAAGAAGAAAAATGGAGCAAAGAATTGGTAACATTCGGTGTTGTTATTGTTAACTAAATTACTAAAAATAGTTTTTGGTAATGGAAATAAAGCTAAATAAAATATAAATATTAGATGAAAAATGAAAAAGAATTTGAAAACGAAAATTTGAAATGTTGTCTTGGCAATTAACTGAAAATAAATAAATAAATTGAAGTACTAAATGTATTAAATATTACAAATATATTTAAGCCAAAATAGAAATATATATAAAAAATAAATAAAATTAATGACAAAAGCACAAACAAAATAACATTTAAATGAAATCTGAAAATATAAAAAAGGTTATTCAAAATATTAATAATAACTATATGGGGCTGTGACTGTTTCGCTCAAGCTGAAGAAAGAACATTAGGGTGTCTCATCGCGAGTTCTCTCGCTCACACACTTTTTATCTGCCTTTTATCTCCCACCCAGTGCTGAGCTGAGCTGAACATGACCCTGCAGACTGCCAGCTAAGCTTGATTATAGGATCTCTGTCTTTTATCTGGGGACTCCGTAGGAAAAAGAGAAGTGGCAGGAGTCAGAGAGAGAATGTATAGAAGTAATGTCCTTGTAAAGGTCAGGCAATTTTCAAAGAGCCGGTCTTTCAGAGAGCTGGTTTCTGCATTACAACATGACAGACAGCAGGGTATTATTTGGGAATGGACATCTAGAGAGTTTCATCCTGAATCTGAAGAGAAATATACAATAGCTTGATTATGGATGAAAACATTCAAGTGGAATTAATGAACGTGAGGTAAATATCTAGACACGATGCACGAACATGCTGACCAACTCACACAGAAACTCCCACAGGGTCATCCTAGGCGGGAAATACGTGCTTCTTGGGAGTCAATGGAGGGGACGACGGAACACTCAATTCCGGGTGTTTTCCTGGGACAGGAAAAGAGGTTCACAGAATGTACAGAGCAGAGACTCTTGGAAGGAAGCATCTATTTGAAACATGCTGCTTTGTCTTCTGCTTTTAAGCAAAATATTAAAGAGATGCAGAGCTGTTCCCATTCACAGTAGCTTTGTTTTCACAGGCGGAACTCAAAGCCAAAGAGACATAACAGGCAGTTTTGGAACAATACCATCAGAGACAACTCTTATCAATCTGTGTTCTTGGCCTATATCGGCAGAGTGTTTGGCCTGTGAGTGCAGATCCTGGGCTTAAAGACTAATAATGTCTTTTTACAACTATTTATTTAGTTTTGCAGCAATATTAAAGAAATATGAAACAAATCCAGTATGTTATTGGATTTGAGCAAAAGGATTTGTTGCATTTATCTTGGAAAGCAGAGGGAGCATATATATATATATATATATATATATATATATATATATATATATATATATATATATATATATATATATATATATATATATATATATATATACACGTATATATACAGTATATATATAATTTAATTATGTATTATATGTGTGTATATGGGTTTATGTATAAAATAAGAAACAGTGATTTTCATTATATTATATATTCGTAAAAATGAGCTCCAATTTGAGATTAATTATAACCCTCTTAAAAAAAATTTTTTGTTTATTTTTAGAAATTCTTTCATCCAAATGCTCATAGTGATGAACACCTCCTGACAGCCCTCCTAAATACTGAAGCATTGCACTTAAAGGTCCAACTGATCTGTTCAGAGCCCACCCTGAAACCAAAATCCACTTTATGGAGCTTTGATCGGCTAATCACCTTCCTGCTAGCCCTGTTTGACCGCACATATCATGTGATGATGAGAGCTTTGTACCCTGACTACAAGTCTTTTATTTAGCTGGCAGTTCAGAGGCACAGTGATTTAAAGATAATCTCATCCTCCTCGGCTTATATTGGCACACAGAACAGCTCTTCTCTCTCTCCTTTTCCCAAAACATATTCCTTAACTCCTTATTTGCATTCCGTGTGTGAATGTGTGTGAGAGAGTGTCATTCCATGCGCATCTCCTACCTCAATAACACATCATCTCCTGTGTATGTCAGTGACTGATCTATAGTTAAACCGTGCTGTGGGGAACCAGCAGGTGCGAGAAACGAACATCCACCCAGTATGGGTCCCGTCCCGGGAGGTGACTGCACTGGGGGTCCGTGTTGTGTCTACAGGGTTTGATGTGATGGCTGGCTCTGTTTGCAGTGTTGTAACAGATGTGTTTTGTTATAATGGGACTCATAAAGCAACAGTTTTGGGAAAGGATTAATTCTGAGGTCATTTAGTTCTGCTCTCTGTGCAAGAATTCTGGACTGAACCATATGAAGAAACACTTCAACGTAAAGAGGGTTTCATTTTCAGTGGATAGGACACGGGCAGCACTAACCCTGATGAGAGCACGTTAAGGACTGCTACATGTACTTCAAAATTGAAACAATAGGACTTGTAGTGCCTGTCATAATGCCTGTCATGCCATACCACAAATATGCCAGTTAAATGCCATGAGGATATTAAAAAATCTATTAGGGATTTATTGGTTCAGAGTTGTGGGTGTGATGTACTGAGATGGTATATTTTGAGTTCATCATAAATGTAAGAAAACAGACAGTGAGAGAGCCTCAAAGGCATCTCTTGTAATTGAGGTCATGATGATGTCATGCTCCTCATCTCTTTTATGAGACAGTGACTTTCTACAGCTGGAGAATTTAAGAGCTCTCCTCTCCTCTCCTCTCCTCTCCTCTCCTCTCCTCTCCTCTCCTCTCCTCTCCTCTCCCCATCTGTAATGTATAGAAATGCATTCATTTCTTTGTGGTTGTTTTGGCGTTTACTGTAAACACATTCGTTTGGTAATAAGAGTTGGCAGTCGAGGCATCATTTTGTGGTTTGGTCCTCAGGGGACGCTTATGTTAAACACTGGTCAGATAAAAGCTTCCTCTCTGGTCCTGATTTCTAATAATCATTAGCATAGAGAGAAGACCATCTTAACAAAAACAAACCAGAGGGCTTCAAGAGGCATCATTTTTGAGAATTACACCATTTATTTATCCTCCTAATATGCAGACACCACTTGGATCAGTCCACTTTAAGGTTGAGCGATCTTGTGAGGACAAGGTCTTGATTTAATGCTCCCTCGGACGTTTTCTGCACCCGCGCGCACATACAAACACACGTGCGCTTGTGCATGCGTTACTCATCTCTCTCTCTGTGCTCTCGGCCCGACTCTCTACTTCCCAGCTGGAGCCTCACGACCTTTGACCCGTACGCTATCTTGCGCTCAGCCGGCGTGTTTTTCTTGGCCATTCCCAGTGCGTTAGGTAGCCAAAAGTGAAGAAAATTGAGTGCAACTGGGACCAAGCTGGTGTGTGCTGTCTGGAGGATGTTTGTGTTTGTTTGTGTGTGTGTGTTGGAGGGTGTGCGTCTTTGCCTGCGAGTGCTTTATGATATGTGTGTACGTCCTGTAAGTTTTGTTATGGATGCATATGGGTGTGCAGGAAGTGCTGTACCACTCTGATAATTTATGACCCGTTTTCCACAAGGGAGAGACTTAATTATGTGCTGAGCATGTGGTGTAAACCGTCGTGGTTTGCTTTGATCGTGCCCAGTGACTATAGGCTGGTGCTTCCTAGGCAAGCGAGGTTGTAACGCTTACATCTGCGCAGCTGGGATTCGCTGACAGCTTTATTTCGGTTTGTGTCCCCCTGCTAAGCTCCTCGGAAATCTTTTCTCAACAACAGGGCACCCCTGAGGTAACAGGTGCTTTACATAGGTGCTTTACATGCTTGGAGCATATCAGAGGCGCATGTGTGAGGAGGTGGGGATTGATTCGTGAGCATGTGTGCATTTGGGGGGGGGGGGGGGTCTAAATGGTCAGATTTAATTATAATTTATAGCCAGAGAGAAAATGAGTTCAATTACTCTATAAAATCGACTGAGTAGAGAGAGAGAGAGAGAGAGAGAGAGAGAGAGAGAGAGAGAGAGAGAGAGAGAGAGAGAGAGAGAGAGAGAGAGAGAGAGAGAGAGAGAGAGAGAGAGATTTTTACTGCTCAAAGGTTGTTCGTTCATGGCTCAGGGGATTTAATTCTGATGTTTCTCCTGAAAAATAGCCATGAATCAATCAATAGATAACATACAGTAAAGGTCCGTTCGAACCAAGAACAATAATTATAGAGATTACTATAACAATATTAGCATCCACACCAGCAAACGATATTGTTCTGTTTATTCTAAGTGCTCACTGCTGTGTCTGCTGCTTTATATGCTCAAGCTCTTTAAAAAAAGAATGAATTCTGATTTTTAACCACTTTCAGAACATTTTTATTTCCAGCTGATGAATTATTCCAATGATATTGTTTCTTTGTGCCATTATCGTTATAGTTGTGGTTCTATGTAGAATGATTTTTAGTATATCGTTAGTCATTGGTGTGAATGGGCCTTGAGAGTATATACAGTAGCTATAACATTGTGTATAGCTTTAGGGATTACACAATATATTGGTGGTATTTTTTAAAGGTCCAATATGTAAAATTTATTTAAGCCAATAAAATAACCAATTGATCAGGTGACTCTTTTTTTTCTATTTGTCTGCCTGTTGTTTAAAAACAAAACAAAACATACAATTCTTATAAAATTACAAAATAATTTTAGTAAATTAAAATGTGTATATATATATATATATATATATATATATATATATATATATATATATATATATATATATATAAACATTTAGATAAATATGAAATTTAGAATACATTATTTTATGATATATTATTATCCATGTCCATCCATCCATTTAAATTTCAAATTTGTTAAATAATTGAAGACCAATAAATATTATTTTCTACAGTTGTACCTGTTTTAAAATGAATAGATTTTTGGTGTCTTTTGAATTTGATGAGACATGTTTGAGTTTGCACTGAATTATCTGACTTGATAGTCTCCAAGTCAGAGAATTGCCTCCATTTGCCAAACTAGTGTCTTGGCAAATGTGAGCTCAGTATGAGAAATTGTTGAAACCTCTTCTGAACCTCTAGAGAAGACATGTGAGATTGCTGAGGGCTGTTACTGAGAAAATTCTTGGGACTAAAGTGAAACTCTCCATTTACTCTCCATTTAATATCATTGCTGTCACTGAGAAGCAACTGAGATATTTTAAAAAACTAATTTATTGTTTTTCTTCTATCCTATGGGCAACCTTGACCTGCTTGGAATGTGGTCTGAATAAACTGCGGCTGGTTTTCTTCTCTCCGTACCATCTCTGATTCCATAACTCTATCCGTAACTCCTTTCTGGTACAAGATAGTTCAAATAAATAATGCCTTGCTTGTTCCACAATCAGCGCAATACATTAAAACACAGACCTTCAGTAGTCTTAAGGGTTGTCTTATTGTTTGAAACTGTTTCAAGAGATCTCCCGTCTCTTCATCTGTCTCTCCTTTTCTCTTTGCTCCCCGAACAGTCCTTCCTCCATTAATTCACGTTCTCCAGTTAATGTTCCCCGGGGGTACTGATCGTTGAATCATATTCACACAGCTCCTCTGGGACCCTGACTGGGATTTTAACCCTTTACATCATGTGTTATTATATATTATGATCAATAAGCTTGGTTCCCCTTTGTAAGTCCAGAATAAACAAACAGCTCTTCTATTTCCACACCCACAAAGGTCTTGATCGGTCAATGCAGTGTAAATCAGGTTAAGCGAACTATACTGCACCTTTACAAAAACAAAATCTAGTTATTGTTCGACTGAGTGCAATATGTCACTTTAACCTTGGATTTTGGCGGCTTACACAGTTGTCAGTTATCAATTGGCCGGCATTTATTGTGATTTCTGTGGTCATAAAAGTGTGCGTGAGTCACCCTCTACAATCTGCTGCATGTGTTCACCACGGCCTAATTCAATATGGCTTCCATTATTCAGATTGGAGGGGTTCTGCTCAAGTGTTTTTCAAGGCCTTAACACTGAGCAGAACTCTCAAGGGAGGTGATTTTTCTCTCCCTTCCCCCCATTTTAGCCTTCTAATCACCCTTTTTCTTATATTTTACCCCCTTCTCTATGTCTTTCTCTCTTTCTTTCTTCCTCTCTCTAAGAGCAGCATATTTGTCTGTGACCTTTCTCTCAACCTTGTTAAAGCATGGATTAATACACACAATTTAACTTCCTTCACTATACAACGAACAAAATAAATACAAAATGCTATGACATCTTGAAATTTGGGCTATATATATATTAATTTGGGCAATATATAACATTAATGATATGCTAGCAATGATTATGCTTCCAAATTATAAAAATGGATCAACATTGTGAGTATAAGGATTGGTAGAGGTGCTTTAGAGGTGATAAGTTTGTTTAATTCCCATGAATAAATTCAGTCTGTCAGTGTTAGAAAATCAGTTCAATAAATAATTAGCATTCGGAAAGGCTCCGTGTGGCATTTTGAAAAATAACAGCGTTTTGTAACTGTATGTTAAAAATGTGTGTGTGTGTGTGTGTGTATATATATATATATATATATATATATATATATATATATATATATATATATATATATATATATATATATATATATAAAATAAAATATTAAATTAACATTTAAAAAATACAAATATGGAGATAAAATACATTGCTATTGCTCAACCCTACAGTAAATTAAATTACAGTAAAGTACATATTGCAGTTTCTGTGGTGTTATATTGGTACAAATTTGTGATTAAATATGAATAATATTTTTGCTGTAACATTTTGAACAAAAATACATTATATTATATCATATTATATATTGTGTGATAACATATTCTTGGAATATCATTTTTTTGGGTCTGTATTTTAGTTTATTTCACTATCTTGCTCAACCCTACATTGTTTAAAGTATGCTATAATGACATTATATTTTATATGCAATTTTTATATTTATATTCTGAATTATTCATTATTATTTCATTAAGATGGTATGTGCAGTAGGTCTCTATGTTGTAAGCTCACATCAAAGGACATTTCGCAAAAGCAGAGCTTTGGTTGTGAAATGAGTTTCATATCAAGACTTATTAAAGTAATTTCTGTCCCAGTCAAGGAGCAGAGACATAACCCACAATGCCTGGAAACCTCTCAGACACACTTGCAACTCAATGACCAGCCCTTGAACTGACCTCACAGGTTATAGTAGGTGGTCCCATGACTTCTGGAAACTTTAAGTTGTGTTGATGTAGTAGAAAACCGAGAGGAATTCCAGGAATTAAGTGGGTATGAATCTCAAAAGTTGGTCGGTAGACATTTTTCTTTTCTGTGGTGATACTATGGGAACAAGGTCAAGGGATGTGGTTTTAAATGATTTCCATCTTTCATGGGCCTCAGTCATGGCGTGGTGATAAGACTTGAGTCATTAGCTACATGAGATAGGAAAACGATGTAGAAATGACCTGCTCGCTCCATACTTCGGTCTGTGTTCCCTGTGTTCGGGTAATTGATTTCAGGCCTCAGATGTTTTTTTTCCTTTTTTTTTATGGAGCTTAAATTTGACTCTTCCGAAAGTATTTTTTTCTACATTCTGTCACATGTAGATGGGGAAAAGTTATTGTTAGCATTATTGTTTAACTTTCTCAAGGACTATCCTGTATGTGACTATGTTTTCATTTGTTTCTGAAAAGTTGTTTCCGAAAACGCTTGGCACTGAACATTTTGATACATTTCTAGATCATGTTTAATTGGCTCATCCCAGTTATTTGAATCTTTGCAGTCAGTTCACTAAAATGTTCATTGAATCATGAAGTGGCCCTTTCTTCAGGTTCATCACCAGTGTTTTTGTTTTGTTTTGTTTTTGTTTCATTTTGCCCATTTGTAATTTGTTTGCCTTGTCTTGAAAACGCCAAACTGACCAAACATCATGTCTCTTGTTCAGACAGATGGAATGAAAATGACTCATTCGCTAAAAAGATTCATTATGGATTCAAGAAACATTATTTAAAGAATATACAATGTACACAGTGATTATTCTTCACAGAAAAGCACATTAAATTGAAATCCATGCTCTGATCAGATGCTTTAGCATTTTTCACTGTCATTGTGTTCCCATAATTCTCACTAAGGAATGGTCCCTCTTTTCACACAGTTTTCATTTGCAATGCTCGAGTGAAACCATAATCTCATGACCTCCCTGACTCATATAGGTGCCCTGCTAGAGTTCAGCACTACCTCTGAACTCACATGGCACGGAAATTGGTTCGATGTTTCACCCCAAACTTAGCAAGCAAGTGTGAGTTTGTATTACAAACTCACACTTGCTTTCTAAATTTGGGATATGGAGATGAAGCCAACATGTCACAGCTATCCACAGCTTAATGAGGTCAGGCACAGCCCCTGACCCTCTGACTAAAGCAAGTGACATCATGCCTCAGGATATCCCTCTTCCTAATTGAATTTATTTGCTCCTATGAAAAGAGATGAGCGGAGGCCACAGAAGTTTGTGCATGTGTTTTATTTAAAGATAACAGGTGGTCTCTCATTGTCTGGCTATGTGGCATGTGTCACAGTCCAAATGAACAGCTCATTTTAGATGTAGTGAAAGGATTGTGTTTGCAGCTTAGAACCCAGGGGTCAGGGGTCGACCTGGCAGATGACAAAGAACTGGACTTGCTGACCTATGACCTTGACCCTTCAAAGGTCCACGGGTCATGACCAGAGGCAGTGTGTATCTCTGCAGGTGGAGTATGTAAAGTTAGTGTTAGTTAAGTTAGTTCAACATGACAGGATATGTCAGCTGATCAAATTAGAAACAGATTTGTAATAAAAAAAAAATGAAACGGTCACTTTAAAAAAAAAAACTCAAAATGGACCCAGTTTATACTTTCTGTGAATGATTCATCTACACACATTGTTCAAAAGAAAAAGAAATACTTTATAATCTTTAATCAATATAAACACTACTTTTCAAAAGTTTGGGTAGCAGATGGCAATTCACATTGACTTAGTATATAGTGGACAGTTACAAAAGATAACAACAGTGGGGTGATAATAGAATTCAGCTTTGTGACATCCAACCCCTGTTTTTCATGTTTGAGGACGTATGCTGAAATTTAAACCATGTCTGATCAACTGTTTGTCAGGTTGAAACTTGTGACCGGAAAAGCAGGGCTCTGCCGTAATCAATGACAAATGTGACTGTCAGCGTATTTCCTCTCACAAAGTGGCTTTATGCTTCATGAATACTTGTATGTAATTTCTAAACTTAAAAGCGAGTGTGTCTCCCATCACGACTTACCCTGTGGCGGAAATTGTTTATACCAATCACCAATCTTGCTTTTATAGTCTGGATGTCTAGAACCTCAAATTTACCAACTTTGCCACGCTCTTGGTTTTGTTTATAATCACTTTTTAAAGAGATAGTTCACAAGAAAAAAAAAAATTAAAAACTATCATTTATTAACCCTCATGAGGTTCCAACCCTGTATTACTTTTGTTTTGTGGAACACATAAAAAGTGAGGCATTGGAAAAAATTTTCAACATGTTTTGTCCATAAAATGGCAGCCAGTGGGGTCCAATGTTACTTGTTCATTGACTTTCATTGTATGGATAAAAATGGTTGAAACATTTTTCAAAATAACTTTTTTTGTGTGTTCCACAGAAAATGTTTGAAAATATTTGAAATGACATGAGAGTGAGTAAATTATGACAGAATTTATAGTTTTATGTGAACTATCCCTTTAAGAAGAATCAACCCAGAGTTGTGGTCGGGAAATAAAGCACTTTCTCCATACAGTCCTCCAAATAAAGGCCAAAAAGACTTACAGATACTGTAATGCTACAAAAAAAAAACTGACATACACATAAACTTTTTTCATTTCTTCTCTTGGGGTTCAGAATGATTTACCTGAGGCCTGCATACCTTAATAACTCAATAAGCTTAAAGACTCCTGGTGCTCTGTGCGTTTAGTTCAAGTGATACCGTATGGAGAACAGGTCCATGTTTTGGGAGAGAGCACAGTTTGTCTGGCCATGTTTATGGGGCTTTGACAGCTCATACTTATCCACTGAACTCCCCCAGACATTGAGTTACAGCTCCACCCCTTTTCTTAAACCCCTTCCCTTCCACTCTTTCTCGGCCCGTCCTCCCCCATCTAAAAGAGCGGTTGTGCGGCATATGACTAAGATACTGCTGTCACAGTGGCGACTGCATTGAAATATCATTGCAGGTTATATTTTAGGGTCAGTTTATGCTGCACTAATGTTGTTTGGGTTTCGGGCGGCCTTGTAATCAAGACCACACCATCCGAGAGGAGAAGGAGAGTGGGGAAGTTGGGATGATGATGATGCTATGTTTTTTCCCTTCTTTCCTCCCTTCTCCCTTGTTTTTCCCCTCCATCCTCATTCCTTTTTCCTTATGGCTGGGATCACTTAGTGTAAGAGTGTTGAGATGTGAGGTTTGTGCCATTCGGGGGACGTATTGGAAGGAGAACAGCGTTCTTCTAGTTTCTGGCCTGTACTTTGTCAGCATCACTGAGGTAATATCAATAAATCAATGGGCTTGTACTCATATTATGAGCAGGAAACGGTTATAAACTACTGTGGGCTTTAAGTATAAGCAATGTTTTCATTGAACTATGTTTTTTTTTATCCTAGTAGAACATGTTCCTACAGTAGATCAACATTCATACTTTCATCAAGACATTTGTATCTATAGTTTAAATATATAACTAGTGTTTAAATATAGATACCTTGCTTGTTAGCTTAGTTTAGTAAAGCTAACATTGACAGTTTGCTTGTTGGGTCAGTGTTCAACATACGCTATTGTTCAAAGTTTGGGTCAGTAAGATTATTTAATAGTTTTGGTTAATCAAATTAAATACAGTAAAAACAGTAATATTGTGGAATATTATTACGATTTAAATAACCGTTTTCTATATAACCGTAATTTATTCCTGTGATGGCAAAGCTGAATTTTCAGCATAATTATGCTAATATGCTGATTTGGTGCCCAAGAATAATTTCTTCTTGTTATCAATGTTGAAAACAGTTATGCTGCTTAATATTTTTGTGGAAACAATTATAAAAAAAAATCAGGGTTTCTTTAATGAACAGAAAGTTCCAAAGAACAGTATTTCTTTGAAATACAGTATAAACCTTTTGTAATATTATACATGTCTGATTAATTTATAATGATCAATTTGATCAATGTAATGTGTCCTTGCTGAATAAAAGTACCAATTTATATACAGGTCCTTCTAAAAAAAATTAGCATATTGTGATAAAGTTCATTATTTTCCATAATGTAATGATAAAAATTAAACTTTCATATATTTTAGATTCATTGCACACCAACTGAAATATTTCAGGTCTTTTATTGTTTTAATACTGATGATTTTGGCATACAGCTCATGAAAACCCAAAAATCTCAAAAAATTAGCATATTTCATCCGACCAATAAAATAAGTGTTTTTAATACAAAAAAAGTCAACCTTCAAATAATTATGTTCAGTTATGCACTCAATACTTGGTCGGGAATCCTTTTGCAGAAATGACTGCTTCAATGCGGCGTGGCATGGAGGCAATCAGCCTGTGGCACTGCTGAGGTGTTATGGAGGCCCAGGATGCTTCGAGAGCGGCCTTAAGCTCATCCAGAGTGTTGGGTCTTGCGTCTCTCAACTTTCTCTTCACAATATCCCACAGATTCTCTATGGGGTTCAGGTCAGGAGAGTTGGCAGGCCAATTGAGCACAGTAATACCATGGTCAGTAAACCATTTACCAGTGGTTTTGGCACTGTGAGCAGGTGCCAGGTCGTGCTGAAAAATGAAATCTTCATCTCCATAAAGCTTTTCAGCAGGTGGAAGCATGAAGTGCTCCAAAATCTCCTGATAGCTAGCTGCATTGAGCCTGCCCTTGATAAAACACAGTGGACCAACACCAACAGCTGACATGGCACCCCAGACCATCACTGACTGTGGGTACTTGACACTGGACTTCAGGCATTTTGGTATTTCCTTCTCCCCAGTCTTCCTCCAGACTCTGGCACCTTGATTTCCGAATGACATGCAAAATTTGCTTTCATCCAAAAAAGTACTTTGGACCACTGAGCAACAGTCCAGTGCTGCTTCTCTGTAGCCCAGGTCAGGCGCTTCTGCCGCTGTTTCTGGTTCAAAAGTGGCTTGACCTGGGGAATGCAGCACCTGTAGCCCATTTCCTGCACACGCCTGTGCACGGTGGCTCTGGATGTTTCTACTCCAGACTCAGTCCACTGCTTCCGCAGGTCCCCCAAGGTCTGGAATCGGTCCTTCTCCACAATCTTCCTCAGGGTCCGGTCACCTCTTCTCGTTGTGCAGCGTTTTTTGCCACACTTTTTCCTTCCCATAGACTTCCCACTGAGGTACCTTGATACAGCACTCTGGGAACAGCCTATTTGTTCAGAAATTTCTTTCTGTGTCTTACCCTCTTGCTTGAGGGTGTCAATGATGGCCTTCAGGACATTAGTCAGGTCGGCAGTCTTACCCATGATTGCGGTTTTGAGTAATGAAACAGGCTGGGAGTTTTTAAAAGCCTCAGGAATCTTTTGCAGGTGTTTAGTGTTAATTAGTTGATTCAGATTATTAGGTTAATAGCTCGTTTAGAGAACCTTTTCATGATATGCTAATTTTTTGAGATAGGAATTTTGGGTTTTCATGAGCTGTATGCCAAAATCATCAGTATTAAAACAAGAAAAGACCTGAAATATTTCAGTTGGTGTGCAATGAATCTAAAATATATGAAAGTTTAATTTTTATCATTACATTATGGAAAATAATGAACTTTATCACAATATGCTAATTTTTTTAGAAGGACCTGCATATAAAAAAGGTACACAAATACATTTCTAAGAACTTAGCACATGTTTTAAATTACTACATGTGCTAAAAGAAGTCTTGTTTGTCCTAGACACTCTTATTTGTCATTGACCCTGTTATAAATTATTTTCCCTTATGTTATCCCTGTACAATATAAGACATATTTTCCTTGTTGATTACATGCTCCTCTCTTGAATAAGTGGTAATGACATCCTGGATTTTTTTTTAGAAGTGCTATAATCAGTGTGCATGTATAGATGAGTGTGCGTGCTGTCCCAGGCCAGAACCGATGAGGAAACCCTAGCCAGATCTGGGAGAGCTCTTGCCTCTCTCACATTCATTAGAGGCCTAGCGGGGATGCTAATCAGCCTGCATTTAATGGGATTGGTCCCCGGGCTCCATCAGAACAATCCCATGAATCCACTTTAAAGTGCCTGGGATAGTAAGGTAGATGTGCTTGGGTGCATTTTAGGATACATTGTTAACAATTCATACAAAAGACAAGTGATTGTATAAGAGGGAAAATCAAGCGTTTTCTTCCAATGCATTCTGACTTTGCCAGAAAGTTGGAAGTAGGCAGAAAATATTTTCTAAAAGGGTATTGTGATGTACTCTTATGTACTCAACAGAGCACATGACAGTTTCCAAACCTCAGTTGCCAAAGTAGAGGAATGAATTATGTATAACATGTTCGTGCTTTTCTCGTCTGTGTACATACTTCTGCCATGAAATACAAATTGGAAGCAACCAACATGAATTGCATACACTTCAAAAGCATACACAAGTCTGGACGGAAGACCCAGGGCAGGTCCCACAAACTTGTAAAAGGAAAATAAGACTCTAGTGGCATCTTGCGAAAGCTGTAGAGAAGAAAAACATCCACACTGTACCCTTCCGTCATTGTAAAACCATTAAAATACAGCCTTTTATATTCTCTGTAGTGATGCATAGCTCAGGGCCTCGAAGCGAGATGCTCTTGCCCATAAATTTTCTTAAAGGTGCAGCGTGTTACACAAACAGCACTGAGTGGAGTTCGCCAGTGCGGTTTGCAGTTGTTGAGACATAGACCCATTGAGAAAGAGAAGTGGTTGGAATCTGTCTGCTCTCATCTGTTGCCAGTTTAAAGAACGTTCTGGATTGTCCCTGGTCCATCACTGTCCTACTTAATTACAGGTTTCTCACATTGAAATTAAATTTCAATGACAATGTGTTCTGGAAGAAATTAATTTTCATTCACTAAAGAGTCTGAAAGCATTTCTCCTTATTTGGTTTGTCTCTGGGCTTATGCTTTTGTATTCCTAATTTCCCAGCTTACTCAGATAGCATTTTCGCTGTAGTACAAGGCAACTTTTGGGTACAGTATGGGCACAGAGAGGCAGGATTTAATTAATTTTAGTTAGTTGTTTAGTACAGAGCCCTAAATGTGTGTGTGTATATTTGATGAGAGGAAAAATTACATTTCAATGCTTTTGTGTTCTCTCGCAAAAGTTATGCATTCTCCCATGAAACTTTGCGTTCTCTCGCAAAAAAACTCAAGAGTTTTGCGAGCAATGCAGTTTTTCAGGGAAACGTAAACATTTCGTGAGCAAATGGAAAGTTTCTCGGAAGAATACAACACATTTGTGAGAGAATGCAAAAGCATTGATTTATTATTTTTCCTCCAATCTCATATATTTTTTATTTTACCATGTAACTTTAGGGGCTCAAAGGTGTGGGTCCCAAGTTAACACTTGACAAGTTGCAAATGCGTTTTTTGGATGGATACGTTTTTATGATTTTTATGGATTTGTTAGAATATGGATGTTTCCTTCCTTCTCCATAACTCTGTGGCCACACAAATGTAGAATATTCCTCACATTAAACCACCAAAAAGAAAATATAAGGGATGTTATGTCTGTATTATAAATATAATACAACAGTTGCAGTGGGTTCTAATGGCACAGTTGTGTTTCTCAACTGTTGGTGTAAAATGAAGGATTTGTTGTTCCATATTTTAGTATTATTATTATACCCGAACTGTCCCATTACATTTTGTTTTAAACACCATCATTGCAGTACATTTCTTAAATTGTTCTGGGAATGTAACACATTTTTGATGGGTATCTATTCTAATAATTATCCTTAGCCTTAAAGGAGTGAATCCTGTGCATAACATTACTAGAAAGTATCGATCAAAAGTACACTTGCACTAATCAATGAATATTCAATATGCTTTGCAGTCAGCTATTTAGTAAAGCATTAATGAACAGAATGGTTTGCTGTCTCATGCCTGGATTAAAGAACAGCTACAGGTTTGCTCCAAAATAACTACCTCGCTTTCACCACTTCTTCTAATAGACCTCCTATTTTAGCAGTGGCATATGAGTGCCAGACCAACTTCCTCTTTGAACTGCCATTTGTCATAGTGTGGGAAGTTCTGGTTCCGTCTGGCATTCATAACACCATATGCCAGATAAAGACTCCCATTAATATGTAAGACTGATGGTGGTTAGTCTGGTTTTAATTTCTGTGTGTGGTGGTTAATGATATATTGAATAGGAAGTTTTTATTTTATTTTATTTCCTTAGTATGACAATTGAGTGGTCTGGTACTATCTGGCCTTTCAAAACACCATATGTCAGTTAAGGGATTATATTAATTAATAAGACTAGTGATGGTTAGTCTGGTTTTACATTCTCTCTGTGATGGTTAATGATATGTTCAATATGAAATGTTAGGGTTTTGATTTATGAGCTGTATTGATCTTGATCCATTATTCATGATGCCAAGGGAACGGACCGTTTAAAATATTTAAATTACCAAACCAATCTATATTTACAGAGTCCAGACCCTCCCTGAAGGGGAAAAAAAACTTGTTAGATCTATGTTGAATCATTACTTTTTTGTAAATATATTTAAATATTGATAATGTCTAAAACTGTAAATTCTGCCAAGTAGTCAATTTTTTGTAGACTGTTCTTTAGGCGAAGATTTTTAAGAATGTTTCAACTGTTTTTGTCTATACATTGAAAGTCAATGAGCTCAATGTTATTTTGGACCCCACTGATTGTCATTGACCCCTCACTGTTTTTTGGCTGAACTATCCATTTAAATAAATAAATAAATTGCTGTGCCTCACAAATGCTCAAATTCAATACAGAGACCCTCAAATGTTTTCACTGTCTGGATTCCTAATCCAGATCTAAGGTCTAGATACACAGGTATTAAAACTCTGACATATACATGAGAGTCCTTGGAAATGATTTCATCTTGAATCAAACAAACTGCCAATCACATCCTCTTTGAAAAGGATCGGCAGAAAGGTCACGGTGAAAGAAAGGACATCTAGCTTAGCTCTCAGTTAATCACATCCAAAGCACTGCTTCTTATCTTGATATAGACCTGAGACATTGTAGTAGTGGATTTCCTCAGTTTCTTTTACTTATTCTGACCCCTGCGATTTTAAAAGAGGCAGATTCCCTTGGGAACGAAACGAGAAATCGGAGATTAACCAGGTGATCTTGAATTACAGATAGTAAGGTTGTGTGCATTAGCGAGAAACTCTTTAAGTTTGCTGAGCCATGTAAAAATAACACAAATTTGTCTGTTGGACAAGCAGTGACCTGTAATAGATCTGTTGTCTTATCTGAAATTGTTTGTATGAGCCTGTACTTGGATCAATGAGTTCATGTGCATTTGAAACGGATGTCTTGCCTTCAGTGTTTAAAAAAAAAAAAAAAATCATGTTAAAAATACAGATAAATTACAGTATCAGCCTCTTGACATTGGATGCTAGCAAAAGATAAACTCAAAGATTAACAATTTAGACCACATGTTTGAGACTGTAAGCAATGTAATAACAAACCATTTATTGCACTTGTAAAATTGCAGTGACCCAGGGAAAACCTCAGACAATTTTGTTGTGTTGTTTGCTCTGTAGAATTCACGTAGACATTTGTCAGCTTGAAACAACTGAAGAAACCACTGGAATTTAGAAAGTGACCATGTACAGTATAATGCAATAACTCATCAGTGTGTTATTATATAATGTATATTTACATATTATAGAGCTTGTTGAATGCTTGTGAAGTTGTTGAGAGAGTTTGAAAAACAAATCTAACTAAATGTCCCCCTAAATACATACACATTCTGCTGTACGTGTTTCTTTAACTTTTCTTTATACTATGGAGTGCAGTAGGGCGACATCAGGCAAAAGAACATTGCACATTAGTTGCTGTGATAAATTCAGTAATGTAAGTCAAGATTAATATTAACTAATATGAAACTGCTGTTTCAGGACTCATGATTTATTGTGCCAGTTCTTGAGAGGTTTTAGCAGAAAGCATCTACTGTACCACATGATCATTCAGTGAATGAAACTCTTCAATTACAGTTTTGCTCCTCTAATCAGAGTTCATCTGGTTAGTTATGGCAGTGTTCATCCTCCTGAGAGGTCTGCAACCCAAGACAGCCATGAATTACGGCATATGGTGTTAAGTCCTACTTTCCGGGAGCACTTGTCCCAAGAGCAGCTCTGGATAGGTAATGGATGAGTCTCTACGGCAGAGCACGGCTTCATCCAGACAGAATTATTGCAATACTTTTGCACAAGTCTCTGATTAAACTATAGAGTTTGTTGTGGGCTGAATGTGTCTCGACACTATTGATCTGGAGTGAAAAGCATGGCGAGTTGTGATTTGTTTCTTGTGACGTTGAGCAACCCTCAGTGTCTGTCGTTTAATTTATTGATGAATAAGGGATGGAGTGATGCAGATGGGAATTCTGGTCAGGACTGTCAGATTGATTGATGCCAGAATGGCCGATGGATTCTTACACGTGTGCAGAAATACTAGACAGCTTTACATTTAATTGCCACTGATGAGTGTGCAGAAAATCTGACTCGCTGACCTTTTTCTCTCTTGTGAAGTGTACAAACTCTGTTCAGCTGATAAATAAATACATATATTTTATATTATAATGTATCATTTATATTTATTTATTATTTAATGATTTATTTGTGTAATTGTTAATAAAATAAATAAATAAATTTGTATAATTTGGTGTTTATATATATATATATATATATATATATATATATAATTTATATATCATTTATTTATTACAAATATGTGTGTGTGCAATTTCTATTATTTGTTTATTGTTTTAAAATGTTTTATAACACAAACAGAAAATATTATACATAAATTAAATTAGTTTGTATTATATTTTTACAAACAAAATATACAAATTAATTTAATAAATGTAAAATTTACACAAATAATTACATAATAATAATTAAATAATATAAATTATATATAATTATATAGCCTATGTAATTGAAATATATATATATATAATACAATTTTAATTCAAGCTTATTGACTCTGATAATGTTCTTTTTATTTATCTATCTACTTACTAGTTTTATTTATAGTACAAATAAAATAGAAGATTTTAAAGAATGTTTAAACTGTTTTTGTGTGTATAATGAGAGTCCAATGTTATTTTGGAACCCATTGTTTGTCACTGTATGAACTAAAACAGGTCCATATATCAATATCTCTTGAGAGAAAATAAAACAGGTTTAGAACAAAATGATAATAAGTAAAAAATAAAGAAAAAAATATGCTTGTAATTTTCACAGCAAAGTTGCATACAGATTTTGTGCATTATCAGAGACTGTGAAGAACGGATGTGCTGCTTTCATTCCCCTGTCAGTCAACTCTTTCCCCGCAGATAAGACCTCCACCCCTCAAGAGACGCCTCACCGGGCCCCTTAATGCTTTTCTCACCTGCGACCTGTTTATTAGAGAAGGTTTCTTTCACCCTCCCAAACTCACAAACACACATTCAGTTGAACCCTCATGCCCCATTACCACACACACCTGATCAAATCATCCACAGCTTAAACACAGTCTTGATGTTTGAATCTTATCCACCTTATTCCTGACGAGCTTACTGCGTTTTGAAATATGGGTGACACTTCCGGTTTAGGGAACTTCTGTTCAAAAAGACTGAAACGGATAATTTCAAATCATAAGGTTTCCCTACAAATAAAGCGGATCCGTCAGTTTGACTGGATGAGCTGTCAATTCCCCTTCATGATTTATTTTCAGACATCATGAGAATAACGTTATACTTGGTATTTTAACGTGTTTTAACGTGACCTGTTATAACAAGAATAGGCCTACGCAGAAGAGCTCTTTTCAGTCGCTGCATTCTTTTCCTCATTATTCTTTTCTTTTTTCCCTTTGCAATCCGTTGTAAAAGTGTGAAAAATGACAACATATACTGCACATTTGTGGTCTGTTCTCTCGAATTTAATTTACGATATATTTGATTAATAATTCACTGGAATGCACGAAGAATCTCGTTAATTCTCCTCAAATCATCACGTCTCTTTCCAGGTTTGTTTTCACAGGTAAATGCAATTTATAATCTGTCAAAAGGACGGAAATCACTTTGAAATAGTATCACGTAATGCTGAAGTTATGAATATTTTTGATTAAGGCAACATAAGTTACATACTAGCCTACATATATAGCCTAAGTTACTACAGTGGGGCTTTTGTGGTTATTTGGTCTGTTGAAAGTACCTTGTTGATGCTTTTACACTTTTAAATGTCCTTTTAATGTTCGATTGTTGAAGGGTGAGTAGCTGATTAATGTCATCTCATTGTGACACTTTTTTAACGTATTGCGTTCATAGAGCGATCCTTTCACTGATTGTTTACAGTTTAACGGAAGTTACACCCATAATTCGTGCAAAGCATCATGGGGCGCAGGAATAAGGATTGGATTCCTTTTTTTCCTTATTCTCTAATGCAGTATAAATGATCGGCTCTAGTCTTCTCTGAAAAAGGGATGGTGTAGAGGTCATGCTCACCAGGTGGGCTAGGCTTGTTTCTATCAGCGCCCTGGGACTGAAGTCTGGCTACCACAGCGTCCCTGGACGAATCATTATCGCAGATGCTTAATCCCAGCCATGTTACCTAAATATCCCAGGAACACAGGCGTAGGGCTTTGATGGGTTAGAAAGATAGTATTTCACCACACGTAATCCCAACAGGAAATAACAGCGATAATGGTAAAAACAGATGGAAACGAGTTGACCACTGCAGAGCAGAACATGAGCAGTGGTGGTCTCCACCATCGGGCTCTGGGCCATTCCTGTCGCCAGAACACCACACTGCTACGGCCTTCCAGAATGTTCAGAAAGTGCACATGGGAATGCATTGTGAAATGTGGTGGACAGCATTCTCTGAGCAGGTGTTTTGATTTTGATTTGTAAAAACTGCACCTCAAGATCAGTTTTTAAAAGTGATTTGCTCTTCCATGCCAATATCTAGTGGAGATGCAATTTGAATGGAAGGAATGGAATTTTAATTGTTTTGTGTAAAAGTTTTTTTTATTTTTTAAAATTAAAGGTTGCACAACACAACTATATCTTGATATAAAAATACAATGTATATTATTTATAATAATAAAATAACATTTTTGCATTGCATTGTTTTATTTGTATTTTTTTGTTTCTTGCATTATTTTTATAAGATTTTTTAATCTTTTTTTTTAATTAAGGGCAGTATATCTACTATTTCATAATATATAAATAGTTTAATACAATTTATTTTTTGAAATGGGAATGATATTTTTGCAATTTATTGAGTTTTTTTTTGTTAACATCTATTTATTTAAAGCCCATGTTGCAGGTTAACCACCACTGTTGATCAATGGGTACATAAATCACTCAAGATATGTATATCATTTTTTAAATGTCTCAAAAATGGTCTTAAAGACCAGTTTTTTTACGTTTTTGGTATTAACGTTTTTTTTTACGCAATTCGGTGATGACGTCACGATGGGGAGAAGCGGAGGAAAGGTAGCCTCAGCCTAGTATTAGAACTATAGCGACTGACTGGGGTGAGGAAGAGGTGGCAAGAAGAGCCAACATGCATGATGGCCCGCAGCTGTATAATTTTGAACCTGCTAGACGTGAGAGGGCAAATGAAGAATTGCCAAGAACAGATGGCCGTCAAAGCCAATAAATTTATGGTCCGAGGAGAATGAGTGGAGAGTTGGTGAAGTGTCCTGGTGAGTTGCTATCATTTAACAACGCAGCAATGAGCACTGGAGCTAGTCTACGAGCTATGGCAAGCCGTTTTAACTTACGAGCAGCAGTGCACAATAACGACACATTTTTTTTTTTTTTTACAGTCATTGAATAGCACCGAGTGAAAAATCAACGTTTTCTTTATATCTAGTGGCAGTACATTATCATGACGTAAGTTCAGATAAGTACCGGTAACCTTTGTCATAGTGTCGTAGTACAGGTAAAGTTTGTCTTTGTCATCTAGAAATAGAAAGCATCATGCTAGCTATTAGGGGTGGAATTATACATCTAACGTTATTCGTATTGTGTGTGTGTGTGTGTGTGTGTGTGTGTGTGTGTGTGTTAGAGAGAGGCGCGGGCGCGATCGAACAGTGGAAACATAAAAACATACTCCGTCATTTTTTTTGTTCATAACGTTACATGATATCATTCAAACTGCAAAGTTTACTTATATTTGTGTACACTCGCAATAAAACAAAACGTGCTTCTGTCACACTATAAACTCTTGTCAAACTGTAACCTACAACTGTCACCCATTGTCAATCTACAATCTACTATATATTTCTATCTAGCTGCTAACGTTAGCTATATCTGCTATCGTTATGCTGTCAGCCTATCTCTCTCCATACTTGTCTATCTATATATCTAGTCTGTCAATCTATACTGTATATCTAGTCTATCTATCTCTATATCTATGTATTTATCTATAATCTGCGCTATCTGAATACTCTCGTCTACTACTCTCTGTAGTCGCTCTCAAGGCGGGCTTCGGTAAATTCTCTCCCCAAGGTGACGTAATGCAATGCATTGTGGGGGAAAGGAGAATCGTTGCAAACCGCTGTAAGAAAGTACCTACTTTTTCGTGTTATATTCGGTTTTGTGATACCCAACAACATAAAATACAATGGATAACAGTTTAAATGTTTATTAACAGCAAGCAAATTGCACAAATTCGTTGAAAAATTAACCCTGCAACACAGCCTTTAACCAAATTAAAAGCACTACAAAAAACCATCATGAGGATCAAAATATTTTACAATTTATATTTTTTCATAACCAGAATCAATGCCCATTCACACCAAGAGCGATAACGATAATGGTAAAATATAGTTCTTAAGATTTTTTCCAACCAGTACTGAATATTTTTGTGCTTTTAACAGCTGGCAACCGGACAGGACAATCCTCTTGCGGCTTTTATACTTCCTGTTTTTACAAAATATTATTATTGGAATGGATATGGGAAAAAACATCAGGATCCATAAAGAAAAATTAGCTTGACCTTGCCATTTTGGCCAGATTTCACATCCTCTAGATTGCATTAAAGAACAGGTTTTTGCAATCCTCATAAATGGCAGCAAGCAACGTTACGAAACTTCTTCCAGAGCCAACCGTATTAAATATTTGCAGGCCCGGCAGAGTCAAAGGTCATTTCCCCTTAATGTTTTGCATGGAGCCCTTTGTTGTGTTACAGGCACTAGGGTCTACAGGTCTTTATGGAGTTGATGAATGGGACGTTTTGTGGACCACCAGAGTAATATTGTTTACAGAGAGCATCATGGTGGGAGAGGGGTCACAGCATAACGCAGAGTTGAGGGGTCGTGACCTCAACCTTTCCGGTAGCAGGAGCCTTGTTGAGGAGCCTGAGATTCTTAAGTTCTGTATCTTCTGTTTTTGCCATGTCAGGATTGTAATGTGAATCAGCTGTACATCTGCAGTTATACTGCCGTGACAATAAGAAGATTATCTGTGGGGGCGTGTGTGAAAATGTGATTTTTTGTTTTTTGTGGTTGTGGTTTCTTTAAACGTATTCACCTTTTTATGAGGTCAACTGATTTACTAGCTTCAAAATAGCCTTTTTTTATAACCTTTAATTCTTCATTTCACGAGATTCTGATTGCTTGATTCTGAGAGTTCAGTTGCTGCAGTATTCTGCTGTAAATTATTTTTTTTAATGACCATTAAACTGTATAATTGTCTGTTTTACTATGTTTCTTGTCTCTTGTATCATTCTGTAGGCCTAGTGTTTTCCTTCTATGAAATAATGTCATATTGAATTGTATTTCATTCTATTTATTTCCTTACAGTATTTGATAAGTAGTTGTGTAATAAGAAGGATAACACACAGTTAGCCGGTCATTATCACAAAATAAGCCTCTTGAGCGTGATACGAGTCTCCTGATCCCCCTGTATAGGTTTATATTTTGCGATAATGACCAGTGCACTGTATAATTATTATCCTTTACTTAATATCTTCTTGATGATTATAAATGAACTGTTGGAGTAGATTTTGGTAGGAAAACGTAAATTGAAACAGATTTTGCCTGATGTTTCCAGGTCATTAGTTAGTATGAACCTGACCTCATCTGATTCAAACATGTCATGGGGTTTCACAAGTTTGTCTTTCCAGCTAATGGACAGTCTTCAGTTAAATGCTTTTCCTTGTTTTAAGGGAAAAATCAAGCTCTAAAAATAAAGCTTGCACATCTTAATGAATAGACAGAACAGCATTTATTTTAAATATAAATCTTTTGTAACAGTGTAAAAGTTTTTACTGTCACTTCTGACAATGTATTGCCCCCTTGCTGAATAAAATTGTAAATTAAAAAAATAAAATCTCACTTGCCCCAAACTTTGGTAGTGTAATCAATCCTGACTCCTTCTTTTGCATCCAGAAGATTGTGTTTGTCCCGATCCAGACCGTCTCTTACACGTTTTCCGATTGCTTTCCAGCCTTTAAGTTGGTCATATCACCAACATATCATTGAGGTGCAGTACAGAAACTAGTGCACAGGGAGGGCAGGATGCCCAGACAAACAAAGGCTTTTATGATTTGTGGAAGCATAGAGGCGAGAGATCCAAGATATTTTCCCTTTCCTAGCCTTCAGCAACTGCTGTAACAGTCGCTGAGTTCTCCTGAGAATATCCCAGATTCTCTCAGTAACATTTGCCCTTCATGAAAGCCGTGTTTTCAATTCTGTATGGCTGCATATGGTATGCATTTGATGAATCTACGCTTCGGTCCTCACATTAATGTTGCCATAAATTGGCAAAAGCCCCTCCTGGACTCAAGGCCAGTTTTTTCCACCTATGGCGAAGCCCAGTAGCTTCAACCAGTTATCTCCATCTCTCAGCAACAGTGGCCCTCTTTCCATAGACGTCTACTCAAGCATTCAAGGGCAGGGAATGTGAATCGTAGAGAGGAGACACTTTTCTCCTTCTCTTTCTGCCTTCTCTTGTTTTCCCACTCCACTGTGAGAGATTGATGAGACATGTACCAAGAACAGACCGGCTGGCAGTAAATCCATGGTACAATCAGCTAGAGGACAGAGAGAAAGAAATTACAAAGGGATGGGGATTGATGTCTGGAGTGCATTGGTTATTTAACGGGGCTATACCGAAGTCTCAGCATTTATTGATTAATTATTTTAATGAAAACACATTAAGACCTCTGAATCTTGCTCTGTGAAGACGAGGGTTTATGACATAAGTTCTGACAACGTTCTCTATGTTTGTGCTCCACAGGTAAAAGCAGAGGATGCAGATGGTGGGTCATTTGGGGCCATCACGTACTCGATTGGATCCGGGCCTGCTAGTGCTCCACCCAGTCAGTTCAGCATCAATAAAGAGACTGGACAGATCTGCACCAGCGTGGCTTTGGATCGAGACGAAGGATCAGACAGTTTCGACTTCACTGTCACTGCAACGGATGGGGTGAGGGAATTAGTTTGCATCTGTATTCTGGGTTCAATACAAGTTATCCTCAATTGATATTCGTGGCATAATGTAGATGCCACAAAAAAAGAGAAAATATATTGATTTTATTGTTAGGCACTTACAGTGGAATAATTTATATTCCACTGTATAACGGGGGGGGGGGTGGGGGTGGGGTTGTTATTGTTGTTAGTGTTGTTATTGTTAACTAAAACTATATATAATTGTTTTCAGTAATTGAAGTAAAGCTAATACGTATATATATTAATATATATACTAATAAATAACTGAAGCGCTAAAATTACTTACAAAATTAATAAAACTTAAACTAAAAAGAAAACTAAAAATATAAAAGAATATATTAATAAATACTATAAATAATAAATAATAACGTAGCTCAGATTTTTACTTTCTTTTTTTTTAACAAAAGGAGGGACAAGTCATTTACAAGTATTAAATTATTTTTGAGGTATTCATCATTATGCCACAAGTGCTGTCGATTGAACTTAACCTCAACCCACAATATTCCTTAAAGACCCACATTGTATGTTAGTGTCCAAAAATGTGAAACCACTTGGAAAAATGCTGGCCATTAATACATTCAATATGTAACTATATGTAATATAATATGTATATGTAATATGTAACTTTTTAACTGTTTAGGGAAACCTGATCCATTTGGAATTATACACTGCAGCTTTAAGAGTTGAAAAACTCAATGCAGAAGCATAAAGTTTGATTAAAAAAAGACCATTAGTTCTGTTGTGTAGCACCTAGATGCCCAGTCACTCAATTCTTTCTCTCTCAGTTGCCAGTAACAACAATCATGAGCTCTCTAAATGAAAAGGCAATAAACCGCAGTGTCTCAGGGGCACATTTCTGTACACACACACACACACACACACACACACACACACACACACACACACACACACACACACACACACACACACACACACACACTCACACTGTTTCCCTTTATAAGCTTATAGCAGTGGCCCTTTTTGTTTCCCATTTCAATTATTAATGCAGCCATAAAATGCTGCCTGTGAAGAGCGATCAGGCCGATACTAGCTCACTGGCCTCTCTTCACCTGGAAAGGCAATTATATCCCACTGCAAAGTATTCTTCTGCATTATTACACACAAGAAATCATCGAGATTGATTTGATTGTAGTGTGAAAGTATCCACAATCCTGTCGTCGTTATCGTCAGTAATATAAAATGATATTTTCCCTGCAGGGAGGTCTTGTTTCCTCCGCCTATGTGAAGGTGTCACTGGTGGACATTAATGACAACAGACCTACATTCTACCCGGTGAACTATGCCGTCAGCTTGAGCACACAAAGCACACCCGGGACCTCCGTTGTCAGGGTAACGGCTCACGACCCAGATGCTGGTGCAAATGGTAAAGTGACATATCACACTGTCCCTGGTGGAGGATCCAATTTCTTTACCCTCAACAAGGACACAGGTAGTTCAATAAAATTAATTATAAAATATATATATATATATATATATATATATATATATATATATATATACCATACATATACCATATATATATATATATATATATATATATTCTATTTTATTATTATTGTTAAATTTAATATATTACATTTATTTTAAAGGAATACTTCAGCCAATTCTCAATGACTTTGAAAAACATGATTTTCAATTTATTACTTTCTTCCTTGCGTGGAAAACAAATTATATATATTTTTTAAATATATAATTATGAACTTTTGTGGTGTTTTCTTACTTTTAAGGTGATTTTTAGGTGATTTTTGAGAATTCCCATAAAAGTTTTTGGCCTTCTCAGTATCCACAACCTGTTGTTAATTCCAGTAATCGCATGTCAGATTGGCTGACTGAACTTGCTCATCCGTATCCTTATATATCATATTCACAGTCTTCAGGACTGATGTACTCTCACTGCATTTTTTCGCTGTTAGGTGTGATCTCTCTGTCACGCTCGCTGCATGGAAAGGCCAACTCCGTCATCACCACGGTGATCACAGCACGGGACGGAGGCGGTCTCACAGCACCTGTCAATGCCAGAGTGAACATCAGCGTTGTGGCTGGCTCAGTAGCGCCCCCAGTGTTCGAGCAAGCGCAGTACTTCTTCACCGTATCTGAGGACGTGCTCCGGGGAACCGAGGTTGGCGTAGTGAGAGCCAGCGGCAGGAATGGTTAGTTTCAGCATTTTCCATGTTCCATCTAAAATAAGTAGCCATGTGCTGCTGCATACTTTCGCATAGTTCTGCTAACCTCAGTGCGTTGGCTCTCTGAACCATGAACTGGTGAGACAGTCAAGGGTGCTGAAAAGCCTGATCGGGAATATTTTCACTCTCGGTGAGCCAGTTGTGCAAATAGAGCAGCAGCTGCTGCGTGAACCTCATTAAACAGTCACATCCATCACAGATTCCACTCTACCTCATGTTGCTGGAAATTATTATTTGTTGATGTATATTTTCTGATAGCACAGGCATTTCGTTGGGATGTTTAATGAAAAAGTGCCTGTCTGTACTAGGGATGCACTGATATTACAGTTCTGGCTGATACGGAAGTCAATATTTATATTTTATTGTTATGGCAAATAATTGATAAATGACCGATATTAAAATGTGGTACTATTTTGTCTAAATAAATGGTAACGTAAAATACAAAAAACTAAAACACAAGTGAATTTAGGCATCACGTCATTATAATGTACAGTATGAAAAATGTATATTCATTTTGAGATATGATAGACACATTTAATTAAATGTTACAGTGTTGTCAAATTAATAACATTTTGAATATTAAGTGACTGTTCGATAATGGAATCTTCCTAATGTAATAATTGGGGGAATGTGAAAATATGGAAAGTTTGCATGTTCAATTAACATTACAATCTGATCCAATATAATCTGATAAATAAATAAATGTCTCATATCTAACAACCAATGTAGTACTACACTACCATTCAAAAGCTTTGGTTCTGTAAGATTTTTATTTTATTTTAATTTTTTACTTTTATTCCACATTAAATTATTCAAAAGTGACAGTAAAGACTTGCATTATTTTCAAAAGAAAATAAATACTGTTCTTTTGAACTTTCTATTCATCAAAGAAACCTCGTTCCACAAAAGTAACCGTTTTCAACATTGACATTATTAAGAAATAGTTTTTGAGCAGCAAATCATGTGACACTGAAGACTGGAGTAATGATGCTGAAAATGTATCTTTACCTTCACAGGAATACATTACATAGAAATACATATTTACTGTATTTTGACCAAATAAATGTAGCCTCATTAAGCAAAAGAGACCAACCCCAATCTTTTGAATGCTAGTGTACTGAATTTGTTGTGCATCCCTAGTCTGTACCTCATTCATTCATTGTATTTCCTTATTTTCATTTTCATAGAGTTGTGTAATAGTTAAAGATCTGGGTTTGTAACCAAAAGGTTGAATCACTGAAAAGATGATCCATGAATCATTACCAATAAGTCCATAAGAACATGGATAAATTTACAAAGTCGCTTTAGATTAAATCACTGCTTACGTATCTTATCCCATCACTCTCAATCTCCAGGAGTCTCTAAGGATGTCACCTACACTATCTCTGCTGGGGATCCAGATGGTTATTTCATGATTGATCTGGAAACTGGAGCACTTAGAACAAGCCTTCCTCTGGACCATGAGTCACGTCCCTTTTTCAGCTTGGAAATTCAAGCGCGCAGCGGTTCCCCTCCAGCTTTTGGAGAGACGCGTGTTCGAGTCACCGTAGCAGATGTGAATGACAACGCTCCCATATTTTTCCCATCATCCTCTGAGTCTCTGCTCCTACTAGAGGCCACAAAAATGGGTACTGTTGTGTACCGCGTTCAGGCTGAGGACCGCGACTCAGGCCCTAATGGACAGCTGAGCTTTGACCTGATGACGGCAGGAGGGCAGCGCACTTTCGGCGTGGAGCGTAGCAGTGGGGAGATCCGACTAATCGGGAGTCTGTCGTACGACAGCGTTCCTCGCTATGACCTCCAAGTGATCGCAAAAGACAGCGGCGCGCCTCAGCTTAGTGCTACGTTAAGCCTGGTGGTCCACATCCAGGCGGAGAACGACCAGGGTCCCGTGTTTGACACGATGACCTACCGTGTGGAGCTGAAGGAGAATTCACCACTCAACACAAACTTCTTACAGGTCCGGGCACTCAATAGAGATCCCAATGGAAATGGAGGGTCATCCAGAGGTTCCACGCCATCTTCCACACTGGCTTACCGACTCCGGCCTGATGGGGACGCAGCAGGATTTGGGATCGCTCCGGACAGTGGTTGGCTGTTTGTTAAGAGCGCTTTGGATCGAGAGGCCAAGGATATCTACCTGCTAACTGTGCTGGCCACGTCTGGAAGCGGCCAGACGGGGAAGACCGGCAGCGCGACGGTCAGAGTTTCTGTGACAGATGAAAATGATAACTCTCCTCGTTTCTCTCAGGAGAGGGTGTTCTTGGCAGTGAGAGAGAACTTGCCTGCAGGAACTGGTTTTGGGAGGGTGTCTGCTACCGACCATGATGCGGGTCTTAACAGCCATCTTGCGTACAGACTACTCCACATGGACCGATACTTCCAAATCAATTCACAGACTGGTGAGTTGGAACACAATTCTGACCCTTCAATGACATTTGACATTTATACATTTAAGAAATTTTCTAGATGAGGGTCTTTTAAACTTTTTGATGCCACCATTTTTTTTATTAAAAAGGCATGTATAAAGACCCATTTATATTGTGAAAAAATGCGGGCGAAAATTGGAAAAATATTTACTTTCTATAAAAAAAATTCTACCCACCATTAAAAGTGCTGTTAAATGTATATAGCTCTAAAGAAAAAACCCAACTATGGCTATCAGTAGACATAATTATAATTAGGATTAATCTCATCTCAGTCATTTCCAACGGAAACATTTTCTTTGTTTAGAAAGCAGAAAGAAACAGTAATGTTTTTAATTAAGTTATTTTTAATAATATATGTATATATATAAATTTTACCAATATATATATATATATATATATATTTTTTTTTTAAATGTATTTATTAATTTGTTTGTGGACTCCTTAGAACCTTCTGGGTCTGGTTGAAAATCCCCGTTGTAGACTCTATACTCTAACTTTTGACCATAAACTTTTGAAAAATTAGCTGTGTGTTTATGAATTTATGAATATTTTGAATACATTTTTTTATATTTTGTATTATGTATATTTTACATACTTTTCAATTTAATTTCAATTTAATTTTGTTGTGTGCTTTTTTTCTTTTTTAGTATTTCTAATTAGATTTAATTTGTTTTTATTTCATTTCAGTTGTTCAGTTAACTTTTCAAATTGTATATGAGTTTTTAAGTTTAAGGTTTTCATCTAATATTTATGTTTTATTTTATTTCAGCTTTAATTAAATTTATGAAAACGATTTTAGTTTTAATAGACAATAGTTTTAGTTTTAGTTAACAACACCACAGAAAATCAATTGCACCATTCTAGACTGAGTATTCTGACTAACTCTCAAATTTTATGTGTAGGTGAAATCAGTACCAGGGCAGCGTTGGATCGTGAGCATCAGTCCAGTTATCAGCTCATTGTGGTGGTACAGGACAGTGGTACACCTCCACGTAGCGCCACCGGAACAGCCCATATTACCGTGCTGGATGAGAACGACAACGCGCCAACGTTCAGCCACACGCAGCCTGGCAGGGAGATTCTCATTCAGGCAAGAAACAGACTGGCACAGACTATGTTCAAAGCCGTAAATCAGTGTCATAACATAGGTGCTTGTGTTTATTAAAGCACAGTTTACACATCATAAAAACGTCATTAGTCTGTACATAATATCTTTAAAAAATTGTTTATGTGACCTTGGATACATTCCCACTCTTGAAGTTGTTTGTATCAAGTATAAGCAGCCAGACTGTGGTGTTTAAAACTCGCTTGATGTTTTCCAGGTTCAGGAGGGTCTTCCTGCCGGTTCTTTATTAGGAACTCTTCACGCCAAAGACCCAGATGAGGGAGAGAATGGCACTATTTTCTACTCATTATCAGGTAAACAAGAGTCCAGAATATTTCCTATGTGTTGGGTCACATACACTAACAGTTTTACCATTTTGCATAAACATCCTCTGGCAATAAGATAAACGTAAACAAATGTCCTCACAGTTATCTTTGTGCCCAATATGATGTATTGTACAGCTAATTATACTACCATATTTGTCTATATTTATGCTTCCATTTGTCCTTGCTTTTTAAGGCTACAGAGCAGAACGTTTCTCCTTGAACCCAAATACCGGAGAGCTGCGCTCCTCTTCCCCCCTGAGGAGAGCTGAAAAGGCAGAGTACGGCTTCACTGTCACTGCCTCGGACCGTGGAGCTCCATCTCAGAGCTCTTCAATTGCCTTACTTGTACAGGTGAGACTCTTTTTTCTTTTTTAGGTGGTTGCTTACTGGCTCGAGTCATAAGTCTACCCTTAATTATTTTTTATTTAGTTAATCTGCCGACATATTAAAGATGCCATATTATGCCCTTTAACAAAGTCTTAATTTTGTTTTTGGAGTCTACTAGAACAAGTTTTGCATGCTTGAATATTCAAAAAACACGTGAAGTTTCACATATTTTACATTGTTGCTCTGGGGAGCGTTTCCCGAAAGCATAATTTGCCAACTATGGTCGCAAGTTCCGTTGTTATCAGCATAGTTCAAAGAGATGGTGTTTCCCGAAACCATAGTTCCAACGAACATTCGCAAACAGCATCGTTGTGTGGTTGGAACGACAGCTCTCGGCCTGTGGTTAAGAACATACTTTCTTGTTTGCATGACATGTGGATTTAATAAATCCTTATCTTGAGCAAAATAAGCAAGCTGACATTTAGTACAATCTATATCTTTGATTTCAAATATATACAAATGTCAATTACGTCTTTTAGTTTCTCAAGAGCACTTTTTGAAGAGTGAGTATGTGCTCTAGTACACAAGAACAAGCCTATGATGCCTACGAGCCTATGCCATGTCCGTAATTTATAGCAAGAAATCCAGCATTAATTCGATCTCAAACGGATTCATTATAAGTTATTACTCCACCAACTGTGTGACATCATTTACCAACATGGTTGAACAACAAATTTGCGGCAATGCAATTTCGGGACACAGTCGTGAATAGCTTGTTGATTTTTTTAATGATGCACGAAGCAGCGAGTTACGTCGTTGTACAGGAAATGCACCTATTTTTAATTTCTGTCTCTATGAAGCCCCTCCTTCAAAAAAACGCGATGTTCTCTGATTATTTGGCTGGACCAATGAGTTGTGATTGGTCAACAGTTTCAAGCATGTGTCACGCCCCTTACCATAACACACTACTAATGCAATTCAACCAGGCCTCATCCCTTTTTTGCATATGACTTGGGCAGGAATTATTTAAGGCGAGACAATGCAGGTGAATAGGGTAAAAATTTTAACTTGCAGATATCATCATGAAACTTTACCAGTTGATTACTCACATGAATAGGAGAAAAAAATGTATTGCGAGTTTTCTGTATTTTTATGTTTAAATATGCTTATCAGGCTATATCTAATTAAATATGCGCTAATTTGCATATATTTTGAAGTGACGAATCTGACCATTGAAAAAAACAAGGTTCAAAATTATTTTTGCATTTTGTTTATATATTAAATGAAAAGACATTTTCAGAGGGGATTATGAATATCTCCTTTTGTTACCCTGTAAATCAGAAAATACTGGCAATAGCCTTAAAAAATTGATTTCTGCCCTATTTTTAGGCACAAAATGTCATATAAATCAGGCCAAGAATGATATATCAACAAATCCCTCTGATCAAACCTTCACAATATAGTTAGGAATACGACTATGAAGTTTGGTGTATGTAGGTGATTCAGAGGTGGAAAATCGTCACTAGGAGTGTGAGAAGAAACTCATTTTGAGAAAACGGCCTTTAAAGATTTTAATGGCAAAATTCCACTAATTTCTATTGAAAGCCATGAATTACAGACAAAATATGCTTTAGGTCCAAGTAAAATCCATGTATCACACTGTTTAACATCCAAGACTCCATTACTCCTTCATCCATCACTGATCATAACATCCAAAACAACACATCAACAGTCCATCACACTGGTGGAATGACAAAAACGAAATAGATCACACCTATAGTAGACGTCACAGAAACATCACGTTACGCTTATGACGATGACTGCAGAGTCAGCAGTCGAAACTGTCAAGGTATGACACCAAACTTTAAACCTGTCGTATTAGAAAGAATCACTCTAATAAATACAAATAGTAGGCTAAATTAACTCATATCTTTCAACATTTTGAACTGCTGCGGAAATGTCAGAGCGCGTCACGTGACGATTCTGAACGAATCACGTTGTCAGAAATTGGCATCAGCCAATGAAATTGCGCATTTCGAGTTAAATGGCCCATTTTACTTTCATGATTGGTTGCTGATAAACAGGAAATGACCATATTTGGATCCGACAGCATTGAAGAGAAGAGAGAGAGCTTTCTAACGGTATATGTGATGACAGGGTGCAGACAGCAATCGCGGAGCAGCGAGTTGATTTAGAACGCCAACTTTTGATGAATTTAGGCGAAATCTACACACACAAACTGACAAAGTGTAGTAAAATAAAGACCTAAATGTGTATTTTGGACTTTTTTTTCAGCACAAGTCTGAAAGAAGACATGTTATTAAAGACAAATAGCCCAAAATCTCAAAATTGACCAGTGAAAAAAAATGTTGTTTTTGCCTGCCGTGTCTCGCCTTAAATGATGAATATTGTGACGTGTACGTTCCCAGAAGAAAACTCAAGACTACAATTGAGGCATTTTCAGGGAGTTCAGAAACAGTGCTTTCTGATATAGAGAGTGACTATTGTAGTGGACTTTGTGCTTTGTAACTTTGCAGACCTTATTTCATTCTCAAACAGCAAAATGTCACACTCAAGAAAGTTGAAAAATAATAATGGGTCCTTTTTAAATTCTCTCTGCATGAGAAGCAATATGGACAAGTCGCCTTTGACTGTGCAAACTATCATCATGCTCACAGTCCCCTGAGCTGTGGTATCAATATTCAAGAAGGGAAATGAGTTGTGACCCGGAGGCCAGCTCCTTTCTACACAAACACCTCAAAACTCCCAGGATTACTTCCTGCTGCAGAGGAACGTACAGTAACAGAAAACCATGTATTAATCACAATGTTTAGCATGGAACTGCGTGAAACAGACATGTCAAACTATATCTTTAACAATAGGATCAGTTTCATGGCTTTTCATTCCAATGTAAAAGAATCCGGATTCTAAAGGGTTTATTCTCTGCAAAAATTATTCTTGCTGGTTCTTTTTGTTGCGAAATATCTTTAGTGCTTTTACAGATGTGATTTCAAAAAGGGAATTGGAGGCTAATTGTAGAGTGTGCGGTTGCATGCAATTTCTGTACTATGTACTGTACTGTTTGTATGGGGAAGATGAGAGTAAGGGAGAAATGGAGTGAGGGAGAGACGGGGGAGAATGCACCTTTGAATCGAGTGTTCCCAGATGGCTCTGATGAGGCCCAGCTGTGATTCCCCATGATCAAACGGAAAGCTGCAAACTTCGGTCTCCTAACACGGTAGCGCTAACTCCGATACGCTCGCACCACAGAACTTTGCACCAGAGCAATCTCGAGATAATATTTTACATACCATCAGTAATACCATCTTCATTTTGAAATGGATCGACGTCAATCCTTCAGTTGCTTTCCTTCCTGTGATCTGGTATATGTGTACTGTTTTTTTTATTTTATTTTTTAATGGGGATATTAGTATGAAAGGCTTCACCTGTCAAAAATGTTCTGGCTCTACTGTACTTCAAAGACATGGGAAATGGCAGGCAGGTTCATTCCATCTTATTCGTTCATTATTGTGCACTCTGTTGACATCTAAAACAATGAGAACACACCCTTGCGTTGTAAATTGTGGAATACTGTACAGTATATTTGGTTAATGATGACAAGTAATCCTCTGTTGTTACATTTTACATTACATCTTCTAAATCCATTGTGTTCCCAATCTGTAGGTCATTGGCTCCACAAGGACCCCTCCAAAGCCCAACACCCTATCCATGACCCTCAACTCAGTGGAGGGTGCCAAGCCAGGCTCTGTTATTGGCTCAGTTAGAGCAATTGACCAACATGAAGTGAATTCAAACGGTCAGGTGACCTACCTGGTAGTGGGAGGCACAGATCATGAAGGAACCTTTATGGTTGAACGTTTGACAGGAGATGTTTACTTGGCTAGAGAGCTGGACTATGAAAAAGGGTCACGGTATACTCTACAGATCGAGGTGGATGATTTCTCCAAGGCCTATCCAAACATTCACATGGTTGAGCTGGAAATCAATGTACAGGATAGTAATGACCACGCACCACAGTTTCCAGAAGATCCTGTCACTATTGTTATTCCTGAGAACATACAAGCTGGTTCCTCCATTTATACCTTCCAAGCTACTGATAAAGATGGTAGTGGGCCCAACAGTGAGGTCCGTTATTCTATTCAACAGCGGTGGCCTGACAACCCAGATCTCTTCAGTCTAGATCCTGTCACAGGAGTCTTGAAACTAGGTCAAGAGTTAGACCATGAGGAGACCTCCAGTCTGTTCCTGGTGGTCCATGCCACGGATTCAGCCTCGGACCCCAATCAGAGACTCTGGGGCTCGGTGACGGCACGAGTTTTCGTCACTGATGAGAACGACAATCCTCCGATCTTCAGCTCCCCGACTGCTGTTAGTGTGATGGAAGATCAGCCGGTGGGCTTTGTGCTGCTTTACGTCATGGCCCGGGATGCAGATCAGGGCGAAAACGGCAGAGTATCCTACAGGGTCCAGTCAGGAAACACAGCAGGACGGTTTGGACTCAGCCCGAACAGTGGTAAGAATCATTACTTCTCTTTCATTCGCTCAAAGCCAGAAGCAATTTAGCAGAACAGATCAGTTTCTTGAAGGGTTTATTCGTGGGAGCACAGTTCTATTTTGGCCCATCGGCCGCACCTCTTTGATTTGGCGTTATACATATGCATGTATTAGTTTGAAATTCCTCTCAACCTCCCAGAATACGACCATTTACAGCTCACGCAAAATTGGATTAAATTGACAAAATCACCTAATCGACTGAACATCTGTAGACGATTTCCCTTCCATTATTGTCAGATGGTTTATGGTGTAGTGTTTAATTTCTGTTCTAAATCAGGCATTTCTATATACTATATACATATTAAAGTTGTGTTAAAGCTCACAATAAAGTCACAGCTGAGATTAACCAGACTCTAAGGAGAAAGTCTTCACACTGTTTGGACTATTTAAGGAGGAGGTCTAGAGATGCACGTTAAGCACAAAACCAGAGCTACCGTATCCAGAAGCAGAAGCCAGCTCAAACATCTCAATGATGTGTTTAAAACTAGAGTGTGTTAGGTGGACTATAAATAAAAAAAATAGGCCGCACACAGACTTCTCACAAACACACAATAATATTTCGCAGTCAGCAAACAGTCAGGCTGCCATATCAACCGCAGGGGTGTGTTTATCCTGAGTGACCCTTGCTCGGGGTCTTGCTGATGACAGCATTGCAGAGAGGTATAGCTGGAAAGGATCAAAAATGGATCCATGACAACAACTTTCTTCCCTGGTCTTCATACCAGCAAGTCAGCAAAAAGCTTCATTCTCAAATTCCTTATAGAGAGTATAGGAGCTAAACTGAGGAGAAAAAACAGAGGACGAATAAAGCTAAAATTTATGTCAGACTGGAGCTATGGATATTGTGTTTGACTTCTATGTTCTTCTTTGAACAATTGTATGGCAAAGATGAATTATCCCTTAAAGCATGCAAAGAGTTCTAATATACTTAGAGCAAGCTAGCATCCCTATTAATCTCAGTGGTATTTTCTAAGGTGGCAAACAAAAATTACATTACATTATATTATATTCATTAAATTATACAGCTACTTTTGAATGGCCATCAATGGAGACACATCCTTTTTGTCCATATACTGTAGTTATGGCATCCACCAGTAAGGACTAACTGCCTAAGCCAAACAGCCAAACTTTGTCCCCCTGGGTAATACCCTGTTTTTTTATGTACTGTGGTAATATTATGGTATAATCAGTAATATGATATATACTATAATATTTCCATTGGATAACATCAATTTTGTACAGGAACAGTACTTTTTCTATTTGTAATCTCCACATTAGTTGTTGTGGTGGGCAACTTTAAGTCATGAATGAACTCCTAACCTCATCAAAGTTACCCAGCCACATTCAGGTAGCTTAAGATAGTGTCTGGCATGTACATAATGAAATATTACAAAAATGCATGGTATAAAACAGAACAGCTCCGTGACCTCGGTCACACGTCTCCAACCACAGGCCGTGCTGTGAAGCGTGCAGCAGATCTACAGATGTTTTTCTCTTCTTCTCTTCTCCAGGCTCTCTCTCCATCCTAAAACCTCTGGATCGTGAGGAGCAGGAGAACTACAATCTCACAATTGTCGCTGAGGATCATGGGATACCCCAACATTCCACCACTCAAGTTCTGTCTATACAAGTAATTGACGTAAATGATGAAGCACCGTGGTTTGAACGCAGTGAGTTTGAAGCCCAAATCAAAGAGAACCAGCCAGCAGGAACAAACATACTGAAGGTCTCCGCTTCAGACCGGGATCATGGTAAGGGATTTTTTATTTTTTATACTGCAATAATCCATATGTTTAATGCTCCTTTACTATTGAAAAGAATCACCTGCATTGTTGGGTATTTCAACCTTTCAGATATTCATGACCTGTGTCTGAAAACTTTGCCATCTGGTTAAAGCAGTAATGTTGAGTTGGGCAGTGTTTTTTTTTGTTTTTTTACGCTTCCTGTGGAGGGAATGTGGGACTCATTCTCAGCCTCCTGGGTTTAGTGAGAGAGTATGAAAGAGAGATTGTAAAGACATTTTTCAGGAAGCATTAATTGAGCAAGCAGGTGCTCGTGCCAAAGCTTGCGAACTTTGCACGCAATCTGGCACCCGCGTGTCTTTAGTCCATGCTTAACCTTGTGTGGACCACTACTAATGAAACCGGTGTTAAATCCAAGATGAATAGGTTTGA
The DNA here is from genome assembly GCA_030578275.1 of Meda fulgida. NCBI lineage: Eukaryota > Metazoa > Chordata > Actinopteri > Cypriniformes > Leuciscidae > Meda > Meda fulgida. Next base: position 12,086,545 of record CM060625.1, on the reverse strand, counting down.
ACCTGAATATTTTGACATTTGACATTGCACTTCTGTTTGAATTCAAATCAGGTCGTTCACAACTTCTTTTACATCTTCTAACTCAGAATGAAAGGAAAGAGGCTTTGGTTGATTGTTACCAGTCACAGTCTGTGTTTGGAATAGCATTCTTATATACTACTCATACTAATAATTGATCTGACTGCCTAAATATATTTTTACACAAATTCTAAATAAAAATTACAAAAATATGTCAAGGTTTTGGTAAGGGATGAGGCGAGGACTCAAAGATGCAGAGAAATGGGCTTTTGTTGTTATAAAGAATAAAACAAAAACTACCTTGTCGGGGAAAACAGGACCATCAGCTTGACTTGGCAGTACAAGACTTGGTATCAGGACACGACACGGCTTCAGGGATCAGGAAACAAGGAATGTAAGACAACAAACTTGCACAGGAATGAAAACGTCTTGGTTACGTATGTAACCCTAGTTCCCTGATAGGGAACGAGACGCTGCGTCAAACGCTGTGGGAACGCGAATACCCACGTCGCCATAGGAGCAAGTGACCGTCATGTGAGAACTAGCGCACAGAGCATGAGAGCACCTGTGCCCCAGGGCTAGAGCTTAAGTCTAATCATAGAACTTAATAAACGTATGCGGTGAAGACCATCCAGCCGCATCACAAATATCATTCAGGGAAACTCCTGACAATAAAGCTTTGGAAGCAGCCATACTCCTAGTAGAGTGGGCTCATACAGCCAAGGGTGAAGCCTGACCAGCCGACTCATAAGCATGTGAGATGGCCTCGACCACCCACTCGCTCATTCTCTGTTTAGACGCAGGACACCCTTTCCTGGGTGCCCGAAACATACAAATAATTGTACTGATTTCCTCCACAGGGCAGCTCTGTGGACATAAGCGTCTAACGCCCTCACTGGGCAGAGCAAATTAAGTTTCTCCTGGTCTGACGACAGAAAGCCTGCAGAACTGTAGGTCTAACAACATTAGTAGGGACCTTAGGAACATAACCCGGCCTAGTGTATAGAAAAGCCTTAACCATACCAGGCGAAAATTCCATGCACGAGGGTGCAACCGACAGAGCCTGCAAATCTCTGATTCTCTTAAATGAGGAGATAGCAAGAAGGAAGATAGCCTTCAGAGTGAGAAACTTCTCAGGAACTTCTTCGATAGGTTCGAAAGGAGCTAGGGAAAGACCCTCTAGTACAATGGCCAGATCCCAGGTCGGCACCCTTGTACGAACTGCTGGCCTCAGCCTCAAAGAGCCACAAAGGAAACGAGTTATAAGCGGGTGTCTCCCAAGATAAACTCCACTGAAAGGGACGTTGTAAGCAGCCAGTGCTTTAGTGTGGAGGGGGATAACCCTGTGGAGAAAAGTTTTCACTTCTAGGCATAAGCTTCCTTGTGGATGGAGCTCTGTGAAGGATGGTCTCAACAACCTCGGTTGAGAGACCGGAATCTATGAGCTGGGCCCCCTCAGAGGCCAAGCCCACAGTTTCCATCCGCAAACCAAACTCGGGCCGGCCAGAACGGGGCTACTAATAGTAGGCTGACCCCGTCCCGGCGAACCCTCTCCAGAACTCCTGGTAGCAGAGCAGGGAAAAGCGTACAGACGTGACCTTGGCCACGGCAGCACCATAGCGTCCAACCCCAGAGGGGCTGGATGACTGACGGAGAACCACAGACAACAGTGCGATATCTCCTTGGAAGCGAATAGGCCCGCCTCGGCGCGACTGAAACTCAACCAAAGGAGCTCCACCACCTTGGGGGTGGAGTCTCCATTCCCCCAGCCTCGGCCCCTGCCTCGACAGGGAGTCTGCTACCACATTCAAATACCCAGGAAGATACATTGCTCTCAGTGATAGTAACTTCCCATGGGACCACAGGAGGACCTGACGGGCCAACTTGTAAAGCCGGCGTGACCGCAGGCCCCCCTGACGATATATATAAGAAACAACCGACGTGTTATCTAACTGAACCAACACATGATGACCTCTCAGGTCTGCTAGAAAGTGTTCCAGAGCCTGAAACACTTCCAAGATCTCTAGACAATTTATATGCCATGATAGATGATGGTCCTGCCACAGACCTTGGGCTGGACGACCACTCATGACAGCCCCCCCACCCTGTGAGGGAAGCATCCGTCGTTAGCGTTACACGACGACACAGAGCCCCCATCACAGGACCTTTGGATAGGAACCAAGTTTCTTTCCACAAGACCAGAGCACGAAGGCAGAGCCGCGTGAATTTGATCGTGCGGAGTGGATTTCCCCTCGGGGAGAATCCCTTGGTCCTGAGCCACCACCGCAGCGGTTCATGTACAACAAGCCAAAGTATAACGTTCGACACTGCTGCCATCAGACCCAACAGTTTTGAAACTGCTTTACAGTGAGTAGTTGGCCTAGCTTTACTATTTCAAGGCTGAAGAATCGAAGCGATGCGGATGACCAAATCCCAAACGACGCCCAGAAAAGTGGTCTCCTGAGAAGGAGATAAAACACTTTTCTTCGCGTTCAGCCTCAACCCCCACTTCCTGATATGCGCGAGGACAACATCTCGATGCCGAACCTCCATCTGCTCCGTCTGAGCTTAAATCAACCAATCGTCGATGTAATTGAGAATACGAATGCCCAGAAGCCTCAGAGGCACTAGTACTGCATCTGTGCATTTCATGAAAGTACGGGGAGATAGCTAGACCGAACGGAAGAAACCTATATTGGAATGCCTCGCCCCCGAAGGCAAACCTCAGGAACTTCCTGTGTTGTGAAAGGATGGAAATGTGGAAGTAAGCGTCCTTTAGATTTATCGTGACAAACCATCCCTTGGACCTGATTTGTGACACGACCTGCTTGATAGTGAGCATCTTGAATTGAGCTTCCCTACCGAGCGATTTTATAGGTGCAAACCTAAAATTGGACGCAACCCCCCATCCTTCTTTGGAACGATGAAATATCGGCTGTAATAACCTAGCTCCAAACTGGGAGGAGGAACCCGTTCTATAGCCCCCTTTTGCAGGAGCGTTTTCACCTCTTGTTCCATTACCAGAGCCTGTTTGGGGCCCCCACTATGGGCAGAACCCCTCTAAGGGTACCAGTCTCTTGAGACTGGTCTCTGGTGTAATTTGAGCAGCAAACACAGCACCCTGTAACGGCGCACCGGCAGGGAACAACTGGTTTGACTGCTCTGAGACCCTCCTCAGAGGGAGCGAGCGTCCCTCGGGAAAGCGCTCTCTGGGACCATCTGCGCCCTGGCATGAAGGCGGGGTTGGCAGAACGGGCCCCTGAGGGTCCCGTAAAAGAGGTGAACACCTTTCTCCCTCGGTGGGGACCACCCTCAGCATAGCCAATATAACTGTCCTCAAATCAGTTCTATTGTTTATTTTTTTTTCAAAAGCTTTGGTTGAGAGTGCCGCATCTGGTCCCACTGTCCACCACGATACTCTGCTTTGCTGCACCTATGCGATGAGCTCGTAGACGGCCTAGGCTGCTCCCGCCCAGCAGCCCCGGGGACGTGAACTTTTAATGGAAGAAACCTTTTAAAAGTTGCTGCCTGCTTATTTTCTTCCTGAAATTATCAATGACAGTTTTAACTAAGTCACTGAATAACCCCGCAGGGGAGAGAGGAGCATCTAGAAGAAAGCTTTTTCTTTCTCTTTAATGTTGGAAAAAAATAATTTTACCATAAATCGGCAGCCTGAGCAGTTCTCAAACCACATCAGTACTGCCTCCTCACTCACGCTCACGTCCTATAGCAAATCAGCCTGGTATGCCTGCAATATAGACATTGTATGTAGACATGATACGCAGCCTGACCTGCCGCCGAATACACTTTACAAAGCCAAAATATTTCATAATGGCTTGGAAGGTAATGCCGGTGCTTAAATGACAATGCAGCCTCGGAAGAGAGAGAGCTCGCAAGCGTCTCTTATACCCGCGGCAAAGCGCCGTCTTTCCTTTTCAAAAAAGCTAGCCCCCCTAAATCGGAATATATAAATGATTGGGGGCTAAAAAATTCTATTAGAAGCCAGCTTCTTCCATAATCTCGACACCTCAGTATGGAGATCATGAAAAAACGGCAAGCACCGGCGTAGAGGTTGCACACGGGAAGGGAGAAATCTCTCATCTAACTTAGATTTAATAACAGACTCCTGCCTAGCCACTGGCCACTCAATGCTTAGTTTTGATACAGCTCGAGTGAGAACCTCCATGAGCTCTTCGCTTTCGGTAGTGTGGGGTGGCGAGTCCTCCACATCTCCCTCGTCAATACTGCTTTTTTTTTTTTTTTTTTTTAGATAGCAGTATTGGTGCTTCAGCCCGGGCGGAAGAAACCGCAGAGCGTGCTTCCGAACCGGGGCTGAGACACTGGATCTAACAGGTAAAGGCAAAGATAAGGCAGAGCCCGTCTCTAACCCCGCTGAAAGATCCATTTGCGATCTCCACGATAAGCGTCGCCGCTCAGCCTTGGCAGAAGCGGGACTCGAACCGAAGGGAACGTGCACCGAGCACTCTCCTCAAAGAGCGCTCGGCGGGAGCGGAGCGTCCATAAAGGCAGACGCTTGCAATGCTCGCAGCCAGCCCCCTCGGGAGCTGACTGGGCATGCTGCACTCCCAAACAAACAACACAAAGAACGTGTGTATCCCCGCCCGTTAGATAGCACGAGCAGGGAGGGACACACTTCTTAAATTCTGTTCGCTCGCCATAGTCTCTCATACAAAATTGTTTGTGTGGTGTAAATGTGATAACTCCTGCCTAGCAAATACTAAAGACAGACACAGTGTTTACACTCAGACAGATTCACATATAGCGTGACTGAAGGCACAGAAGCTGATGTGCTTGTGTTTTTGGGGTGCTTTATAGTTTCCTGGTCGATGACGTCACCCGCCTATGACGTTCAGTCTCTCCATTGGGCTGATTCCATACGTGCTTCATGACGCACAACGCAGGGGCGTTCCCACAGCGTTTGACGCAGCTCGAAGTTCCCTTGAAAGGGAACACAAGGAAAATAAATAGGGAGCAAGCAAGGCAGGTAACAAAGGAGGGGAGACAAGTGGGGCAAAAAAAGAACCAATAATCCTAAATCAATAATCAATAAAACATGACAAAAACATAAGCGGATGAGTGCCGGAATCCAAAAACCACGCTCCCAACATGAAGCAAGGTACACAGACAAGAGATCACACGACTTGAGCACACTCTAAACCGTACGCTCACATAAAGACAAGACAATACAGGAGTGTCAGGGCTCTGTCACAAAAACCAAGAATAAACTAGACTGAAGTAATAAATAAAGGTACACTTTGTAACTTTTATTGTTCAAAATTAACAACATTTAAATGATGAGTAAATACACCATTAATCCTTCTTAAATAACATGCTTTTATATTATAGACCTAGCGGGATGGTTTTCAGGGGAAATGACTTTACATGTGTCAGCCGTCTGTGCATGTCTCATCATATCTGTAAACAGAGAAAATTTGCATACTGTATGTTAGTTGTCACAACGAGCGAGAAAGTTGACATGGAGCCCGTTAAATCTCGAACGTCCGATGAATCACCCGTTTTTTTATAAAGAAAGTGTTGAACAGAGGAGAGTTTGCTGGCAATAAGAGATCAAGACAGAGCTCGTAATAAATCGAGAATCAACACTGGCTTAGCGTGAGATGTTGAGAACTGAGGGATTTGAAATGTTGAAAAGCGATGCGGAGATGAAGTTTATACTCAACAGGTGAATAAGGTATTTTATTGAACAGATAAATTGCCATATGTAGCTCTCTAACAGAGTTCATAGTAAAGCATCTATTGTGAAGGGTAATTTCATTATGCGCTGTCTTTCGCAAGTCAGCTTAACATCTTTTCCATCTAAACTGGTTATATCTCTTAAGCCTAGTAGTGAATGTTTTATGAGCAGTAGGATAACCATATTCATCTGCAGTCAAGCAGAGCCGAGGCACAACCAAAACAATGTTCTGTTTTGTTTTTTCTTTTAAAAAGTTACATAGTGTACCTTTACATTATTTCTCTTTTAAATAATACATTTTGTAAATGTAATTTATTGTCAGTCTCTTAGCTCATAACTGGAAGCCATTCACATGCAACCTAGTGAGATCATGTGGCAACAGTGTAGTATACTTTGAAATACTTTGAAAGGTTTCACTTACTAAAAGATAGTAGGCAGCATGCAGTGTTTACTGTGCAGTATTCAGTAGATAGATGATAAGTTAGTGTTCGACTCTGATCAGAATGATTAATTATATATTTCTGTGTTTTTTTTTTGCAGGCACCAATGGCTTAGTGATTTACGGTGGACTGACTGAGGATGGATTCACAATTAATCCAGAGACGGGTGTGATATCTGTCACTCAGGTTCTAGATAGGGAACTTCAGGACCACTACACTGTAACAGGTACATAAACACAGCCAGGATCTGCACATAATATGGTTGAAACTGTTTTTTTAGTATTATGTATACTATATACTATTATTGTATTTAAGATTTTTTGATTTATTTTTTATATTTTGCTTTTAATTTTCATCATTCTGTTCTTCTCAAATGTTGCTTTGGCAACTAACTGAAATAAATAGTTTTTATAAAGTTTTAATTGTAAACTGTGTAAAATGTGTAAATATAACATTTTCATTTTATTTTCTCGAATAAACCGAAAAGTTTTTAATAATTTAGTTTTAGTTAACAATGTACAACACTGGCCTGAAAAAGTATTATGTGCTATTATAAAAAATAATTGTATATAATTATAATTTATAAAATTATCAAAACTACTAAACTTAATAACCCACTTTATATATTGTGTATGTGATAGTGTATGCAAAAGATGGAGGAATACCCCCTAACTTTGCCAAGGCTAAAGTACACATCACAGTGCTGGATGAGAATGATAATGCTCCAGCTTTCGGGCGGCAGCATTACAGTCTGGAAGTGCCTGAGAACCAAGAGCCCGTGGAGCTGTTTAGCCTCAAAGCCACAGACCTGGACACCGGAGAGAGCGGACGACTGGATTATAAGATCACTGGTAAAACTTTATTTTTATTTTATTCTGTACAGAGGAATCTGTAGAAGAAGAGCTTCTACAGTGGACTACAAACCAGATTTAGAGTCTGTAAGTTAACACATATTGCATTTTTTAATTATCTGTGGTGAAGGCACATTACTGTTTTTGCCCACATTGCAGGCTTGTTTCTTATAAAAAGAAGACCCACTCTGCTTGATTATTAACAAATGTTTTGTCTGTGTGTTGTTTTTCTAGCTGGCGACCCAGATGGAGACTTTCGACTTGTCGGTTCCTCTGGAGCTCTGTCTACTTCAAAACCTCTGGACCGAGAGCGGAAGAACAGTTATTCCTTGGAAGTGGTGGTTCAAGATCATGGCAGCCCTTCACTTAGCAGCACTGCCACTGTGGAAATCTCAGTCCTTGATGTAAACGACAACAGCCCCAAGTTTGGCAGCAGTAGCTACACCGTCGATGTCTCAGAAGATGCTGCTGTAGGTTTTGTGGTGTTGGATGCAACAGCCACAGATGTGGATGAGGGCGAAAATGGGCAGATCTTTTACTTCCTTAGCCAAGAAGCCAAAGGTGCATTTACAGTGCATCCAGACACAGGGCGGATCACTACCACAGCACTTCTGGACAGAGAGAAAAGAGCTTCTTACACCTTCCAAGTGTATGCTGTTGACCTTTCACCCGCCGCACCCCACAACGCCACAGCCCATGTAACTGTTACCATCCTGGACATCAACGACAATGCACCATTCTTCATCCAGGACCCACTGATTATCAACGTGTCCAGTGGTAGTGTGTCCACGCATCAGGTGGTGGCCACCATGAGAGCAGAAGATAAGGACTTTGGAGCCAATGGGTCTGTGTTTTACCGCTTTGCTATGCCAGTCCGAGGATTTTCTATTAACTCGCTAACTGGGGAGATCCAGACCACAGAGAAGCTGGAGACCCTCACGCAAACCCAACGCACCCTCATAGTGGAAGCTATGGACCAGGGCAGCCCTCCTCAGTCTTCTCTAGGTGTGGTGATGGTCTATGTGAAGGAGGAAGATTACAAGGGCATTCGATTCTCTCGCAACGCCAGAGATGTTAGCTTACAGGAGAATGCAGCTAAAGGTATGCAGAGAATTTACAGCAAAAGATTGATATTAATATATGAAATGTTAATGTAACAGGTGATGGCAATAATGCCAAATGATAGAACTGGAAATATTTATATAGTGTTCCACTGGGACAGAGATGCAACTTTTTGTGAACCAGTCAATTCCAGATGGATAATATTTGGTCCCACCATACTTTTTACTTATTTATTTGATGTCCTGTTTTGCTCAGAAACAAAACACCTTACAAAAATGAAATGGGTTGAAAATTCCACTTCATGTTGACTTTAAATAAAAATAAGTATCTTGTATTTGATGTATCTTCTTACAGGTCAAACATTGCATTGCAAAACTATACAGACCTCAATGTCACTCTTTTATTATAAATCCTACACTAAATGTTAGTCTTTGTGCCATTGTCATTTCAAAGTACTGGCATGAGGCAGCTGAAAACTTTTTGCAATGAACTGCATGATGAAAACTGCAGCATTGTATTTCAGCACTCGCAGGCACAGTCAGTTTTGTGAAACATTGAAAGCCAATCCATCAATTTAAGTGAGTATGGCAGAAGAGTATTGAGGTTTTTTTTGTGTGTATCTTTCCCCACAGGCACTGCAGTCGCCCAGGCTCAGGCTCAGCACCCTGACGGCACCCGCGACGGCATCACTTACACCATCTTTAGTGGGAACAAATACCTTTCTTTCAGCATCAGCTCAAGTACAGGTCAGATAGGAAATTCTGACAAGATTTTGATAAAATGCATGCAAAAACAATATTTCTTATTAACAATGTCAGTCAGTTGACCTACTTCAATGCATTATTGGTGCTTTTATAGGTGAAATCTGGGTACAGAGCTCAAATGGACTGGATTTTGAGGACACTCCAAGACTCCGTCTAGTGGTGAAGGCTGAAACTACATCCTCAAGCTCCTTCATGGCTGTCAACCTGATTCTTCAGGATGTCAATGACAACCTACCCCGATTCCAGCTGCAGAACTATGTGGCGTATATGCATGAAGCACAGGGCTATGATTTTCCAATCCTTCAGGCAAGGGGTCTTTTACTTTTTTGTACTTCTAAAAGGTCACATGTAATTGAAAACACATTGGAAAAGTATTTCTTACTTTACATCAGCGAGTGTCAGATTTAAACCATGTATGGCAAGTGTTCATTTTGGATTGTCTGTTTGATTAACCTGTTTTTGCATGAATTAGGTTATTGCAGAGGATGTTGACCAAGGTCAGAATGGTCAAGTGACTTACTCCATTGAGTCTTCGAGTCAAAGTGGACTTTTTAAAATTGACCCTCTGACCGGCAGCATCACGACTGCGGCCATTATGGACAGGGAAATCTGGACACAGGCACAGTGAGTGTATATTATGTGTACTGCGCTTGTTCGGCCAATGAAGTCATTGCTCTGCGGGTCTTTAATTTCCCTCTGTTCTGTGGAATGTAACTATCCTCTCCAGCGTTATTTAGTTTGTGTGTGATGTGTTCAAGCCCTCGTAGTTTTACCTCATGTGTTTTGTTTCTAAAATGTTCCCCTACCCGTAAAAAGTGGTGTGTTTTTAATTTACTACATTTTTGGTCTGTTAGAGCTTTTGGATTGTTGCACAAATATTTTTTCCAAAAATAGAAGACATCTTTTGTTCTCTCTCTTTATCTCAAAAAACTGAACAGAAACATCTCTCACGTGATATAAGTCAGAAAAAAATTATCTAACCCTTTATTTTATCTCATTTGCATCAGGTTGGTGATAAAAGCCACTGATCGTGGTAGCCCTAAGCTAGTAGGCACTGCCACCATCACTGTGATTATTGTCGACCTCAATGACAACAGTCCTACCATCCCAGTGCCACGAGAAATTAGAGTGCCAGAGAGTAAGTGAACTATCTGGTGACCTTTGACCCTTTAATACTGAAAGGCTAAATTACAAGCACCTAAAAGACAAGACTTTTATTACTCTACATGCATCTGAATGTTGTGTCCCTGCTTCCCTCTTCCAGACTCTCTTATCGGCACTGAGATCACCCTGGTTACTGGAAATGATGTGGATTCTGGCCCAGTGCTGTCTTACTCTTTGCAGCTGGATGCTCCATCACAGGGAAAATTTGATATCCATCGTTACAACGGCCGTGTGTCTCTGACAGCACCACTGGACTTTGAGGAGAGGGCATGGTACACATTGACCATTCGAGCTTCAGATTCAAAGCATCAGAGTGAAGCCAATTTAACTGTGCTGGTGGAGGACATAAATGATAATGCACCTACATTTACACAAGATCTATATCAGGTAACTTTTTCTTTCTACCATTTGAAGTATTTTAAAAGGAGTGACACAATTTGAATCTTGTTTTATTAGGATTGATGTAGATTTATTGGCTTTGTTCTTCTTTTGTTAACTTTTGTGAAAAGTTTTCAGTGTGAGAAAAAGGGTTTGACTCATGGATTGACTCTTGACTCTTGAAGGGTTTGACTTCATGGATTAGGATAACATTATCCTAAGGACTTGTTTAACATAAATTTATCCCAGAATAAATGTAAATGCTTACATTCGCACAAGTAAAAAGTAAGCAGTCATTTATGATTGCATTTATTCGTTTAGCAGACGCTTTTATTCAAAATGACATTGCTGTGGATACAGGAAAAAGCATGCCAAATAACAGCTTTGTTGTTGGTTTTGGTTTCTAGGTAACACTTCCAGAACATTCTCCACCAGGCAGTCCTGTTATCACAGTAACAGCAACAGATCGAGATTCAGGAGAAAATGGAAAGGTCACCTTTCGAGTATTGTCTTCAACGAGGGATGGGTTTTACATTGATCCTAAAAATGGTATAAGCTTTATACTAAACATATCAGTGGCATTTACTCATGTATATTCTATTTATAACAAATAGCATCTTGCAACAAATAAATTGTTTATAATAAGTGCAATTAGTAGTGGATGATATGTACATAAAGTGGTGGGATGAGTTAATAAAAACAGCATCTACTTACTATGACCTACTAAGGTCAGCTACTTGCATATAGTTTAAATAGCCACTGTCAATAGTTTTAACATATAGTAAACTATATATCATTAACATTGTAGTAAAAGCACTTCCCATGTCTTTCTAGGTACACTTTTCATCAGACAGAAAGCAGAATTTGACCCAGAGCAGCCCTCTGTGAGTGTAGTCGTCGAAGCTCGTGATGGAGGATCTCCACCTCTATCATCTTCTGCCACGGTCCAAGTTCAGCTGATGGACGTCAATGATAATGCCCCCATATTCCATCAGTTGGAGTACAAAGCCACAGTGTCTGAGGACCAGCTACCTGGAGCAACTATCCTGACCTTAGAGGCAGTAGATGGAGACCTATCTCAGGAAAACTCTGGTTTTGATTTTGCAATCGCCAGTGGGAATGTTGGAAATGCTTTCCAGATTGAGAGTAGCGTTCGTTTCATAGAGGGCCATGGCTTCCAGACCGTAGGAACCCTGATCCTGGTGGAGCGACTGGATTTTGAGGCGTTATCACACTATAACCTTACCATTGCGGTCTCGGACCGTGGTATTCCCCAACGCAGCTCCAGCGTACCAGCCATCATCACAGTCACTGATGTAAATGACAACCCTCCTGTCTTTGGCAGAGCTGAGTACATAGTGGCTTTGAGTGAAGGGGCAGCTGCTGGTACAGAATTCTTACGTGTGACTGCAACTGATCCCGATTCAGCTCCCTATGCAGAGGTCCAGTACAGCATCAGCTCTGGAGATGAGATGAAACTCTTCTCTGTGGATCAGTGGACTGGGGCACTGAAGCTTCAAAGACCTTTAGACAGAGAGAGCCGAACTTCCCATGTGGTTATAGTGCAAGCTTCAGATGGCCATGGTCATTTTGCCTTGGCTCCTATTAATGTAGAGGTAAAGGACATTAATGACAACAGACCTTACTTTCCCATTGCTACATTAACGGCCAGTGTCCGTGAGAACCAGCCACCCAACTCTGCTGTGACTGTGTTACATGCAATCGATTATGACACAGGAGTTTATGGACAGCTGAAGTATTTTTTGATGGACCACTCCAGCCTAGGAAAAGACCTCTTCTTGGTAGATCAGAACTCTGGTGAAGTTCGTACTAGGCAGATATTTGATTTTGAGAAGGTAAACTCATTTAACTTCATTGCTTTGGCTGTGGATGCAGGCAACAACTCAGCTACAGTCACAGTGCAGGTCTACGTCACAGGGGAGGATGAGTATGACCCAGTTTTTACATCTTCAGACTTTTCCTTTGAGGTACCAGAGGGAGCCAAGAAAGGTCAGAGCATTGGGCAAGTACAGGCCAAAGATGAGGATGATGGGGTGGATGGGATTGTACTGTACTCCTTCCCCAATTCCTCTCCTTACTTCGATGTGAATAAGACCACTGGTGTAATCTACCTAAAGATGGACAGCTCTGGCAGCTCAAGTGGTGGGAGTCGCTCGAAGAGGGAAACCCGCCTAATGACTATGGATGTTACCGCACACAGCCCTCTTGACACATCGAGAGTAGCTTCTGCTCAGCTAACCATTGATGTCACCAACACATCCTTTGGTCTCGCAACAGACTTTAATGTCCTCCTTGTGAGCATAATTGCTGCCTCTCTTGGAGTAATAGTCTTGTTGGTCATAATTGCTGTGGCCCTTTATCTAGTAAGATCAAAGCGCAAGAAGAAAGGACAAGACACAGGTAATAGTACTGTATCTTCAGGCACAGCTTTGCAAAACTTGGATGAGTCTAAACCTGCAGGGGGCGACAGGATCTATCATCAAGCACTTCCTGGATATGCAGGTGATGAAGAAGGAACAGGTGGAGGCTCCTATACTCGAGGAGGATCCTTAGATCCTTCTCACTCCAGTGGACGGGGATCTGCCGAAGCGGCAGAGGATGATGAAATCCGGATGATCAATGAGTACCCAAGAGTTGCAAGCATCACCTCCTCAATGCAAGAGCACATCTCTGCCAGGGGCCCTGATTCAGGTATCCAACAGGATGCGGACCAACTCTCTGATATTTCTTGTGAACCGGGGCCACTTGATGCAAGCCAGTGGTTCAAAAATAAGAAACTGGGGAGCATCAGTGGGAGTCTCAGTGGTACCCTACTGTCTGGTCAGCTCCCAGTCTATAGAGATGAAGGTGGGGGCTACCTTGGAGTAGGTCGTGGGTTGAATATTTCCCATCCGAAAGATTATGCTTTCCCTGAGGATGGAAAACCCTCAGTTGATGGCTCCCTCACAGCCATAGTGGCAAGTGACGAGGAACTGCGAGGCAGCTACAACTGGGACTACCTTCTCAACTGGTGCCCTCAGTTCCAACCCTTAGCCAGTGTCTTCACAGAGATTGCCAGACTAAAAGATGAGAGCTTACCTCCCAACAACCCACGTAGACCTTTCCAGCCCAAAGTCAAGACAGACCCCAAGCCAAGAATTGACCCTCCACCCCTCATTACCTCAGTGGCTCATCCAGGGGCCAAATCTGTCCCACCCAAACCCGCCATAGCACGGACGTTCCACCACTTAGCATCGCTAAGGCGTTCACCTATAAGCCATGAGGGTTCCATCTCCTCAGCAGCGATGTCTCCCAGTTTCTCCCCTTCTCTGTCCCCACTTGCTGCACGGTCCCCAGCCGTCTCCCCATTCGGGGTCACTCAAGGTCCCTCAGCTTCCATTATCAGCACCACAGAGCACTCTCTGGAGCACAGTGATGAGGCTGAGATGAGAATTTAATGCTGCATTGCACTCCGTTTTGTGGAGGCCGTTTTATGTCTTTTGATAAGACATTATATTAGTCACTCTTAGCAATGTTGCATAACTGAAAAAGGCAGCATGAAGAATCAGTCGCTAAGCCATGATAGTGACGCAGGTGTCTGGTAACTGAAAGGGTAAAAACATTGTGTGGTGACGTCACCCTTCTTCAGAGCCACCGCAGTGTTGATGTGAAGTGAGTTATGTGTTGCTTTGTTTTGTCTTGCTGGCTGGCCAGGGAGGCAAGACGTTGACTGCTCCTTTTGTTTGTTTCTTTTTATATTGATGACTCAAACAGCTTTGAAACTCCAGTGTTATGTTAAGTCCATCCAAAATAGCTGCTATTGTAATACTTTGTAGGCCGCAATGAGAACTCTGTAGAAACTCAAACTGATGTCACTATATTTGTTTATTGCAAGGAGATGTTATTTTTTCTTTATTTTCTTTTGTATTTTAAAAAAAATGCTAATCAGTTTCATTTATGTTTTTTTATGAAGGACTTGCCATTGCTTTGAGTGAAGGAGGTCTTACATTTTTGTGACATTTTTTGTATGTATATTTATATGCTAGCCATAATAAGTGTATTATCATTGGATAGTGTCTAGGATCACCATACTGTGCGGTTGTGAAAATTGTGACACTTGTAATGTGAATGATTGGAAGATTGTTGAATTTTATTATTTATAAAGAGAAAGGCTGAAAGTGTTGAAACTTCCCATGTTGCATAGTGTTGTATTATAGGCCTTTTCAAGTTGTATTGTACTTTGTCCTTTGAACTAGATTGTTAGCATCTTAGCTAATTTATTGTAAAAAAAAAGAAAAGAAAAAAAAAAGGCCATACTTTTTTCGGCTCATCTGGAGACCTTTCGTTAAATTGGTGAAACCTCAAAGACTCTTCTGTATATAAATGGGTTTCTTCCAAAACAGCAGCTCTCTTACACTGTTTCTATGCTGCTTTTTCTGACAATAAAAAAAGTTTAATCTGCATAATTTACGGTTGGGTTGTTAGTAAATTTAGAGTGAAAAAACTTTTGGCCCATCATCTAGGATGTAGTTTATTCACCTTTCAGAGTAAGTCACTAGACAATGGACCTTCTTTTGTATTACATAGTGCATATTTTCTGTTTTCAAAAGAAGCTTCTGAAGTGCCCTGCATTTTTTTTTAATCTAACAATCTCGGTGGGAAGAGATTTAAGCATTGGAATGACCAGAGGGCTGTTTTCCTACCTGGTGCATGCCTGATACCGCCACTGCCTCAAGTGTAACTGGACCCTGTTTAGCACTCAAAGAGGGGTCTGACATTTTTGAAGTCTGTCTTGCACAATTCATTTTAAAAGTTGACATTTAATTGTCTCATAGTCTGGAAAACAACAGATTCCAAGATGGCTGCCTACATTCCAGCAGCAGTATAGTTTAAATCATCTGTACATATTTAAATCAAATATTAAATTCCTACTGATTTCTTTTGTCAAACCTGAGTCTTCTGTCTTCCTTCCTCCAAGTTCAAATCAAAACATGGATGGGGAGTTTCAAAGTACCCGAAGCGTAGCAAAAGGCCAATCATCTGGCTTTTAGAAAAAAAGGGAACAGGAGGGGTTAGAGTCAAATTTGTCCTTCATTAAAAAGCAATTTGAAAGGATACAGTATGTTCCAAAAACCTAGACTAAAGCTGGGCCTCAGGCTGTGTATAGCTAGACACAGGGTGTGCCTGTTTTAAAATCGCAGCCATTAAACATTTCCATGAATGTCCAAAAAAAAAAAAATGTATATTAACATTTATGCACCATATGAATTAGCTCAAATATCTATGACTGATTATATTTGCTATAATTGTACAGTATCACATGTCATTACATTTTAACAGGAAATCACTCACATACTCATGTCATCATATCATAACATCAACTCCATTCTGTTTTTAACTGAGCACATATTTACCTCTCCATATGCAATGGACAAAAATACAGGAAAGGGTACATCTTTGTATCTTATTTACATCCAAAGGCTGCATATAAGTATATCTTTTGAGGATACTGCCCCAGTAACAAGCTGTTGTGTATTATTTGTTGACAGTGTATATGAAACTGAAGCACACCTTCTGTCTGTTTCTCCCGTATTGAGTTTTCTCATCCCCTGTTGTGAAGTTGGTTTTGGCTGAGATTCAGCTCTCCTCCATCTCCGTGCTATGCATGTCTAACTGATTTACACCATCCCAGATATCACAAAGAAATAACAGTCTCATTCGCTTGCACAGTCAGTGTTTTATAAACACTGCAATGAGTTGTGTGACCACTGTATAAACATGTTTTCTTTATCACTGATATTATTTTCAGGATGAGATTTTACCTTATCTGTTATAAGCATTGTGATGCCATTTATGCTTATCATTGTATCCATCTCTGTGTTATCAAGACATGTTATCAAGTCTAGTTACTACACAGTTTGTACATTTTTGCTGCTGCTTCTTTCTTTGTCAGACATTATAAGTAAAAGGCTGCTGAAGGATTTGGGGCAATTTTTGTTATGTCTTCCCATTTTTCTCACCATCATTTATTGCCAGTTCTGTGGGAAATTGTTTTGCAGAGCAACATTTTTAACTTGCTGTGATTTATTTTATGTTTTATTATTATTTTATTTTATTATTTATGCAATCTCATCCATGACACATGAATGATTATGCACTCTGATCTATACAAAAGTAAAAAGAGAGGATCTGAATATATAGCTACTTATTACATAAAAAAAATCCAATACCTAAAAACAATAGCAGAGAAAATATTACCACATATAACACCATGAAGCTTGTCGCACATCTTTGTGTGGGTCTCTGGCTGAAATGGGTTTATCAGGTCATCAGACATATGTCAAGCTTTTCCTATTGAAGATTATATAGATAAGAATAATCGTGAATGTTCGCCCTACATTCCACTGTAACACCATCCTCAGAAAGATACAAAGTGTGTCTGCAAATCTAAGAGCTAACCTCTGGTTTTGATATTAAACTGCAATGTTTTTTTGATTAATAACATGAGATAAATTAAAATGTGATTAGTGAGCAGTTTATGCGTTTTTAAGATTTATCATTTTTTAAACGCTTCAGTAGAAAAACAAGGGAAGTCTCCATAGCACCATTCATGTTGTAAATACACATCAAAGAAAGATTCAACAGTCTTGGACTTGGCTATTAAAACAAGTCTGCTATTCCCATCAGGTCAGTAGTAAATTTAATGATCCCTGCATTCCTCGTGGAAAAAAGTCAGATGTATCATTCAATGATTAGAATCAATGATTCGCTCTGCATAGTCAAAATTAGTTAAGTGGAATAGAAACCAAAGGGTAAATGTCTCAATGAAAATTGAGTTATGCCAAACATACATTTTAAATTACAGGACTGACATTTTGGCTCTTAGATCTTATCATCCTGAGATGCTATAAATTGTTCTTAAAAAGTGCCTATAAAGAAGATCTGTTAACTAAGACCAGATCTGGCTCAAGTTAAGGGAAGGTTTTTGCATTTTCTTAAAGAGATAGTTCACCCAAAAATGGAAATTCTGTCATTAATGACTCTCAAGTCCTTTGTTCATCTTGGGACTGAAGATATTTTTTAAGAAATCCGAGAGCTCTATAATTACAAAATAATATAATAACTTCCGGTCTTGAGTCAACACGCATGCGTCGTGGTTCTCCCCCTACTGATTTGCAGGTCAATTTCGTAAATAAAGCAGTAAATCGTTTTTTGTGTGCAAACAAAGTACTTGCGTCGCTTCATAAAATTGAGGTTAAACCACTGGTCACATGGATGACTTAAATGATGTTTTTCCTGTCTTTCTGGACCTTGAATGTGTAAATTGCATTGCTCCCAGAAAGCTCTCGGATTTAATCAAAAATATCTTAATTTGTGTTCCGAATATGAACGGAAGTATTACAAGTTTGGAACTACATGAGGGTGAGTACTTAACGACAGAATTTTAATTTTTGTGTAAACTAACCCTTAAATATAAGCTCTTCTGTCTGTAATTTTATTATGCTGACTCAAATTCACTCTCAAAATCTGTCAGATTCAGTGGGGACCTCTCAAATTCAGTCCATGAGACTATATTGTGCTTTTTTTTAACACTAGAAATGTTGTTTTGCTCTAATAGCATATTTTTCCATGTAATCTATCCATTCTGTCTTTCTGGTTAAGGTGACATGTCGATTCATATTTGCTTTCTTGATTAACTTAAAATTGTCTTCCGTCATCCTAATCACCAACCTGGAAACTTACCAAAATAAATATTATTTATGGTCATGAAATATATATATATTTTTTTTTCTTGGGTTAACCTGGTAAAAGTACCTAAATGATTTTTTTTTTTTAATCAGAAACAGTTTTATTATGCCATGATTTTTTTTACTTTACAAATTCTTGCTTGGTTTCACTGTTTACCTTGTGTACATGTAAAATTAGATTGTAATAACACTGCTGTAAGGAATGCTTCCTCATTTAGGAGGAGATGTTTGTCATCTTTCAGCGGTGGTGATCAATGGTGTTAACTGAGGAGAGTTGGTGGTGAGTGCCCTCTCTCAGGGTCTGTGCATGAACCGGAGCTGAATGCGGAGGTGGACAAAACTATACCAGACACGGCTGATAGATCGCACCAACGGCTCCTGATTTATGACAGTCCAGGCTTGAGAGAGAAGGAAATAGCTGCAGAAGTAAAATACAGTTTGACTTCAGCTTGGATTGTGGTCAACAGTGTCATGTCCTCTTAGATGTTTGAGCTAATATGCTTTTGACTCTAACTTGCATTATTATTATAGATAAAATGCTGTCTTATCAAGGGGCAGGACAGTCTCATTAAAAAAAGCATCTGATTGGACAAGAGTCATCAATATTATTTATTTGTTGACCCAGTAAAAAAAAGACTAATATGCGACTAATAGTCGTGCTTTAAAGACACAAAACTTACATTTTTAATTATATTGATTACATTTTTGTATACACAGTCTCTTATATTCACCAAGGTTGCATTTATATGATCAAAAATATAGTTAAAACAGTAATATTGTGAAATATTACAATTTAAAATGTTTTCTATTCGAATATAATTTAAAATGTGATTTATTCCTTTAATGGCAAAGCTGAATTTTCAGCATCATTACTCCAGTCTTCGGTGTCACATGATCCTTCAGAAGTCATTATAATATGCTGTTTTATTGTGTAAGAAACATTTCTTATTATTATCAATGTTGAAAACATTTTCCACTTTTTATGTTATTTATAGCGTGAAATTACTGTTGTAGTAATTAAATGTTTGCTTAGTTATCACCAAAGCTTACTCTATTTTGCTATAGATCATTAAACCGTTATGCTGCCTCAGAAATCTGTCCGAAATCAGTTTCATAAAGTACCTTTGTGCCCAAACCCTGCCTGCAAAGCCATTGCTTGATAGTGCAGTGAGGCAACAAGTCAGCTGCCTAAGCTTTTGGCCCAGAACTCTTTAAATAATAGAATGTTCAAAAGAACAGCATTTATTTCAAATCCAAATGTATTTACTGTTACCTTTGATCAATTTAATGTATATTTCTGCACAGTTGTGTGTATATAAAATATTTATCCCTGTTAGCATAAGGCAGAAGATTTTCTTAGCTCTTAATGCACCGTAAAGCCACAGCTTCTGCTTAGTGTCTTTTCTGTCACCACTCTATTATTATAACTTTCCATTTCTGCTGGTTAAAATCAAGGGAGATCGAAGCAGTGAGAGTGAACTGTTGAATCAGTTACGGGTTGGAGTCACGGCGTTCCGTAAACAGCCTCTGTTTTTCCACTCAGTTGCTGAGTCACTGCAGGTCTGTATTAGCATTGTGTCACAGGCCTGCGGCTTCGGCTCATGATTACATCTCTTCGCCAAAGCTCTCACATCTCCTGGGGTGTCTGGAGGAGACACACCCGAGAAAAGTATGGGATCAAGTAGGTTGTTGTGGTTTGGCTCTCGAGACACTTTTGGCAAGTCATTCATATAAATGTAGTTTTGTTTAAAAAAAAAAGAAAGAATCGCATCATACAGATTTCTGTTGCCGCTTTGCTGAATTAAATGACTCAGCTGTTGTTTTGGATGCAGAGATGTTGAGTTACAAATGAAGATGATGAATGGACGTGCTGAAACTAGGATGTTGTCAACGTCTTTGTGTTCTAATGTGGCTGTTCATAAACAATTCCCTCCAAAGCTCTGAGAGATTTTTTCCATTCAAGTGAACAAATGGCAGCATTTAGAGTCAGGGAGGAAGATGGATTATTTCTGAGGATCTAATGAGCCAAACAGTGTGACTGTATCAGTATCCCACCTGGTTTTGATTTATCCACCCTCACTGACTGATCTTGCATTTGTGTAAGTCGAATGTAACTCTGCAACTCTGAATATCTTCCATCAACCCTGAATCAAAATGTGGCAGAAAAGCTAATTCAGATCTTATCCTTAATGTCATGTGAGAGAACAAGATGAATTGCTGTTAACAGAGGCTCTGTATCAGTGAATATGTCAGCGTTCTCGTCACCTCCTCTTTTGTGCGGCCTGAGTTTACTTCAAGAGCAGGAAACAGGCCTAATCCATAACGTCTGCAAAGAGCCTCCTGTTGCCCCCTTTTTCCAGCACTCCTCCACACAAGACCATGTTTACTTTATGTGCAAAAATTCATTAGGAATAAGATTTTTCATGCCTCCTCCCCTCCCCTTTGTTTTCTATGGCATTGCCACCAAAAATAGAAAAACTGAAATTTTCCTCATTAACTGGGAAAAGGGTATAATGATGAATCTACAACATGTTTGGGAAATGTCACCTAAAAATGTGTATTTAGTTTACATATTTCATCATCTTTAATAAATACACTTTTCTGGACCAGGGGGAAGGATCACTTTATTTCCCGTAATGCACTGCCTGTGATTCTCAAATTATTTTAGAGCTTGGCATAAAGAACCCTGGTTCTTCACAGGAAACAAACAGTTGTTGAGGAGGGAAACTTATTCTTATTTTAAATTGAGGGCCTCTAGTGGGCCCCAGCCTCCTGGTTGAGAAGCACTGCTCTAAATGGTTTGAACTCTAACCGTGCGTTCACACCGCCGCCGGCGAGAGCGTCAAAGTGGCCGGAAGCCATTCATTTTCAATGAGAGCCGGCGGCGCGTCTTAGATGACGAGAGCGGCGAGGAGAAGTTGAAGTCAGGTCAACTTTATTGTAATGAGCTATGACGCGGTTCGGCGGCAACCAATCAGAATGTAGAAGTGCTCCGTTTGATAGGATTCCAGGGTACGCAGTCCTGTAATCTCAACTCGCAAAACGCCAATAAATTCATAGAAGAAGAAGAAGTCCTGTAATCTTTAGTTCCAACCACATTAGTTCCCAAGCAAAATAGAGGAGAGTTTGATCATTTGAATTCGATAAGAAGGCGCGCAACACTATTTATAGGCAATATGTTCTCGCTAGAACGCTTGTTTTTCAGCGGGAATGCAAATTAGATTAGCACTTAACCATGAACACAAAAGCCACACCACACAAATGGCTTTTAATTGGTTTATTTAGTTAGCAAACATGTCACTATAACTGTTAAGTTCTTTCCATCGATCAATGTGTTACTTTCACATTTAAAAGATTTCATGAGGTTAACTTATACCCTACTTTGTCAGTCTGCAAAAATAACGATCGACATGCATGTTTGCTTTGCGACCCCTTTAACAGTTTTAAAAAAGACCAAGCATTCGATCTACGTCAGAGCGTCCACAAATCTTTCCATGGCGTCGTTGGCAGGGCGGCGAGAGCGAATTTTGCCACTCTCGTCGGTGGCGGTGTGAACGCACAGTAAGTGTGTGTCCGAAATCACCCTTATACTTTTAAATAGGGCATTATTTGAAGGGACAGCCATTTATAGAGGCGTCCAAAACCATAGTAGAAGTTATCAAGTGCACTCATTCAATCCCACAATGCACCGCAGTAACAAATCTACAACCGCTGTACACTCAACGGCTAGATAATACCCATAATGCACTGTGACAGTTGCACCGAATTCATTCCTGCATCTCGCCAGAAGATGGCGCCTGCAGTTGAATCGCCCATCCATCCATTTTCCAAACCACTGGTTCAGTGTGGTTACAGCTACAAGCTAGTTTCCATGACAGCTCAAGATAAATCTTTTCATCTAACTACTGGATCTGCCAGTTTGCAAGGTTTCAAAGGATTATAGCAAGCACAAACTATGCAAAAAACGGTAGACTTTCCGGCACACTCAGCGTCCGAATTCACTCACTCGTTTTCATTCACTCCTTCAAGTGGACTACATTAGTAGAGTAATGTAATAGTAAATGAGGGTATACGGGGCGTTTTCGAACACAGCCTAAGACTTAATTCAGCAATAGAGCTCCAGCCCCTCCATTCATTGACCTGTACCAAGAATGATGGTGTTTTGAAGAATGAAGAGCAACGTGCAGGTTGAATTTATAACTGAATTAATACTTGATATTGTCTGAAGAGGTCTTTTAAAAACACATATGTAGAAATTACTAATGAAATCTCATTTGAAGTAGAGATTTTGATGAAAATGTGCTAGGCTCTGGAATACGCCTTTCCCGCTAGCAACGCGTCATATGACGTAGGGCGAGGCAAACAAGAGCTCGCGTTCAGCTGTAGTTAGAGCGGTAGTGAGAGACAGAAAAAGTTTTAGATCGAGTTTTAGAGATGCCATAATGGTAAATTGTTGTTTTTGTTCTTGTTGCACGAATTCCAGCCTGTCAGGACATCGTGTCCATCATATTCCTTCGAGGAAAAACAAGGCTTTTCGTTTTTGGGTGCGTTTTGTGCAGGTGAAGAGAGCAGACTTTACTGCCGTGTCTGTCACCACACACTCGGTCGTTTGTAACGCACATTTCACTCCGGATTTTTTGCATCACAGACAGATGGTTTAATTAATACGCCTTTGAAAACATTGCATTGTGCTGTCTTGCTCTGCGTGTTTCCAGTGTGAAGTATTTACACAGCTAACTCGTTGGCAGCTCAATGCTATCCTGCTTGTTGGCTGCAAACTGCGGAATGGATTTCCTGAGGGGGGTCTCTGTGTCTCATTGAGCCGCGCCTCCGTTCAGGAAATCCACTCCACAGTTTGCAGCCAGCTA